>JAZAYU010000016.1:6397351-7597351 GCA_038501625.1 Corbicula japonica
GAAATAACCTAATGAATCTAAAAGCGAACAGTTTAGATCCTGATCAGACGGCACGGATGTGCCGGCTGATCTGGATCTAAACTGTTTGCCCTAGCAATTAAGGTGTATCTGTACAGGAAAGGGTTAAAATGTTGTTGTTAAAGCTATCCCAAAATAGAACATCATGACTTTGTGTATAGTGAAGTGATATTCAGTTTAGTTATGTTGGTTAATGGCTTGGCAAAGGTGCAAGGAAATAACCAATGGTGAGATTAGTACTTCATTGACATCATTTGCCTCAATTAAAAGCCGGAAATAAGACGTAACTGTTGGTAGAGTTACAAATGAAAACTAACAAGCAAACAGCTTTTCTGTTCAATGCATCAATACAAGTGAGTAGAAACATTTTTGCCAGTTATGATAAATTAGTAGGAAATGCAGGGAATTAATTGTTAGTGTTGGTTACTCCAAAACCTTCATTCACTGATTAGTGAGAGGCATTTATAGTCATCTGTATGACTGCTTCATTGGTGTCAAACCAGTGCCCAAGGTTATAAAACTGAGCATGGAAACCAGTCTCAAATCTCAAGTATCTGTTTGGCTGAAATGGCGACCAGTCACCATTTCAGCCAATCAGATGCTTGAGATTTGAGACTGGTTTCCAATCTCAGCTTTACAACATTCAGCCCAGTACTCATGCCATTTGTATAGGGTTAACCCTTTACTCCATGTATACGCATTTTAATGCATGAACAAACAGTATATATTCAGACCATAGTGTCTGATCAGGATCTACTCTGTTCTGTTCTTGGTCAGAAATTACCTATGGAGTCAAAAAGTGAACATTGCAGATCCTGATCAGATGGCACATATACACCCATGGATAATAGCCATATGTCATGGAGTAAAGAGTGAATAGGTTGTCAGTTAAAATTGAAAGAGTGCTTAAAACAGATAAAGCAAATTAAATACTTCACAAACACACTTTTTATAAATTAAAGATATGAAAGGAAAACTTTTAGCACCCACAAAAATACATTACATATAATTTGAAGACCTTCAATGTATGAACATCAGATTTGTTTAACCCTTTCCTGTATAGATACACCTTTATTGCTAGGGTGAACAGTTTAGATCCAGATCAGCTGGCTCGTCCATGCCGGCTGATCAGGATCTAAACTGTTCGCTTTTTGATATTCATTAGGTTATTTCTGACCAAAATGCAACCAGTGCTGATCCTGATCAGACGGCACGGATGTGTCTGCTGATCTGGATCTACACTGGTCGCACACACGTAAAAATGGGTATATATCCAGGAAAGGGTTAAGCTAAAGTTTACCATTTATAATTTGTAGGAGGATGTTAACTTGTCTCTCTGCCAGATGGCCACTGATGTTGTTCTGTTGTCATTGTCTGATGGATGCAAGAAACTCAGGTGATTTTCTTTTCTTTCAGACATTTTTATTCATTGAATCTGCATAATAAAACATTGATTTGACAGTCACTTACAGTTGTTTTCTAAATGTCAAGATTGGGTATATACTATATAGGTATTGTTCGATTTTTACCTGTGAGCTGTGACCTTTCGAATAAGTCCACTGTTATAACACTAAATAGGTAAAGTGCGTCATTAAACAGTTACCGTTAAATTACTTTACTTATATGACATTAAAACCTGTTCAAAGCAGCAGATATTTAGCCATGACGCAATAGCTCAGTGGATAAGATCTTGGGCTATGATGCAAAACATTGCATGTTCGAATCCAATAATAGGAACACTTTTGTCTTTCATTTCCTTTTTATAATTTTAATTAAGTTGATATGATATTATTTTTCATAGTATTGAGCTGTTTTATCGTTATACTTTGCAACCCCCTTTTAATTTTGTTCATGTTCATTCCATTTTTAACAATTTATTTTTGTTGAGCAGCTTGACCTGACCCCATACACCTCCGTACCAAAGAAGCGTTTACAATTGTGCGTCCTGACGTTCTGTAAACACTTGTTGTTACATTCTCTTTCTTTTATAATTTACATAAATTAAATTCACAACCATTTTGTACAATGTTTTGCATCGCCTTTTAAAACTGTGCTTTGAGTAAGCATCGATCACGATATTTTATCAACTCGCTTGATGAAAGCTTACTTGAAATTTGAATGTATTGAAAAAATGACATTAAAAATAACAGAAAAAAAAGAAATCTCCTCGTGGGATTCGAACACACAACCCTTATGTTATAATACAAGAAATCACTATATCAGTAGCGTTCATGCCACGGCCATGATACCTTTTGTTATAGAACAGAACAATTCAACATATTGAGCGATCTAACATATATCTAACATCCATTTTTGTGGAATATTCCAAAAATCTATAAATACAAAAGTGCATTCATGGCTCAGTGCGTAAAATCTGACTATATATACTATATAAAAAATGTGAAAATAAAAATTACAAATTATCTACTGGATTATGTTTTGAATTGCACCATTTGAGTTTTTGCTCTTGCTGCAAGGAGGGATAATGGCCCTACTTGATTCAGGGCCATTATTGTCTATTGGCTCTGCCTCCTATTTATTGACTGATACTTAGTGTATTAAATTAAATGGACATACATACTTTATTATTAAGTTATAGAATGACAGTTTCACGAAAAAAGATAAGTAGAAGAAAAAAATAAATGAGCCATACAATATTTCTGACTGGACATAGGTCAAATGCTTCCCCATGTTACAATGTTGTTGCTGTTTTTGCTGCTGCTGTTGTTGTTGTTGTTGCTGCTGCTGCTGCTGCTGTATAGATTTGATTGACAAACATTATACATTACAGGATACTAGATATAAGTGGGTGTCACACAGTTACAGACATTGGTGTTTTATCTCTCCTTAAGCTACCAGAGTTAGAATCCCTCAGCATGAGTTATCTTAATCAGGTACATGGAAACATCATTGTTATTACTCATCATAATATAATGGGAACTACTCTGTTTGCATTTTGATTCATTAAGTCATTTCAGACTCAGAAGCTTACAGTTTAGATTCTAATTGGATGGCATGAATTATTCTTTTGATCTGAATCTAAACTGTTCGAAAAAGCAATAAAACCGCTATAATTATATTGAGTTTAGTGCTAAGCACAGCATTAAATTTTGTTACATTTGCATCCACACATTCTGATCCTGGGTCAGCACAATTTGCTATTTAAATGAAAATTTTGGAAAGGTGAGTCCATTAAATTAATCAGGCATATTAAGGGTAAATGGATGTGGAATTATAATAAACGTTGTTGGAAATTTGTTGCGTTATTTCAGCTGATGATTTTGGACAATGCATATGAACATATGTTGTTAAGTAAAATAACTGTTTACCAGGTTTTCTTTGGAAAACCCTGGTTATTAGATTGGGTATTGTATTTTGTCATAGTTATGCACTTTTTTTTAAAAAAAACCTGGTTTTGTCACATTGCAGCGTCTTCATGTTTTAATTAAGTATTACTGAACAATGTATTCATGATATTCTATTACCCATTGCACATGCTAGTTGTGCATATGTCCTCGTCATGTTTGCTTGGTAAAATTATGCATATTACCGTCATTGTTCAAATATAAGCCGCACTCATGTATAAGCCGCACCGCCCCCAAACCTGATGGAACAGATGAAAATGGCTTAACGAAGTGTATAAGCAGCCAAACCTGTGTATTAGCCGCACACCAAATTTTTATTGCCAATTTCTGGGAAAAAAGTGCGGCTTATATTCAAACAATGACGGTATCGGTTATTTAATCAGTTCTATTTTGGGTATACAGACAGTACGGACCATGAGATAATACGGACCAGCCAATACGGACCATATTACAGGACAATACGGACCATATTATAAGACAATACGGACCATATTATATGACTATACGGACCATGTTATATGACAATACGGACCATACTGAAAGACAATATGGACTATATTTAAAACAATATATTATATGGACCATATTTTAAGACATTCAGGACTATATTTAGTTGTTATCTGAAGGGAACTTATTTCGTTCTGAATTACAATATATACTGTTTTATAATAAAAAAATTAAATATAAGTTAATTGTTTAACGAGGTTCTACTTTTTTTGCCAAGACTATTGATATATATTATTAAAATTCAGGAAAAGCTTGTCGTTTTAGTTAGAAAATTATTTTTTGTATTTGTTTTATTAAATATTTCTTACTGAGAAATAATTTTTATCTCAAAAATTATGGAAGTTACATAATACAACCTACTTATTGAAGAGTCCATTTTTTACAATTTATCATAATATAGGATAGCCAAGTATATTTTGGACTGTACTTTTAAATTGTTTTGTTAATTGAACTGTCTTTTACCATTTTACAGGTAACAGAGGAGAGTGTGATAAAGCTGGCTCAAGTAGGACGGCTAAAGAAGTTTGTTGCCAGGGCAACACGCTTTACAACAGACGATGGTATGAAGGAATAGTCTAGAGCTTCTGTTTTCTTTAGTCTGGTTGTTTTAACATAGAAAACTGAGAACAGATGTTTTGTGGGAAAATAATTTTGTGGTTTTCAGTAAAACTACATTTTCTTAAATTCTTAAATTGTCTTGTTGTTTGGTAAAAACATTTTCGACGGTTCTCTAGTTTCAAAGTTTTAAGTAAAACTGTTTTCTTTTTAATTATCATGGTTTTCGATAAAACCATATTTTCGTTGGTTCTTTTTTGTGGTTTTCAGTAAAATTACATTTTCAAGGGTTATTGAATTTGTGGTTTTCAATTTACTTAAATTCATTTATGAACAATCCTGTGTGTAATATTGGGGATTGAATTTCTTGGATCACTCTAATAACCCATGTAAACAATGATAATTAATATCTCAGGAAATTATTTTAATCAATTCACAGAACTTAATCTTTGACTGATATTGGGATTTCTTGAAATCATGAAACATGAAGTCTAAAGAATTTATTTAAAGTGTAGATTGAATAGCTGGTCTAACAATAGAAATTTAATGGCATTTAGCTAGTTCTAACTTCAGCTGTAGCAAAAGAGTAAAGCTTTATGAACTTGAATTGCTTTCTGTGCCCAAAATCGCATTATTGAGTCTTGAGACCAGTCACTAAAATTTAGTGTTTGACAGTATTATGAAGAACAACGTTACATTACTGAGTTTCATGCAGAGGGCATGAATGGCATTTTTGTACAGGAATAAATTCCCAAAGTTTTATTAGCTTTATAAGATAAATGTATATTCAATGGTTTGATTTCACTGGGGTTGGATTTTGAGCACTTTTCATAGCGCGGAAATATGTGAACATTAAACCACCATGATATATTGTTTGTTTTTCTAGTAATAACAGCACTAGCGACTCTGTGTCCAGATCTGATACATATAGACCTGAGTGGATGCTTCCAGGTCACCAACAAAATATTTACAGGGTTCAAAGAAGCTGTCAACTCCACCCCTGGAAAAACTGTCGACTTAATTCTTGGAGGTAAATTTGAATGTTGAGTTTAATGAGTAGGTTCTGCAGTGTTCACATATCTTACATTTTAAAGGCTTTTAATAGTTACTTCCCTTACACAAGTTCATTATCAGAGATTGTTTTCACTGATTGAACTATGCTGGTTGTCTAAAGGTCTTGGTGATAGATAACCCTTTCCTGGATATATACACATTTTTACGCATGTGCGACTAGTGTAGATCCAGATCAGCCGGCACATCCGTGCCGTCTGATCAGGATCTGCACTGGTCGCATTTTGGTCAGAAATAATCTAATGAATCAAAAAGCGAACAGTTTAGATCCTGATCAGACGGCACGGATGTGCCGGCTGATCTGGATCTAAACTGTTCGCCCTAGCAATAAAGGTGTATCTGTACAGGAAAGGGTTAAAGGAGTTGCATGTTTTATACCTCATCGGTTCTTCTTGATTGCTGACATATGTTACACATGGGTGTATCCTTGATTATAAAATGTTTGCATGCTCTTCATATAAATTTGCTTTAATGTAAATAAATTATTGTATATTTCCAGTTTATAATATTATTATTAATTTAATGATGAGATGAAAAGAAGCAAATAAATTAAATTTTTCTTGTGGAAAATCATTAAGGCTTGAAAAATTCTTCTTGGTCCACAGCTACAGTGCCTGAACTGATAATTGCCCAGGAAGCAATGATTTAGCATATTTAATTACAAATGAATGGTCTTTCCCAGACAATGTAATATAAACTGAACTAAATTACCTAATGAATCTTTCCCCGTCAATAATATGAACTGAATTACCTAATGAATCTTTCCCCGTCAATAATATGAACTGAATTACCTAATGAATCTTTCCCCGTCAATAATATGAACTAAATTACCTAATGAATCTTTCCCCGTCAATAATATGAACTGAATTACCTAATGAATCTTTCCCCGTCAATAATATGAACTGAATTACCTAATGAATCTTTCCCCGTCAATAATATGAACTGAATTACGTAATGAGTCTTAATGCACAGTGCAGATCCTGATAATATGACACAAATGTGCTATCTGATCTAGATCTGATCTACATTATTCGCCTTAGAAATAAAAATGGAGGGAAGGGTTAAACAGATTAATTTAAATTCATTATCATAATATTTTAGGCACATCGGTTGACTGGTTAGCAGACGATGTTGACTGGTTGTCAGGATTCTCTCACCTTAATGTCTCCATGCATAACTTAGCGATGGAAGAGTTGCGTGCAGATCGAGAACTTGTGTTGCCAAGTTACGAAGACGAGGAGAACTGGGATGATGAAGTAGAAGAGTACGCACCCCACCCACCTCTCTCTGGTAACAGCTTGCTTTCATACTATAAAGTATCTTTATATAATTCCATGGGATATGGCTTTTATCCATGGGCTTAAATCCACACATCCATCTGATCAGGATTCACACTGTTTGCTTGTTATGTGTCTTAATTTTACAAATAATTGTGTAACTTTTAACCTTTATTATCCCCCACCGCGTAGCGGGGAGGGGATAAGGAATGGTCTCCGTCCATCCGTTGGTCCGTCCATCCTTTTCTGCGTGCACAATTCGTGTCTGGTCCATAACTTTTCAACCCCTAAAAGGAATTCCATGAAACTTTACTCAAATGTTCTCCCCATAAAGACAACGTGCAGAACTCATGTTCCAACCTGGCTGGCTCAAGGTCAAGGTCACCAGTGGTGTTTGAAGATTTGAACCATGTATTTCGTGTCCGGTTCATATCTTCTGAACCACATGAAGGAATTTCATGAAACTTTAGTCAAATGTTCTCCACATCAAGACGACGTGCAGAACCCATGTTCCAACCTGGCCGGGTCAAGGTCAAGGTCGCCAGTGGTGTTGAAGATTTGAACCATCTATTTCGTGTCCGGTTCATATCTTCTGAACCCCTAGAAGGAATTTCATGAAACTTTAGTCAAATGCTCAGCCTATGAAGACGATTTGCAGAACCTACGTTCCAACATGGCCGGCTCAAGGAAAAGGTCACCAGTGGTGTTTGAAGATTTGAAACATGTACTTCATGTCCGGTTCATATCTTCTGAACCCCTAGGAGTAAATTCCAGGAATCTCTAGAAGGACTTTCATGAAACTTAAGTCAAATGCTCAGCCCATGAAGACGATGTGCAGAACTCATGTTCCCACCTGGCAAGCTCAAGGTCAAGGTCACCAGTGATGTTTAAAGATTTGAACTATGTATTTTGTGTCTGGTTCATATCTTTTGAATCCCTAGAATGAATATCATGAAACTTTTATCAAAAGTTAAGCCCATCAAGATGATGTGCAAAACCCATGTTCCGACCTGGCTGGCTCAAGGTCAAGATCATTGAAGATTTGAACTATGTATTTTTTTGTCCGGTTCATATCTTCTGAACCCCTGCAATGAATTTTATCAAACTTTAGTCAAATGTTCATTCCACCAAGATGATGTGCAGAACCCATGTTCCAACCTGGCCGGCTGAAGGTCAAGGTCACTAGTTATCTTTGAAGGTTCGTATTTAACCATGTCTTTCATATTTGCTCTATAACTTCCAAACTGCTGGAGATATATTTGTTAATTTGCAATTAAGCACCCATAACCTTTCCAACATTCCTGCATGCGGCGGGGGATATTGCTGTCGTTCCGACTGCCTTGTTATAATACATTTGTATCACTTTAGTCCCAGAGATGGTCTTAATATAGAGGTTTCACTGTATACTCTATCTTTAATATCCAGTTTATGTTACTGACTATATGTTTTCTGTTTCCAGCATTCCAGCAAGGGCCAGTAGAGATGTATGATGGATGGAATGATGATGAAGATGATGACTGTGATGATGAATTTCTAGATAATGATGATCCACTGGAGTTTGAAAGATGGAATATGTCATGATTGAATATTTTTCTTATACTCCATAGATACTGTGTGGGTGAACAGTGTCTGATCATGACATTACCCCATGGATCTAAAAGTGAACATTTGAGATCTTGATCAGGAAGCATGTACGTGCTGGCTGATCCAGATCTACGCTGGTCACCCATGTCATAAAATCATACAAGTATATATGGAATAAAGTGTTAAATGAAAATAAGCAACATGTTATCTGCCAATGGCTCTCAAGTGTAAGGTAACAGTGATTCTTGCAGTTTGCTGTTACCATGTGTCAAAGAATTCAGAGATTTGATGCTGAAATGTGAGAGTTCTGAACATGTCAGATTATCACAAGTTCTTTATGTTAATTTCACAGTATGTGAAGGTTCTTGGATGTTTTAATGTCAACATGACTGTGAACCCAAAAGTTTAAATGTTTAAATGTGGCTTTTAAATGTTTTTGATGATAAAGTTAGCAAAAGGATCTTGTGTTAGCAGTTAAAGAGACACTGCTATTACCTTGCAAGAAAAGTACCTAGTAGATGCAAAGAAAAGTAGTCCAGTGCCTTTGTTTCCCTTCATCCTTTACCCCATGGGATATGGCTGTTTTACCATTGGCGAACAGTTTAGATCCAGATCACCTGGCAAATGGTTGCTGTCTGATCAGGATCTACCTTGTTTACTTTAGATTAATTATGTTATTTCTGTCCAAGAAGTGACAAGTTTGGATCCAGATCAGATGGCTCAGAAGTGCCAGCAGATCTGGATCTACACTGGTGGCACAGGTGAAAACATATATGGAGTAAAGTGTTAATTTATGATTCCCTAATGCATCAAATATGCCTGAAATATGTTTGTTATTGAGATACTATTGATTAAACCAATACCAGTATACAATTTTGTGTTCAATGAAATGTTTGTAATTATTTTTGTTTGTTGTATTTTAGGGTTTTGGGAAATAAACCTGACAAACTGATTGACTTAACTTTGTGTAATGGAGCATGTGAATGGTTACAGGTTCACATGCCATCTATCACATTGAGGCAATGCTGTTTCAGAAATACTGATTGTAATGCTGGTTGTAAAGTTTCATATATTGATCTTAAACTTCAAAAAATAAACATTCCTACAGAACTACTGCTACACAAATAACCATAGCCAGTGAATGACCTCTGATTAACTACAATGTATGATGCATTGTATACATCATTCAAGCATATTTACAAAACTCATACTAATCCTTTACAACAGCACATTCATAATATATACATGTATATAGTACTGGAACAATAACTCTTAAGATCATATACAGCTAATCATGATAGCTAGCGTTGCGTCCCTTGATTCAGATAATAAGCAGTTGCGCAAAAAGACTGAAAGTTAAGCAACTCCGGAGCAAATCTATAAAGCAGAACTGCAGAAATGAATAATCAATTTATCGTGGACGCCTAATGATCTCCTTATTAGGGTGATCATACCTTTGAAAATCAGAAATTCCCTACCCAGGCATTGTTAAGGGCTTGCCACACTCCTCCCAATCCTATTCATCGATAAAATGAAAATTATCAAAATCTCAATAATGGCAATATGCCGTTCAATGAAACTTTGCACAAATGAATGTTACTAATGTATCTTTATTTTGCATACAGTAAGACACGTTAGAAAAATAAAGAAACAAAGCTAGACCTAATATTCATTGAAATTCTATTTACATAAATTCACAAAAACTAAGCGACACAAAACATAATTTAAAATTCCCACGTGAGCGCAATGATACTGACAAGAAAATGTTGTGTACTTTGTAAAAAACTTTCAACTACTAAAAGAGAAATCGGAGATTGTCAACCGTTTACGCGACCAGGAAATTGAAGGTCAAACACACTTTTACTAATATCTCATAAAGTTTACATTTGTAAGTCACGAGGACACAATAAATTGTTGTTGGTATCATATTACTCATGTGGGCATTTTAAATGATGTTTTGTATTCTTTAGTTTTTGTGAATTTATGTAAATAGAACTGGAGGGAATTTTTAGATATCTCAATTTTTCTTTACTGTTCTAACGTGTCTTACCATCTGCAAAATAAAGATACATTAATAACATACATTTGTGCAAAGTTTCATTTAACAGCATTTTGCCGTTATTGAGATTTTGATAATTTTCTTTTTATCGATGAATAGGATTGGGAGGAATGTGGCAAGCCCTTAAGATGCATTAGCGCGTATTTGATGTCTGGTGGAAAGGTATTAATAACGACATCGAGCAATGATAGGTTGCTACGGCTGTCAAATGCAACAAGAAGCTCCAGTATCAGTTACCTTGAATCATTGGGAATGGCCGAGTTCGAGCTGTGAAAGAATTTATGTCGTTTGTATAGGACCATTTCTAGGCAGAATTTTTCTTGTTATTGTAGACGCTCATTCAAAATGACCAGACATTGTAAAAATGAAATTAATCACCGCAAGAGAACGATTCAAGTTATTCGTTTGATATATGCAAAAAAGGACTACCAAAGATATTAGTATCTGACAATAGAGTTCAGTTCTGTAGCGAAAATCTAACAAAATTCGTGAAAGACAATGGTATTTGCAATATTTAAACATCTGTGGCGAAACCAAGCACAGACGGACTTTTGCGAACGTTTTAAAAACAGTTTTCTCCTTACAAACATGAATTCGCCTCATTCAAGTACTGCTTAAAGATTTCCAAGTAATAAAATAAACGTACTATATAAGACTTCACAGTTCAACCTACTTTCTTAGCCAACAAAAAGCCTTCATTTCATTCAATTCAAGAAATTTGATGTCAGAACTTGCGTTTTCCATTACTTAATGTGAAATGTAACATTTAATGTTCAGTTTTATAGAGTATAATAAGAACTAATCATTTGATTTCTTGGAAATAAATGAAAAGCATTACACAGTTATATTTGGTGGTTAAAAACTCACTGAAAAAATAGGCAATTTATATTGTATTTCAAACATAATTCAAGTTTTTTTCCATTACATTAGGTTTTATTACAACGAGAGTTTTTACTGAACTTGCGACATGTGTCGTCCTTCATAGCTCACAAATCGTATTACGAAGTAAGAGTACACAGCGAAACTATATACCGGTAAAAATAATAATTCATATCTTAATTATCCACTTGTTTAAAGAAACCGATAAAATTAAGCATGTTTTATATTGTGTTTAATGTTGCAGTGTTCTATATATTTTCTTTTTTTAAAAAGTATTTTCAATCATATGAAATCAGTAATAAATGAAAACAAAAATACTAAGCTTATGTTTTCAACGTAGTATTCTCTGATGTTTAGAAATCTTGTGTACTTCTCGTTAACAGTTGAGTTACACTTACTTCTGCAGTTTCTGACAAATCTAAGAAAGTGTTTTAGAACAAGAGGGCCAAGATGGCCCTGTATCGCTCACCTGAGTACAACAAAGTTAATTTTAGTAACAGTGACCTTGACTCAGATGACCCATATTCGAACTCATCCGAGAAATCATTGGGACAAACATCCTGACCAAGTTTCATGACAATCGGAGCAAAAATGTGACCGCTAGAGTGTTAACAAGAAAATTCTATTTTTAGTAACAGTGACCTAGTTTTTGGACCCAGATGACCCATATTCAAATTCGTCAAAGAAATCGTTGGTACAAACATCCTGACCTTGTTTCATGACAATCGGAGCAAAAATGTGACCGCTAGAGTATTAACAACAAAATTCTATTTTTAGTAACAGTGACCTAGTTTTTGGATCCAGATGACCCATATTCGAACTGGTCCGAGAAATCATTGGGACAAACATCCTGACCAAGTTTCATGACAATCACAGCAAAAGTGTGACCGCTAGAGTGTTAACAAGAAAATTCTATTTTTAGTAACAGTGACCTAGTTTTTGGACCCAGATGACCCATATTCGAACTCGTCCGAGAAATCATTGGGACAAACATCCTGACCAAGTTTCATGACAATCGGAGCAAAAATGTGATCGCAAGGGTGTTAACAAGAAAATTCTATTTTTAGTAACAGTGACCTAGTTTTTGGACCCAGATGACCCATATTCGAACTCGTCCGAGAAATCATTGGGACAAACATCCTGACCAAGTTTCATGACAATCGGAGCAAAAATGTGACCGCTAGAGTGTTAACGAACTAAGTGTGGACGGACGACGGACGACGGACTTTCATCGATCCTAATAGCTCACCCTGAGCCAGCTCAGGTGAGCTAAAAATGCATCATCTATTAAACTGAAATTCATATTTACAAAATAAAGCCTAAGTGAGCTTTGAATTTTCTTGTCAGTGTGTGGTTGGGGACTCAACAGTGGTCTAATGTTTAGAATCATAGACACTGATCCATTGATAACAGTGCCTTTAAAGATTAATTGTTATAGAACAGGATGAGTTTCCTGAGAATCAACAGATCTTTTTTAACACCTTGCTGATAATGGCAAAAAAAAAATAGGTCAATTTGTGTCAGAACACCGGATGTGCCAGGTACTAATTTATGTGTTGACCGGCCTGCTCAGCCTGCAAAATGAACGCAGATCTCCCTTAAGGGATAGGAAAGCTCCTGACAGGTTTACAATTTAGAAATCTTACGTGAATTAATGTGCACTTGATTACTCTTAAGTGCCGCACTAACATTAAGTTTACGATTCCAATTTATTAACTGTGTTAACTGGTCAGCACGAATTGACTGATTGATGACTCTAATAGTAATTTATTTCCGCGGAGAGAAACTGGAGTAATGAATGATATCTGTGTAATTCGGACCCATGACTATCATAAGCCTTGTAGCTTATCGGTTATAATAAATGTTTAATCATAGCGTTTAAATAAATACCACAATAATATTTCAGAAATAATTAACAAAATGAATTCGTAACGAGATTTTGTTGCAAAAATATTCACAATACAATATATCTAAATAGATAAAAAGGGAACTTTGAAAACCACTGAACACGACAAAATAGAATCAGAACAATAATAATCAATATTTGAGATCGAAACATTAAAATCAACAATAAATATGTCACGGTTATTTAGAGAGCTACATTGTAACATAATTAAAAGAATTTAAAAACGTTTAGCAAAATGCCTTTTTCTTAAGAATGTAATGAGTTGCATGCTTTTTTTTATACTGACGTGTGTTCAGGAATAATTTATTTGACAATCGTATGACAATAAAGAAGTGGCTGATTTTCGCATGTAATTTTTAATTCCCCTGCACATCTAATTGTAGGCCTATTATTCAATAAGTGTGTTTCTAAAAGTCTATGTTGTTGCAATAAGATGAATGCGTGCTAAATAAGGACAAATGCTTAAATATCACACCAGCCCAGAAGTAGCTGCTACATGTATAAACAATTATTTTGTGTACTTGATGCAAGTGGACTGGATGTCATTGGCATCGCATAGTATAAAGTATGGAGTGGAGTCTTGGAGTGGAGTTTGGAGTCTGACCTTGGAGCCGAATTTTGAAGCTGAATTTTTGGAGCGAAATTTTGGAGTGAACTTGAAATCGATTTTTAATAGAGTGACAGAATCTAGACTGGAAACACATGGGTATGCTCATCATGTATAATCAAGTTATTTACTTTTTATGTAAACCAGTTGGAAAATCAATCGATGGAAACAACAAATATTCAGATTTGTTTCCTGCACAACAAATGTTTTTCTTGGGTATGTCTTATCCAAGTTAATAGGTCAATAACGGTTCAAACAATGTTCTCTCTGTGTTCCTGCCAGTGATATTGCTCAGTAATATGTCTTGCTAAATGGGCAACTGAAGGCACCATGACAGCCAAAGAGACTTTCAAGAAAAAAAAAGATCTAATCTTGACACTAATGGGTTCCTGCCATAACAAGGGTGACTCGTTACAAATAGTGCAGGTGCATCCATATTTTGTGATAAATGTCATGCAATGTAAGAATAATATTTTGATTCTGCAAACTGTTTATTTTAACATTAATTTTGACTTTTTATCATCAGAATCATAATGAAACAAGACTTTAAACCCTCGGCAGATAATAAAATAATGACAATTTCATTATTTATGATTTCATAAAAATTGCTGTAAAAAAAACTAGAAACTTAAAATAGTTAAAGGTATATTCGGCCCATATTGTTCTCTTAACATAAAACTAGAGCTATCACTGAAGGTGATTAATACCCCCGCAATACTGCTTTGAAGGAAGTGTCTCCGGGTCTCGAGGTCCGGACCCGGACCCGGAGACAACCCTGAAAATTTTTGTTATAGATATTATGCAGTTTATGTGATATTTTCTCAAAAATGTAATTATTTATCATCTTATTGAATCATTAAAATGTAATTTAGTCATTAAAATGTTACAAATAAGAATTTTATTTCAGTTTTGAAAGACTAATAATTCGTCGCTTTTTGCTCGTGGAAAGTGTAACCAACGGCACTATCCAAATGCGGCCTACAGTACTTTAATAAATGAATGTTTTTTTGCCTTTCATCATTATTATACATCTTAACTTTTACTATTCCTCTTATTCATCAGCGGTAGCTGGATCATCAGCAGTAGCTGGATCATCAGCAGTATCTGGATCATCAGCGGTAGCTGGATCATCAGCAGTATCTGGATCATCAGCGGTAGCTGGATCATCAGCAGTATCTGGGTCGGTGGTAGCTGGATCATCAGCAGTAGCTGGATCATCAGCGGTAGCTGGATCATCAGCAGTATCTGGGTCGGTGGTAGCTGGATCATCAGCAGTAGCTGGATCATCAGCGGTAGCTGGATCATCAGCGGTAGCTGGATCATCAGCAGTAGCTGGATCATCAGCAGTATCTGGATCATCAGCGGTAGCTGGATCATCAGCAGTATCTGGGTCGGTGGTAGCTGGATCATCAGCAGTAGCTGGATCATCAGCGGTAGCTGGATCATCAGCGGTAGCTGGATCATCGGCAGTATCTGGATCATCAGCGGTAGCTGGATCATCAGCAGTATCTGGGTCGGCGGTAGCTGGATCATCAGCGGTAGCCTTGCGTGTAAGGTTGTGTATGTCCTTGAGAAGTATGACTTTGCCAGTTGCTTGAATAAAACTGGATGCGATCACTTTCTTGTTCGCTTTCACATCAAGCATCTGTTTCAGATTTTCCTTTTGTGTTTCATCCAGCTTACGTTGGTGGAAGAGATTTCGAAAAAGCTCCTTGTTGACCTCATGGTTATGATGTTCATCTAAGGATTTGATCTGAAGACTCTGACCATATGCGGAAGCACGTGCAGTAACATGGGCTTTTCATTCCATTCGGAAAGTACTGAAAATAAAGCAACATAGTTAATTGTACTGTGGTATCATTTATTTTTCACGGGGACAAATTTTCGCGCATAGTCCACAAATAGCATTTTTGCCTGAACACAAATTCGCGCGGTTGTGATATTATGAGACACAAGGGCGAATGTTTCTGCTGGAAAGGTACCCTTTTAGATGCACTATGACCATCATCAAAAACAACAAAAACAACAACGGGAACGGCGTCATGACCACAGGTTATGTTCTAGAATATCAAATGTTTCTATTGGAAAGGTACCCTTTCAAGTGCACCATGATCATCATCAAAAACAACAACAACGACAACGGCGTCATTACCACAGGTAATGTTATAAAACATCAAATGTTTCTCTTGGAAAGGCCGCCAGGGCCCCGGTAGGTCCAGGGCAAAGCCCTGGTGGGGGAAGGGGGGGGGGGGCAAGGGGGTCGAAGCCCCGAAGCTTCTGGAAGAGCAATTTATATACCATTGGGAAGCCATTTCTTCAGTGCATTTGAGCTTTTTTGAAACACAAAATTAAGACATGGAGGCATGGGTTTATCATTTATTGTCATTTATCTTAATCAACTATGCCTCTCAATTCAGTGAAAATTCTCCATAAACAAAAATTTAAGAACTTCATGAATATTTTCAATAATTATGAAATTGACGGTAGATGTTTATTTCTGCTGTTTTTTTTGATAATAAATATCTCCAATACAAAGTATGTACATAATTTTTGCGCGTTTTAGTTTCCAAAGTACATCATTCGAAGGCATATTCTGATGTAGACCTACTTTCATTTTGTGTATTCCGAGATTAAATTTAAGAAAACCAAACGAAGGACTATATCCGCCTAACGATACAAGGCCATTTCAGTTGCATGATAATTACATACGTATTACTTACTAAGCTGTCTCTGCGTAAAAAAACAAACAATCGAGCATCTTCCGAGTATTTTTTACAATCTGTTGATACGCAAACAGCTACACGACCTTCACCCGCGCACATGTTGTTATTCTTCCGAGAGAAATAAGAATAATGAAGTCATTTGGTGAGCTAATGCTAACGCCACGTGGGTGTAAAGCAAGTTGTGATTGAAAATAGCGACTTGGGTTTCACCGGATGTAATCAAAACTGTAAAAGTACTTGGCGTCACAAGGTTTTGTTGAATCGTGGTCCCCTTCTAAAAAATAATGTACTGATCCAAATGAAAAAAAATATGTCATGCAAATCTACTCACGAACGTATGTTAAAAGTTTAAAAACTGGAGAAGTAGTTTGCGTCATAAGATTTTGTTAAATAATGCTTCCCTCCAACAAATAATGGTCTGATCCATAAAAAATATGTCACGTACATGCGCACTTCATGCAGAACATATGATTTCAGCTTCAAATCGATATCTTGAAAACTGTAGAAGTTTGCATAACACGATTTTGTTAAATCATGTCCCCTGCAAAAAATAATGGACTGATCCACACGAAAAATATGTCACGCACATCTACACTTCATGCCGAACATATGTTTAAAGTTTCAAGTCAATACCTTAAAAACTGTAGAAGTAGTTCGTGTCACAAGATTGTGTTCAATCAAGCTCCCCTGCTAAAAAATAATGAACTGATCCACATGAAACAAAGCATGTCATGCAAATCTACTCACAAACGTATGTTTAAAGTTTGAAAACTGGAGAAGTAGTTTGCGTCATAAGATTTTAAATAAAAGATTTTGTTAAATAATGCTCCCTCCGAAAAATAATGGACTGATCCACATTAGAAAAAAATTTGCGCAAATGTACTCACAAACATATGTTTAAAGTTTCAAGCCGATATCTTGAAAACTGTTGACGTAGTAAGTGTAGAAGTTTGCATAACACGATTTTGTTAAATCATGTCCCCTGCAAAAATAATGGACTGATCCACACGAAAAATATGTCACGCACATCTACACTTAATGCCGAACATATGTATCAAGTTTCAAGTCAATATCTTAAAAACTGTAGAAGTAGTTCGCGTCACAAGATTAGAAGTTTGCATAACACGATTTTTTAAATCATGTCCCCTGCAAAAAATAATGGACTGATCCATACGAAAAATATGTCACGCACATCTACACTTCGTGCCGAACATATGTATCAAGTTTCAAGTTAATATCTTAAAAACTGTAGAAGAAGTTCGCGTCACAAGATTTTGTTAAATCGTGCTCCCCTCTGAAAAATAATGGACTGATCCACATGAGAAAAAAAAATAGTTCGTTCAAATGTACTCACGAACATATGTTTAAAGTTTCAAGTCGATATCTTGAAAACTGTTGACGTAATAAGTGCCACAGACCGACCAGGCAACCAACCGGTTGATGACTCCTATATACCCCCAAACTAAAGTTTGCGGGGGTATAAAAATACATGTTAAAAATGTAAAATACCATACAATATTATCAAAATGCAAGGGATTCTTTAATTATTTTCTGTTAAAATCTTACACCACAGCAGACTTTTTTAACATGTGCATATCGGCAAACTTTATCAATGTGCCTCAATAAAAAAAGAAAGTGGGTAATTAACTAAATCTATTTTAAAAGTGCAATTAAAAATATTGATCATAAATAGCTTAGAAGACATTTGTGTGTACTGAAACATGCTTATTAGAAAAAAATAAATATGTTTACTATGAGATTTGAAACCACGACCGTTAAAGATAAAAAAATATCATTGTCATAATGAATAATAAAATACTTCAAAACAAAGACCAAAACCAACTCCAATGTCAGACTCCAAATTCTCACATCAAAAATTCAGCTCCAAGGTCAAACTCCAGACTCCACTGCAAGACTCCACTCCATATTTTATACTATGCCCATTGGCATGGTTACTGTTTCTCACAGTAGTTATACGCCTTTCCAATAATTCGATGAATTTTTTCGGTTACCTCCCCTGTCCAGTCACGTGACTGCTCTACGGGAAAAATGATTGCTCGCTGTATTAACGTAATAGGGAATATGTACCTACAACTTTCGTTTTTATCATAAAATTCTTTTTTTAAAAAATATATTTTCTCTTTGAATTAGTAATAATACATTAGGGTCATGATATTTTTGAAAATAATTTATAAAACAACCAAGTTTCTTTGACTAAAAGTGTCAAGTCATTAATTATTCCTCGGGTTAAACAGTAAACGAATTTAACTAACAGCCAGTGTTCTCTCCACTGCTAAATTGAGTCTCGTTTCCGGATTAGCCTGTCTAATCAACTACTGACATCAAGTAATGATTATGTCAGCGGCGATTGATTTTGAAGGCGGCATGCCATAAAAATGTCAAATTGTCTCGCACAAGGTGTCATCTGTCAATTACTTAAATGGGCAGATATCATTGACCAATAGAGATCGTGTAATTACTATTTGCAAGGTATCTACACCTCCCAATTCTTAAGTATTTCGGAGTCCTTTAATTACTGGATGTGTCAGCAAATGTATTTGATTTAGCATTTATATGGATTCTTAATCAACATTACGACACGTTATAGAAACAAAAGCCGTCAATAAGAGACAAATCTTGGCAAAACATTTTATATATGTTTAATTAAGCGTTTGGGCTTTGTGCCAAAATTACAAACTGTCAAACCTAAGAAATCTAAATTGGATATGCAACCATATTGTAATATAAATATTCCCATTTTTATTGGAAGCCGGCATCTGAATCCTTTTATTTTATTTTACCAATGATACTTCTACAACAAACAATCAGATTACCGATCCTATTTTATTTCAAGACAGAATCAATCATATTTGGTTGTGAAGTGTACGTAACATTTTAAAAATTCAAATTATTTATTCGTTGACCATAAACGCCATAAATTATTAGGACAATTCTATTGTTCAAATGTGTAAGTATCAACAAATTTAGATTTTTAAATTTTTGTCTACAGATCATGTAACCAGATGTTGACATATCACGATTTCCGGATAATAGCGCATTGCCAGTCTTAGCAATTTGCAACATTCAAACCAGTAAAATATATTTTCAGCGGAAAAGATATTAAGAGGAAATTGTTGTACAGAATTGGTAAAATTTATGTTTATCCAAATTGCGTTTCATACTGCCTACTATCAACAAGAATGGTACATGTTCTTAAATCATTAAAAATCTAAATATCTAACAAATAGTGAAAATAAAAAAGTCTGGCTAGAATAACAGACCAGCAACTTATTTTTTCACCGCCGGCGACGAACGCAGACCTGCAATATAGTGGATAATGTTAGCTATTATGTGCTTAAGCCATTAGTGCGATCGTTCAGCTATCACGCAGAGCCTCGTTTTGGATTGATTTCCGGTCGCGGGAAGTAACTCGTACAGAACTGCGAAACTGTTTATTGGAAAGGCGTATAAGCTTTTCTATTCCACTATTTTATAATATTCGAATACATTTATATAATATGTTGTTCACTTAAAATCGCAATAACAGTGTTTGTAATATTTTTTTTTTGTTTTTGCCTCGACATACCATCTTTAAAAGATAACAAAAATATTGCAAAAAAATTTGAACATATATAGCTTGATAACATTTGATTTAATTAATCCAAAATTTCAAGGGAATTCTGGGTGTAACACACATGTTGACATATAAGTAACACAAGAATCGTGTTTATTATGTATATGCTATTTTATTTTTCAACCAGATATAAGGGCAACGGAAAAATATTAATAAAATGAACTTCACAATGAACAAGAGCCAGTCGGAAACGACAGCACGCTCGACTATTCGAAGTCAGACATATTTAAGCACATTTAAAACTGGGCTTCATTTAAACTGGGGAGTGATTCAGGAGTTTATGACACCCAACACACACACATGAACAAAAGTTTCTTAATCCAAGTTAGGAAATCAATAAATTACACTTAATTTATTATTGTAGTTTTTTTAGAGGGTTTACACAACCCAGTCCATACACCCCTGCCCACCTATAGTGTGGTGTAGTATAGTAAGGTATGGTATTGTTGTTGATGGTGTTGTTGACGGTGTTGTTGGTGGTGTTGTTGTTGGTGGTGTTGTTGTTGTTATTAGGGTTTTTGTTGGTTGTGTTGTTGTTGTTGTTGGTTGTGTTGTTGTCAGTGTTGTTGATGTTGGTGGTGGTTGTTGATGCTATTGTTGGTGTTGATGTTGTTGTTGGTGGTGTTGTTGACGGTGTTGTTGGTGGTGTAGTTGTTGTTATTTGTGTTATTGTTGGTTGTGTTGTTAGTGTTATTGTTTTTGGTGGTGTTGGTGGTATGTGGTGGGGTGTGGTGGTAGTGTGGTGTGGTGTGGTGGGTGGTGGTGGGTGGGTGGTGGTGGTGGGTGGTGGTGGGTGGGTGGGTGTGGGGTGGGTGAGGGTGGGGTGGGTGAGGGTGGGGTGGGTGAGGGTGGGTGTGGGGTGGGTGGTTGTGGGGTGGTGGTGGGTGGGGGTGGTGGTGGGGGGTGGTGTGTGGGTGGGTGTGGGTGGGTGGTGGTGGGTGTTGGTGGGTGGTGGTGGTGGGGGGTGGTGGTGGGGGGGTGGTGGGTGTGGTGTGGGTGGGTGGGTGTGGGGTGGGTGGTGGTGGTGGAAGGTGGTGGTGGGAGGTGGGTGTGGGGTGGGTGGGTGTGGGGTGGGTGTGGGGTGGTGGTGGGTGGGTGGGTGGTGTGGGTGGGTGTGGGGATGGGTGGTGGTGGTGCTGGTGGGTGGTGGTGGATGGGTGGGTGTGGGGTGGGTGGTGGTGTGGTGTGGTGTGTTGTGGTGTGGTGTGGTGTGGTGTGGTGTGGTGTGGTGTGGTGTGGTATGGTATGGTATAGTATAGTATAGTATAGTATAACCACTCAACACTTTCAACCAAAGTATGTTAAGTACATCTGTTTTAAACCTTTTCTATAGCATTACCTATGAAAAACACTAACATTGATACTTTAACCATAATTTCTAAGTCTTAATTCTAATTTCTAAGTGAAAAAGGGCAAAAATTAAATAAAAAAAGCAAGGATGAGTTATGGGCCTTTGAAAATCAACCTGATGTATGATAAAATAAAGGTATACAAAGTTTTAAAGTTGTCGTTTTAATAGAATGAAAGATATGAGGTTTCACCACCTTGCACGCAAACTTTAACCTTAATTTCTAAGTCTTTAAAGGGCAATAATTTGATATAACTCAAAGAAAGAGTTATGGTTCTTGGCATACATAGTCAGGGTCATGATAGTGAACAAGTTTCAAAGCTATAGTACAAGAAGTATGAAAGTAAGTAGCTTGCACGCAAACTTTAACCTGAAATTCTAAGTTGAAAAGGGGCATAATTTGATTAAAAATTAAAGAAAGAATTATGGTTCTTGGCATACATAGTCAGGGTCATGATGCTAAACAAGTTTTGAAAGTTTCAAAGCTATAGTACAAGAAGTATGAAAGTAACTAGCTTAATTGCACGCAAACTTTAACCTGAAATTCTAAGTTGAAAAAGGACCATAATTTGAACAAAATGGAAGTTAGAGTTATGGTTCTTGGCATACACACTCGGGATATGATAATGAACAAGTGCTGAAAGTTTCAAAGCTGTAGTATAAGTAGTATGGAAGTTACGGGTTTGTACACTAGCTTGCACGCAAACTTTAACCTGAAATTCTAAGTGGAAAAAGGGCTATAATTTTAATAAAATGAAAGTTAGAGTTTTGGTTCTTGGCATACACACTTGGGAGATGATGATGAACAAGTGTGCCAAGTTTCAAAGTTGTAGTATAAGTAGTATTGAAGTTATGTGTTTGTACAGTAGCTTGCACGCAAACATTAACCTGAAATTCTAAGTCGAAAAAGGGCCATAATTTGATCAACATGAAAGTTAGAGTTATGGTTCTTGGCATACACACTCGGGACATGATGATGAACAAGTGTGCCAAGTTTTAAAGCTGTAGCTATAGTAGTTTTTAAGATATCAGTAGGTTGCACGCAAACTTTAACCAAAGCGGGACGCCGACGGCGACGGCGACGCCAACGCCCAAGTGAGTACAATAGCTCGACATATTCTTCGAATAGTCGAGCTAACAAAACAAACAATGAAATATGATACAATGTTTGTTAATATTTTAACTACTCTCAAAAGTGCATATCGTGTTGTTGAAAAAATCAAAACGCACAACCAAATAAAGTTTTGGATTGCAAGATTTTCTGCATATGCTAACACATATTATGTAATATGTCTTTTTTATTCTATATACTACAGATTTCTCAAAAACATGCCTCAAAATTATAAAACTGAGAACAGAAACCAGTCTCAAATCTCAAGCAATTGCTCGCCATTTCAGCTACTCAGATGCTTGAGATTTGAAACTGGTTTCCATTCTCAGTTTAATAATCTTTAGCACAAACCTACTCCATTCGAACCAGTGACTGGTGTTACACCATTTGGGACTGCATGATCTTCAAGTAAGTTTAGAACCAAAATTTATTTATATTTGTAACCAGCTTTTTACAAATTCGTTTTGTGTTCTTCAGACAAAGCAAGTCGAACATCTTCAGAAACTATTAACTGTGACATTGTATAATGTTTGTGAATTTGTTTTCACACACTTTTCATTCAGATCGTACTATTCGTTTGACATTCTTTGTGTTTGTTGGATGTACCATCTGTTAGCCACTCAGTCAAAACAGGGTCTAACTTCTTTGTGTTTAATTAAAGTCAAATGGTGACTTTTTTCCATGTCTGTGCATTTATTATCAGAACCACACCATTTCTTGACCAGGTCGTGAATTAGTCAATTCAAAATATTGGGTTTTAGTCCAACTGTGAACATGACTATTTAAGATTTCCATAACTATCGTGCAGTCGGTTGGTGCATTTCTATCACTATTCTGTCTCTAAATGAAATCACTAACGGCTTGAAGAATTCTCCGAATATTATGAAGGTGACCAGACATTACCAATATACAAAACACTTAAAGATGGGATTAGGGCAAAAGAAGCTGTGCCATTATTACTATAAAATCTAGATGTAACAATTGGACAAAACATTCCAAATACAATAACAGAAAATGTTTCCTTTGTATATTCTTTTGAACATATTAATCACTGGAAAATGCCATATGTGATGGAATGGGACGGTGGAACCAGCAAGGAACAGACAATTAATGTTACAGTAGAAAATAACTGAACTGTTACAGAATGCAAAAACAATTTAATTGTCTGAAAGTTGTAAGAATGAAGTATATTAATCATTCATGATATTCACTACAGCGAATTGTTATCGTTTTGTGAAATTCAGAAAATCAAATATTCTGCCCGATATTATTTCATAGGAACGGAAAAAAGATAAAAATACAGTCACACGGGAATAATTTTAAGAACATTGGATTTAATAGAACAACGGAACCAACAATGTAAAGAACTAAGGACCTTTGCAAGACTGATACAGAAAACAAACAATATATTTATCACCGTAATTGAATATCAGGGTGGTATTGAATGTGTTAAGTCATCGTCTGACATTCCGAGAGATAGGCGACAACTGACGAACATTAGAACTAAATGTGCTCCAAGTCATGACCCAGTAATCGAATGTCCTGACTTAGTAAAAGAACAGGAGAAGAGTGAAGAGAGGTTTGTACGCGATGTTCGATATGCTCTAGAATTTATTTTCCTCGCTTCAGATAGGAAGTTTTATGAAGTTGAAAAGTTTGTTTTACAAATAACGACAACTTTCCATTCTTGGAGTGGATACTACATTCAATACAGGACAATTTTTTGTAACAATCACAACATACCGAAATCAAATGCTTCTGACGGAAGGTAACGTCGAAGCAATTATAATAGGGCCAATTTTAACACATAAAGAAACAAGGGCTGTCAGAGGAGACAGCATGCTCGACTATTCGAATCATTTGAAACAAATGCAATTTAAAGATTAAAACAATAACAACTATGGCCATACATTCATGTTCAATCAGGAAAAATATTAACAAGTGAATGGTAAGGGAGAAATTCATTTCAAATAACAGAAATAATTCCTTAATGTACCATAACTATAAAACTGAATAGGGGAATAACTATGAAATATTTCTGAATTTGTTAGAAAACTTGTTTTGAAATCCCTCCATTCATAAAGAAGTTATAGCTCGAACAAGTCAATTCAAGTTTAAGTAACTGTGACCTTGACCTTGGACTTACAGGCATAGGTAATATACCCAACACACCGCCTTGTCATGGTGAACATTTGTGCCAAGTTATTTTGAAAACCCTCCATTCAAAAGAAAGTTATAGCCCGGACAAGAAAATTCTATTTTTAGTAACAGTGACCTTGACCTTGGACCTACAGGCATGGACATGGTACATGACTCACCATCTTGTCCTGGTGAACATTTCTGCCAAGTTATTTTGAAATTATTCTATTCCTAACGTAATTACAACCATGACAAGAAAATTCTATTTTAGAAACAGTCACCTTGACATTGGACCTACAGCATGGGCATGGTAAGGGACACACCACCTTGTCATGATGAACATTTGTGTCAAGTTATTTTGAAAACCCTCCATTCAAAAGAAAGTTATAGCCCGGACAAGAAAATTCTATTTTTAGTAACAGTGACCTTGACCTTGGACCTACAGGCATGGACATGGTACATGACTCACCACCTTGTCATGGTGAACATTTCTGCCAAGTTATTTTGAAATTATTCTATTCCTAACGTAATTACAACCATGACAAGAAAATTCTATTTTAGAAACAGTGACCTTGACATTGGACCTACAGCATGGGCATGGTAAGGGACACACCACCTTGTCATGATGAACATTTGTGTCAAGTTATTTTGAAATCACTCTATTCCTAATGAAGTTACAGCCCTGACAAGAGAATTGTATTTTAGTAACAGTGACCTTGACCTACAGGCATGGGCATGGTACGCGATACACCACCCTGTCATGGTGAACATTTGTGTCAAGTTATTTTGAAATCCCTCCATTTATAATGAAGTTATAGCCCGGACAAGAGAATCCTATTTTTAGTAACAGTGACCTTGACCTTGGACCTTCAGGCTTGGGTATTGTGCAGACACACTGCCTTGTCATAGTGAACATTTGTGTAAAGTTATTTTGAAATCCCTCCATCCATAACAAAGTTACAGTCTGGACAAGAGAATTCTATTTTTAGTAACAGTGACCTTGACCTTGGACCTACAGGCATGGACATGGTACATGACTCACCACCTTGTCATGGTGAACATTTCTGCCAAGTTATTTTGAAATTATTCTATTCCTAACGTAATTACTCCATGACAAGAAAATTCTATTTTAGAAACAGTGACCTTGACATTGGACCTACAGCATGGGCATGGTAAGGGACACACCACCTTGTCATGATGAACATTTGTGTCAAGTTATTTTGAAATCACTCTATTCCTAATGAAGTTACAGCCCTGACAAGAGAATTGTATTTTTAGTAACAGTGACCTTGACCTACAGGCATGGGCATGGTACGCGATACACCACCCTGTCATGGTGAACATTTGTGTCAAGTTATTTTGAAATCCCTCCATTTATAATGAAGTTATAGCCCGGACAAGAAAATTCTATTTTTAGTAACAGTGACCTTGACCTTGGACCTTCAGGCTTGGGTATTGTGCAGACACACTGCCTTGTCATAGTGAACATTTGTGTAAAGTTATTTTGAAATCCCTCCATCCATAACAAAGTTACAGTCTGGACAAGAGAATTCTATTTTTAGTAACAGTGACCTTGACCTTTGACCTACAGGCATGGGCATGGTTTGCGACACACCGCCCTGTTATAGTGAACATTTGTGTAGTTATTTTGAAATCCCTCCATTCATAACGAAGTTACAGCCTGGACAAGAAAATTCTATTTTTAGTAGCAGTGACCTTGACCTTGGACCTACAGGCATGGGTATTGTACGCGACACACCGCCTTGTCATGGTGAACATTTGTGCCAAGTTATTTTGAAATCCCTCCATTCATAACGAAGTTAAGGCCCAAGTGTATATTTTGCTTAACACAAAATGTAAGTGAAAAAGGGGCATAATTTGAAAAATATTGGAAGCAGGGTTATGGGTCTTGTTGGTTATGATGTAGATTTTGATGGTGAAAATATATTTCAAGTTTCAAGGCTATATCTCAAGTAGTATTAAAGTTATGGGCAAAATGCATATTTTGCTCAACAAAAAATATAAGAAAAAGGGGCATAACTTGAAATATATTGACAGCAGAGTTATGGGTCTTGTTGGTAATGATGTAGAATTTGATGGTGAATACATATTCCAAGTTTCAAGTTGATATCTCAAGTAGTTTATAAGTTATGGACCAAAGTGCATATTTTGCTTAACACAAAATTTAAGTAAAAAAGGGGCATAACTTGAAAAATATTTGTAGCAGAGTTATGGGTGTTGTTGGTAATGATGTAGAATTTGATGGTGAATATTTATTCCAAGTTTCAAGTTGATATCATAAGTAGTTTTCAAGTTATGGACCAAAGTGCATTTTTTGTTTAACGCATTTGTTTAACGGACGCCGACGGGAACGCCGACGCGGACACCGACACCGGGGCGAGTAGGATAGCTCCCCTATTCTTCGAATAGTCGAGCTAAAAAAAACATTCGATAGTTATTTTATCTTACTTCTGGAATGGTCTAAGCGAGACTATCACTTAACAATATACACGTTTGAAACTGATGGGAATGCAAGTCTATCCCAAGCTTGCCAAGTGTGTTTCATCGAAACTCATTACACATGCAGGACAAAATAAAGCTCAAGTTGCTTGCTCTAAACAGAAGTGATCAACCTTAAAATACCATCACGAATGACATATTTGGAGTCTTAAAGGGTATTTCGAAAAATTCCGGTTAAGTAGACTGCTTATAAGACACTGAGTTTGATATAAAGTGAACTGGTAAGTGAACGTTCTGAAAAATGGCTAACTGCATCAAAATTGATTGCAACAATTCTTCAAGTATTCTGTGGATCATAAAGCTAGATTGATACATGACAGCTGAAATAAGAAATGCGCGTGGACTTTAATATTTCTGAATAATCGAATTTAAATATCAAGATGCACAAAATATTCAAACTAAAAATTAAAAATAGAATGTGCAAGGCTCGCTAGTTCTGAGTCGTTAAAACCTGTCCTTCTTTGCATATAATTTAAATAGACAAAATTCTGAGGCCACCTTTAATTATATTCTTACGAGTATTATGTTGATAATACCTTATAATTACACTTTGTGTTGTTACTTATATGTATTGTATTTAACTTTTGTAATTCTTGTAACGCATATTTTGTAATAAGGGGTTACCCGGATAGGGGCCTCAAACATAAAAAAGATGCGTGTGGGTTTGGCTTTCCACCAAAGCTGTACCCCCAACACGCAATTGAATGTATAAATGCAGTTTTAAAGTCAGACATTTACCATACAATCGAATTCCAGAAATGTGTGGATCCATACAAATGTGTTAATTTAATACAGATAATTGTTAAAAGACTGGAAAATGAGACAAACTTGCAAGAAGAAATTAATATATAATATCTCAATACAAAAATATATTTGAGAGTAGATAAACAAAAAAGGAACTTATAAAGCAGCCAACCAGGACATCTGCTTTTTCGGCTGCCAGAGGCAGTGTTTGGCAATTCCTGATATACATATTTCACACTAATTGTACCTTAGCAGATTGTCCATGCTCTTTATGACTAAACCCATTGGCGGTATTCTTTCTAGAACATTGTTCAGGTATATTGAATATTATAGCAGCCACCAAACTATCAAGTCGTTCCTTTATTAATGTCCAAAACACAGCATTGTTTACCATTTTATGAATTGTCTTCGTGTGGCTGTAATTGTTGCCGACAGTGGAAGTATAGGAAGTTTAGACTCCCAGAGATAGTCTGTTTTCAATGTCAAAAAATTACTATATACGAGTTTTCTCTTGTATTTTCTTTTTGCATGACATTCAACATTCACATGTTTATTACTGGTTTCCTAGTGTTTCAAGACATACATTTATTTTATCTTATTGGAGAGATGCTACCGTCGAAAACAAGGAAAACGTCCACGAGATTCATTGTGCAGTTGATGTAGCGATAGGCTAGAATACGGCGGCGCGTCCGAGATTGGGGCAACGCGTCCAATACGTATCTTCTCTTCTCAACTATCTAACAGGCGGAAGTTAGAACCACCAGATGAAGATCTCAAAAATTCTTATAGCGAACGTCAATACAAATAAATATCTCTATCATATTTCAGAAAATAATTATGATATAACGATTTAAATTCATGAGAATTTGCTGCCAAAATATCCACAATACATGTAGAAAGATAGAAAGGAAACTTTGAAAGCCACTGAACAAGACAAATAGGCCAGTATCACTGCAAGGCTATCCAACCTAGTAAGTGATTGGCCTTTATGTAACATTTAACCGTTGTTGCATTTTGCAATGAGGACCAATATCGCAAGTTATAATAAATATTGGGAATTCTTCGTAATTTATTGACAAAATCTAATGTTCATACAACGTAAGATTAACCGAATTAAAACGTTGACTTATCAAAAAAGTAAGTTTTTCTACACGAATAAGGTGTGCATTTTAGAGTCGTCATTACACTGTCGTTGGTAAAAAAAATAAAACTCAAAATCTCCCTAAATGCAAAATGCAATTCAACAAATCTTTACAAAAATAGTCGTAAATATTTTTATTGCATCTTCATTTTAAATACGTTATTAAAAGTTTGAACAGTAAAGAATATAGCTAGATAAAACAATTCTCTAATTTTATTTATTTTCAACCAAACACATCAGACACATAACATTACATTATTTTATCTGTGATTCATTTGCAACTGCATATTTAAGTAATATTTAATTGTCTCTTGAGTGAGAATGTTTGCGAAAGTGTATAGATCACTGTAGACTAGCTCCCGTCCCTATGTTCTGTTATATAGTCTCATGTCACATACAATAATCATCAATACCTCCAAGAAAAGCAACTCCTGCAGGTACCTTACTGATATGCATTTTACTTCCCTTATCTCCCAGAACATAGGGACTGGTGGCAATTGGTTTGAGTGTAGCAGGAATTCAGGCTACGCTGCGGTCATACAAAGTTCATGTTAGGGTATTCAATTAACTGTAGCTAATTTGTTTACACTAATGGAGATCATATTGCCTGAAACACCTGGAGAATGTAATCTTGGAATCTTTCTTGTCCAAGTTAACAGTGATAAGCATATATTTACAACTTATGTTAAATTAAAGAAAGTTTTATTTGTAACTTTTTTTTGCATGGAATCATATCATTTCGCAAGTTATTAGTAAGAAAATAATACTTACAATTGGAAAGTGGATGTTATTTTTCTAAAAATATAACCTATAAGTAAAATTTTAGATTTTCATATAGGAAGATATTTAATAAGTTTATTGATATTATATTGTTGTCAATAATAATATGTTCTGTTTCAAAATGCAAAAAGTAACTTACTTAAGTACTAAAATTGTGACTAAAAGTTACTAAAGTATTGGGTTTATGCTAGCCTGTGCTATAGATCTAAAAAAAACAGCAATCAGTTAACATTTCTGACAATTTTAGAAATTTTAAAAGAATAATGTTTTATGTATAATTTTATAATTTTGTGTAAAATATATAAAAACTCTTAAATACAATACATAGATAACAGTGCCATTCCTAACTAAGTGCACAAACAAACTTTTTTAATCTTACAGTTCTTAACAAATATTGCACTGACCAGTATCTCACAGGTGCAGTTTATCAGTCATTGTAAACCACAATTTTGCATCAGATGTACAAAAACATGGATAATGATATTAAGTAGTCTACAGCTTGGGATTTTTAGGGTATGAAAATATTAGTCAGAATCAAGAAAAAGCTATATAGGAATTTCTCAGCGGAAATGATGTGTTGTTTTGCTCACCGGCAGGGAGTGGCAAAAGTTTGACATTCGAGATAGAACCTTTTTGTTTTAAATTCTTAAACAAGAATCAAACAAGTTGTGTAACCTTTAGTTGCTCTAATGCAATACCAAACACAAAGCTTACGTAGAAGAGGTGTTAAAGCAGTCTACTTGCAACACATTTCACCATGTCAGATCTTCCTCTGTTATATGCAAATTTAACAGCCGCTCTATCAAAAGACAGAACTCTTTTTTTGATATTTTTTAGAAGTTTCCTTTGTTTAATTTATTTGAGCTCAAAATAAATTTAATTATTTTGATATTGCTGTCAACTCAACATTAAGGCTAACTTTCGTTGAGGCTTTAAATTTCATATTCAAATCATTCCTCAATCCCTTTTTACAGTCAAAGAGGGAAAAGGCTTGACTTCACTGAATGTAGTTCTAGAAAAATCTCTCAGCACAGGCCAAATTAACCTTGTCTAATGTATTCAAATGAAAGATAGGGATCTTGTTTATTTACAGAGATTTATTGATTCACACATGCTGAGCGGCTGACAATATAACTGTTAACATTTGACAGGTTGATTGATAACATCAGAAACCCTCATGCCAATTGCCACCAGGCTAGATGGTTCAGCATATCAGTAAAAAAAGTAAAATGAAATGAATAAAAAGGAGATAATAAGTATTTCAGTGTTTTCTTTAATAAACCATCTAGCAGGTGCCAGGCTAAGATCACTGAACAGTGTGTTCGAAATCTATACATTCAGTATGGACTTTCCTGACTTTTAGATGACGACGAAAACATGCCTATAACGAAGCCTAAAGAAACGTCGTTTTTTTTTTACAAACAAGGAACTTGATCCCGCATTAAGGGATTGTTGAAAAACCAAACATGATGAAAGGATTCAATTTGATTTAGAAGGAATTTGGAAATTGTCTTTGTCTGCTAATAAACAAGACATGATAGCTAAAACTAAAGATGGACGCAACTGGGGTACATTGCTTACAAGCTCAAGGAAAGGATTAAATGGTAAAAGAAGGGTGGCAAGGTGCAAGGGTTCGCCAAAATGTTGTATAAGTTCAAACCAAATCACAATTGCATTCCACATCGTTATGTCAAAATTGCTTAAGTCGAAACATGTTTGTATATTGGCAAAGACAATTGCATCCCAAACCACCAAAATATCAAAACAACACATCAAAAAATGAAATAAAAAACAACCCGGGAGTTAAACTTAGCCAGATAGTAAATGAAAGGATGGTCGAATTAATGTCTATGGAAAACTTCAAGTGGTCTTCAGTGGATGAAGCGGCATACAACTTCGTTGATATAAAACGAATCCATAATGTCTGGGATGAAATGGAAATGCCAAGTGTGCGATACGTTTGAATAACTACGAGGCAGATCGCGCTGAACAGTACCAGAGGAAGGAAAATTTTAGAATTCGTGGATTTCCTTCCAAAGGCCAGAAATATTTAAGGAAATAACTTGTGGAAATGTTTAGCTATTTAGGAAGAATCCATGAACGATGTCTGCAGATAAAGGAGTCATCTGGTAAAGACCTCAAATGTGACTCAACCTGCTCAAGTTAGTGCCGGCGGTACCAGATCCAATGTCAATGACACTTCTTTGTTTACTAATGAGAGGAGAGAATTGGGACCAAGATTCTCAATGCGGACGGGTCGTTTGATGAGAAACCCTTGAACTTGCTTGAAGATCAGCCTGATCATTCTATCACACCATTCACTGAGCTTGATCATTCTATCAGATCATTCAATGAAGTCATATTTAAAATAGTTGTTAATTCTCCAGGCATGCTGTCACTTGTTCTTCGGTTATTCTGACAAAATATCCAGTACAAAGAAAAAAAACCTGAAAGCCAACAAACACGACAAAATATAAAGTATTACAGGCTAGGTTTGATATTACTGTTCACGCGGCCTAGCACCGGGCTGAGCGCAACTCAATATTAACATGTATATGTATCATGCTCAACAGCCTTCTAAGGGCGTAACTGATAAGCCTGACTGAATTGACTGGTTGACTTTTCACAACTGCCGAAAGGCACAAAGAACGCTTCTGTGATATTGAAATATATGAACAAGGAACTTTAAACAAAACATGACAAATGGGCATTTATTGCAATAAATACGACTTCCGCGCCTTTCCCCGAGCTAAGCGCAACTAAATGTTTATACATACGATGTTTCCTTTTTTCGTTGAAATAATTGTTCAAATTAACACCATCCTTGCATTTTACTGGCATTATTTCAGCTTTTTGACTATGATAAAAGATTCAAGATGCCAAATGCCAAGTTTACTGATGTGTATCTTAATACCCCTGACCATGGAAAACTTCTGTATGAAGACAAAAGCAGCATTCTAGAGCTCACCTCCTCGGAAGAGCAGACAGCCAACAGAAATTAGAGGATTTAAAGTAAAAGATGAATCCAAATATTTTATAGACAAATTGGCCATTTCCTATTAAAGTATTTTTTCATTTTTTCGTGAGATAGGGAGAAGTGTAAGAGTTCCTGTCGAGAATCTCGTTCCATCAAGTAAAGTATCAACAGACGTACGAGACCAAAGTCGCGTCAATGAACTTGAAGTGCAATTCCAACGAAATAGAGGGCTGGTCAACGTTTCCTTGGCTTCAATTAAGAACTTGAACAACAGAACCAGGTTAGGGCAGAATTAAAGTTATCGGCGGAAATCATACATGACAAGCTTATAAAACTCAGAATGATTAAAATGTGTGTTAAATAACACATGCATATATAAACATTTATGAGGACAAAGACTCTTGTGACTGGATTAAGCACAATGAGCAACATCGACACACTAACCAAACACGTTCCGAAGAAATCACGTTATAATCCAAAAATTACATGTGCAGTCGCAAGCAGCATACCCAAACAGAAAAAAGATGCGTGGATTACATCTAAGAGACACAGTGACTAGTTTTTGGCATTGAGGTTATACACGTTTTCAATATCATTACTTAGTAATATTGTATTGCAAACGTAGAAGCGGTGTTTCGACATAACAGCGATTAGTCGACAAACCATCCTTTGGCAGCACGTGTTTTGGCTGTTCAAACTCGTCAACAAATATTACTATGATTATGACTTTTGTTATTAATGAAAAATATTACTATGATTATGACTTTTGTTATTAATGAACTTTTGCCGAAACTCAATTTCTTTTTGTTGTTGCAAGTAAACGATAAACTTAATGGCAACATGGCAGTAGGAGAAGGAAGGATTTTAGAGAAAATTAAGACAGTTGACCACGGGTCAGACAGAAATGAGCTCTGGGTATGATATTAGTATTTAGATAGGTGTAAAGTAATGATAAGAATATATCTACTAAAATGATGTGGTTCATGGGATTTACTCCACCAGAAATAATTTTGAAACCAAGTAGTGAAACACCTGTTGAAACTAGAGCTATCACTGAAGGTGATTAATACCCCCGTAATACTGCTTTGTCAGAGTATAGAGAAATGATGTTTGCATCTTTCATGGGTGAAAGTTGAAAAATAATTGAAATCCTGAAAATTTGCTGCAAAACTTGGGTTTTCACCGGATGTAAACAAAACTGTAAAAGTAGTTGACGTCAGAAGGTTTTGTTGAATCGTGCTCCCCTTCTAAAAAATAATGGACTGATCCAAATGAAAAAAAATATGTCATGCAAATCTAATCACGAACGTATGTTAAAATTTTGAAAACTGGAGAAGTAGTTTGTGTCATAAGATTTTGTTAAATAATGCTCCCCTCAAACCAAAAATGGACTGATCCATAAGAAATATGTCACTAACATACGCACTTCATGCAGAACATATGATTTCAGTCGATATTTTGAAAACTGTAGAAGTTTGCATAACACGATTTTGTTAAATCATGTCCCCTGCAAAAAATAATGGACTGATCCACACGAAAAATATGTCACGCACATCTACACTTCATGCCGAACATAAGTATCAAGTTTCAAGTCAATATCATAAAAACTGTAGAAGTAGTTCGCGTCACAAGATTTTGTTAAATCGTGCTCCCCTCCGAAAAATAATGGACTGATCTACATGAGAGAAAAAAATTTGCGCAAATGTACCAAGAACATATGTTTAAAGTTTCAAGTCGATATCTTGAAAACTGTTGACGTAGTAAGTGTAGAAGTTTGCATAACACGATTTTGTTAAATCATGTCCCCTGCTAAAAATAATGGACTGATCCACACGAAAAATATGTCATGCACATATACACTTCATGCCGAACACATGTATCAAGTTTCAAGTCAATTTCTTAAAAACTTTAGAAGTAGTTCTTGTTACAAGATTTTGTTGAATCATGCTCCCTTCCAAAAATAATGGACTGATCCACATGAAAAAAAAAATTTGCGCAAATGTACTCACCAACATATGTTTAAAGTTTCAAGTCGATATCTTGAAAACTGTTGACAAAGTAAGTGTAGAAGTTTGCATAACACGATTTTGTTAAATCATGACCCCTGCAAAAAATAATGGACTGATCCACACGAAAAATATGTCACACACATCTCAACTTCATAACAAACATATGTATCAAGTTTCAAGTCAATATCTTAAAAACTGTAGAAGAAGTTCGCGTCACAAGATTTTGTTAAATCGGGCTCCCCTCCGAAAAATAATGGACTGATCCACATGAGACGAAAAGAAAATTTGCGCAAATGTACTCACGAACATATGTTGAAAGTTTCAAGTCGATATCTTGAAAACTGTTGACGTAGTAAGTGTAGAAGTTTGCATAACAAAATTTTGTAAAATCATGTCCCCTGCAAAAAATAATGGACTGATCCACATGAAAAATATGTCACGCACATCTACACTTCATGCCGAACATGTGTATCAAGTTTCAAGTTAATATCTTAAAAACTGTAGAAGTAGTTCGTGTCATAAGGTTTTGTTGAATCATACTCCCCTGCTAAAAAATAATGGACTGATCCACATGAAACAAAGTATGTCATGGAAATCTACTCACAAACGTATGTTTAAAGTTTGAAAACTGGAGAAGTAGTTTGCGTCATAAGATTAAAAATAAAAGTTTTTGTTAAATAATGCTCCCCTCCAAAAAAAATGGACTGATCCACAAAAAAATATGTCGCTTACATGCGCACTTCATGCAGAACATACAACTTTAGTTTCAAGTATTACATCTTAAAAACTGTAGAATTTTGCATAACACGATTTTGTTTAATCATGTCCCCTGCAAAAAATAATGGACTGATCCACACGAAAAATATGTCACACACATGTACATTTCATGCCGAACATACGTATCAAGTTTCAAGTCAATATCTTAAAAACTGTAGAAGTAGTTCACGTCACAAGATTTTGTTAAATCGTGCTCCCCTCTGAAAAATAATGGACTGATCCACATGTGAATAAAAAATGTACTCACGAACATATGTTTCAAGTATCAAGTCTATATCTTGAAAACTGTTGACGTAGTAAGTGTAGAAGTTTGCATAACAGGATTTTGTTAAATCATGTCCCCTGCAAAAAATAATAGACTAATCCAGATGAAAAAATGTCACGCACATCTACACTTCATGCCGAACATGTGTATCAAGTTTCAAGTCAATGTCTTTAAAACTGTAGTAGTAGTTTGCGTCACAAGATTTTGTTAAATCGTGCTCCCCTGCAAAAAATAATGGACTAATCCAGATGAAAAATATGTCACGCACATCTACACTTCATGCCGAACATGTGTATCAAGTTTCAAGTCAATATCTTAAAAACTGTAGTAGTAGTTTGCGTCACAAGATTTTGTTAAATCGTGCTCCCTGCAAAAAATAATGGACTAATCCAGATGAAAAATATGTCACGCACATCTACACTTCATGCCGAACATGTGTATCAAGTTTCAAGTCAATATCTTAAAAACTGTAGAAATAGTTCGCGTCACAAGATTTTCGTGAATCATGCTCCCCTCCGAATAATAATGGACTGATCCACACGAAAAATATGTCACGCACATCTACACTTCATGCCGAACATATGTATCAAGTTTCAAGTCAATATCTTAAAAACTGTAGAAGTAGTTCGCATCACAAAATTTAGAAGTTTGCATAACACGATTTTGTTAAATCATGTCCCCTGCAAAAAATAATGGACTAATCCACACGAAAAATATGTCACGCACATCTACACTTCATGAAATATGTCACGCACATCTACACTTCATGCCGCACATGTGTATCAAGTTTCAAGTCAATATCTTAAAAACTGTAGTAGTAGTTTGCGTCATAAGATTTTGTTAAATCGTGCTCCCCTGCAAAAAATAATGGACTAATCCAGATGAAAAATATGTCACGCACATCTACACTTCATGCCGAACATGTGTATCAAGTTTCAAGTCAATATCTTAAAAACTGTAGAAGTTGTTCGCGTCACAAGATTTTCGTGAATCATGCTCCCCTCCGAATAATAATGGACTGATCCACACGAAAAATATGTCACGCACATCTACACTTCATGCCGAACATATGTATCAAGTTTCAAGTCAATATCTTAAAAACTGTAGAAGTAGTTCGCATCACAAAATTTAGAAGTTTGCATAACACGATTTTGTTAAATCATGTCCCCTGCAAAAAATAATGGACTAATCCACACGAAAAATATGTCACGCACATCTACACTTCATGATATATGTCACGCACATCTACACTTCATGCCGCACATGTGTATCAAGTTTCAAGTCAATATCTTAAAAACTGTAGTAGTAGTTTGCGTCACAAGATTTTATTAAATCGTGCTCCCCTGCAAAAAATAATGGACTAATCCAGATGAAAAATATGTCACGCACATCTACACTTCATGCCGAACATGTGTATCAAGTTTCAAGTCAATATCTTAAAAACTGTAGAAGTAGTTCGCGTCACAAGATTTTCGTGAATCATGCTCCCCTCCGAAAAATAATGGACTGATCCACACGAAAAATATGTCACGCACATCTACACTTCATGCCGAACATATGTATCAAGTTTCAAGTCAATATCTTAAAAACTGTAGAAGTAGTTCGCATCACAAAATTTAGAAGTTTGCATAACACGATTTTGTTAAATCATGTCCCCTGCAAAATATAATGGACTAATCCACACGAAAAATATGTCACGCACATCTACACTTCATGCCGAACATGTGTATCAAGTTTCAAGTCAATATCTTAAAAACTGTAGAAGTAGTTCGCGTCACAAGATTTTGTTAAATCGTGCTCCCCTCCGAAAAATAATGGACTGATCCACATGAGAAAAAAAATAGTTCGCGCAAATGTCCTCACGAACATATGGTTAAAGTTTCAAGTCGATATCTTGAAAACTGTTGACGCTGTAAGTGCCACAGACAGACCGCCCAACCAACCAACCAACCAACCAACCAACCAACCAACCGACCGGATGATGACTCCTATATACCCCCTATACTTCGTATACGGGGGTATAATTACATTGGCATTGCTGATACTTCACCTAATCGATCGTGTGACGTCATAGCGTATGCATAGGGTATTTCTCAAACTATTTTAACCGTCACATGTTTAGTTACAAACACAAGAGGCATGCCAGGCCGATTTAGAGGGAATTTCTGCCAGAAAATTGGAAATTTTTAAAAACTTCTCTGACGTTATGTTGCTTGACAAACCACATTTCTCAGTTACTAAACACTCTTTTCTGTGTTCAGAATATTTGGAACAAAGTATTGAGATGAATAGTGTATGTGGTAGCTTTAGTAAACGCTTCAGATACATTTAGAAACATCAATAAAAGCATTTGTGGCAGTCATTAATTCAAAACATGTTTTATTAATAAATGATCAAAACATTATTTCAGAAAGAGGAAGAGATTCTCTGATAGAGAAGATAGACGATACTGTCGGCATATATCTTGTGCCACTCAAATCGATGAAATGTGGAAGAAAGTTATTTTTTCATTTCCTACATGACACAGCGGCGGTGTGTTATCCTAGGTGGTGCATTGGTGCATATTTTGTCCTTCCTGAACTTTCAAAATAAGGCCAAGGCAAGATTTACTCTATATATACGCGTTTTTTACGCATGCGCGATCAGTAGGGGTGGGTATCAGCGCGCAAAGCGTATCGCAATATACCGCGATACGGGCCTGCCATATCTCAATACGTATCGCGATATATTGTTGATTCTTGCATATGCATTCAAAATAAATTTACGTTAACCATCGTTTCATGAAACAAAATTTACTCAGTGTGAGTATTGTAGTACAGTTGTAACAGTTATTTTCAAAACAAATTAGAGAGTAAATGGCTCCATTTTAATATTCTAAAGATTGCATGGCATAACATAAAGTCGGCGGAACTTCCCGCTCAAGAGGAACAATTTCCGCCACAGAGGGTCCACATTCGGAACTCCAACTTTTTTATTTCAGAATGAATGAATGAATGAATGGGATTTTACGGCCCGTCGACATCTGAGGTCATTTTGGGCGCAGTAAAAATAAAATGCAAAATATACGTTAAATAACAGTAAAATAACAGTAGGATAACAGTAAGATTTCAGAAAGAGGAAGAGATTCTCTGATAGAGAAGATAGACGATACTGTCGGCATATATTTTGTGCCACTCAAATCGATGAAATGTGGAAGAAAGTTATTACTTTTTGTCAAGTGCAGAAAAACGGATAAATAAGATGTCAATCTAAAAGGCAAGTGAGACAGACTCGTGTCAAGCTATAGTAACAAGGAGCGTGTAACGCACTTAAAAGACACGTCAACACTAAACTCTTCATTTACTACCAATAAACCAGACTTTTTTTATTCAATTTGCTTTACTATTAATTAAATATGTGATTAAAATGTGATTAAATAGCATATGTAATGTATTAAAGTGAGTATCTTTTAATTTTTACATTTTACCTTACATATCAATGTATGCAGTACTTTCTTCTAACAATAGATCTGGACAGCTTATCAGTTGATATTTTCAAACGTCTTGGTGATTGATAATATTAAGTAGTAATATTAATTATTTTGTCCTAACTAATGTTACGGATGAAAATACATATAAACGGTCGTTATCAAACATTTAGTCTTTTTGAATCGTAACGTTTCAAGCATAAACAATATCAATAGCTGGACAACAATGTTCAATTAAAAATTTATAATTTAAATTATTTTGAATGCTTACAATAATTCCATTTCAGACAAGAAACCGCCCAACAAGAAATACGACATAACTTAATACGATTCCATTGTTCGCATTGGAACAAAAGAATAAAGAACTGAAATTTAAACAGCAGCTGGTGGAAATTATACAGGACTAAGAAGCGAAAGCTCCTATCAAAACAGAACCATTGTCAACAGCTTTAGAGAACGAATAGCGTAAAACGTTAACTTTACAGAAAACGATTTAGAAAATAAGTGAACAAAATTGATGAAAATTGCGATATAATTGACTTTTAACAAGAGCTGTCACTTGAAATTGACATATGCCCCCGAAATGCAGCTTTGAAATCGAATTGGTATACATATGTAGTAAAAATATGCCTGTGTAAGTTAAATAGTAAAGAGTAAGGGCCTATAACCCTTGCAACAAGAGGGTCCATAGGGTGGCTCACCTGTCAACAACTGCTCAATGGTTGTAAGAGTTGTGTGCAAGTTTGGTAAAATCAAGGGAAACAAGAGGGCCGTGATGGCCCTTTATCGCTCACCTGAATACAACAAAGTTGTGTTGTATGTGACCCATCGTCTCGATATGGTGAACATTTACACCAAGTTCTTTTAAAATCCAATAAGAAACAACAAATTTACAGCTTGGAAAAGAAAATGCTATTTTAAGTAACAGTTACCTTGACCTTGGACCTACCGGCATGGGTATTGTACGCAACACAACCCCTTGTCATGGTAAACATTTATGTAAAGTTATTTTGAAATCACTCCATTCATTAGGAAGTTACAGCCCAGACAAGAAATTTTATTTTTAGTAACAGTGACCTTGACCTTGGACAAACAGCCATGGGTATTGTACGCGAAACAACATCTTGTCATGGTAAACATTTGAGCCAAGTTATTTTAAAATCCAATGAAAAATAACAATTTTACAGCCTGGACAAGATTTTTCTATTTTTAGTAACAGTGACCTAGTTTTTGACCCCAGATGACCCATATTCAAACTCGTCCAATTAATAACTGGGACCAATGTCCTGACCATGTTTCTTTGCAATCGGACAATCAGAGCAAAAATGTGACCACTAAAGTGTTAACAAGAAAATTCCATTTTTAGGAACAGTGACCTTGACCTTGGACCAACCGACATGGTTTTGTACTCAACACACCGCCTTGTCATGGTGAACATTTGTGCCAAGTTATTTTGAAATCCAATGAGAAATAACAAATTTACAGCCAAGACAAGATAATTCTATTTTTAGTAACAGTGACCAAGTTTTTGATTCCAGATGACCCATATTCGAACTGTTCCAAGTAATTACTGGGACTAATGTCCTGACCATGTTTCGTGAAAATCGGAGCAAAAATGTGACCGCTAGTGTTAACAAGAAAATTCTATTTTTAGTAACAGTGACCTAGTTTTTGGACCCAGATGACCCATATTAAAACTTGTCCAAAAAATCATTGGGACAAACATCCTGACCAAGTTCCATGACAATCAGAGCAAAAATGTGATCACTAGAGTGTTAACAAGAAAATTCTATTTTTAGTAACAGTGACCTAATTTTCGGACCCAGATGACCCATATTTGAACTCATCTGAGAAATCATTGGGACAAACATCCTGACCAAGTTTCAAAACAATCGAGGCAAATATGTGACCGCTAGAGTGTTAAAGAATGTGGGACGTACTGACGGACTGACCGACAACTTGGCGACTACATGCTCCCCCGAATTTCTGCGGGGAGCTTCAAAAAGTTTGGCCTTAACTTGCCCGTTTGTGTACATACACTGTATACATCTAAGACTTTCTTAAATTTAGTCTTAAGATTTTGAGAATGTGCTTCAAATTTGTTGTTGTTGTTCTTTTTGTTGTTTTAGTTACAAACAGTGAATAACATATTCAGAAAAGCCTGATTTTCAAAGTGCTATAAAGTAAGAAAGTTTATTTGGTCACTATCCATAGAAAATGACAAAATTTACCCTATAAAATCTTCCAGAGCAAAGTTCTTAATATTGCATAACACAGATCTAAGCAGCAAAGTTCATGAGGTAATTGTCCAGCAACTTGACCAATATTAATGAATAAACTGGTAAACATCATAATTATGTAGCTGAAGACAGGTAGAAATGTTGGATTTATACACTTGAAATTTTCACTCTGCTACTAAAATTTTTGTTTCAAATTTTATCACTGAACAACCAGTGAATGAATTGTTCAGGAAAGATTTAATTTTAAGATGGTATAAAGCTTGTGTCAAAATCTGGTTGATAACTGTAGAAAATCAAAGGTTAAAAACAGATTTTGAAAGAAAAAAAATTAAAATCCCCAGGGCGGGGCCCCTGGTGAATTTAAAACGATGATTTTAATCATTTGTGTAGAAATAATCAATATCAATATTCATAACAAATTTCAAGACAATCGGACAAAAAATGTAACCTCTATTGCTTTAACAAAATTTACCTTAGGGTTAGGGTTAGGTAAAAAGGCCCATAACTCCGCCAAAAATAATCCGATCAGAAATTCCTTAGCAAATGCACAACTAGGCTTGGTGACAAACACTCCTGTGAAGATTCAATGAAATCCCTCAAGCGGTTTCAAAAAAGCTTAGGGTTAGGTAAAAAGGCCCATAACTCCGCCAAAAATAATCCGATCAGAAATTCCTTAGGATATGCATAACTAGGCTTGGTGACAAACACTCCTGTGAAGTTTCAATGAAATCCCTCAAGCGGTTTCAGAAAAGAAGCGAGGACAATATTTTGCTAAAAAGGGCCATAACTCAGCCAAAAATAATCCGAGCAGAAATTCCTGACGATATGCACAACTAAGCTTGGTGACAAACACTCCTGTGAAGTTTCAAAGAAATCCCTCAAGCGGTTTTGGAGAAGAAGCGAGGACAAGATTATTTCGGACGGACGGACGGTCCGATTACTATATGCCTCCCTTTGGGGGCATAAAAATAGTTTGATATTTGTTTTAAAGTAACATTCATAGTTATGACAATTGCCGATATTCATGTAGTTATAGCACACGTTTATTAACCAGGTTTTCTTTAGAAAAATCCTGGTTATTAGATTGGGGTATGTCGTTGGGCGGGCGGGCGGGCGGGCGGGCGTCAACATTTTGTTTATTTTTTGTGAAAGTTGTGTTTTTCTCAGTAACTGTTCAAGGTACAACTTTGAAACTTAACATAGTTGTCTGACATCTCAATACCAATTATCAGGACAAGTTTCATAATCCCTGAGAGTATTTTGACAAAGTAATGCCTTTTTTTTACCTTAGAAATTTTGTTTAGTTTTTTGTGAAAGTTGTCTTTTTGTCAGTTACCATTCAAGGTATAGCTTTGAACTAAACATAATTGTTTGACATCACAGTACCAATTATTAGGTCAAGTTTCATAACCCCTGACTGTGTTTTGCCAAATTTATGCCCCTTTTTGACTTACATTTTTTATTAAGTATTTTGTGAATGTTATCTGTTGATGCCAAATTGCCTGTTGACACTTAGCTTATACCAAGACGCCTGTGATCAAGATTAAGGTCACTGTTGCTAAAAATAGAAGTTCAGTTTCTTCATACCATATATTTTCTTTACAAAAGTATAAGTATTAAGTGAAAACCTGGTTTTCGGCGCATGGCGACGTTTTTTCTTGTTTTTTTTTTCTCATTTTATTGATATTAAGTAAGTTAAATAACGTTGATAGCTACTGCGGACGACATACACAATACCTAAACTGCTCACTGAATCTTGGGTTTAGTTGTCTTAAAAAAAAGACTTGTTGAAAAAGACTTAAGTTTAAAGATAGAATTGATCTGGTTTATAACAGTAGAGAATGAAAGGTCAGTAACAGGCTTTAAATGAAAGAAAGCACTTTTAAACTCATAAGGAGCACCTGGGAAACCTCACAAAACATTTAAATAAATTTATTAAAGGTCGTTTATCAGGGATTCTAAAATTTCAAAATCCCAATCGGACATTGGCGCAAAAATTAACATTTCGCCGACTTCCGGTTCGCACGAAAAGCGATTTCCGGTCCGCACGAACAGCGACTTCCGGTCCCCGATTTCAGCGTATTTCACTCTCCCGACCCCCAGTCCACTTCTCTTTTCCGGCATATTTCCTCGTCGGCGATATCCTACAACCTCTCAACAGATTAATGGTTTTCGAGCTGTAGACCGAAATATTCTTTGATCGATTTGTAAGAGGGGCACGCAACGTTTGAAGTTTACGGCGATCGGCGTCTTTGTTGTAATACATAAGCATTCCATGCATTTAAAACGTGACGTAATGGTTCATAACAGTTAACTTCAGCAGTGTTCATAGCGATTGTGAAGTGGATTATTTAGTTATATCATATACCCTATGAATTTAAAGCATTCTGATAGGTCGAGAGCTCCGTACTCGCGAGTCCGAAAAAAGTGATAACTACCCCGGGAATTAATAACTACCTTTGCTATCATCATCATCATCATCATCATCAGAATGCTTTAAATTCATAGGGTATATGATATAACAAGTAAATACTAATGTTGAGGTCGATATGTAGTTTTGCGGACCTGGGTAGTGTGATATCGACCGAGGACGATATCACACTACCCAGGTCCGCAAAACTACATATCGACCTCAACATTAGTATTTATTTGTATAATTAAAAATGTTTATATTAATATTTTTTCATCAAGATTGATACTAATTAAGGTTTTCTATAATTTGACCTTGTGACCTAGTTTTTCGATCCCAAAATGACATTGGTTTTAACTTGTCTGTGGTAATCACCAACGTATACATTTTGTGTTCAATTTTAATCAGATCAAAATTTGGCTTCTGTTGTGCATTACCCACAAGATTCTTTGATCTGACCTACTCAAATGGGATTCTTGATTTGACCTACTTTTTTTACCCAAAATGACCCAGTTTTAAAAATGGCCGCAAAACGATCGATGAGCAATTTTGATGGTTATTGTATGAAAAATGTTACCTGTGAACAAGGGTAACTGAAATTTGACCTAGATTCTGATCCAGATAATCCAGATTCACTGAAAGACATCGGCGACTGAAAATGGCAAAACAGAACGAACTAAGATATTTATACAGAAAACAAAAAAAAATTGAAACAAGAGCAAAAGAGCTGTCGAAGCACCTGCATAAACGAGGTTACAATGCTGCAGCTGCCATTGATGCTATCAACAAGGCACGTATCAAACAGAGATGACCTCTTTAATTACAAAGATAAGCAATTGCCAAACTATCGAAGGCCACTTGTTGTCGCTTACCATCCCAACATAAATGCCGTAATCAACAAGCACTGGCCGACAATTTAAATGTTTCAGAAGCTTGAAATTGTTTCGGGAAAAGCGATGTCGGAAACTCTGGACCATGAGACACGCCCATGTGCCAGTTAGTAACACGTACAGTCTGGATCTGGTATATATTTATGCGTTACTTAAACAAAACCTTAACAAGATTCTTGTTATCCAATACTGGATAAATCGCAATATTATATACAAAAAAATTGCTTTTGAAATGCTAGTTGATTCTATTTTAGATTATGAGGTGCAAAAGTTGGACGATTTGACAACAAGTTCATTCTAATTTGAGAACATATCTATTTTGCCAAGAACGCCTGGATATATATGGAAATCATCCGTAGACATTTAACTAATAGAAATACTGAAGATAAATATCTCGATCGGATAAGCCAATAAATAAAACATCTAAATATCTATCTATCGAAAATCCCTTTTATGACATGACCAATATCGTGTATTCTTATCTAATTCTCGTATCTCTCATAGCTGCATTAATTAGCAAATTGTTGCTCTGTATAACATTATTTACTCCTGATGAAGGCATCATCGCCGAAAGCGCTCGAGTACAAAAATAAATTTTAAACCGTTAAAACAGATCATTTTCTCATATCATATTTACACATTAAACAAAAATATATGTCTTGTCGGTCTACTACTGATCATCAAATTCCTGTAATCAACTGTGTACCAGGTAAAACGAATACCTAGTATTAAAACTAAGTTACCCGAAACATAGGTTTATGGCAGAAATGTCAAGTACCTCTAAATTTTAAGTGTTTAACTTTGGATCCAACTTATATTAATAGATGTATTATATTGGAACAGTTGTATCAAGTTAATCGCTGCAGATGCCTTATCGTGCCAGTGGCGTAGCTACTATAAGGCCCTGTAGGCACGGGCCTACAAGTTTGACAAGAAAATGACACTGTCCCAATAATACAATAAAAACAGAAGGATAGGGGATGGATGGGAATGGTAGCGGGTTCAAGCCGTTTGGTCGAATCAAGTGTGTCTTTGGCGTTGATTTGCCTACTGGAAAAAAAATGATTACTTTCTTTGCGCGGATGTAAATGTAGGCCTACATTCCAATACTCTGTGTTGTAACGCTTTATCTGTTACACAGTTTAACATGTAGAACGATAAAAGTTGCCCCCTTCATGATGCAATACGTCAAAGCGCTTTATCGTTCAATCCCATTGATATCCGCATGAAATGTTTACATGGTAAATTCGCGGTAGTTTTAAGCCGACATTCATTTTTTTTAAATGTCAACTGTTTCATGCGATGCTCCTTATCGTGATGTTTTCACAGAGATTGGTAGGACAGTACACCTAAGGCCGCATATACTGTGATTCACAAAATGCACAAGGCGTTATCTGTCTTACTGACAATGCCGGCAAAATAGGCATCCTAAGAACGCTCTTTCAGTTCTATGCGTCGTATTAGTCTCAATAATTCGACTGCAAGCACAGACCCATTATCATGCTGACTTTTTACAGATGTCTGTCCTTTACGTCTCAACCAAAATAGACCAAAACTGTGGTGGAAATCGGCGAGGGTTAAGATTTTTAAGAACCCGAGTTTTACTGTTTTTTTTCCTTAAAATCTGTACACAAGCATGTTCACTTATTGTTTTAAAACACATCTGCGATCAAAATAAATACTAAAATATTATATTTTGTGAAAAATTTCTGTTAAACCCATTACCGTTTAATCGCCGTCTCAGGTTTATATCGCCATGCGGGGCGGAGCTTCGATCCAACACGCTAACCAATGAAATTAAGATCTTTCTTCAAAACAATTATGTACAGTAAAGGAGGGTGTACGCGGTAAATATATTCGAAACGTGAAATTTATGTATGATTTCTTGCGTGTTTATTAAGCAGAAAGAAGAAGTTGCAACTGATTTATAGTTTCATTTACGTTATATTAACGATTTAGTTCTAAACCGGCATTCTGGTTACAAAATATAGCTTTAATTAAGAAAGAAATAATCTGACAGGGGTGGAGATGGTAGGCTGTGATCGGTGTTTTTCTTGTGCATTATGATGATATGAACAAGCCTGTATTTTCGTTTATCAACAATAAAAACTACAACAAACTCAGAGCATTTTTAATAAAGTATATACAACAGTGATCAAAACTTTTAAGACTGTAATTCGTCATACAGTTTTATTTATTTACTCTGACCAATTTGACTCTATAACTGCAAGTATTTACATGACAACATTTACAGCGCAACCCGTTTCGCCTTGTCCAACCTTTTTGACAACTTCTTAATTCTATTTGAAAATTTTGTGTAGTTTATTTTTGTCACTGACGAAACTTTAGGAAACTATTTGTGGTATCTTCCGCTAATATTTCTAGTCAGTTTTTCGTCTTTCAATAGAGTTGCGAAAAACTTCAGGTCTTCAAGCCTGTCATTATGTAACTGTTGCACAAGTTGTGCAGCTGTTTGTGTTTGTACTGGGAAAATGGATGCTAGAGATCGCTTATTGTTTTAAAAAAACGCTGAAACTATAGAACTTTATTACAAAAAACATCAGCTCTGACAAGATATTATGTGCAACAGTCGACAGAGTCATAACATGTGATACTTGTACTTGTTTAATGTTGTTTAATATCAATAATGTGCAGTGCCGGTAAATACATGTTCAAGTAAACGTTAAAAACTCTTTTGTATTAAAGGTTTATAAGTTATTAGTGAGTTCTTTTATTTCTCATATTTTTGACAAAAAAAAATCATAGTGTTTTTTGCCGGAAAAAAAATAAGTATTTTGTAATTGACAAGAATTGATCAATCTTGACTAAAATGTGTAAAACGGCGTTTAACGCTTACGCGCAGTACAGGTTATCATATAGTAGCGTCGTGTTTACATCAGCTGTCGATATCCAATATGGTAGAGCTAGGTAGATTTTACCGTGTTAAATCAGTTTGAAAGTTTAACTGCCGATGTGAACGATTGCGTGAATGGATTTTCTTTATAGATGTCTCATCTGATGCAGAAAATTACAAGCTTTCTGTACATGTAAAAATTATGCAGGTAAAACCCAATTTTTTAGCCACAAATCGTGCCCAACGGATTTCGTTGGGCATTACATACGCAAAGAAGACAACTTTTCCACCACAGTTTTGGTCTATTTTGGTTTGTACTCTGAAGGGGGATATTGACCCAGCAAAAAAATAGCACAATATCCACCTTTTAGAGTACAATTATTTGGACTATGCGTCGTATCAAATCGTACATGAGAAGTACGATGAAGGGTAACAGACTGTCCGATTAAAGCATTTTTCAAATCCACAGAGAAATTGTCGTTGTTAATCTTCTCTTGTTTTGCGGCTTCGTCCCCCTCCCAGGTCCCCTTACATAAGGACAATCGCCCCTTGGGACCCCTTGAATGGGCCTACAACTTGAACAAAAACCTGGCTACGCCCCTGCGTGCTGTTTGTTTAATTGAATACGTTTGCCTTAAATATAATAATGTTAAATTATATGATTATAATTATAATTCTTATTCTTTTCGTACATTTATTGTAAATAGTGTTTTATAAATATTCGTTGAGTTACATGCACATCGTATCTCATTTCCCGTGTAGAGTGATAACAACAATGAACAAACTGTCCATGAATTCCCCCAACAATAATTAACGGTGACACAAAGTAACATTATCTATTTTTCTATTTTTAGAATCAGCTTCTTTAATGCTATTGGCTCGAGTGTGCTTTTGTAAATGTTGATTGGTCGGAAAGTTTTACAGCCGAAATTTTTCGGTTTACGAGTAGTTAACGCCAATTCGACGGATAATTAGTAATTTAAAACATTAGCGATTCATTCGTATATAAATTACTTATAGTCAAAATATTACTATTCAAAATGGACTGGACAATACAATGCAGAACGCGAATCTAGTTGAGTTGGTTGAGCGCTCATTGGCTGTTTTCTTGGCGCTACAGTTTCAGTTCTTGACACAGAGTCTACTTCGATTGTTTGAAATGATGGCACTTCAGATTTTTTCAGTGACTAGCTAACACTGGTCCCAAGATCATATCGTATAAAACTGGAGATCAGTCTGAAATCTCAAGCATCTGATTGGCAGAAATGGCGACACACGTTCATGGACGTCTTAAGTGATTTATAGACAAGTAAAATGGGGACTCTGGGTTTAGGGTACTAGATGGACACCATTGGACAGTGTCGGGCATATTTCTTGTCAGCAAATACTACGCAGTCAGATGCTTGAGATTTGAGACTCGTCTCCGAACTCGGGTTTATGATCATGGACACTGCACTGGTATGTCCTTTGCCATCCTATACGCCAAGTTTTCTTTCCTGTGTAGACGGGCATCCCTCAACATCATCGTTAAGTACTGATAGATCTTCCATACATAGTCCATGCAGTAACAGGCCTTATCAAACTGTTTATTTGTTCTAAACATAATCAAGAGAACTGTAATCTAACGCCATTAAACCTATGTTTTCTGGACATGGGGGAAGGGCGAGCATTTTTCTCACCAGACGATACACCGTGCCATGCTCAGCAGAGGCAGTCTGAAACAACAAAATGATTTACAGATATTTTAGGTGTGATATGAGATGCTATTGTAAAATTACACAATAATAATAAATAATTATAATAATTATAAATATCTCGACTTCCGATAGCACTGTTTAGAAAGAACTGAAATTATGAAGCAAATTGCGAATATGTTTTATTTACCAATATACAATATTCATTATAATATTGACATAAGTTATATATAAACTTTATAATGGAACGGAATAAAAACCTAAAGCGAACTTGCTGCTTATTTGTAAAGTTTATGGGCTGTTTCAAAAAAAATGTCTGGAAAAGTGAAAAAATAGTCAAAAATTAAAGTTCATAACAATTCCAAACTTGTTATTCTGTATTTTTCGCTTATTAAAACTGAGTACAGAGCTGAAAAGATTTTTGAAATTGGTCAACTGGTTGCTGAGATATTCTCATTTGAAAAATGGCAAGTGATGTGAAAAAAATGCGAAGAATTTAAGTTCATAAAAAGACCAAACTGGTTGCTCCATATGTTTGTACAGTCTTTACAATGACAAAAATCAATCAAGTTATACTCATATGTGGCAGAATAAAAAATTTATGGAGCTTTATTGACCAATACTAAATAAATCAAAGAATTTTAATTTATGTGCTTAAAATACAAGTATTACTGTTTCTTATTATTTAAATGTGTATTTCTGTCAAAAAACATGTTGAAGCATCAAATATAAGTGCTTTAGAACTTATGGTATCGCATAAAGAAAAAAACAATTCATATTGTTAAGAAAGTGTGTCACACTCCTGACAGCCACATAAGTGCAGTGTACTCAAAGATGTTACACTAAGGCCATTCCTGTTTGTCACAATTTAACATTACATGACAGACTTCTAGGAAAAAACATGCTCTTGTTTGCATGTAAAGGATAAGTTGACAGAATATTGCAATATTTCATAATGTCACACTCCTGACAAATTTAGCTGACATTTTCTGAAGGGAGCTGCAGACAAAGATTATTTCAATAGAGGTGATAATATTATAATTATTGCATCTAGAAACATAAAACTTAATGATACACACAACATTTCTTATGTACCATTAATCTTTAAAGTCCTATAAATTTATAAAGCAAAGATGTATTGATTTTCTTGAGATATTTTCTAATCTACCATGGTTGACTTAATAGCATACATTTTGATTACTTTAAGTAAGATATGCTTAATTTTATCATTATTTGATGCCTAATAAATGCACATTTTACTTAAACAACACTAAAACTTGTCTTTACTCAAGCTTTTTGTAAAATAATGGTCTGAACAAATGTGATTTTGATAAGTGTCACACTTTTTTGTCACACTCTTGACATTTTTTGCCCATTATTTTAGAATAATTTTTTAACGGATGGTGCTATTTTGATGAAACTTCACAAATCTTTAAAGGGCATGATGAGACACCTCTGCAAAGTAGGAAAATGGAAGTAACTATTTGTTGTACATTTTTATAACAGGAAAACCCAAACCAGCCTTTTTTTTTTGAAACAGCCCTTATGCGTAATAATATAGTTACTTTAATCCAATATTTGACACGTTTTACCTTTTAAAAATATCTTTTTCTTACCCGACATCGGGATGAAGCAGACCTGACAAATTTATGAATCACACAAGACCCAGCGTCTGAATGTTCTGTAATATCAATAACACACACATGCTTCGAATGTAAATAGTAATTAGATAAAAAGTGATCGCGTATATCAGACTTCCCGAAAGTTGCCAGATCGAAGGACCTGTCTGGTAAAATTTCGACCGGTCAGACATGTTTTCTTATGTTATTGGTCTGACAAAAATTTGAACTAAAACTGGATTATACCTTTTTAACATGTTTCAGTGTGAAAGAATTTGTTTCGGTCAGACAGTTTTTCACATCTTGTCTGAACAAATGTCTGACACTTTTCAACTTTCTGGAAGTCTGATATATTTGTAAAGAATACGAGTTTTAGGATTTACCAACTGGCCAAGTTTATCACTGTGGTTGACCCAGTTTTGAAAAAGGGCCGATTCACTATCAACACAAACATTTAATCAGATAAAACTTGTGACTTCAACTATGCTAACATGGCATTTTTTTTAAATTAACCTAATGACGTGGTGCTTTTTTTTAAGGTTGACCCGGTTTCAAAAGGGAAGCATACATAATCGACACAAACAGTTTTAAATAGTATGATGGTAATCAGATGATACTTCTGCTGTTAGCAATATATTTCTTTTGACCTACTGTTGTAAAGGTCCTCTGAAAAAGTAGTTGACTCGATTAAGTTTGATTAAGTGGTTAAAATGTCAGAACGTATTCTGTTTTAATAGTAATCGTAACGTCGTTGCACATGGTGTGCAAAATTAAAAATTATAGTTAAAATCGTTAATAAATAGACTAAAGTGATTCCTTTTGTGTCTTAATACTTTCCTGGACATAGAATAATATGAACATTTTGGTAGCAGAGCGAGGTTTCGGCTAAAAGTAGTTAAATAGTGAAAACGGAAGTGCAACGTAATTCATCGTTGAACATTTCGGATAGACAAATATTCGGACACGTAATTTTATAACAGAACTGTTTATAAAAAGGACTTATCCCCTTCACAAAACATGGAAGAAATGGATAAAGAAACGCTACATTCGGAAGAATCGAAGCTTATGGAGCTGAAAATGAAAAAGTCCAGGTGTAAAGCTGCATTTACCAGGTACAAAAATAGGCTCCTGGATTTATGTGAAGATGAAGAAAAGAATAGACAGTTACTAAAAGAATGTTTGGACAAAGTAGAGGAAAGTATGGACAAAGCAACCGAAGCTATACAAACCGTTGCACAGTTTTATCGAGAAAGTATGCGGACAAGTGAAATGGTAAAGACAATATCCGAAATTGACTTCATCGAAAGTGAGTACAATGAAATGTTAAAACAGTACCGGTGTTGTTTATCAGATACATCCAGTGTGAAATCAGAAGATAAAAATCTGAATTCTGCAGATGATAAGGTAACAACAGATATATATAAACAACTGAGAAGGGTATCTATACCAGTTTTTACCGGATCCAAGAAACAGTATGAATCATGGAAGTCGGCGTTTTACGCATGTGTTGATGATTCCAAAGCCTCTCCACAATACAAGCTTCTTCAACTGCGACAGTACATTGCCGGAGACGCCTTAAAGGCAATTGAAGGGTTAGGCCATTCTGAAATGGCTTATGAAGCTGCAAAGCAACGTCTTGAGCGAAAATTTGGTGGGGAAAGAAGAAACATAAATCGATTTCTTGAAGAACTGGACAAGTTTCCCACCATGAAATATGAAAATGCGAAAATAATTGAGAGATTTGCTGATCTTTTGGACATTGCAGTCATTAACATGCAAGAAAATGATAAATCTGAACTAGAAAGTGGGTTTTTGTATTTCCAGTTGTTAAAAAAAATGACAGAGACAATGATAACCAATTTTGAGCGTTGGGTGTTCGAGAATAAGAAGTCAGAATCTGTGGAAAGCCTCAAAGAATGGGTACTTCAAGAGTCGGACTTTTATAGCATAGCTGTTGAAACAAAATATGGTCTAGATTATAAGGGAAACTTTGAAAAGGAAACAAATAAGGACCGTCAACGTACACATTTCACAGAGAATAATAACAAGAAAAGGACATGTAAGATATGTAGTGCAAGCCATGGACCATGGGATTGTGATGTAATGAAAAATCTCAGTGTTGAAGAGAGATGGAACAAGGCCAAATCATTAAAGTTGTGCTTTCGGTGTTTGGGAGATAATCATGCTGGAAAAGATTGTAAAAGGACAAGGGTATGTGGAATCAATGGCTGTAAAAAAGTACATCATAACTTACTACACATGTCAGAGTTTAATCCTCAAGCCCAGGAATTTAACCCTGAAAGGTCAGAACAAACTCAGTCCTATACCAGTATGCAAAGAAAGGCTTGTGTTGCTTTGAGGACAGTACCGGTTGTTCTTGAAGCCAATGGAAAGAAGTTAATGGTGAATGCACTACTAGACGATGGCAGTACTCAAAGTTACATAAATGCTAGTGTCGTGAGTGAGTTGGGACTACCAGTAAATAGAGAAATGCACAGTGTGACAGTGAATACATTAAATGGTAAACAAGAAATCTTAGAAACAATGCCCGTAACAGTTGGCTTAGAAAGCTTGAACGGGAACTTGAAAATTCAAATTACAATGAATGTAATTGATAATGTTACAGGTGATTTACAAACCTTGGAACTGAACGAATTGGCACGAAAGTGGGAACATTTGAAAGGTATTAGATTTCCATGTCTTAATAGGAGAAAAGTAGAGATGCTTATTGGTCTTGACTACAGTGACTTACACCAGTCATTACATGAGATTACAGGTGGTGAAGGTGAACCAGTAGCTCGTCTAACCCCTCTTGGATGGACATGTGTTGGAAAGCTCGGCGGTTTGGGATCAGATTCCAGTCATACTAGTTATCATACGTTTTTCCAGAAAGGAGACACATCTTTAAATAGTACGCTCACTCGCTTTTGGGAAATTGAATCTGTGGAAGAATGTGAAGAACAGATGTCTACAAAGAATTCAGTTATTATTCAACAGACGAAACAAGCTATGAGACACGATAACGACAGATATGAGGTTTGTCTACCATGGAAAGGTCAAGCAGCAGATTTACCGGATAACTATGAAATGGCTTATCAGCGTTTAAGAAATACAGAAAAACGATTACAGAAAGATGCAAAAATCTATGAAACATACAGTAATACAATCAAACGTTATACTGAAATGGGTTATGTGTCTAAACAAGAACAAGATGACAAAAAACGGTGGTATCTTCCACACTTCCCTGTAATTCGGCCAGACAAGGCAACTACAAAGGTCAGAATAGTTTTTGATGCCTCGGCTAGATGTGAAGGAGTGTCTTTGAATGATATTGTGCACCCAGGACCTAAGCTCCAGAAAGATTTGTTTGATGTGTTACTGCGTTTTCGTTGCAAACCTGTAGCCCTTACATGTGATATACAAGAAATGTACCTCCAGATTGGTATAACGCAATCAGATAGACCGTTTCACAGCTTTCTCTGGAGATCCTCAATAGACAGTGAACCTGATGTTTACCAGTTCAACCGTTTAGTATTTGGCGTCAATGCATCACCCTATTTAGCACAGTTTGTTTCACAGTATAATGCGCAACGTTTTGCTGCCGAATATCCATTTGCGGCTGAAACAGTTATGAAGTCAACTTATATGGATGACAGTATGGACTCTGTTCGGAATGAAAAAGAAGGTGTTGAATTGTATCACGAGTTAGCTGAACTTTGGCAAAAGGCAGGAATGTGCGCCAGAAAGTGGTTATCAAATTCACCAACAGTTCTTGAACACATTCCGAAAGAATATAGAGCACAGGAAATAGATTTAAGTAAAAGTGAGTTACCATCTGTGAAAACATTAGGTGTATTATGGAAGGCTGGTACTGACAAATTTACATTTCATTACAGTGCACCTGATTCAAAAGTTGACTTTACTAAAAGAGATTTCCTGAGTAGAATTGCGAAAATCTATGATCCTTTAGGATTTCTCACACCGTATACTGTTCGTGGCAAGATAATGATGCAGAAAACTTGGTTAAATGGGACAGACTGGAATGAAAGTTTACCTGAAGAACTCAATATTGAAGTTCAAAAATGGTTTGGAGAAATGAAACATTTGGACGAAGTTACTATACCACGTTGCATTCAGTATAGTCATGATGACAGTGAAATACACGTTTTTGTTGATGCTTCAGAGAGAGCATATGGAACTGTCGCTTACAACAGAACAACAGTGGAAGGAGTCTCCGAAGTTAAGTTTATTGCGGCCAAAAGTAAAGTGACACCACTTACATCTATTAGTATTCCAAGGCTAGAACTAATGGCCGCATGTCTAGGATTGAATTTAGCACAGAAAATTTGCAAGGCCTTAGAATCGCAAATATGTTTTGTTACTTTCTGGACAGATAGTTCAAACGTTCTTTGGTGGATTCGAAGTCAGAGTAGACAGTACAAACCATTTGTAGCCAACAGAATTGGTATGATTCATAGTGTTACAGCCCCTGAACAGTGGTGTTATGTTCCAACCAACGAGAATCCAGCGGATATGGCTTCTAGAGGTTCTCAAATAATGAAATTAAGCGAAAGTGAATTTTGGTGGACAGGTCCAGAATTTTTGAAATGCTCTAAAGAAAATTGGCCTAAAAAAGACTTTATAAAGCAAAGTGATGGAGCTCAGATGGAATTAAAAAGAAAATCCGTTCCAAGTGACTCTGAACTATATCAGTATTACTCATTCAATACTGTGGAAAATGATAGACTTGATCCAAAACGATACTCAAGTTGGACTCATCTAGTGCGTGTTTTCGCATGGGTCAACAGATTTATGGACAATTGTCAATTGCCAGTGCAAGAGAGAAAAAGAAACAGTTTACTTGTGCAAGAAATAGAATCAGCAGAACACCAAATTATTAAAACAACACAAATAGAATATTTCAATGAGGACTATAGAAATCTCATGAAGGGGAGAAAACTTGCAGCAGCAAGTAAACTTTTAGTCCTGAACCCGACATTGGATGAAGATGGAGTACTTCGAAGTGATAGTCGTCTGAAATTGCATGAATTCCTTCCATACAATATGAGGTTTCCAATTATATTGCCAAAACATAGTTGGGTCACAAAATTGATAATAAAACATTATCATGAGCAAAACAATCATTGTGGTACCAATCAAACTTTAGCATTTTTAAATGCAAAATACTGGATAATTTCAGCAAGAGAAGAAATACGCAAAGTTGAAAATGAATGTTATGAATGTAAACGTCAAAAAGGTAAAGTGAAACAACAAATTATGGGACCTATTCCTGAATTTAGGTTAGGAAAATCAATGCAGGCATTCTCTGAAACAGCTGTTGACTTTGCTGGTCCATTTGTTACAAAGCAAGGACGTGGAAAAAGCAGACAGAAACGATATTTATGTGTTTTTACTTGCTTAGCTTGTAGGGCAGTTCATTTGGAAATAGCCTATCACTTGGACACTAACTCATTTCTGAATACATTTTACCGGTTCATCAGTCGACGCGGGCTGCCAAAGTTAATGATATCGGACAACGGCATAAATTTTGTAGGTGCTGCTAAGGAACTGCGAGAGTTGTATGATCAGTTGGACAAAGACAAAATTACAGACAAGGGAGCTAAGCAGGGTATCCAATGGCTTTTCAACCCTCCAGTGGCGCCTCATTTTGGCGGTGTTCATGAAGCCATGGTGAAAAGTGCCAAGAGAGCTATATTCAAAACATTGGGAAACGCAGAGGTAAACGATGAAGAACTCCTGACTGCATTTGTTGGAGTGGAATGATTGATTAATAGTAGACCACTAACTTATCAAAGTTCAAACATTTCTGACGAATGTGTACTTACCCCTAATCACTTTCTGATTGGACAATTAGGCGGTCAAATTGCTCCTGAATGTATTGACATTACCAGTTTTGATATTCACAAGAGATGGCGAAGAGTTCAAGAAATAATCAAACACTTCTGGACGCGTTGGATGCGTGAATACTTACCTACGCTTGGTTCAAGAAAAATATGGCAACAGAAGTCAAGAGACTTTAAGGTGGGGGATGTGGTCTTAGTTATCGATCCAGATCAAACTAGGGGACAGTGGATATTAGGAAAAATTGAGAATGTTTATCCAGGGATTGACAATCACGTACGTGTAGCAGATGTTCGCACTGGAAATAAAGTAATGAAACGACCAGTCACACGTCTAAGTTTGTTAGAAGGAAATTAAAATCAGTGATGTAATTGTTGTAAGTGTTATCGTGAGGTAAAGAAAATACTTTGTGTATATATTACAAAGTTATAGCTGTGCTTTAAGGGGCATAATAATCCCCAAGCTATAATTTTCTTATAAATTAAGTCAAGCAATTGGCTGTGTTCACTAAATAAAGTGTGTTCCATGTTCTCTACAATCAAGAGGAAGTGTTTAGTACATACACATCAGTGCTTAAAAGGGCATAATAATCCCTTTTCAAAATGTGTTGTTAAATCAGTATTTAAAAAATTACATGCAAGATGTTCCTTCCTTCTCAGGTGATTGAAGATTGAAGATGATTAACTTCATAATATGGATAAACTTTATGGAACTGTAATGTCGAACAATTCATTCGGTATTTGTGTTTTGAATTAAGAAACACTTTTGCAAACTTTGAATAGCAGAAGACTGGAAGTCTTGAACATTGAAATGTATATATGTTAAATGATACATGTATATCTGTCATGTAGTTATCACAAGTCGAATTTTTTAGAATAATTAACAGTATTGTGCATTAAGACTATAATTGTGTGCATATGTTTGAAGGATAGATTCAGTTTTCTATTTGTTAAGGAAAATTATACTTAAAATCGAATGTTCAAATGTATGTTGCATATCAAAATCGTTAGAAAAATTATTAGTATAGTCAATTGCCTATATTTAATCGCATCAACAAATTAGCTACTGTATAAGGCATTAATTTAATTTATAGGGTTGCTTTTACAGGTTTGACTGTCTATGTCAGATAATGTGTTGATAATGCATGGCACATCAAGAAGGGGAGAATGTTGTAAAGGTCATCTGAAAAAGTAGTTGACTCAATTAAGTTTGATTAAGTGGTTAAAATGTCAGAACGTATTCTGTTTTAATAGTAATCGTAACGTCGTTGCACATGGTGTGCAAAATTAAAAATTATAGTTAAAATCGTTAATAAATAGACTAAAGTGATTCCTTTTGTGTCTTAATACTTTCCTTGACATAGAATAATATGAAAACCTACTTTTAATCCGGGTTGACCCAGTTTTAAAATTTCAAGATATTGTTACCTGGTTTTAGACTTACCAGTTACGAAAGGTATCGAGAAATCATCAAAACAAATGATCAGACGGTTTGACTTGAAGAATAAATTTGCCGCCAGTTACTAAACAAAGCTTTATTACATTACCATTACTTGTAAAAGAAAATTTATTCGATTACAAATTACACCATATTTTTAATCAGTTACACTCAGTTATAGTTACAAATTAAAACTGCCTCATGTCTGGTATCTGAAATTATTAAGGTACCGGTTGACGTATTAGAAACTTAACGCTTAAAGAAAGAACAATATAGCACACTGACCCAAGTAGAGCCCTAGATAATACAATGGGAATAAAAAAATAAAACATTGTTCTTCCTGTGGCGAATACTGATTTTATTTTGTGATTGGTTTGAGGACTGTGTATTAAATTGCCACACTGATAGTTTATGGTTTTAATTGAAGTGAAAAATAAACAGCAAGCTTGACTCGTTCACATCTTTATTTGTTACAAAATTTTATTTCTAATCATATTAACTACATTTATTTCACACGTAAGACATGTAATTCCCAATATTCCAAATGTTGTAATCTAATCTAAAGTTCTAAACGTTAAACGTAAAGTCACATAAAAACCGTTAAGTACACAAAAAGTGTACATAATGCTGAATACTGACGGTGCTCTAAAACACTATTTCCTAGGTTCCGTTAAAGGTGAATGAAAAAATACATATTAACATATTACTTGCGATATTCGCGACATTTCCCCTAGATGTGCTGTTGCAGCTTTTTTGTTATTTCGATAGATGATACAGTTTACCGTCGGTTGTCCTAAAACTTCTAATCGTATTAACTACATTAATTTCACACTTTAGACATGTATTTTCCAAAATTCAAAATGTAATATAATCTCAAGTTCTAAACGTACCGTTAAGTCCAATATTAAAGTCCCACTCTACAATTTCGGTCCTTAAATATACTTTTAGTCACCGTTCCACGTTTGCGGGAACACAATAGAATGAACGGTTCATCACAAAATGTGTACATAATGCTGAATACTGACGGTGCTCTTTTACAAACACTATGGGCCAGAAGCTACGTCGTTAGATTAAATGTCATTAAATGTTAAAAAGTGTCATCTTGGTAACACACAAGAGGCCCCATTAAATTTTGTGAACGTATAACAATTGATGATTTAACAGACCAGTTCAAAACTGGGTCATGTGGGTTTAAAAAATCTAGGTCACAAGTTAAGATCAAAGAAAAGTCTAGGAAACTATTCTCAGTTGATGTTCACGAACCTTGTTCTGAATATATTAGTAAGTAATTTTATTCATACATCTTGTCTTGAAGAATTAAAAAAATCCTTTGCACATTACCTTTGCTTCTGAGATGGATTTGTACCGAATCTGTAAATTTATCCACAATGTCGTGATGAAATGTTGAGTAAGTAACAGTTGTTGAATTTTGATGAATAAAAGTCGATGATTGAATGTTGTAATAAAGAGTTTAAAATCCGGTTGTTTGCTGTTTAGTACAGGATTTATTCAGTCTTTTATGTATTAAACACTCTGAACGAAGGAACTGGTCAAGACACTTTTCTGGGTGTGGAGGTTACTGATATGTATGTTTGACTTAAAGTTAACATTAACAATGTGTTCGGCAAAATTTCTTAGTGTTTCGAGTCTCGGTTGCCAGAAAAAAGCTTGCCCATTTCCAAAACTTTTTTTCATTTCGATCATTTCAGCGTCTCTAGACATAATGCGCAAAATTTCAGTTCATTGCGTAAAAGTACAATATTTGTTTTTTTTTATAAAATTGGTATTTTTTGTCCGGATGCTTTACACGAAGAGGGGCAATTTCTTAATGCAAGTCGTACATTAAAGACTCGGATATTGTCTAGCCACGAAATTCGACTTCTGGACTGGTTTAAGTCTGGAAGGTAAAGCATTGAATGTGTAGAAGTCCCTTAGCAGTTTTACAATACTCTCGTGCCGCCCTAGTTTTGAACTAAGTTCTGGATAGAATTCTTGACAATAACTAAGAAATTCAGACATCCTCAAAAACCTTTGATTACAATCAGGCACAGTGCAAATTATAGTTTCTTCCTTCAGCTTTTTGCAGCATCAAAAGTCCAGTGTCTTTGTGGTCCTGTCATATCGATCTATTTAATTATCTACTCCAATTTTACGCTAAACCGTATCAACGGTGGTGAAACTATTAAGGTTAGAGAAAAATCAATTCCCGCTTTTCTTTGTGATTAGACTGTACATTAAAATAGCGTTCTTCAGTGGGTGTAACTTCTGCATCCTCCTTAAAGCTGTCATGAAAATTTTGAGCCGCTAGCATTGTTTTTGCAGTTTCAACTAATGAATTATCTTTCTTTTAGTGTTTGGATGTTTCTGTCACATCCTTCGACTTGAAATCTTCTAATGTTTGTTTTCTTTTTCTGTTCACAGTACCACCACTCAAACATTTGACAGATGTTGCGTCGGTAGATATTTTATTGTCGATTGAATCAGTAGATTTTTCTTCATCTCTTTTCTGGTCCATATAAACTGTATCACTCTGCTCCTGAATAAAACCAACCAATTTTTGTAATGCTCTTCTTCCTATTCTACGTTTTTGTTTGAAGATTGCTCTAATATTTCATATACATGTGTGAAAGTTTTCAGGCATATGCCTGAAATTCAGGTTTCTGTGTGTCTTCAAATGATTGGTTTTCTTTATTTTCTTTATATAATTGACAAATTTTCAGGATTTCAGGTTTTTTTTAGAATTCCTTACTTTCATCCTTGCATATACCGCATGTCTACTCTTCAATGTGTTCCGGAACGGAACTTTATAGTTTATCCGCACTCAATAAAAGAGATGGTTTCAAATCAATTTCGCCCTGAAGCATAACTGTCACTTCTATCGAATTTGGGACATTAATTGAACAACTCCTTTGTTAGTTATTACTGATGCCTTAACTTTGTTGTTTAGTTTAACAATATATGATTTTTCAATGACATCAAAATCATTGACTTTGAACCGATCAAAGTTCTCGTAACCACTGAGTTACAGCTGTAATGATAGGTTGGACTAGAATCTCCTAACATATCAACCACTTTTTTGCTTCCTGTAGTAGGGTAGTTGCAAACGTTTTACAGAAAAGCTATCTATAAAATCAATGTGGGCAAAGCGAGCTTATACAGTTGCTCTAACGCAACTGCCAACAATCAAAGTTTGTCCTTTTGTGAAGCGAGATCTGATTTAAACCATAGAGCAACCGCCAACGATAAAAGTTTGTCCTTTAATGTCTGATGAAGCGAGATCTAATTTAAAACCAGCAATACCTAATAAATATGAAAATATGCGTCTCTACCTCTAGACTCTAAACATTTAAATACATGTATGTCTTTATGTCAGAAAGTTCAACAGCCCTGTACAACAATGACATTGACGCTGTCTGTCTTTATGTTATCGTTTAAATGCTTTCCAGTAACATAAATTGGGAACAAAGCCGAAGTAAATTCTTCAAAACAAACTTTTGTTTTTTACTTTTCTGGAGACATTTCTCTGAATATATTTCTCACAAGCAGTGCATGCGATTGCATAGAACTGATCCCATGTCAGCTCTGTAGAAAGGGCGACCCGCCGCTGTTGACCACATCTATATTGCACTTATTTCCCATTTTGTTACCGTCTTCAGTTTCTTTCGCAGTCTTGGAGACATCGTCTCCAAAAAGTTCACTAGTGAAAGGGTTTGCATGGTTACACAAATTTGCATGTTCAGATTTAAGCTTTGGTCATAAACATTATCACATAGCCTTGTTGACTTGAACATTAGCCTGGCTCAAGAATGAAAAAAAACAACAACATCATAACAGCTACAAGTTTTTCAACTGCTAATCCTTCGAAATTCTTAGGATGGCTACATTCCTTAGAGATCTTTTTTCCTTTTGTCGTCACGGCAAATCCTTACGGAAAGTCAATTTTCCATTTCTTCCTTATATTAATTTTTTTTCGGCTAATGCAAGTACATGAACACATATTCTGAAACTGTTCCAGCTATGGCATTTTGCTTCACATGTTATTCTATGTCTAGCAGCATTAATTTTTTCTCTGAATTTAGACAAATCATATACAAATTATGACTTGTTGGCTCCTGGGGCAGCTACAGTGTTGGTATCGTTTGAAATAGTCAATGCTTCGTCTTGAAACATTTCTTGTAATAATTTGTCTGGTATTGAGCCAATATTGCACTCTTTGCAGAAATTGATAACCTTGTTCCAGGTAGGTCAACATTCTAATTCCGACCATGCTTCGCTTTCAGCCGTTCTATCTAAGTGTTTGAATGTTTTTATCACACCCGTTTCATTGTTTAAAGTACCAGTGTATAGTACCACAATGAAAACATTTTGCAGATGTTGCGCCAGAACTTTCTGTAGATATTGTATTATCAAATGAATCTCCGTGCCTTTTCTGGTCCACAAAACTGCATCACTCCTCCTGAACGAAACAATACAATAGGATGGGACGCTCCTCTTCTCATTGTACGTATTTGTTAGAAAATTGCTCCAATATTTCATTTACTGCATGTCTTAACTGTTTACTGGGTTTTGGAAGGAAATTGCTCCAATATTTTATTTACTGCATGTCTTAACTGTTTACTGGGTTTTGGAAAAGAACTTTGTATTTCATTCACTTACAAATAATGAGACGCTATCAAATACGTTTGTCGTATCTCAGGACATTTATTTCTACACCTCCTTTGTTAGTTATACTGAAACTTAACTTTGTGGTATGGTTTAACAATAAATGATTTTCCAATGACTTGTCCCTTATAAAAATCATTGCGGACATTGAACCTATCAAAGTTCTCGCAACCACTGAGTTACAGCTTTGTAATGACCTGCTGGACTAAAAGCTCGCTCCTAACATATCAACCACTGTTTTGCTTGCTGTGATAGCGTAGTTGCTTCCAATCTTTTAGGAGAAAAATCACGAGAGGTGAAGCGAGCTTGTACAGTTGCTCTAGAGTAACCGCCAACGATTAAAGTTTCTACCTTGCTGTCTTTAATGAAGCGAGATCTGATTTAAACCCTAGAGCAACTGCAAACGATAAAATTTGTCTTTTTTCTGTCTTTAATGAAGCGAGGTCTGTTTTTAATCCTAGAGCAACGGTCAACGATAAAAGTTTTTCCCCTTTCTTTCATGAATCGAAATCTATCAATCCCTAACAAATGTGAAGGTAATACTTCGGACAGTCAGTAAATTGACATCTAACTTATAACCCCCGTTTTATAAAGTAAGATTTTCCTCTTTAAATTTGTTGTTCAAGTAAATATACGTTTGCGGAGACACTCTTCGGATAACGATGGCATATGTGAAACATTTATCCTGTCAAGCTGCGTTTCTCCTTGAGATTCTGTGTCACTTTCTCCCCGCAGGGTACATGGCTGAAAATAATATTTAACTATAAGTAACGAGTTTCCTATGGGTATAAGTTTTCAGGAGTATGCCGGAAATTCAGGATTTTGTGTCAAAAAATGGTTGATTTTCTTATTTTCTCTATATAAATGAACAAACTTTCAGGATTTCAGGTTTTTCAGAATTCCTTACTTGCACTCTTGGTCAAACTTTCAATGTTTTATCACAATTATTACTTGTATTTCCAGGATTATGTGTCATGGTCACACCCATCCTTTTCACCTCTTTCATTATCCGCTGCTAGGTTTACATTTTCACCACTATGCTGGTGTATGTTTTCCATTTCCATAACATCTTCTATTAGTTGTCTCTCATGTGAAGAATTGGACCACATCTATAAAAATTTCAATGCAATTATAATAGTACATTAATTGATCAATGAGTTGTGTTGTATACATGTAAGTGTTAAAAACATGATTACAATTGAAATGTGTTTTTGATATGCATGTACTATGAAGTAAGACAAAATTATTTAATTATTCTTCCAAAAAGTGAAACATACATATCCAATAATAAAATGTCATTTTCCTTGACAAATTTCTTCATATCGTCACCTAAGAATGAAAAGGTTCTATCTGACATTTTGGTAAAAATTAAGATTTTCACATTTTTAGGACTGATTAATCAATTGGCAGCTTCTGTAAAAATATCTAAGCTTAATTAATTTTTGTTACTGATATATTGATAAGAAATCAAAGGTTGTATCTGCATTTTCCAGTTAATGGTAAAAGGGAATATCTGGCAAATAGGTCATTTATATTATAAGCTTTATTTAACGGTGTTTAATAAAATGTGACATAAAAGTTCTATTGGCCTAATAGAACCTTTTCTCTCTAAACAAACCGATAACATGAGACACATACACTTATGTTATCAATTGATGATGTTTGTATAAATACAATTATAACATTTCTGAGGCAGTTTTGCTAACACTAAATGGATAAGTAACATCGTTATCATTTGCCAAGATACGGTGACAAGAATTAACCATAAATTTTATTAACTATTCGCTGTTAATTTTTACATAGAAAACCTTTAGGATAATTTGAATGAATGAACCATATATTTATTATATCAATGAAGAAATCGATTTTTAGCTGTTGTGAACATTGGAATGCCAGTATTTAAGAAAGTGTGTCGATTGATGTTGACGACGAAAATATAGACTGCCTCATAGGATTATACTCCAGTTCTCTTTCAACAACTAAAATATACGTTCAGTCATATACCTGGCTCAATAAATCTGGTTTGAAAAGCACATGATAAGAGCAAAATGATGTGATTAATGTTGCTTAAACCTCACAGTACACAATTTAGCCTTTTTCTACATAGATACACATTGGGCGAACCTAGATCAACCGGCACATCTCTGCTTTCTGTTCGGGATCTACACTGTATACCTTTTGATTTGTAAGGTTATTTCCAATCAAAAAGCAAGCAGTCCCGTTCCTGATCAGACAGCCTTGATGTGCTAGCTGATCTTGATCAACACTCACAGGCGTAAAAATTTGTATACATTGTATATGGAGGAAAGAGAGACAAGGAAGTTATTTGTCATTTGTGGACACATTATATGAATAGAGCGGCATATGAAATAGCAATATTAAGAGCAAACAGTCTTTTTGTTTGGAAAATGCTGTTAAAGAAACTCACTACCTAACAATTGAACAGGCTAAGAAGGTTATGTCCATTTATGTCCCTTCAGAATAGAGCACTATGGTTAGTATGACAAGAAAAACTAAATAATCCTATTTCAAAGTTATATACAAGATTAAGTTTCATGTTGGAGTTGCATTTGAAAGGGACATAACTGAAAAAAGTCAAACAGGAGCTATCATGATTCTTGTTGTAATCGATGTTGTTGTTCATGTTGATGATACATTCCAAGTATAAAGTGAATAGGACAAGTACTTTCAAAGTTAAAGGCAACATTAAGTTTCATGTTAAAGTTGCATTTGAAAGGGGCATAACTCAAAAACAGTCTAACAGGAGTTATCATTCTTGTTGTAACCGATGTTGTTTTTCATGATGATGATATATTCCAAGTATGAAGTGAATAGGACAAGTACTTTCAAAGTTAAAGGCAACATTAAGTTTCATGTTAAAGTTGCATCTGAAAGGGGCATAACTCAAAAACAGTCAAACAGGAGTTATCATTCTTGTTGTGACCGATGCTGTTTTTTATGATGATGATATATACCAAGTATGAAGTGAATAGGACAAGTACTTTCAAAGTTAAAGGCAACATTAAGTTTCATGTTAAAGTTGCATTTGAAAGGGGCATAACTTAAAAAATTGTCAAACAGGAGTTATCATTCTTGTTGTAACAGATGTTGCTGTTCATGGATATATTGCAAGTATGGAGTGAATAGGACAAGTACTTTCAAAGTTAAAGGCAACATTAAGTTTCATGTTAAAGCTTGGGGACAACCGGAAGACGTGGACGGACATTAGGATTCCTATGTGTCTACCTGCTATCGCAGGCGACACAAAAATCTATGAACAAAAGGGGAATAACTCTATCAAATGTGACCTTGACCTGAAGAATTAGGTATCATCACGAGCATGTTGTATATAAATTATAATTTGAAAGTTTGATGAAGAAATATTGAGAAATGCCAAAACTATAGCCAACATTAGGTTTTCGTGTCAAAATCCAACAACAAAAAGGTGCATAACTCTATCAAATGTGACCTTGACCTTGAGAATTCGACATCATCTCGGGCGTGTTGTCATAAGCAATATAATTTGGCAGTTTGATGAAAAAAAATTAAGAAATGGCAATTATAGCCAACGTTCAGTTTTCGTGAAAAGGGGCATAACTCCATCAAGTGTGACCTTGACCTTGAGAATTTGGCACCATCTCGAGAGCCTTGTCATAAGCAATATAATTTGAAAGTTTGATAAAGAAATGTTAAGAAATGGCAAAGTTATAGCCAACATTAAGTTTTCGTGACTGACGGACGGACCGACAGACAAAGCGATCCCTATGTATCGCCTTTTCTTCCAAGGGCGACACAAAAAGTAGAAAAAAGTATGACCACTTGACAGCCTGTTAATAGGACAAGTACTTGTTAAGTTATAGGCTTCATATTTAAATCATTTGAAAGGGGCATAACTCAAAAATAGTAAACAAGAAGTTATCAGTTCACTGTTGTTGTCTCAGATGGTTGTGTTCTTGCAGAAATTTATTTCCGAAGTTTGAAGTTAAAAGGATTAGTATTTTCAATGTTATATGTTTCATATTAGTCATTTGAAAGGGGCATAGGTAAAAAAATGTGAATTATGAGTTACCATTCTTGTTGATATTATCAAATATAAAGTTATATTAGGACAAGGACTTTCAAAGTTATAGGCAACATAGCAACATTAAGTTTCATTCGGAATCTAGACCTACCCGGATTAGAAACGATGGCGATAACCATTAAAATGGTGAAATATGTACTATGTTGTGCTTAAAGGCCGAGTTTGGCTATAAATCAGTTGTCAGATTCATGCTGCTTTATAGCATTTAATTTAACATTTATCTGCAATGTTATCTCACTGTAATAATCTCTACTCTGCAACAATTAGCAGCAGTTTCATGCCTTGTCCCATGAGATTATTAATGGCCATTTACATTGGAGAACATTTTCTGGTTTTGATTTCAACCTTAGTTGAAGTAAAGTTGGGTTTTGAAACTATAAAATACACTGAAGTATGATTTTATATTTACTTATATACAATATTTTATACAAACATGACATAATGGATGCTGTAAAATAAATAAAACACTGAAAATTAAGAACGCTGTAAAGCTCCATTGTGTTGAAGATGAACATTTTTAATGACAGTCAAAATATACCAATAATATCTATTGAGATTTAAAAAGTTCATTAGAATCCATTTACATTTCCAATTGCTAAGAACAACACTTGAATTGTGAATAACATTAAAATCAAATGAAATTTTGGAGGAAATTAATTAATTTGAAATGACACAGGACATTCAAAGTTACATTTTTACAATTATTGTACATCAATTATTCAATTAACCTTTATGAGATATAGAGGGTATTTGCTTTTACCAGTGTATGATTGAAATACGAGGGATGTTCCAAAATAACGTAGACTTTTGTTATAGTTTTAATATTATTCAATATACCACAAATAAAATTATAAATCTTTAATCGGAATATATCTAGCATATATTTACAAAATATCAGCAAAATACAACATCTTGTTAACAAACTATTAACAATCAAAATTATACACGAAGCGCTATCCAGTAAACGCTCCAGTAAAGATCTCTCAACGTCAATGACGTTAATTCACGGAGGCAGCGTTAGCAAAGTCTCGACTCGCCAGTGGTTAAGAGGCGATCAAGAAAAAGGTCCTCTTCTCGCTCGTACAACCGATGAAAAGAACCCGGTGCAATACCCATTAGTAACTGTTATAATAGAACAAGTATTTGTGTTGTAGACACAGTGTCCATAGCTGTTTACTCTGGTGTAATTAAAATAACAAACATATCTATTGTTATTTAATAATTTATGATTTTTTTAATGAATCATACATCAAACAAAAACATGCTTTGAATATAAAATATTAGAATAGCTCTAAAAATGTAATTGTTCGAAAATATCCGTTGAACTGTTCCTGATCCAGTAAAGAATAGCTCGAAAAGCGCCCCAATAGTTAGACTTCTGTCCGTTTCTATCGCCTCCCGGCTTGACGTCAATGCCGTAACGCTGATTTATTTCTTTTACCCTTGCACATGGTCTATTTCATGACTCTTCTGACCGTTACAAAACCACTGATGCCACGTAAAAACTAGAGCTCGGCTTGCGTAAGTTTTCATTTGCGTATTCTCAATCTTTTTTAGATTTTCCGGAGGTGATCGTGACAGAAATTTATAATAGCGCGTATTTCCAGTCGTTCTTACGACGACATTTCTGAAGAATTTAAGTTGATGATAGCTCGCTTATGTATTCATTGTTTTAAAAACGCAATGTCAGAATGACCTAAAATTTTACTATAACATAAATCGTATACCCCGCTTTGACTTTGTGAAGTTTAGCTCTTTTACCGCTAGTAGTTTTGTTAATATTCACAGGTATGTGCTTTATTAAATACAATGACAATGACGTGCGCCGCATGCATGTTACCATGGTTATTCAAACAAGCGATGCGCTTTTGAAATCTATTAAATATATATTAATATATCAGCTCAGTTTGTTATGTTGGTGTTCTGATTGAATTTAGAATATAATTTATTGCAAACGTGTTTCAAATTAAGATGCATTAACAAAAGTGTACGTAATTTTGGATCATCCCTCGTATATTTTACTGAGGGAGCTCCGGAAGTCCGGAATATATTTCAATCTTAAAACAAGGCCAAACTCCATGTAGAGATAATAGTTCCATTAGATGTGCAAAAAGTATTCAAGCTATTGGAAAGTAATATGTCAAGTTTGGGGGCCTGGAATGATCCAAGATATTTACAGATGAAACAATCACGCGAAAATGGAGGGGGATGGGCAATCTGTCATATACTGAAAGGATAAAGAAACGCAGGGTAACAATTGGATAGGCAGGTTCGAAAGCTCATGCTCCACGACGGTTTACACTGAGGCAGTGGAGACAAGTTTTATTCACTTTCGACACATGTGAAGGTGTATCATGACCTAATAACTCAATACACAAAGTTTCACTTTATTTGGAGAACGCGTTCTTAATATATCGGAACAAATGTTACCCTGCGTTTCTTTATCCTTTCAGTATAGATGAGAAGTGATGTCACAATGCATTCTGAGACAGATCAGTACATTATATCCAATCTAAAAGATGTGCCTTACATGGAATGAATAAGTGTTTATGTTGGATAATCAACTATCTCTTATATTATAAAACTGCTGTTCTAAAACTGTTTTCTTAAAGTTTAGAAGTTGATAACGGTGGCAGAGATCCTTTGTTTTTATTAGCTCACCTGTCACGTAGTGACAGGGTGAGCTTTTGTGAGGGGGGTTCGTCCGTCGTCCGTCCGTCCGTCCGTTCACAATTGTTGTCCGCACTCTAGCGGACAGAATTTTGGTCCAATCTTCTTCCAACTTGGTCAGAATGTTTATCTCAATGATATCTAGGTCAAGTTCGAAACTGGGTCATGTGACCCTTAAAACTAGGTCACTAGGTCAAATTAAAGAAAAAGCTTGTCTGCACTCTAGCGGTTGTAATTCTGATCCGTTCTTCTTTAAACTTGGTCAGAATGTTTATCCCAATGATATCTAGGTCAAGTTCGAAACTGGGTCATGTGACTTTTAAATCTAGGTCACTAGGTCAAATTATAGAAAAAGCTTGTCCGCACTCTAGTGGTCGTAATTTTGGTCCGATCTTCTTCAAACTTGGTCAGAATGTTTATCCTAATAATATCTAGGTCAAGTTCAAAACTGGGTCATGTGACCTTGAAATCTAGGTCTCTAGGTCAAATTATAGAAAAAGCTTGTCCGCACTCTAGTGGTCGTAATTTTGGTGCAATCTTCTTTAAACTTGGTCAGAATGTTTATCTTAATGATTTCTAGGTCAAGTTCTTTACTGGGTCATGTGACCCTTAAAACTAGGTCACTAGGTCAAATTAAAGGAAAAGCTTGTCTGCACTCTAGCGGTTGTAATTTTGGTCCGTTCTTCTTTAAACTTGGTCAGAATGTTAATCCCAATGATATCTAGGTCAAGTTGGAAACTGGGTCATGTGACCTTGAAATCAAGGTCACTAGGTCAAATTATAGAAAAAGCTTGTCCAGTGTACTAGTGGTCGTAATTTTGGTCCGATCTTCTTCAAACTTGGTCAGAATGTTTATCCCAATGATATCTAGGTCAAGTTCGAAACTGGGTCAGGTGACCTTGAAATCTAGGTCACTAGTTCAAATTATAGAAAAAGCTTGTCCGCACTCTAGTGGTCGTTATTTTGGTCAGATCTTCTTCAAACTTGGTCAGAATGTTTATCCCAATAATATCTAGGTCATGTTCGAAACTGGGTCATGTAACCTTGAAATTTAGGTCACTAGGTCAAATTATAGAAAAAGCTTGTCCGCACTCTAGCGGTCTAAATTTTGATGCGATCTTCTTCAAACTTGGTCAGAATGTTTATCTCAATGATATCTAGGTCAAGTTCGAAACTGGGTCATATGACCTTGAAATCTAGGTCACTGGGTCAAATTATAGAAAAAGCTTGTCCGCAATCTATCAGTCTTAATTTTAGTGCAATCTTCTTTAAACATGAACAGAATGTTTATCTTAATGATATCTAGGTCAAGTTCGTAACTGGGTCATGTGACCCTTAGAACTAGGTCACTAGGTCAAATTAAAAGAAAGCTAGTCTGCACTCTAGCGGTTGTAATTTTGGTCCGTTCTTCTTTAAACTTGGTCAGAATGTTTATTCCAATGATATCTAGGTCTAGTTTGAAACTGGATCATGTGACCTTGAAATCTAGGTCACTAGGTCAAGTTATAGAAAAAGCTTGTCCGCACTCAAGTGGTCGTAATTTTAGTCTAATCTTCTTCAAACTTGGTCAGAATGTTTATCCCAATGATATCTAGGTCAAGTTCGAAACTGGGTCATGTGACTTTGAAATTTAGGTCACTAGGTCAAATTATAGAAAAAGCTTGTTAGCACTCTAGTGGTCGTAACTATTGTCAGATCTTCTTCAAGCTTGGTCAGAATGTTTATTCCAATAATATCTAGGTCATGTTCGAAACTGAGTCATGTAACCTTGAAATTTAGGTCACTAGGTCTAATTGTAGAAAAAGCTTGTCCGCACTCTAGCGGTCTTAATTTTGATGTGATCTTCTTCAAACTTGGTCAGAATGTTTATCTCGATGATATCTTGGTCAAGTTCCAAACTGGGTCATGTGACCTTGAAATCTAGGTCACTAGGTCAAATTATAGAAAAAGTTTGTACGCATTCTAGTGGTCTTAATTTTTGTCCGAACCATTGAACAGATGTTCGCAGGTGAGCGACCCAGGGTCCCTTGGACCCTCTTGTTAATATCATTATCTCGTGACAATACAGGAAATGGGCTTGAGACAATTTGCTGGTTAATATAGTTTTCTATTTCTTAGCTGAATGTAGTGTTTTCTGATTCGTAATTCAATTTTAAAATAATATGGTACTACAGTTAATGTTTGTTAATATGTTCAGAGTGATGTTGATAAGATTTAAAATGTAATAGAAAATTAAAAAAAATATACAGAGTCATGATGTATCTTGCGATCAAAATCATCATAATTTTTTAATGACAGTGCAAGTCTCTTATTTTGGTTATCATATGCTTTTATATACCTAATATATGTAATTTCTGTCATGAAAAATACGCAAGAAATTACATTGTGTAAATCTATCAAGTTGGCAAGGGATTCTGCAAATACCTTGGCATTTTGAAAACTTTCATTTAGACAGGATCAATGACCAGACAGGCACCCATTAATCTGCACCCCCACTGTTATTTAATGACCTCTGTGTGCAAAGCATCCAATTAACCTCAATCAAGCAAAAGTTCTCCAGGAGAACCGATCTCGGCCTTTAAGATCGCTTTTCTTACCTCGGCTTATCTGTACAAATGCGCTGGTCAAGTTAACCAACCAAGTGAACATGTTCAATAAATGTTAACAGTCTGTGTCGAAGCTGTTTGCATGTTTGCTCTCATGTACTGATGTTTAATTGCAGTTAGCAGTACACATAGCAAATGGTAATTGATGTGCGTGATTTGGGCAGTTTTTTAAGTATTTCTATTGCATTCAAAAGCAAACAATATCAGTCATAATAAACTGCTACAACAATTGCCTGTCATAACATATATTTGTCAATAGGATTTCTCAATAAATACATTAAAACTCGCCTCACTTTTGAACTGTCTACAATGTTTTTGTGACAATCTGTTTGCTATAACCGGTAGATGATACAGTCAGTTTTTACATGTATACAGTGACATTTATATCTATAAAATTGTTTATTAAAGTATAGCCTTTTCAGTTATGAACAACGTGTTTTAATATATGTTATTTTTTTCTTCTAATTATAGGTACCCACAATGGCGACATCATTTATGTGCAGACCATATAAAACTGCCAAACGTGGAAAGAACCAAAATTCAACACCATCTAAAAGAACCGTGTTTAAAGCTCTTTCTGAAGACAATGACTTGAATAATATTGGTAACATACACGAGAAGGATACAATCAGTGAAAGAAGCATGCATGAATGGTACAGAGGCAACCAGTGCAAATGATTTGATCAGCGCTCTTACTTGTAAATATGGAATAGAATTTGTTGTTTGCTTCCTTGGAGCATTATGTCATGTTCCAACCACATTTATGAATCAAATTGATTATATATACAAGACCATAAGTTCTGTTGATGGAAGATTTCCAAAACAAGACATTGAAAAAGTGTCTACTTTCCTTCATGAAACTGCACAGAGTATCCACATTCCTAAACCTTTAGATGTGCTATGGCAATGCAACATCTGGAACAATGAAGGGTTTTTAAAATTCCTTGTGCCATCTGTTAATAAATGTATTCAATGTGATAAATTATTATATGCATTAAGTATAACACAGATAACATTTTTTACACTTAGAGGACCATAACCAGGAATAAAAACAACTACAAGGTGCAAGAAATTGTTATTGTAAAAGCAACAGCTGATAAAATTAAAATGTTACAGAAATTAATTAGGGGGTCTATTGGCAGCTCAAGGTCTAATTAAGATTCATTGTTAAATGGTGTTACTGGAATGTGGTTGAAATTGTACTGTTTTATGTTTGAAAATATTAGTTGTATGTATCTGCATAACTAAATTGAAAAAAAACGTATGTACTCGTAAAACATGTGTTAGCTAGCTCAGTAATAACATTTTACCATACAATATATATGATTATGTGGTATTTTGAAATAAACTACTTAGAAAAATCGAATTCGTATCATTGCATTTAATGTAACGTATTGTATTTTAAATGGTTACGTAAATTACTCAGAAAAGGGAAAAATCGCACCCAATCTTGATAAAAGCACATTACCTAACACTAGTTTTATTCATAATAAGTAACATTGTACTGAAGAAAATAGTCTTTTAAAAGGCAACTGGTCTTGGGTTGAAGCAATGCCTACAGAACAATTATAAAATTTTTTGCTCATGTAAAATGGGTAGTGTCCGTTATTTTTGTTAAGACTTCTTTATGCACCACTTAATGAAGGTATAACAAGTCAATTCTGATTATAGACATCCTAAGCTTTACAACAGTACCACACAAACTTTGCGCCCCCCCCCCCTGGGGTGCAACGAATGAAATTTTCCTGGGCCAGGTTGCGTACTAAAGCATTAATTTTACCTAACCTTTTCAAGTTTTAATTTAAGACAAACTAAAACTATTACATTAATTTTACCTAACCTTTCAAACTTTAAATTTTAGACGTACTAAATTTATTACACCTTCAGTGTGTGTAAGGTTTCAATTAAGTCAGAAAATACATGTAAGTGCAAGCTTATGTTGAAACTATAAATTTCGGTTTGAATGAGACTAACGACATTTCAAAGACAGTCTTTGTCATCAAAAAGAAATGTGTTTTCTGTTTTCAGATGACAGATGCCTATCTGAGTCTGCTTTGAGGTTATACACCACTTATTCAATTTCCATAGACTTCCATTATAACCTTTCATCAATTTCTGAATTTACTATTGGGTCAAGCCCTTAAAATCATACAATTCTCAAGAGAACCAACCTAGACACACCATAAAATACCAATTCCACCATAGCATGACCAATAAACTTTTTCGGCATTTTAGCCAGAAGTGTATCACCCCAGTCTCTGCAGAACTTTTGTTTACATTCTGTCAAAAATGATAGCTATTTTTTAAGTTGAATTTCACTTTTTTTTCATTATCAATTTCATATTATTTGTATTCAAATTACTACAAAATCATTATATTTTTTTCAAAATAATTTTCTTTTTAAAATATTTATTTTCATTTTCTACCAATCAGGCTTGACTTCCTGTAACTAGTCCGCAAATTCCCTGCACAAAATTATTTAGAGGCCTGATCACCAATATTTAGTGGTGTATAACCTAAAGAAGCACCTTAACATATTTGAAATAATGTGTTTTCTTTATGATGCATTAAAGCAAACATTTACCAACATTTTCATATATTTCCTTTATTTGTCCCAAAAATGACCATTGTAAAGCAATTCTAACAAACAGGGTGATTTCAGAATTTGATCATATGAAAAGCAAGAAAATAACAGTCCAAAAGTCAAAGTAGTGACTCCTTAAAAATTCATATTTTCAATATTTAATAAACAAAAATAATTAAACTATTTTGCAAATACATTGTACAGTATTTTGACTTTCCAAACACACACAAGTCACAGTTCTATCCCCCATTTTGGTGAAATTTATGGGGTTTAACTTTACCCCACCCACTACATTTTGTAGATAATTTTGCATTTTTTTTTTTTTTTTTTCCAATAAATATTGCTAATTATATTATCAGTTTGGTGATTTATTGCAGTAAATTCACATACAGACCTCTTCTGGAGTAAGCTGCTTATCAGCCACTATCAAAATATTATTCATATCACTTCTAAGAAGTCCCCAGTAAAGCTTTGTCTATGGCTGTTAAAAGAGAGTTACAGCATTGTGACAAAGATACTCTACAAATATACAAAGATGCTCTGAAGTGTTTCTATCTGGACATCAAGTTACCAAAGAAATGCACTTAATTGTCCATTTCTACAACCTCTGTATCATTTGGATGCTGTACTTGATGGAAAACAGTTACTTAAAGCCAAAAGAAAGATGGGTAGAAATAAGGGATTCTTTAAGCGGAGTAAAACAGGATTCAAACCTGGACATTCTTCAAGAAACAGAAGAGTTCGGGATTGCATTTCTAATGCAGAAGACACCGAACTTGTTTAATATGTGAGACTGGATGCCGAACAAGAAGCTATGGTGGATAACAACCCTATATTGCCTGCAGCTGTAGCCGAACACAGTGCCTCGGACAAAAAGACGCCGATTTTCAAGTTTCTACAGTCACGAAGAGCTAACCCAGCAGATGTTAAGCCAAAGCTTTCAAAACAGCAAATACAAAGGTAAGTTACATTGCCTAACCTGTACTAGCTTTTTTATTATTTCATATTTATATACATAAGCTTAAAAAATAATTATAAAGGATTAAAAAACTTAATAAAATCTAAATTTTTTATCAAAATTTTCACTTTAAAATGAAAACAACTTTTTTCTGTATTCTTTTAGCAAAGCATCCATAATATCAGCTATTTTGTATCATTAAGATAATTAATTTTCAGTGAAAATCAGATCCAACTTTAACATCATTTCATATTAAATGTCACTTCAGGGATAATTTGGTATAGGCACTGCAATTCATATAATTGGCAAAGGGAGACAACTACACTAACCATGTAATGTTTACTAATTCCCTACAGACAACTCTTTAAGTGAAAATTGTGTCTTATATGGACACCAACCCAAAGGAAAGACAAGTTTCTCATTCTATTTACAGCACTGAGGCAGATTCCTACAGGGTACTGCACTGTGGCCAGCTGTGGACCATGATTAATGAAGTGACCAGGGAGCACCTTGATAGGAACGACAGATGCAAAGGTAACCTCTGCTTTGACTTTGAGAATGAAATGCAGTGGGAATTGTGCTGGCGAGGAAGTGTAATTTGTGATAAATGCCAGTACAAGTCCAAAACATACAACTTGTACACAGAGGTAGAAACCGGCCGGTCAGGAAGGAAAGCAGCCACGGCCAATGTAGGTTTGCACATTGCCATGAGTCTGCCCTCTTAGGTCCTACCAGTGTCAGAAAATTATTGCTAGCTAGTAATATTCCAGCACCAGGTATATCAGGAATGCAGAAAACATCAAATAACATAAATAAACTAATAGAAAACACAAACAAAGAAGGTATGCAACATAGACGGGAGAACCTATCTGCTATAAATCAATTGCGAGGTGCCCCCCAAAATGAAATAGCCATTCAGAGCGATGGGGTGTTCAATAACAGTTTGTGGTCTGGTGTGACAAAAACACCTTACCAGCCGGCTACACAAATGGCTTATGTTGTTGCGGAAAATGTCACCGGTAAACATTAAATTATAAATGTGGAACTCGTTAATAAAATATGCTCTAAACATGGATATCACACAGTATAAATGGTGAATGTGACAGCAAATCCGGCGAGTGTTCGGTTACAACTAGCATGGAGACCTCCATTGGGAATGAAAAAACGGTGGGCAAAGCTTGTTTTAGAGGGAATCCTAGAAGACGGCCTTAGTGTTAAGTACATTACAACAGACCAGGATACCGCCGCATACCTTGCAGCTACTGAACTATTTCACGAAAATAAAACCCAGACTGAACCTGAACATCAAATAGACACGCGACACTTGGCGTGTAATCACCGCAAACAAATTAAGAACAGTTCAGATGTTCAAGCTATGCCGGGCAACACTATACAGTACAGACAGTACCTGCAAGGCAGATTTGCCACAGACATAAGCAAAAGATGCCACAAGGAGTATGTCACCATTTTCAAAGAGGAAGCTGGGGACTACAAAGCTTTATCTGACAGAATTAGCCTGGCCATTAGTGCAATAGAAAGATGCTATGGGGGTGACCACAGTAGATGCCAAAGATTCTCTACTGCCTGTAAAGGTGAAAGCAACAATAACTGGATATTAAGAAGTGCATATTTACCAAGAAATTTTAAAATTAATATTAGGGATGGCAATTTCCACCTATTTTACCATTCGAATGTTCGAATCAGTTTGCATTCGAACGTTCGAATTATTTACAAACAATCACATAAACCATGAAACGACCTGTTTTTATCGGTAAACCCTCACAGTATCCCCGAAACTACGAAATGTCATTCAAATAGATTTTGCCGATAATATCCGAGTATTCCAAAATTTTAATAGTGAGTTTATTTATCGGAGAATAAGACTGTCTACGGATCATGTTGACAAATTGACAGTTCCCTGGTACCAAGAATTATGTCTCCAAACGGGACCTGTGTAGCTCTTACAGGTGTTAAATGACATGTGTTAAGTAAACATTGTGCCTTAACTTGGACCCCTAAATTTGATGTTTCGCGTGTCAAAGATTTTCACAGTATATTCTCTAACTGACATAACAATAGGTGTGAAGAACTCGATTTCTATTACTGAATGGCTCTATTGATTTACTTATTAATCATTGTTACAATATGCAGTAAATAATACAATATTTTTATTATTAGATCTTATTTATATTTTATCACATTCGTATTTTAGTAGATTTATTATGCACTAACTTTCAAATTTGATTATACGCGTGCACACAATTTGTTTTGATCCGCACTTTGTATTTTAGCCGTATGTTACAAAAGAACGCGCATGCCATAAAAATATATATACAGACATGTTCCCTAAACGGAAAGTGATTTATCTTGACGGTATTTTGTGTCAAATTAATACCAAACCTTCTTGATTGTCGTTCATTATCGAATTTTCACGAACATTCGAATGCTTCAAATGCATTCGAACGTTCAAAACTTTATCCGAACGTTCGAACGTTCGTTTACATCCCTAATTAATATACAAAATGAACACAATCAAGAAGTTTTCACCCAATGTATTGAATACCGACTCGGACAATCAATTCTCGAAAAGACTCGGCTGAACACAAATAGCCAAAATTGTGAAGCAACCAACAGATCAATAAGAAGATCCTTACCTAAGAACACTCTGTTTGGTAACATATTTATCTGGCCATGTGACTCTCTTCCGGCCATAGCCGTATCTATCCAAACACCCCACCCACTTAATGCAGCCTCAGCCATTTTCAATCCTGGTAGTCATTTTTGTCAAAGATTTGTTCAATTTTTCTAAAAACTCTTCCATTTTGCTTTTCAAAATGCTTGCAGCAGACTATTACAGGAAACAGGAAATGTTGCATGGATATTTGAGAACTGTAAGCTGTAGTTACGTACTACATCTGTCTTTAAAAGGGTATGAAAAGATAACTGCTTCATTGTTAGCAAAGAGAAAAAAAATCGGAGCACATGACATCAAAGTGTAATAAGATGACCTTTAGTCACGTGCAGACAATTCTATCAAATAGTATTTTATAATAACCTCCCTTAATTGACTTTAAAACAAGTACAACTGTATGTCAACATTTAGTTATTCAGAATTATTATTTTTAGATATTAATTGCTATAGCTCATTTATATTAATCTTTAAAAAATATAAGGAAACAAATAACTGTTTCAGACAATTCAATCTAATTCATTGTTTAATTCAGACCATGCTTAGTCAGTGTGAATATATATTAGGTGTGGTGAACCAAGCAAATGATCACTGAATCTTAGTGGTATGTATTTTTTAAACCCCATCATTGACGGGTATTATAGATATGGCCATTGCTGTCTGTCTATCTGTCTGTCTGTCTGACTGTCTGTCTGTCCAGTATAACATTTTGTGCATGCAATATAATTCCTATACCCTTTAACCAAATTTCAAAGAAATTTTCTTTGCATCTTGAACTTAAAAGTTTCTTGTACACATTTTTTACCACTATTATAATGATCTTTTAAAAAGTACTGCAAAAGTATCAAGTGGCATCCATTTGAATTTTTAAACTAATTTCACTGTATTGATAGCATTTAACAAGAAGCTGGGTTTCTTGATTGTGCTAATTGCTTAAACACTTAAACATTACTTATTGTTAAAGATAATTATACCTTGTGAGAAGAAACTTCTTATTATTGACCCACTATGTGCTGAGGATGAACTCGTTGATGATTACTTAGACAATTTGGTAGTAAGTGCCATGTTCAGTTGAGAAGTTTTACACAATGTTTTCCTTGTCATTATTCAGAAGCATGGCACCAAGCTAGTTCCATCCTCTGAAATACTTTAGTTTTGAGAAATGCATGAAATGTTTTGTAGTTACCAGTGATTTAGTTCTGAATTTTTGGGAAATGGTCCGGGTCCGGTGTAACTGGGGAAAAATGTGAGGTATGATGACAAAATTGGCAAGTTTTTAAAAAGTTGACACTGTTAAAGACTGTTAACTACAGTAAAAACATAGAGAGCAAACAAATATAAATTTGCAAATGTCAGCTGACATGTCTTGCTTTGACCCTTGCAGCCACAAAGAAAATGGAGTAAGCATACAGATAACACAAAGTAATATTGATTTTACAAATAAAATAAAACTTATTTCTTTCTTTTCTGTTTTTCAGGTAGAGGACTTCACAGAGAGGCCGGGTCCGAATTTGCGACCAGATTTTGACACCGCCACAGCCAGACCAACTGACTACTCCTGGTTGGTCTTCCCGTAGACTTGTGGAGCTGATCGTACGCCACACCAACAGTTATACCAGGTGGAAGATGCTCCAATAAGGGGAGGTAGACAAGGACTGGTACGAGGTAACAGTCAAGGAAATGAAGGCCTTCCTTGGTATCAACATCCAGATGGGGGTTAGTCTTCTGCCTGACATAGCGTCCTACTGGTCATCAGATCCATTCTGCCATAACGAAGCAATATCAAACACGATTACCTGCAATCGGTTTCACAAGATTCTTCAGTATCTGCACATCTCCGACAGGGCAGCAGAACCGGCACGTGGCGAAGATGGCTATGGCAGACTCTACAAAGTTCTGGAGTTCATGATTATGTTAAAAGAATCCTTCCTGCAAGCGTACACGTTGTCACGTAAAGTTTCGGTTGACGAGGCCATGATAAAATACTCCGGCAGATTTTCCTTTCGCCACTACATGCCAGCGAAACCCACCAAGAGAGGTGTCAATGTGTTGATGTTATGTGATGGCAACAACGCATACCTGTCCCGATTTGACGTCTACCTTGGAAGACAGACCACCCCTATAGAGCATGGACTGGGCCACAGCGTCGTCACTAGGCTGACAGAACATCTCCATCAGACGTTTAGATGGATTTTTTCGACAACTTCTTCACCTCGCTGAAGCTTTTGAAAAATCTCCTTGCCAAAGGGTTGTATTCCTGCGGTTCAGTGAGAACAAACCGCCTTGGCTTCCCAAAGGACTTGAAGGACCATAAGGATGTGCGCAACAGGGTGGACTTCCAGATTCAACAGCTGGGAAGGACCAACGTGACAGCATCTTTATTGATGGACAAGAAGCCAGTCCACCACATGTCGACACAGTGACCCGAGAGGTATTGGTGATGCGCAGCGACGATTCGGTCCGAATATTCTCCATCTTCGACAGCCTCACACGGTCTTTGCATATAACAAGTTCATGGGAGGGGTTGAACTTCACGACCAATTCCGAATGAAGTATCCAGTTGGTCGGTCGTCTCGGAAGTGGTGGAGATACCTTTGTTGGATTATGGTAAACTGTGCCATTGTAAATGCCCATATTATCTACAAGAAGGTATCAACACTTGCTACAATTCCAAAGAAATTCCAACAAAAACATTTTCGACTGGAACTGTTGAAAAACATTATAGCGGGATTTACTAGTCGGAAGAGGAAAGCCGGAGACAATCAGAATATGCACATGCCGAAAACATCGATTGACATGTTTGTGTTAGATTACCAGGAAAAAGCACCACATGCAAGTACCACTCACGAGTTCTGAGAAAAAGGAATGAGAGTGTTTATGGGTGTAAAATTTGCAATGTGCATTTATGCAAGGACGACTGTCATCGCCTCGATCATAAAATGGGTGTCAATTAAAAATGTGGACATTAATTTTACACAGTGATTAAATATTTTGGAATTTCTAAAAAAAAAAAATTTCTTGAAACATGAACAACATGAAAACCCCTTAAAAACAAAAAAAACGAGTCCTTTGGCCTGGACGAAACAGTTTTATTATCAATAAAATCAAATAATATTAAAAAATAAATAGAAAATGTGTTGTTGTTATTATTAATAAAAACAAACAATATCATGATGGTAAAAGTAACCTTTATTACAATGAAATGAAGTCCTGTAGAATAAGTATTACTAATGTCCCAGCATGAACAACAGTTACTTGTGGTTAAATGAAAAGTAAAATATGCATAAAAATTACTATTTTTATCTGAACAAGACGACAACTTTAATATACCTGTTTGAAATACAGTAAATACATCTTTAGAAGCTAGGCCACAGTTTTTTTCAGACTCAGTTTCGTTCCCACGTACAATCTCTAAAAATTCAACAAAGAGATGCATTTGCACAAGTAGCTATGTGGTGCCAGTATCCAATAGCACAAGACAAAAAAATACCTCCTCTGTTTCTGTTTGTTTCCGGAGGTTCAGGTACAGGAAAATCTCATTTAATACAAGCAATTTTTCAAATGGCAATCAGAAAATTTGAGGATGTTGGAGATGGGCCAGATGAAATACATGCTTTTTTACAGCACCAACAGGCACAGCTGCCTTAAATATATCAGGAACAACTCTGCACTCAGCGTTTCTTTTACCACTTGGCCAGACAATGTCTTACCAAAGGTTAAGTCATGACAAATTGAATAACTTAAGATCAAAACTGTCAAAATTGAAACTACTTTTTGTTGACGAAATATCAATGGTGGGAAACAATCTGCTTTTGCAGCCGTATTATCGTTTATGTGAAGTGATGGCTTCCAAATCTCACTTTCGTGGGTTATCAATAATAGCTTTTGTTGACCTGTATTAACTGCCTCCAGTAAAGCAGCGTTTTGTTTTCCAGCCAGTCTCGGATAGTTTAGCACGCATGTATGGTTCTTTTTGGGACAACTTCCGCTTAATTGAATTGACCGAGATCATGAGGCAACGAGATGACCAGAAATTTGCAGAGATACTGAACAGAGTGAGAATTGAAAATTATACCTCAAGATATGGAAGACTTGAAGTAGTGTCAGGTAAAAGAGAATTACACAAAGAATAATTTACATGTATTTTCAAGAAAAAAAAGATGTAGACTATCATAACCAGACCAGAGTGGCCTGTCTAGGAACCCCAGTTCAGTCATTGTTCGCAATAGACAAGAAACCTCTAGTTTTAAAAAACTTTAAAACCAGTGATGACCCAAAATTTACAGGTGGACTTCCCAGTGAGATTAAACTAGCTATTGGAGCACGGGTTATGTTGGTACGACATGTTGACATTACTGATGGACTTGTTAATGGTTCATAATGAACTGTTGATGGATTTGTCAATAGCAAGAGAACCTCCTTGCAGACTGATGCAGTATTAGTAAAATTTGATGATTCACATGTTGGTCAGCATGCCAGAAAAACTACACAGTTTGTGCTTGAACTTGAAAAGTACCTCGAAGCAACACCTGCGCTTCAAGGTGAAGCATCCTTCACTGTAACAAAAAAAACCCCAACAAAAACCTGAACATACACCGTTATCAGTTCCCTCTGAAACTAGCATGGTCGTGTACAATTCATAAAGTTCAGGGCCAAGATTCTAGTTTACAGCTAACATGGTATTTTCATGTATAATCTGCTATTCATAAATATTTTATTATAGGTTACTTTACCTGTGAACTTTTTTTCATGAACAGGTTCTGGCACCAGAAAGTTATTTCCACTATTTAAAACTAATTCTTGATTTCAGTAGCTGTTTTAACACTGTGATATCATTTTAAATTTGTGTCATGACAAACTTCGCTACTGGGGGCATATGTGTTTTCTGAACACAGCTTCTTGTTTGCAATGCAATTACACTTTCTACTTTTCATCATACATCATAAAAAAACAGGTAAACATTTTATTATTTTGCAAGAAGGTGACACTTTCTGTCGTTCACCAAATGTGTCTGGAATGTGCAATTTGTTTCAGATTGCAAGTGGTTTACACAATTAATCTGATATCTATGGTTACCGAACAGTAACCAAACTTGTCGGTCCAATAATCGTAGTGTAATTGATAATTACTATGTTTACTGACTTATACCCATAGTTATAAGTAAAACCCTGGTTCTCTGGAGATAGCAATTCTTGGTAAGATAATTATGGATACCGTCAAATGGACTGAAAACCATAGTTCTTGGCGATAACTGTAGTTACCAGGCGAGTCCTACTCCATATGGTTTCCCAAAATATTGTGCAAATGGAACAAATCTCTAGATCCTAGGTTATCGTCTTGCAATTGTAAATGTTTTTCATGTCAAGCAACTAATGCAGTATCTATAAATATCAACCCAAAGCTCTAATATCAGTCCGAAAACCATAGTTATTTGTTATTGACAATGACTAGGGTTACCGGCGTGTAACCACAGCTCTTGGTGAAAAACCTAGTTCTTGGCCGATAACCATAGTTATCCTTTATGCCTATTGCACAATAATTCCAACAATCATAATTATTGGTGATAACCATAGTTCTCCACCGGGAACCATGGATACTGTCAAGAACTTTTGGTCTTTGGTCGGTAAACTGTTACTATAGTAATGTTATGGATGATAACTATGGTTATCTCCCATAAACTAGGGCTTTCACCAGTAACTGTTTTTTTAGCGGTAACCCGAGTCATTGCAAATAACTATGCTTTTTGGACGGTTATTAATAAATGAAAAATAGATATAGGATTAATTGTGTAAAACGCTTACAATAGACAAAAAAAACTTACTTTTTTCCAGGGCAACAATAAAAGAGACCTTACTGTTCACTTCGAAGGGGGATATGTACAATTCATCAACGAACCAAGAGCCAAGAAGACCACCAGTGATAGACACAGGACCAGGCAGACTTTGTTTTGCAGCAAGTGGAACTGTTCAGGAAGAATAAAGTTAATGTCAGTGTACAAACGGATGCAGTTCTCGTGTTAAAATTCGACTAGGAAATCCAAAACTTTTAAAGAGTCCTTGGAGATCCTAGAGACAGTTTACAAAATACATGAAACTGTAAAGAACATTTCGTTAAGCCAGCAGAATGATCCATCCAGCAATAAAGCTAAGACCCCCCCCCCCGAAACCCCTTAATCTGTCCCCGCAACTCTGTAGCTCTCTCCCTGTCCCAACATAAACTGTAATCAAATGCAGTCTTTGAACCTCACAGTGAAACGAATGACCCAGCAGCCCCCTATTTCAAATTGCCAGCCTAGTGTTCAAAGGCAACACGCAACTGTAAATCAAGACCACATGGAACCTTGCAAGTCGATCAGTCCCAAGCATAACATTTTCTTATCGGCAGCCTTTGAACCTCACAGTCAAACAAATGACACAGCAGCCCCCCTATTCCAAATTGCCAGCCTAGTGTCCAAAGGCAACACGCAACTGTAAATCAAGACCACATGGAACCTTGCAAGTCGATCAGTCCCAAGCATAACATTTTCTTATCGGCAGCCTTTGAACCTCACAGTCAAACAAATGACACAGCAGCCCCCCTATTCCAAATTGCCAGCCTAGTGTCCAAAGGCAACACGCAACTGTAAATCATGACCACATGGAACCTTGAAAGTCATCAGTCACAAGCATGAACTTTTCTTATCAGCAGCTTTTTAACTTCACAGTGAAACCAATTACCCAGCAGCTTCCCCCTCCCCCTATTCCAAATTGCCAGCCTAGTGTCCAAAGGCAATACGCAACTTTAAGTTATGAACACATGGAACCTTGCAAGTCATCAGTCCCAAACATGAACTTTTCTTATCAGCAGCTTTTGAACCTCACAATGAAACAAATGACTCACAGCCCCCCTTTTCTAAATTGCCAGCCTAGAAGACAACACCCAGCCTCTGTTCAAAGGCAACGTACAACTCGTTCTACTCAACTGGACAATGTACAAATCAATCTATTGAATGAAGAGCAGTTTACAGACAATACAGGAAGCTCATTTTATCAGATTTATTAACAGAGTGCGACATTTTGCCTTCTACGAATGAAAATGAAAGAAGTTAATATATATTTAACAGCTACACCATACATCCCTGCTCAGCCCCTACAAACTATTTCCACAGACATGCTAAGCCAAATATGTTCCTCCGAAATGCTCAAAACACCAACAAATTTCCCAAATGGACCATTGTTTGAAATCGGGTGTTACAAGGTCATTCTGTCTGTTCCCAAAGAAGCCAATGTTACGATTAACAAAGACTCGAGAAATGACACAAGAATTAAACATGGACATTCTCCTTCTTTGATTGCATGGCAACTTGCCAGAGCGCTCTTTTCTGATGAGGAATTAGTAGGGAAAATTTTAAGTGGTCATGGAAAACCTCCAATATCACCACGGAGAAGATAGGCAATTAAACACGGTATCGAATCTTGCTACCCAGAGCGGAATGATATACAACTTTTCAAAGATGGTATAAATGCGGGAATAAGAAATTAACGAATGAAGAAACTGTCGAATTAAAATTTAGAATTATAAGGTAAGATATCGTAAAGAATTTAATATGAAAAGCATTTTTAGGTTTGTTCATTAACCCTTCCATATATGCATTTTGACATTTGTTCGACCAGTGCTGATCAATATTAGATGGCACATCCATGCCATCTGATCTGGATCTGCACTGGTGGCATCTTGATCAGAAATAACCTGATGAATGTTAAAGCAAACAGTGTAGAGCCTAATCAGATGACACGACATGCTGGCTGATCTGGATCTACAATTTTCTTCCTTACAACAAAGGAGTATCTATGGAGAAGAGAAAAGGGTTAATCTCAATGTCAAGGGTCATTTACCTGTGATGACCAACTTCCCTACCAAATTTGAGGACCACATGTGAAGGCATTGTCTGAGGAAAATCGAGTCACAAGAATAATGCGTGATCATGACGTCGCTTAGACATTTCACTCTGTCTGTAATGTACGAAATAGATTAGGAAATGTTGTCGGAGGAAATGTTATGTTGAATAGAAACCATATTTTCAAACAGCATGAAATATACTTTATTAATATTTCTCATATGCATTATAGTCTCCTGTGGCCTTCTGTGCAGCATGGTTAAACGAATGCCCATAAAGCCTTACGGGCACAAATTATTATTTGTCTCGAAAGAACAAGGAATTGTAAAGGAAAGTATCTGTTATCCGTTATTATAATCAACAAAAAAAACTTAATTTAAAATTGTTCAAAATGAAGCATTCATTAGAGGTCAGTTATCACAAATGTACCGCCACACATAAAGCTGCTATAACATTTTGAGCTAGTGTATATTATTTTGTATATGTTAAGCTTCTTTATGAATAAATATATAAACATGAGTAACAAGAAAATCTGTGAGCTAATGCTCACTAGTGATACCCCAGCTGTGAGAAATATGACTTTCAAAATGTAATTTGCATTTTTCAATAAAGATGCCCTTTGGTTTATGTAATGCACCTATATAGCGATAAAGGGTTCCGGGAATAGTCGTACCACTACAATCTCGTACCGTTACAATCTCGTACCGAATTGGGAATAGTCGTACCACATATAAGCTATATAGCTTAATGTTTAATATGGAGATGTTTTATGCTGGAAAGTGATAATTATTTGTAATATGGTAGTTCTTCATATCGATGCTGTTGATTTTCTGTTTTATTTGTTATATATGTAAAAGTTAGATTACGATCTAAATGTATTAATTACATGTTGTTTTGTGTTTGAGTATTAAAATGATAATTAATTAGATGACAATTTGTTTGTTTTTATTGTCCAGTCAGTGTTTGGTTTATGACAAGCATCCCTTGGTAATTACAATGAATTTTTGTCAATCATAAATATGAGTGAATTTGCAAGTAAAAACAGTTCACAAACATTCCTCGGTTGTGTCTTGTGTCAACAGTTTGGCAAATAAGTGAATAGTGATTAAGCTAATAAATAGGATCAGATTCTGATGAAAATTCAGTCTCTTGTGACAACCCAAACTACATAATGTCATTTTATATATTATTTCAGGTTGGCATCGCCGACTCAATACGAGAGCAGCCAGAGCGGGACTCACATTCTATGTGCTTGTCCCACTCCTCCTCGCCGAGGCTGAAACGGTCGACCTGCAGGTACGACTGATCTCAGAGCAGCTGCTGACCAGAGATCAGCGAAGAGTGTACAAAAGGATCCATGGACGCCTCTACGAGCTCTGGGATCAGTACGAGGAGGAAGAAATAACAACAACACAGTTGTTGAATGAATGCAGTCATATCATGGGTCTAGGACCAGTACCTATGCAATCTGAAAACCAAAATGACTGAACGTAGGAGAATTATGAACTGAGCAACATATAATAGTGGACATTACTTGATCGATACATTATTTGTATTGTACTTATTACTGTATCTCTTTTCTTAAATTTTCGTTGCATTTCGGTTTGAAAAGATATTCGATCTTATTTCTTTACGATTTCGTTTTTACCTTTTAACTTAGGTGATGTTTAGGATTAGTAATATGTATTGATATTGTAATCTTCCTTTGTTTCGGTGACTTTTCGGTAAGGAAGAAACAAATATCTACAAATATCTAATACTTTAATTTCATATTCTTTCTTCATAAACGATTTTGTATTTATCTATTATTTCTGTGATTTGTTTTGAAAAGTGTACTTAAATGTTGAAATCTTCCTTTTGTTTCGATGATTTTCGGAAAGGAAGATACATATACTTTGATATTTTTCGACTTTAACTATAGTTTTCTGAAATTTGTGTTGCTGACTATGAATATAATTTTCTGATATTTGTGTTGCCGACTATTATATATCTGGCTATCGTAAATTTCTTCTGTGATCATCAACCTGCAAATATAAAATACATTCTTAAATGATGAATGAAAAAATATCAACTATCCTTTGTGCTGATCACGATTTCACTGTTGTTTTCATTGTTTGCCATGTAATCTCAAAAACTAATAAATAGCATCTATTATTTACTCAATGCTATATTTTTCGGTTTCTATATTGTATTTTGTATTATCTAATGGTGTTCGTTTATGTAAATAAATATTGTTAAATATTGTGTTGACTTAATTCATTAGGAAGAAATATCTTAGTTAATGAAGTAAGTCGTATGTTTTTATTATAAAATCGACAAAATTCAATTTAACGAAGAGTAATGCCATATCAATATTATCAAATTTTATAGAATTTTAATGAGAAATGACAATTATCTAATCTAAGTGTTGACTTTCAAATATTTCACAGGAATGTATGTGGAATTTCACACATTTTATATGGAACTCGGTTGGACAAATTCCATGCATAAAATACATCATTCAGGATATTGACAGGTAAGGTAAATTATATACCAAATTTAAAAGAATGTTTTTATTATATATATCGTTTTATATATAAATTTTTTGATATAAAAAATCACAATATTATTGAAAAAAAATCATATTTGAATTAGGAATGATTTTTTATTCTGAAATTATTACGAATTGATACCAAAAAAACCCACCAAAAATAATGATCTAATATCATATAAATTTGAAAATAATCATTTTCAATTAAATTTATTTAAAGGAAATAATGTCTTCATTTGTGTGCTTTCATTCATCTTTTATATCAGTTTGTCATTCAATTATCTCATGAATAAACTATTGTTAATATTTGAAATTAAGATTATTTCAATAAAAATCGGTATTTATTAAGAGGGAATAATAACTACATTTGTCTGCTTTCATTCATCGTTAATATCAGTTTGTCATTCAATTATCTCATAAATAGACCATTGTAAGTAACATCACTTATATGGTAACACCTAATTATCACCTCTGTTTAACCCACTACCTAACTCCCTATACAATTCATATATGGTACGACTATTCCCAGAATGGTACGAGTATTCCCGGTACGAGATTGTAGTGGTACGACTATTCCTGCACCCCGATAAAGATACCCTTTGGATTGTGTAATGCACCTGCTTAGTAACAACAAAACCTAAAAATAGTCGGTAAACAGGAAGTAGATGAGCAAGGAGCATAAAATCGCTTAACACCATATGAGACTATAGGAAAAAGCAATATGGAAAACATCAGGTAGCTACATGTTATAGTTGCTTAGAAAACTGCAAAGGAAATTGTGCATGTTTGTCATCTATGTGTAAAAATGTAAGTTTACATTAAACAGGTAGTAGATGAGCAAGGAGCATAAAATCTCTTTACACCATATGGGACTTTAAGATAAAGCATTATGCAAAACATCAGGCTGCTACATGGTGTAGTTGCTTAGAAAACTGCGATGGAAAATGTGCAAGTATGTCAATTATGTGTGAAAATGTAAGTATTCGGTAAACAGGAAGTAGATGAGCAAGGAGCATAAAATCGCTTTACACCATATGGGACTATAGAATAAAGCAATATGCAAAATATCAGGCTGCTGAATGTTCTAGTTACTGAGAAAACTGCGACGGAAAATTAAAATGCCCTTTGGTTGATGTAATGCACCTATATAGTTACAAAATCTAAAAATATGCAACAAACAGAAAGTAGATTAGCAAGTAGCATAAATTCGCTTTACACCACATGGGACTATAGGATGAGGCAAAATGCAAAGTATCGGGCTGCTGCATCTTTAAGTTGCTGAGAAAACTGCGACGGAAATTTTGTTACGGACGCACGGACGGACAAGGGTAAAACAGTATACGCCCTCTTCTTCGAAGCGGGGGTATAAAAAACGTGCCAGTGGACAAAACTCTTGTCCGATCTACAAAAACTACAATTATCTTAATTTTTACCGCACACTCATTAATTTGGTATTGATGGAAAAAGGACATTTATATGCACTCAGTGAACAAATGAATTTTGTATTTTTAGCCAGTACTGCCGATAGAAAATGTGTCGAACGTTGACATTTTTTGAATTCATGCGTTTAAACGATATAATGGAAAACCATAACGCACAAGACGTTTGTCCCTAAGTACATACTACGAGGGCTGTCCGGAAAGTTCATATACCACTTTAATTTTTACACTCAAGCAATACATACATAAAACAAATTTGGCCAGCAAATACATATATATCTAACAAACAAATTTACAAAAAACTGTCAGGCTGTGATGAACATTAACATCATAACAGTCCTTACATCCAATATATAATACATAATCACGGAGCACTTTTAAACGTCATCAACGTCAAATGAACGTCACGTAATCACTCCTTCTCAAAAAATATCGCCCATACAATTTTACTCATTTCTGATGCCGGCTGACCCATTGCTGGTATACCCCTTTGTACCATTCTCGATCAAAACCAGATATCGCTGATCTAACACCGACGCGAAGTTCTTCCAAATCTGCAAATCTTTTCCCGCGCAACTCCGACTGTTCTAAAGGGTTCTACGTAATTCGGCTCTGCTACTTTCAGTCGTCCGCTTTGTTTCTTATCTAACACATTTTCATCCCCGCTTCTAAATCTGCTGTGCCACTTAAACACAAGTTGCCTTGAAAATTTACCGGAAGTATCTGCTTTTGAAGTAAACTTCCACGTCTCAGTTGGTGTCATTTTAGCATGAACACAAAACTTGATAACACTCCGTTGCTCCGTCCGTGAAATTGACGTCATTTTTTCGATACAAATGTTAAGCGCCCCCAATGCGTCTAACGGTCGTTTACAACTTGCTTATTAACGTATGACGTAATAATTTTCACCAAATGTCATACAATGATATCAAATAACTTCGCCTAAGTAAAAACGCGTTAGGCATAAAACTTTAATTTTTATTAACTTTTATTTTGAGTAGCTACTGTCATGGAATCAAAGTGCTCCGTGAACCGTCGGTCATGTTACCATGGCGATGGGCGTTTTGCAAATATTATTGTTATCATGTTTATAAATTTAGAAATATGTAGCCAATACATACTTAAGCAAAATACCAAAACAGCTTATTGATATGACTGCTTATAATTATTCTGTAGCATTGTCTACGAACTATCCGGACAGCCCTCGTAGTATTCGATTCATTTTAGAATTATGTATTTAAAATACTCATCTAAAAGTTGAGAGGCCAAATGTTCCAGCCATAACAACCATAATATATCTTGTGTTCTACTTTCTATTTAAAGGCTCAGAATCAAGCACTTAAAAAAATTCATGTCATCGAGAGAAGTGTTGAAAATGTGTTGACAGTACAAACGGTTAGTTAAGGTTTCAGCCCAAGTTTCGTAATCTTGAAACAACAATATACAAATTTACTTGCATATATACTATGTATAATCTATCTATCTATCTAACGATAAAAAGAGGACCATTGTAGGTTACATACGCTTACTGTCTGTCTTCACTTTCAATTTATTTCAAGGCCTTGCAGATAATGTTCATTTTCTAAGCTGTTTTTATTCGAGTAGTAAATTCAATGTTATATTCAGGTTTCTGAAGTTTGGTTCAATAAATATTAAAAATTGAAATGAAATACAAATGAAATAGACCAATTTCAAACAGTATGGTCACAAAATCGGTCATCTTGTTGACGTTCGACGCCCAGCGGGCGTCAGAGATCGTTAACAATTACGGAAGTGCATATAATCTCTCTAAGAGTATAAGGAATGTTTGTTAGTTTTTAGCTAGGTTACGAGTTTTATCTCTTCCGGTGCCTTCTTTGGTGCTTCACTTCGGTGAAGTTATTTTTCGTTGTGTTTTCCTGTAACTGCGTGTTTATTAGCGGATCATTACTGCAAAAGGAAATGACCCGATGTTTGAAAGCTGTGATATACTAAGAATATACAAATATACTTTAGATTTGTGGATAAAAATTATCTAACGTATCTAAGTAAGTTACGAGCTTGCTAACAGTCTTTACTATGGGTCTGTAGTCTCTTTTCCGGCGCTTTCTTGGGTGCTTATGAAAATTGTGATATACTAAGAAATATACTTTAGATTCGTGGATAAAAATGATCTTACGTAACTAAGTTACGTGCTTGCTTGTTCCGCAAAAGGAATAGCGCAATGTTTGAAGGTTGTGATATACTACTAATATAGAAATATACTTCAGATTCGTGGATAAAAATTATCTAACATAACCAAGTTACGTATTTGCTAATTGTCTTTAATATGGGTCTGCAGTCTCTTTTCCGGCGCTTTCTTGGGTGCTTCACCTCGTGGAAGTTTATTTTCTGTCTCTCATTGCTTGAGAAAATGTGCCTGTTGTTTTCATGTAACTTGTGTGTTTGTTTGCGGATCGTTACTACAAAAGGAAATGGCGCGATGCATGAAAATAGTAATATACTAAGAATATAGAAATATACTTTAGATTCGTTGATTAAAATTATCTAACATAACTTAAATTTAAATCCCATGTCCATGAAGGCAGGATCAGCAGATCTTTTTCAGAGAGATCAGATGTTGGGTACACAGCCGTTTGCTCCTTCGCCCTGACCGAGGAGATGCATTTAAAACTTTGTTGGATTCATATTCAGTTCAAGTATAATAAATGCAATAGTATTTCGGGATTTTATAGTTTTATAATAATGCTTTCTTATTAATAGACTTTTTTCCGTGTATTAAGTTCAGTAAGGGTTTAAGGCCATATCAAAGTGCCATGCGATCTGTCAACAATATTCAGGTGTCGGAAGTTTGGTTCAATATATATATTAAAAATTGAAATGAAATAAACAAATTTCAAAGTCTGTTTATAAAATGGGTCTATTGCTATCGTCCGACGCCTAGCGGATGTTGGAAATCGTAAGCTATTACGAAAGTGCACATCATCTCTCTAAGTGTAAAGGGCGATTTTTGTTAAGATTTTTGCTAGACTACGAGTTTTCTGGCTGTTGATTGAAACTCTTGACTATCAGCATGTTTCTTCTGTCACTTTTCTGGTGCCTTCTTGGGTGCTTCACCTCGGGTAAGTTAATTATATATTGAGTTTTCTGGTTGTTGATTGTCGCTAGACTATCAGCATGTTTCTTCTGTCACTTTTCTGGCGCCTTCTTGGGTGCTTCACCTCGGGTAAGTTAATTATAAAGAGTTTTCTGGTTGTTGATTGTCACTAGACTATCACCATGTTTCTTTTGTCACTTTTCTGGTGCCTTCTTGGGTGCTTCACCTCGGGTAAGTTAATTATATATTGAGTTTTCTGGTTGTTGATTGTCACAAGACTATCAGCATGTTTCTTCTGTCACTTTTCTGGTGCCTTCTTGGGTGTTTCACCTCGGGTAAGTTAATAATATATCGAGTTTTCTGGTTGTTGATTAGTGACGACTATCAGCATGTTTCTTCTGTCACTTTTCTGGTGACTTCTTGGGTGCTTCACCTCGGGTAAGTTAATTATATATCGAGTTTTCTGGTTGTTGATTGTCACTAGACGATCAGCATGTTTTTTGTCACTTTTCTGGTGCCTTCTTGGGTTCTTCACCTCTGGTAAGTTATTATTGTTTGATTGCTTGAGAAAATGTAACAATTGATTTACGTAAAAAGTGTGACGTGTGTTTATTTCCGGATCGTGACTACAAAATGAAATGGCGCGACGTTTAAAGTTGTGATATGTGTATAAGGCGATTTCTGCTAGATTGCGAGCTTTCTTGTTGTTGATCTCACTTTAGACAGATATTATGATACTACATATCATACTGCATATCATCTCTAAACATTCAAGGCGAGCTTGCTGATTGTTGATTTTCTCACTCTAAATAGCTGTTATAACAGTGCACACCATCTCTAGGTGTTCAAGGCGAGTTTTGTAAATTACTTTGCTGATTGTTGATTGTCTCACTCTAGACTCATTATGTGTCTGCTGTCTCTTCAGTACCCAAGGTTATAAAACTAAGCATGTAAAGTCTCGAATCTCAGCCAATCAGATTCTTGAGATTTGAGACTGGTTTCCAATCTCAGCTTTATAACCTCTAGTCCCTGCACCTTCCGATTCTCCTTGGGAAAGCTGATTTTCTTTCTTGATTGCTCGAGGGAAATTTAAAATGTGTCAGGAAAGAACTTGTTTTCAGGTCTCGACTGCAAAACGAAATGTCGCGATGTTTTAAGTCGGGATGAGCATTATGGCGAAATCAAATCCACAAGTACATGCAACGAAGGAAAAGCCAGGATCAATAGCTATTACGATAGTGCACATCATCTCTAAGTGTTCAAGGCGATTTTTGATAGATTAAAAGTTTGCCGATTGTTGATTGTCTCACTCTATACTCATTTTGTGTCTGCTGTCCGTCTACCGGTGCATTCTTGAGTTCTTATCCTTGAGTAACCATATTTCGATCGAATGAGAAAAAAAGTGCAATGTTTTAAGGAATATTATTTGTTTTCGGATCGTGACTGTAAAAAGAAAAGTCGCGATGTTTAAAAAAAGTGAAATATGCATATCAGGAATGGACAGTTGTGATAAGCATATGGAGAAATCCAAATCCACATGTACATGAAACGAAGATAAGGCAGGTTCTTTGGTTTTACGAGAACCATGGTTTATTTATAATTATCGAAAATAATGCAACATAATTGTCACGGGGCTGAAAGACACGTGACTGCATTGAGCTGCATAGAACAAGAAGGGCAAGCATTATATTTCATCTATAAACCGATCATTTTTATACATAAAACATCATTTATCATGGTTTTTATCTATTTTTTTGCAAAATATGTTTTTAAACATTTATAATAGTTACATTATCCACATTTTGTTGTTGTTTTCTTTCCGAGAAATCAGATGTTGGGTACACAGCCGTTCGCTTCTGCGTCTTGACCAAGGAGATGGAATTCCTGCTCCCTGGTGCTGTAGGTCGAAAGAGGTCAAAAGACCACAAATATTTAGGTAGACTGAGGTTGATTATGTTAGCTACTTTTCGCCTTAAGCAATAAATCAGCAAGAACTGTGTTGTTAACGATAGCCTCACAAAATACTTGACCCGTGAACGCAGGCCAGCACATAGTCAAATCTTAACAACAAAGACAAAATAGACAAAGGAAGTTAATAAAGATGAAGCCACCGTATGTCGTATCAAAATTAATTTACATGTGTGATTTAGTTTACCATATACATGCAATTATCTGAAATCAAATGATTTCAAAATTAGCCTGCAATAGAACACATTGAATCGTTAACGGTAGGCCTATTGTAAGCTATCTAACTAATCAAAATATACATTGTCGTACAATATGTGAATAGAACCAATCGCTTTATAAAGAAATTGTTTCTATTTTTAGAAAAATAAACACCATGATCATCGTAATGACATACTTAGAGATATTCTTGAAATGAACGCTAGTACAAAGATAACCGTGTAACTAAACGATTACAAGTATATAACAATTCAAAAGTATAAGGAGCTCGGGAATATGTAGATTATGCAGATCGTTGAGTCAGTTTAACAGTATATGAAGTCAACACTTCTATATTGAGTCAAACGTGCTTGGTATAAAGTCATTGTGTACATATATCGAGTGACAGTTGTGTGTTACAGAGTCAACAGTACATTTCATAGAGTCAACCTGTCTTGTAAACGAGTCAACACATCTTTATAAAGAATCATTCGAACAATATATTGAGACATTACCGCGTTGCATAGGGTGGAAGTAACCATATATAAGTCAGTTTGTGCTTTTGTCAAGTCAAACGGTTGTTGTTTAGATAGGCCTACGATATATAGCTAGGCTATATATTTAGTCGGGCTGTATTATTATTGAGTCAAACCGTCATTTTATAGAGTCGTTTGAACAATTTATTGAGTCATTACGGCGTTGTATTGGGTGGATTTAACCTTATATAAAGTCAGTTTGTGCTTTTGTCGAGTCGAACGGTTTTTATATGGATTTGAAATTGCTTTAAAGGCCTATTTAGTCGCTCTGTATTATTATCGAGTCAAACCGTCATTATATAGATACGTTGGAACAATATATGATGATGAGTCGATGATGCTTTATGTAGGGTCGATCAGATTTCTTCCAGCCTAAATTATAACCAGTATTTGCAGTTTTAAGTTTTAAATGAGGAAAAAATGGAAGTATGTGAAAGCATGGTTAAAATTCTTGCGGAAAATGGATTTAATGATTATCCGATCAGCCTCTTTAAAGAGCAAAAGATTTTACCAGATGTTGTGGCACACCTTTCATTGTATGAACTTAGATGCTTAGGTGTGACGTACAGAAATGACATTATGAAACTGCGTAATGAAGTGTGTGACATCTGGAAGACATACTACAAAAATAAGGCAGCATGGTTTCAATATCCCAAGAAACGCTATTGAAAGTCTTCTGGTGTGCGGATTTTCCATCGCTGATGCGAGTCAGATTTTGGGTGTTTCGGAAAGCACAGTATACCGTAAAATGCGAATATACAACATTTCTAAACTGGTGTTCACAATTATGGAAGATGACCAGCTGGATACAGTTGTTGCACAAATGCTAGTGGACTTCCCACGGTGTGAAGAAATAATGTTGAGACAGTTGTTGGGCGCAAAAGGAATAAAGTTACATTGATTATTTGCTTTGTATAATATCCTGAAGGTTTTCAGGTTTTATCAAAGCCTTAATTTTCATGCTAAAACATAACTTCCAATGACCATCCCAACATGCCATTTGTATAAAAACTGATCATGCCGATACATGTAGCGGTTTTATACTGTGTAATGAAATATTGGTCCTGGGAGTTTTCAAATTTGTATCTATATATACGTGTGTAACTCATTTCGCATACGGACTGGCCAGTAACTTAAACGATGTAAAATCTGTATGTTTAGTATGTAACCGTTCATTTGCAAATTGCGATATAAAATTATTGCTTAAAACAACATTTCTGAAGATATGGTGAGTCATATATATATATGTATGTGTGTATTTGTGATGTCTATTCAAAACTGGTAGTTCATCAGTTAATTACTAATGTGGCAGAAATTGTTTAGTTACTATGACTGAATGAATGTTATCCTTTTAATTTTAGGTACAGCATTTTCGTCTTAGAGATTCCCTTAAACGATTGGACAATCTAGGACTGCTTGAACGGAAAAGAAAGCGTCTAAGACATGTGTACAGTGTACAGGGGCCAAACCATTTATGGCATATTGACACCAATCGCAAACTGATCAGATGGAATTTTATCATAAGCGGAGGGGTCGATGGTTTCAGTCGTTTGATAACATTCTTGGTGTGTGTTGATAACAACAAGGCTAAAACTGTTTTGATTGCTTCCGCCAAGGTGTCCACGAATACGGTACTCCTAGGCGGGTGAGATCAGATATGGGTATGGAAAACTCAGAAGTAGCTGAATATATGAATAGCGTTCGTGGAGAAAAGTCTTTGCTTACTGGTAGGAGCACCTATAATCAAAGAATCGAAAGAATGTGGTGCGATGTTTTTGATGGGTGCTTAGTTACTACTATGATCTTTTCTACTATCTAGAAGATGAGAACTTGCTTGATGTGCTAAATGAAAAGGAACTCTAGGCCTTACATCATGTATTCTTAGGCAATATTAACAAATGATTGCGAATGTGGAGGTCAGCATGGAACAGGGTTTCACTGAGTACTGAGGTTTAGTACTCGAGTAAGTACTGAGTACTAGATGCTTAAGATGTACTCGAGTAAGTACTGAGTACTCACTTTTGTGAGTGTACTTAAGTAAGTACTGAGTACTACTTAGAGTACTCATGAGTATTTTTCGAGTACAAAATCTTTTAGTATTTTTTTTATAATTATATAGCACTATTCACTTATTCAAATGTGGTATACTCGTATTATTTTATTTATAATGTAGTAATAATTTCATTATTGACATTTTCTCTAGATAAAAAATATATAAACAAACACAGAAATCATAAGTATTCCATTATTGAAAAAAGTGACCATCAACAACTAGTTCAACTGACAATAGTCACAGGTATTGCATAGTAACATCGTTAGCCTTTCAAAAGTGTCATCTACACCTATCTGGTCTCACCATAATCATAATTGCAAAGGTGAGAAAATATCATCTTCCATTGTATTATAATAAGGTGATAATCAGTTCTTTTGACTCCATTGCTAAATCTGATAATCTTACTGAATGCACTGTTAATTTTAGTAAGGTACAAATGTATTTCAACCATTGATAATTACAATGATTTACTTAATATAATGCAATAATAGTATAAAAACAAACAAGTAAGTACATAACAGCGTATACAAAAGTTATTTAATTGCCTTGCCCAATATGTGTTATTAATGAATTATTTCTTACAATTCCATTTTATATATACACTTCATTAGGTCAAGTTTTATTTATTTTCATATTATTTCTTTGAAGTGTGAAAGTACTCATATAGTACTCCTAAAGTACTCATAAGTACTGACCATTTTCCGACAGTACTTCAGTAAGTACGAGTACTTGTACTCGTAATTTAAGGTGAGTACTGAGTCCTGCTGAGTACTTGAAAATTGGTACTCGAGTAAGTACGAGTACGAGCACAAGTACGACTAGTGAAACCCTGGCATGGAATAACCATAGGATACGTACAGTAAAGTCGACACCAATGAGACTCTTTACAGCAGGCATGCTAAACAATCCTCAGCCAGAGCCTATCGTGAAACTGCTGCCAGTCGTGATTCTGATACAGAAACCGACGGCAGTGAGGCAGATGATCCTTCTGATATGAGGGCACCAGTTTTGCTCCCGAATCTTCGTCTAAGCTCTAACACTCTGTCCCAACTAGATGATGAATGTCCACAGAACTGGACTTCAAACAACCACGGATTTGATATATTCTTAAAAGCCGTATGAATTTTAATGGGATTTTAAAATAGCTTATTGCAGGATAAATATCGCTAACAGTCATCACCTCACCATCTATAAACACTTACGCTTTCTTTTTCAGTAAGGCTTTCTAAAAAAAGGCTCCCTGCACCAATATCTTTATTGGTTTACAGAATTGTTACAAGTGATAAACAATGGAAACACAGACATATATATAGACTCATGTCAGATGTGTTCTCTTACAAGCCAGAATTCTAGCAGTTTACTGTGTAAAAATATGTGTTAACATGACGATTTCTTTCACTTCTTTGGTTCATGTACGAGCCAAATATAAATACTAACTCATACCACCAACCCATAACTTTGTGCACTTGCATTTATTGATGTGCTTATTTTCATACTGTGTTACTATTTTCACCATATTACTGTGATCGTACTTTGGCAATAACGAGTGTATATAGTCACGAATCATTCATTTAATAAATTAACTTTTTTCTGGGTAGAGTTGCCCTTTTAAACAAATACAAAATTGTTTAGGATCGTTTTACATGACTTCAATTCTATCATTTTAAATAGTAGAAATTAATAACACATTGGGCTATATAACTTTTTCAGCTGTACAAAATATGTGACGTGGGCCAAAGTATAATCGTAAACTTAAGACGGATGTTGAGGGATGAGAACCCATTTATATGTACAAAGTTAACGATAAACTGCCTCAATTTTGAATAAATATATCCTTAATCAGTGAAGTTTTTCTGTAGTTTCTGTTCAAAAACGACAAATTTGATTAAATCAAGTTTGCAAATTCCATTTTAAAGCATTTCATGTGCGTTGAGGTAACGTCGTGTAAGACAGTATTCACTTGTTTTCGATGGAAAAACGACTGCTGATTGCAAGATACTGATGAATGTAAGACTGGTGAAAGGTCCCTCTTAAGCCTTTTTATCTGTTAAACAATGACCAGTCGACTTCTTAATCAAAGCGTTGAGTTGTAGCTACACCCAGTGTATAAATGAAACGGAACCCGCTGGAATTTATTGTCATGGTTATGTGTATGGGCATTATCAGAGTATATGTCCCAATCGTTCAGCAACCTGTCTCCATTTTGTATTAAGCAAATTGCAATCTTTATTTAGCACAAGTACGACACTTCCAGTCTAGATATACTTACACATCTTACCAATAGGAAAATCGGCAGAAAGACGAAATATTATGGTACTTTACTGGAAGCTATGGAAGCTATGGAAGCTATAGAAGCTATGTAAGACATTCATCAGAAACAGCAACACTTGGAGGAACAGTTACTAGAAATGTAGTGTAATTTGTTACAAAGCACACCGCTCACATTAATAAATGGCTTCTTTTAATTGCTGTATTGTGCTATGATGCAAGTTTTGTATGCTCACCATGATGCACCTGAAGAAAAAAAAGTATTAAACTATTTGTAAAATAAAGAAAACAAAGATCATTTCTGAATTTTAAAATTTTACTTCATCAAATCTTTCAAAGTATGAACATAAATCCCACTTAGCCTGTCTGGTTGCTACTGAAAGCCATACAAATAAACCATAACAGCAACACACTAACAAGAAAACAACATAAATTGGTAAAACCAAATGGGTGCTCCCCGAAGCCACATTTTGACTGATGGATCATCGCAAAGTCAAAGTGAATATATGTACAGTAGTTTCAGGTCAGGCCACCTTTATTACCATTGGTTCATTTTGACTTTTTACCTTGGTGAAACCTTAAATTCAACATTAAACTACAGACCCGGTTCATACGCCTGAAATGCGTTTTCATATCTTATCTCTGTGTTGAATAATTTTGAAAACACTCCATTTCTGGCGTATAAAAATTTAGTTAAAACATCTCCGCATAAATTTTTCTGTTAATAATGAGCATGTTTCATGCAAATCTATCTATATAATTATCATGTACAACTATTGCAAGTTTTATTTAAATCTAGCCATATAAAAGGAGCTGCTTTAACATGTTGGTATGGACAGACAGGAAGATTCTTACAGACCCATCCAAAACTTTGTGTGGATGGTTGTGTTTGTTAAATGATTAATAGCATTTACAAACAAGTGAGGCACGCCACGGGAAAAGGTACCTTCGGTCATTTTTGGTGTCATTTTTGTTGTTACTTTATTTAGAAAGAACTTTCAAATTTCTATTATTTTCTCATAACAGAACAGTGATTTTGTTACTCATTTCGACAATAAAATGGTATTTTTACCGCGATTTGCATAATAATTAATGTCGTCTGCTCAACTTTATGACGTTGTTTCAAGGATTGACGTAAACTGTCCGAAGGTACCTTTTCCCGTGGCGTGCCTCAAGTAGTCAAAATGTACATAACACCAACCATGAACAAAACTGAAAACTAAACTTGCAGAAAAGATTAATAAAGGATTGAACAAGTGATTATGATTGATTTGTTCCGTCCGTCACGAAAACTTAACGTTGGCTATAACTTTGCCATTTCTTAATATTTCTTTATCAAACTTGCAAATTATATTGCTTATGACAACACGCTCGAGATGATACCTAATTCTCAAGGTCAAGGTCACATTTGATGGAGTTATGCCCCTTTTTGTACTTGGATTTTTACATGAAAACTTAACGTTGGCTATAGTTTTGTCATTTCTTAATATTTTTTCATCAAACTTTCAAATTATATTGCTTATGACAACACGCTCATCATGATGCCAAATTCTCAATGTCAAGGTCGCATTTGATGGAGTTATGCCCCTTTTTGTACTTGTATTTTTACACGAAAACTTAACATTGGCTATAACTGTCATTTCTTAATAGTTTTACATCAAACTTTCAAATTATATTGCTTATGACAACACGCTCATGATAATGCTTAATTCTTTGATGGAGTCCGTCCGTCTGTCCGTCGGTCCATCAGGAAAACTTAACGTTGGCTATAACTTTGCCATTTCTTAATATTTCTTTATCAAACTTTCAAATTATATTGCTTATGACAGCACGCTCGAGATGATGCCAAATTTTCAAGGTCAATATCACATTTGATAGAGTTATGCCCCTTTTTCTTCTTGGATTTTTACACGAAAACTTAACACTGGCTATAACTTTGTCATTTCTTAATACTTTTACATCAAACTTAAAAATTATATTGCTTATGACAACACGCTCATGATGATGCCAAATTCTTCGATAGAGTTATGCCCCTTTTTGTACTTGCTTTTTTATTCCGACAGCACCAGAAGGCGACACAAGTGTTCAACTGAACACCCATCTAGTATTATTCAACTTACTTGCAAGCACTCTTAAGTACTTGATGAACCTTTGGTAAATGGCTGACTCAACAGTTCGTTGGTTTGAGCCTTCAGCTGAGAAGTTTGGGGTAAGAATATGTGTGATCATCTTCAATGTCACTGGTGGATCTTTCACTGGAGTTAAAAGGTGTCTTAGGAATGGGTGTGCCTTTAAAATCTGAACATACAGGAAAAACAACACGTCTTTTTTAAGCATTGTTTTTTATAGTTATAAAAATATACACTTTAGAATATGGACCTGAAAATGGATTTATTTGCATGATTAAAGAATTTGACACCTTCCTTTGAACTTGTTCAAACCCATATATTATGAATGTATATTGATATTCCACAAATTAGATTTAAAAAGAACTGCAATTCAATATAGATAATTCAAAACCCCAGGTGCACAACAACTCATGCTGATGAACATTTCTGTAAAGTTGGGTGGCCTAGGTGCACAGCTCATGCTGTGAACATTCCTATGAAGTCTTGGAACTCTAACTCTAGCAATGAACAGACTGACGGACACACAACTCGGGCAAAAGCAATATGTCTACCAATTAACGGGAGAGACATTATGTCTGCCTTTAAAATGGGGGAGGGGACATAGTTCCCACCTACATGCACAACAACATAAAAGGACAAACATTGCATGTAATTTTAATGAAATTCTCATCATAAGACAAGGGATGATGCATTCACAAGTTCTTGTGAGTGAAACCAAAATTAATGAGAGTGCCTCCACTTCTGAACAGAAAATGTTACTGTAAATTCCTGCTCAATGCATACCTATGCATAGCATAACGTAAAGCATTGTGGTAAACTTTCATGAAATTCCCTCCAGCTGTTTCCCTCCACCATTTCATGGCAGGGAATAACAAGAAACACTGTCCTAGCATGCTCACCTGAGTCAACCTTAGTAAAGGGAGTATGACCTTTGTTAGAGGGAGTCCAGATGCAATCCCAGTCAAGGTCTACAGAAGTTCTTTCTAAATAAAATGAAGTTTGGTTGAAGCATTTTAAGTGTAACAAAAGATATCTATTTTAAGTAAAACTGACCTTGACTTTGGTAAGGTATAAAATTAAAAGGTTGTGAATTTCACGTTTTCCTCTATCACTATGCACTGTTTCAAATTCATCAAACATGATTTGAGACAAAGCTAGTTTTTCAGTGAATGTTTACCTTTTCATTTAATAGCTGCCCACCCGTACGTTTTCTTGCATATTGCTATCTTAAGTGATAACATGACATCAGACGAAAAATACGTTTGCTTACAAAAAGCTTTCACATACTTTGAAGAAATGTTACAATATATCTCCCTAATATATTATGTTATCAAAAACATTGTGTATAAGCGCGCATGATAATTAAACTCTAAGAACTTCGTTTAAGAAATATGATAATACTGTTAACTAAGTCATTTCACAATATTTATAAATTAGCTCGTTGTTTTGTTAAATCTTTACCTGTTCATTTCGTGACAGTAAGGTCGTCGTTAAAGTTTCCTCACCCTCACAGACTGGTATCTAAGTGATAAAATAAGTTCAGATATTCAAATGTCTTTGGAAGTTTCGAATATTGCGCAGGAAAATCGGGACATTGATTTTGCAGGGAAAAATTATTAGAGAAACAAATTATGAAGATAACTTATTATCGCGATCGTGATAATTGGGTCTCGTGTCTTTTCTAGATTGAAGTAAATCTTGGCCAAATTGATATAGTAAAATAATGGTAGTAGCTGATATATGAAGACTTACCACGTCTAATAATGTGTCCGAATCAATCTGTAACTGCATACTGTGATTCACTGTTTCAGCAATCTGTGAAATCTGTGAGTCAGAATTAATCTGCAACTGCATACTGTGATTCACTGTTTCAGCAATCTGTGAAATCTGTGAGTCAGGTTTAATCTGCATCTGCATACTGTGATTCACTGTTTCAGCAATCTGTGAAGGCATTTTTAAAATTCATTTAATATGATTTGAAAAAATTCTTTCTTTTTTTTTTAGCGCAATATACCTCCCTGATATATTTAGTAATAAAAATTATTGTGTATAAACGCGCATGATATTCTCATCAATTTTAGGTAGAACATTATTAGAAAATGGGCAACTTCATTTAACTTAAGTTTAAAGAAGCGGTCACTACTGTTCTGTTTCACTGTAATCAACGTAATCGGTTACTATCCCGTTAATCAGGATTATCCGAGCACCAGGGAGGGTCCCGGCTAGCTCAGTAGGTGGACTGCTCGACGTTATGTGGCAAGGGGCCGTCGGGGTTCGAGTTCAGTGTAGACTTATTAACATTATCAATTCGAACTCATTTATTTTCATGTCAGTCTAAAATTTGAAGTCAACGCATTCTAACCTTAATAGCTTATTTCAGTCTAGTTGTCTGACTAAAATCGTATGCAGATATAATGTATAATAAGAAAACTTTCCACTTCCTGAATATTTTAAATCATTTTATTGGAATCATTTAATTTACCTTTACTTCTCTATTAAAATAGTTGTTGTCTCGAACTGGTACCTTAAATTATATATTGGACCTCTACATCTGGTAAAACATAAAGTATCATTGAATAACAAAACATTTAATCAATGACGTTATAATAAATTAAACAATTGTCGCTAGGTCATTCCAATTAGTTCTTTTATGAAGAATTTATGCATGTGTACCATGGTTACGTCCCTATTTACGTGTGCGATCAGTGCTCCGTCTGCACAACCATTGTGTCCCGAGAATTCTTTTAACCTTCTGCAACAATTCAAAGGTTATCCTGCACCTTCGTACACCATGCAGTGCATGTTTGTGTAGGCAACATCATAATGTAACGTAGAGAAGAGCAACTGCTTATAACTTTAAATTTCTTAGCTATCATCTTTTTTCACAAACGAAATACCGATAAAGACATTGCTGTCACAGTCAGCTCTCGACATGAGAAACTATTCCCACTAAGCGCAAACGTTGAGAGTTAATGTGTATTCTTTATCTCTTCCACTTTTTTGATAATATTCACGCACATAGGAGTCTCATCCGAGGTTTTATTATTTATTTTAGATTTATTGATTATATATTTTTCCTAAGAAACTAGCATTAACTAGCATCGAAGTGAAGGCTGGTCTGGACCATATAATCATAGTCGTATTCTATATGATGTAATAGCGTTTAATAAATTTATATTATTCGTGCATTATATACTGGATCTTCCTGTCCTCCTTTTAGAGCAACAGCCACGCAACTCTTTCTAAATAAATAATAATGTAATATAATATAATTATACGTTAATTACGATTATCTGATATAAAAGCAATAAAATGTGAACACTTTAAAATAATAAACTGTAATAAAGGTAGTGAAATGTGTGTGCTATTAATAATTAATAAATACTGGTATGACATAAGAACGTTTTAAATTCATGTCTTTTCATCTCCGTGTGTTTATGTTTGCCACGCCCAGCCTTCTTTCACACTTTGATTGCCAGTGAATAAAAGGATTAAAAACTTTATATGATGGTTAGATTAACAGATAATCGTGTTTTAAGTTTTTGTCTCTGTTACTAGTGCTAGATGTTTCTGTTTTTTTTTACAGCGAATCAGTATATTTAAAGGAAATAAAATATTCATTTGTAACTTTATTTTCTTTTAATTAATCTGTAAAATTGTAAAAAGTCGTGTTTAAGTTAAAACATTTTAATAAAAATAACAAAACAAAACTAATAACAATAACATCCATTTACCAAAGCTGAATTTGTCGATTTTTTTTCTCTAAAAATCAAGTTAAAAATTATTATTATTTCGTGTGGATGGGGAGGGGTGTAAATATGTCAATAAATAAACTTATTTTCTAAGGACAAAGTGGGTTAACCCTTATTTCCATTTGGGCAAATTGCAGCCACTACAAATTAAGCTAAGCTTCCTTTTTATAAAGAAGTCATCTCCACCGTTTCAAGTCGATACAACCTTTAAATATATAAATTATACTGTTTCGTTATGAAGGTTTTCTGTTTAAATTTGAAATATTACATGTACGTTCGGGATATTTAGTTAAGATATATTTTGCAATCATTTTATTCTTGGTATTATAGAGTTTGTTGGTTGTGGAAACATTTTAATGAATTTAAACATAATATTTTTCACCAATTAATGTTGTTGTTTTTTAGTAATTATTGCCCACCTTTAACCTCCAAGGCAAATTTTCATCGCCGTAATCATAAACAAGTTCAGTTCCTACTTCCATCTTTTTCACGGCAAAAAGGCACAAATTCGGTGAACTATGGAAACGTATATGGTACACCCTGATGATGTCGTTTCATGCGAAGATGTGTGCTTGTAGGACGACATGATCGCACCAAGTTATCAAAAAAATATAAAGAATATGATAATCGGATCATGACGTAATAACAGAACTCGATGTGTCGTCTTAATCTGGTCATTACTGAATAACATAAGTTGACTTGTCGTCTTAAAATAAATCGACATAACTACATAATAACGTACTTTGTAAAAATTGCTATGTTGACTACGCTCATTGTTAACGACTTTACGACCTGCTATAGGCGACATATAGACCCATAAATTCCAGAGTCATTGCCCCTGAATAACTCCAAAACTGACAATTGTTAGCTTTTGACCTGTCTAGCCAAATAATTATTACAGAAAGAATGAATAAACATTCACCAAAATGTTAAAAGGATGTAAACTTGTGCACGTCCTATTTTGCAAGGGCTATTACTCTTAATTACTCAGTTATTGACCCTGAAATAGCCTAAATAATGAAAATTTGCTTGTAAGTTACATATCCAAAAACCTATTATGAATAGAATCATGGAACCTTCATCAAATTATTTATCAGGATGTGATAGTGTGCATCTACTATTTTGAAAGGGTTATTCGCAAATTACTCGTTTATTGCCCCTGATATAGCCAAACAATGATGAAAATTGGCTTGTGACCTTCTTTGCCAAATAATTATTACAGATAGAATCTTTGAACCTTCACCAAAATGTTTTCCAGAATGAGACGTGTGCACCACCTATTTTTAATGACCATAGCTCAAAATTCAGCCATTATTATTTGTAGCACTGTCGTATAGACTCCATTAGATATTCATAATCATTGGTCACTAATACACATTCATGATGTCTATGCAAAAGTTGAACATGTCTTTTTAGACCACCTTCAGTTGTTGGGCTTATCAACATTCGTCCGTGGTCTGTCCGTCCGTTAACAATATTTTGCCCCCGCTATTAGTCAGAAACTACAGACAAAAGGAGCACATTCTTCAAATGTACTCTTAATATTTAGGATGTTTTCAAATATTTCAACAAAACAATATTTTTAATTTTCTGGTGGGAAAATGACATTAACAATAACAGTATAAACATCTTTACATAAATTTTGAGAAATACAATTTTCCTGAGTGTACTACAATGAATCAAAGTAAACTTGTTTGAATTTGAGCGCTTTATAAAACAATCTGTGCTACCATATTTGTTTTGGCCTTTAAATGAGTGACATACAGTGTCCCAATGTCATAAACTATTCTTCATAAAAGAGCATCTTGTGCTTTCTAAAAGTATACAAGTACTAAAGTGAACCTTATTTTCAATTAAAAATTCAATACATAATGGACAAAACCATACTGGAATGCATGTGAACAATTACAATCAACTTAATAACCTCAATTATAGATAAACATTAACTGATTCTCAAATAGTCCCGAACAATTCACAGAAATCACTGAATGACTGCAAACCAATTTCAAAAATATATAATCTTCATAAATTCAAGATTAAGCACCCTTTGCTTTCGGAAAGCATACAAACTTACGACCATTTGTTGGACTTAAAATAGCACCAGATTTTTACTAAAGTTAAGAAAATTATCTATGGCTCTCTGGGAAGTATCAAAGTATTATCTATATTATATTTGGAGATAATAACTTATATAAAAAAACTTTAACCAAGATTTTTTAAATCCAAAAAGAGGCATGATTCTTTAGTAGGGCAACACAGAGTAATGGGACTTAGTGATACAAGCTTGCATGTTCATCTGGAATATGTTTGGGGAGTATAAAATTACAGTAACTTAACAGTTTTAGAGAAAGTAAAATACAAAACTTTAACCAGGATTTTCTAAATCCAAAATGGGAGCATAATTTTGTAATAATGCAATATAGAGTTATGGACCTTGGTGCCGTGATCTCACATGTTCATAGCTAATAAGTTTTAAACTGATATTTAAATTAAACTTGGAGATACCAACCTACATGCAAAACTTTAACCAATGTTTGACGCCAACCTCAGCAAATAGTGAACAGTTCAATGATAATGCACTAATCAAAAATGTATAAAATCATTATTGAATCATTGAAAAACATAACTCATCATGGAAATGACGACTGTCATCTAATTTCTTAACATAAAATCTTCAAAAAATAGCAGACATTGGACAAACCAATGAAATGAAACGAAGTTTAATACATAATAGGCTGTGTTTACTTTCAATTGTCAGTGCTGGATAGCATTCTTAAATGTCTAAAAAGTTGTTTAGTCAGCTAAAGATTAAATGACATTCCCAAAACTTCTAATATAATCTTAAAAAATAGCATCTGATGCTCTCTAAAATTATACAATATCATCTTAGGAAAATAGATATAAAATAGCATCCAGTGCTGATCACTTAAAAGTAGACATTGAAAATGTTTAAATGTCTCACAGAAAATGTTTAAACGTCTCAAACAAATTAGTCTTCAAAATCATTGAAGATTGATCGCACTTTTCCAATGTCTCCCCTGCAATGTGGGCATCTTCCACCATTGTGATTCAAATGTAAGGCACATACCAGACAGCTAGTGTGGCCGCAGGGGTAGTAAAATGCATTTGGGTAGCGGTCGTAGCAAACTATGCATTTTCTATCTTTCTTTATTTCCACCTAGAATAGAGAAAAATAAGCAAATATGACTGATGGGATGATTTACAAATTAGAGTAATAAAATATAGGAAGATTTACAAATGAGAGTCATAAAATATACAACAAATTTTTACTATCTTTAGTTCTAATGAAATGCATGTATATTCCAGAAACATTTTAATTCACTATTAACAGTCTTTTAAACATTACTTTAAATAAGTCACAAATGCAATTTGGATGAAATTTCAATAAAAAAAGGACATTTGATGTCAAATGAAATGGTATTTTCATCTTTATTCAACATTGTTGACACATTTGGCGAGCCATAACTTTGCAATTTAGATGACCAATTTTAAAACGCTCATAACATTTCAATGTCTGTTGTATGTTTATTAAAATAAAAAAGTTTTACCCTTAAACTTATAATAATAAATAAATGTTCTGATTTCTCGCAAAAGTTGGTCATTGCATTTTCCTCAATTTCGGTGCCATCTTTTTTTTTTAATGTTTAATTGTTACAAATAAAGGAAAGAAATCAGTTTTAATAAAATTAATTAAATAATTACACATGCATTAAAAAAAGTATTGTGCTATGAAAAGTTCAAGCACCAGCTCCTAACAGTTTAAGGCGAATAAAGCTCCCCAAAGCTGTATATTTGTCAATGTATTTCACTGCACATCAAAAAAAAAGGCTGTACAAGGAATGTAAAAAATTATTTCTAGCATTGATGTCCTTGACATCACAGATACAGATACAGGAACAATCACTGTATCCATCTACTAACCACATATGACTATTATCAGTCAATAAATACATGTTGTATAAGCAAAAGTGAGGAAATGTATCCTTATCATCTGTGACCTTGACCCAAGTAAGTATGTGAAAAAGTACTTAAAACATATATTATATCTTAGTCTCTACTTGTACAAAATCATAAAGATTCAATTGAATATCATTGATTGAGTTATTCTATAGAAAGCATCATTAAGCATTATAAAGGGAGATAATTAAAAAAAGCAAGGTAGAATTTCATTCTTTGACACTGCACTTACTCTGACTATTCTTTATCACTGTGTCAAGTTGTAATAAGATATCACTGATGGTTAAGGAGTTATACTTATTATCATTAAGGGAGATAATTCAAAAATTAAGCAAGGTAGAATTATGATTTTTGACATGATATTTCCTTTCACTAGTTTTGATCACGGTGTGAAATTTCATAGAAATATCACTGATAGTTTAGGAGTTATACTCCAAACAAGCATTACCAAGTATCATTAAGTGAGATAATTCAAAAATGAAGCAAGGTAGAGTTTTTCTTTTTTTGACATGACATTTTCTCTTACTAGTCTCTATAACTGTGTGAGATATCAATGAGATATCATTAATAGTTTAGGAATTATACTCCGGACAAACATTATCAAGTATTATTAAGGGAGATAATGAAAAATTAAGCAAGGTAGAATTATGATTCTTTGACATGACACTTCCTCTCACTAATTTCTATCACTGTGCATAGTTTCAAAAAAATTCTTTTAATAATGTTAAAGTTATTGTCTGGACGAAAACGTGATGGATGGACAAACAAAAGGATGGACAAAGAGGAGACTATATGCTCGTCCCCTTTGGAGATAATATATGAGTTTTATCGTAGTTTGTGTTATATAGTGAGTCGTGTTCTAAATTTATTTTGTCCACTCATTTTTTTTTATCTTTATCTCCAACAGTAACCCCGAACAAACACACGAAATTTCCATTTTGACATGTAGACATGCATGAATTACTTTAAAACATGTTCATTATTTATCCTTTACTTAAGGCTAAACAAATCCCATCTTCAGTTTTCAAGTTTTACTCTATACAAATGTGATAATGCCAAGGCTTTTAGACAACCAGCGACATGAGGTTTTGGGCACGATCCAAGGAAGGATAACTCATGTGAAATTGTTCGTCAGAAGAATTGTTCACTGTTGACGATTACTTACTTGGCCCAACATCTTACTTATTTTTAAACCCATCTACTTTTGCCTATTTATTAAATTTTTACACACATCAAATATATTCCGAAAAATAATGTGTTGCATTTTCATTGGCACTCAGTATATATATCTGAAGGTATGCACAAGATACTGTCACAGATGTAAGCTTAGAAATGTTTGATTCAAAATTTGTTGGTGACCGATGGCCACATACATAAACTATGAGCAAATCCAATTAAATTCCTGGTTGCCATGTCTAAGCAATAGCTGTAATATGTATATAACAACTTACTTGTGGTGTTCCTGCCTGAACAAAATTAGTAGTTGGAGGTGAGACAGCCATCACCATCTTTGTGTTTGGATTTGACGCCATTGTCATGGAGGGATTCAAATCATGTATGACCTTTAAAATAAAATTTACAAAATAGTAATTATGCAGCCACCTGCAAATAGCAACCACCTGTCTTAAACAGCCAGTTAAAATATGCCATAAACTGACATTTTGTTATAATTTTACCTGTCTTACACAGCCACCTTTGTAAGCAGCCACCTTTGTAAGCAGCCACTTTTTGTTACTCCCTTGGGTAGCTGCCTTAGTCAGGTTTGACTGTATATCAGGAATCGGCACACTCCGAAAACACAGCCTCCCCACACAGCAAAAAAGAAGAGAGGGAAAAAGAGCATGTGGTTATAAGAATATTAATTTTAAAAAAGACACCACAAACAATTAATGGAAAATAGAACCCCTGGGATTTCTGCCTTGGAACAGTCAGTGGCAAAACAATATGCCACTGGGGGTTTAACCAGGTTCTAGGGTGCACCAACTCTCACACTTGCACCAAAAAGTTCTCATATCAATAAGACAAGTTGTCTTGGTGAAATAACTCCAACTCACCCATCAGCTTAACAATGTTGCATGCAAAAGCACACAAACATATAAAACAAAAGAAGCTAATAGCATTGCAAAGCCAAAGGGGCGAGTACTCAATGATCTTACCGAAACCAGAGCCTACATGCTAAATAAGTAACTGTCTGAAAAAAAAACAGTATGATTGAATCCGAGACTAACTAACAGCAATCTAGATTCCATTATAAATACGCGAAGTGAACCTTCCTGAAACATGAATGATAACTAAAATTTCATAAACTAATAAGGAAGGTAACATAACACAGTATCAGTCCCTACTCATCAACACTGATTGTTTTGATCCCATGCACTGCATTGTAACACATGAGATTAACCAAAATCACTTCTTGATTGCCGCCATACAACTGAAAAATGTTACAGGGCAAAAGATATTGACCATGATCAAACTAGCTTTAATTGTCTGAACATTCTGTGAATAATATTAGAATTGTAAGATGCTAGTGTGTTGAAAATGATATTGATGAAATATTTCGTAATTAAATGGCATGTAAATCTAATCAAACTTGTGTAATTCATGCCACAATTCAACTCATCCAAGATCTAAATGATTAATACATTCTCCATAAATATCATTGCCTCTTGAAGGTAAACAATATATTTCTATGATTTGACCCTGTGACCTAGTATTTTACCACATTACCACATTACCCAGATTTGAACTTGGCCTAGACTAAACATTATTTAGGTTAATATTCTGACCAAGTTTCATCAAGGTTAGATCAAAACAGTGGCGTCCGAAAAGTTTTTCTATGATTTGAGCCAGTGACCTAGTTTTTTTATCCAACATGGCCCGGATTTGGAGTTATCCTAGATACTTTCCAACTGAACATGTGCTTATGTTTCATAAAGACTGAATCAAAACTGTGGTCTACAAGATTTTTCTATAATTTGTCCCTGTGACCTACCAGATTCGAACTTATCCTAAATCTTATCCAGATAAATTTTCCGACCAAGTTTCATCAAGATTAGATCAAATCTATGGCCTGTAGAGTGTCCAAAAGAAAATGTTGAGAGACAGATGCACGGACAATGAACAGCGGGCTATCACATAAGCTTGTCTTAAGCATTTGGACTCAGGTGTGCTAAAAACAGAGACAACTGGTATTACACTGCTCACCTGATATGACGGTCCGGGCTTGTCATATATGTCTGGCAGGTCAACAGCATTACAATTAATCTGACATGATGATCTTGGCATGTCCTCTATGTCTGGCAGGTCAACAACATTAATTGGAGATGACGATCCTGGCATGTCTTGCAGGTTTGGCGGAGTAATAACATTCAAGCCCTGAATAAAATAGCAAAAGGTAATTTATATCTTTTGGAAAATTTAAAATGATACAAAGACAATTCCTCAATATCTTTGTTTCCAGGACATGTAACATTTAAATTTTGAAGATAAATCACATCCAGGAAGGGATCACAATACCCTAACAGGTTCTCCAACAAAAGCCAGCCAAGCCAATATGGTGTTATTATGGTGTTATTAGCCAATAGCCAATCTTTTATGTTAAAACCAAAGATGAAATATATTGGTCAATTAAAAGTGTTTTCATAAAAAAAGATAAAAAAGTAAAAATCTATTTTAGCATGGGTAAAAATTGGGGATCTTGACCCTAGTCCCTAACTGTTACACATTTCAACTTTGCATTTCTTTGAAATATTTGTAATGGTGAACCATCTGCATAAAATACAGCATTTTGAGGCACCCCTAGTTTCTATTAAGGATGCAACTTGATGGCTGGTTAAATTTTCTGAAAGGTTCTAACCCTATAAGTAACAATGCCAAATTCCAAGCCTTGGAAAGGCACAACAGAAATTTACAACAACTTGATGTTGGATAAAGTGAACAATTAACAAAAGGAGCAATTTTCTAAAAAAGTATTCTAACTACCATTCTATGTTGCATGGTTTACAAATAGCTTGGTCTCATTTTCATACAAGTTCTTGTACTGATATCAATTATCATACATGTATGTACATAGTCAAGTCAAATGGTGTTTAAGATCAGAAAATGTTTAGGAACTCTCACATCTTTGTTATCTGTACTTCTCACGTCTCGGTGGTTCCTTGGGAATATGTGCGGCAATTCAAAGTCCGAATCAGTAAATTTCTACAAGATACACAAGATTGGATGAAAAGTTATTTGAACACAAGCACATTCGACATTACAATAGCCATCCTTTATGAGCAAACAATAACCCCTGCCTTATGTGACATATTTGGTCCCTTGGAAGGTCGCATATGTCTCAACAGTAGATATTAAAGAAATGTTGCTTCAGAAACTGCTACTTGACAGGCAGATGATCAACATATACAAACTAGAGCACGTTCTTTGGCAAAGAACATATGTCTCCTACCACTCCCTGGCAAAACAGAAAATGTGCACAACTACATATGACACTGATCACTACTGTCAGGTTTGGTGGAAATTGGCACAATGGTGTAGGAGACATTCAGAAATGTAGTCAAATTTGCATAAATCAAGGGCCATAACCCGACTGAAATCATTAAACCAGAACATGCTGACGATATGCACAACAAAGCATAAAACTGATCACTCCTATGAGGTTTGGTAGAAATCTGCCCACTGGTATCAGAGGAGTTGCAGGGACAAAGTCATAAATCATGCAATATTAAAACAAAATTAAAGCAAAAACAAAAGATCCAAAATATTAACAAGCACAAATAGCCATTTTGGGCTAATTTAAAGGTCACTGTGAGCTTGAACTTTGTTGGACATGACCAATTTTCAGAACAGGTGACCTAATCAAAGAATTCACAAAACAAGAAAAGTAAAGCTTACCGGTTTTGACAGAAGGTATATTCTTGACTTCGATTCTTTGGAGGATACAAACTCTCCCAGAGTTAGTGATTTATCAATTTCTTCTCCTTTAAATGACCCAACACAGAATGTGTACTTTTTTCATGCCCAATCGGTGATCTTTTAGCTGGGAAATAATGATTCTTTAGTGTAGTTTCAATTTGCTCAAAAGTCGAATTAATCCCTAGTTTAAGTTGTGTCGGGCCAGAATCTGGCCTTTCTCTCGTTCCCTTTACAAGCTTGTAACGTTTTTCTCTGTATGAAAAGTTCTGCCATCCAACTTGTACTGTCATAACACGACTCGGATCCTTCCCTTTCCTTGACTGAAAAAATATAAAGATCTAATTGTAACCTTGCAAAATACCTGTAAAACATGATAAATTTTGTCCATGTCAATTTACAACACTTGAAACTGTTAAATTAAATGAAGAACTACCCAATAAATGTGCATCTCAAATCAAAGAAACATTTTTTCGAGTGAAGAACAAGAGGCCATGACCACTATATTGCTCACCTGGTTACACCTGCAAAAACAAACAGGTGTGCTATCTGATTGACCTGACCTAGTTGTTGACCCCCATTTATAAATCCTCAAAGATTTCTTCAAGACAAAATTGTAACCAAGTTTTATCAAGATTGGTTTAAAAATTTAACCTCAAGAATGTTTAGAATGTTTTTCTGTGATCTGACCCTGTGAACTAGTTTGTGACCCTATGTAACTCAGTTTCAAATTCAGGCAAGATTTCATCAAGGCAAATATTCTTAACAAGTTATATTAATATTTGACAAAAAATGTGACCTCTAGCATGTTTACAAGGTTTTCCTATAATTTACCCCAGGACCTGGTCTGTGACACTATGTGACCCAGGTTCAAACACATCCAATATTTCATCAGGGCAAATAATCTGACCAAGTCATATAAAAATTAAATTAAAACTTCAACCTTTGGAGTGTTTTCAGGGTTCTCCAATGATCTAACCCCTTGACTGATGATGGACAAAAAAAGCATATTAAAAGCTCAACACTTCCTGCCAGATGAGCTAAAAATGAATGTTCTTAAAAATGAAGAGTCATCATCTTGAAACAAGAATTGTCACTGATACCAAACCTTTTTGAATTTTTCCACGCGCATTTTGGCTAATAAATATGGAAGGCCAGATTTGATATTCAAATTTTTATAATGTTCCTTAGTATGCACGTTAATAATGATATCAAGTTTTTAACTGTGTGATTAGAAGTTTTCAAGATAAATGTACCCGGTATGCTAGATTTGACCCTTAAGGACCCTTTTTCACACGAGGCCAATCAATTACTTATTAACATCTTTCCATATGTATACGATAAATAATCTTCATCTTCATCTCCAAGAGTGAACTTGAAGCTAGGATCCTCGATGCTATGCTCTTCAAATGCTCTTCTAATGATGGTGAATATTTTAACAAAATTTAATAATCCTTAAAATTCTTCCATAAGTATAGGAGATATACAGCAGACATTTAAAAACAACATTCATGTTATGCTGCATACAAAATGCAACAGACACATGAACAAACACAGGTCATTAGCATATCCGTCTTCGATGCCTACTGATGGCACAATAATTTATTGCCTGTTGTCCTTTATTAATCCTGTTACACATGTATATGCCTCTGTTCTCTAGAAGTGGGAATACTAACCTCTTTTCCATCAACTTTTCTCCTTTTATTTTTGCTCTCTCTTAGTTTTTCTACCATCTTCATTACTTCTTCCTCTGGAAAACACAAGTGACAAGAATAGTGTGCTTTACTTCACTACAACTGTTAATGTACAATGGTCTTGTAACAGTTGGGTAGTGTTGCTGTCAATGTTTACTCACATGAAATTGTATATGAATACATCTAGCAGTTAGTAATAATGACATTTTATGATAAAAGCTGCTTGATTGGAGGGGACATTCCTAACACTAACAAGTGCACTACCTATCTGAGCTTTATACATGAGAAGGAAGGTTGACTCTAGACAGGGGAATGTCACTCTGTTTAGTATTTTTAGTCATCTACAATAATCACAATTTCATGAGCCTGGGTTATATGGTTTCTGAGATATGACTCTAACAGAAATTGTTAACGGACAGCAGACTGATGACCAGTGCCATACTGTAATATGTCCCTGTTGGCCTAAAACAAGGGAGATACCTCAACTTAATTTTATATTGAGTAAATTCTTGAAAACCTGATACAGTTTGGGACAAAGATTTTACAAATGTTCTAGTTTCCTACAGGGCTTTTCATCGGGAAATTGGGAAGAGGCCCTGGCCTTTCAAAGTGGGAAATTAATGTGCGATAACTGTTCATTTTGGAAAATTTATGCGCGATGATTGTTCATTTTGGGAAAACAAAATTTATTGAAATAAGGGATACTGGAGTACAAATTATTATAGAAATAAGCATTTTTAACATTAATTTTATAGCACATTATTTTTTTCAGATTTTCACAATTTTTCACAAGGTTTCAGTTCACAAGCATCAAAGGTCCATGTCTTTCCTTTTCACCAAAACGCCAGACTCGGATGGAGCAACACTAATGACTACCTCTGTGATAAAAACGAGTGTGGCACTGCCAGACTTCGAACGGATTAGTCCGGTTTTGCCTAACATGGGTACAGTGCGTTTTTCGGCTATACATGTAGTACGACAAAAAAGTTGATACCAGACAAACACTTCTTCCGGAAATAACAAATGTAAACAAAACATTTTGATTTATTTTTTAACTACTCTAGGGGGAATTTCTAAGATGTCTTGCATTTTGGGAAACTCTGAAAGAAACTCTGCCACAATCGGAGAAACACTTCTTTTTTGGGATTGGGAAGTTATATAAGGATGAAAAGCCCTATCATATTTTTGGAAATTTTGGCTTAGACATCTTAGCAGTCATTTTATTACAGCTTAATAAACAAGAAGAGTCACTGATGATGACAAAATACCCCTGCAACTGTGCCTTGTCTCAACAGCATTAGCACAACTGGAGTGCATGAAAAATATATCTTGCATAATGATTACATTGCCTTATGAATATCCCTGATAAGTTTCATTGCAAACTGTTGAAAACTGATGGATTAGTTTGCTCAAGGTATGTACTTCAAACGTGGCAAAATGTCTTAGTTCAAGGACATATCTCTGCCTGGCTAGATATGCATCTGAAATATGTCTTGTACATTTTCATTGCCAAATGAACATCCCTGACATGTTTCATTTCCATGATTTGAAAACTGAAGAAGGAGATAACATCAGAGGGCATAGTTGTCAAACATAGGAAAAAGTGTTAGTACAAAAGGCAATAACTCTGCAATGTTTGTATTGCTTTTTATCAAAAATGTGTCCTGCACATCTACACAGCCTAGTGACTATTCCTGCCAAGTTTTACTTTAATCTGTTGAAAAACTAAACGAGGAATCATGACAATTCATTTTTGTCAAATTTGGGAAAAAGTATTAGTTCAAGGGGCTATAACTCTGCTATGCCTGTACAGATATGCATCAAATGTATATCTTGCACAACTACATTATATAGTGACCATTCCTACCAAGCTTTATTTAATAGATTGAAAACTGAAGGAGGAGCTTATCACATATTTGTCAAAAATGGAAAAAAAAGTATTACTTTAAAGGGCAATAACTATGCAATGTGTGCATGCATGTTGGAGTAATTTGCAACACATATATAAAGGTACTTATTAGTCATATAGAGAAAAAAACTCAAGGGGCAAAAAGTTCAAGGGGCTATAACTCTGTTATGTCTGCATGCATATGCATGAAAAATATGTCTTGCACATTTACATTACCTGGTGATCATTCCAGCCCAGTTTCATTTGAATCTGTTGAAAACTGAAGGTGCATTTTGCGACACAAATATATATAGGCAGTGTGTTAACTATTTGTCGTAAATGAAGAAAAAGTATAAGTTCAAGGGGAAATAACTCTGCAAAGATTGTGATGCTTTTAATCAAATATATGTCTTGCACACCTATACTGCCAAGTGATCATTCCAACCGCGATTTAATTGAATCAGGTAAAGACTGAAGGAGTTTGTGACACATGATAAAGATGTAAAACGTGACAGACCGACCAACCACTTGACCCCCTGGCAATCATGGTTATTAAAGTATACCCCCAGCAAATTTCCTTTCGAGAATATAAAAATATACCTTTATCATCAGGCACATTTACATCTGGATTGCAAGCTTCCCAATGTTCCTCTCCATGCAGTACCATCAACATACTATCTGTCTGAATCATTTGTAAATAATCAAAGTCAACTTCTGTCCCATCTTCAGCCAGTACAAACGACAACTGCCCTTGCAACTTGAATTTCTGACGACCTGTATTCAAAGAAAATATGATTATTAAGAAAGTTTATTACATACTGTATTCATGGAAAATATGAGTATTAAAGTGAATGTCCATACTTTATGTAAAAACTGTTAACAAAAAATAAGTTTTTGCATAAATTGTCAGAATTTAAACCGCCACAGAAAGAAACACAAAAAAAGGATAAAGAAATCTAACTCGTTTAATTACTTTACACAGATAAAGTTATCAAGTACAAAAATTGATGCCTGCAGCCTCCCTGCAAGAGATGCAAATGAGGCCAATTTACTATGTGTGTACACATGCGTAATCTCACGTAAGCAGAATGAAATAATCGCCGCCCCACCAGAATAGTAACAAATAAAATGTCAAGGAAGAATGAAAATTATCTAGACAACCATTCTGAAAAAGCTTCATAAAGACCAAATGTAATAAAACTAGAAGTCATCAAGATCACCATTCTGACGAACCCATGAAGGCGGACATAAGAGGATGCTAAAAGCTCACCCTGACCTTCGGTCAGTTGAGTTGAAAAAAATACAGTCCAGCAGTTCCAGTTTAATTTTATACTTTTCTAGAGTAATGTTAATGTTACTTACATTTAATTTCCAGTTCATCCATACTGGATGCCATTATTCCCACTTTTCTTGTGCGAGAGTTGTTGGTTACCTTGAAGGCTCTCGTTACCTCCACCTAATTAGAATAATATAAAGAATCAGTTATAAAATGTTACATATTAAATACAGTCAGTGGAGTAACTGATTTAAGATGCATAGATCTGTCTGTTTGAACACTGTTGGTAGATTTTCCAAACAATGATAGAAAAATGATGTACACAATAATTCAGTACTGTATATTTTTGAAGGCAGTGGCTAGGAATGTGTGTCAAAACGGTCTAAATCCAAGATGGCCAAAAAAGTACAAAATAAGTTTATTACACACAGAATATACAGTACAAAGAAACCAAAATCTATGGACAAAAAGACAAAAAATGTAAAAGCCCTTTTCTTTTTCATTTCTTTAATAAAAGTGGTTATAAACATAAAAATAAACAGATAAATGGAATGAGCAAAGACATTATACACACAAGTCGAAATTTAAACTTAACCCTGATTAATTTTCAGAAAGCTTTGATGTATTTTTTAATTGTTCATAGTTTTATATATGATAAAAATTGTATGTATTATTGCCAATTTTTTAAAAGATAATCATATGGATAATTAAAAAAAATAACAAAATCAACTTTTTTCGATGCATGATTTTTACCTTCTAATTCACAATTTTAAATTATGTTTCTTGGATACATGTGTCTTTCCTAACATTACACTATACATGCATACCTGTTACTGTATATTTATACTTGGGCCATCATTTTTTGGGGGTGGGGGAGGTGGGCTTTTTCTGGTGTGTGTGTTTTAAATGTGTAACCCTCTTCACACACATTTCAACAAAATGTTATGATACAAGTTATAGTGTATGGTATGTGGTGGAGTGTGGACTGGTGGTGTGTGGTGTGGTATGGTATAGTATAGAATATTATGGTATGGTATAATATGGTATAGTAAAGCATAGTAATAGTATGGTATAGTGTGGTTTGGTGTGGTATAGAATATATGGTGTGGTGTGGTATGCTATGGTATAGCATAGCATGGTATAGTAGCCAAAGAATAACACAATATGTTATAGTATGGTATAGTACAGCATAGCATAGCATACCACAGTACAGTACAGTGCAGCACAGCACAACATGGTGTGAGGTGTCGTGTGAATAGTACAGTATAGTATACTATAGTGTAGCATAGCGTAGTGTGGTGTGGTGTCATATAGTTAAGTGATGTGTGCCGTAGTGTCATATAATGTAGTGTTGTATAGTGTAGTGTCATAATAGTGTATATATAGTATGTAGTATGGTATGGTATGCATATAATATAGCATAACATAGCAAAGTATAGGCATAGCATAGCATAGTAAAGCAGGGGGTGGACGAACTGCACCAAGATACCATTGACCCCGCACCCCCCTCCCTTCCCCACAACCTTAACTATAATTTCTAAGTCTAAATTTCTAATTGCTAGGTGAAATAGGGCAAACATTTAACAAAAAAAAGGTAGAGTAATAGGCCTTGGAACATCAACCTGATAATGTATGATAATATAAAGTGTACAAAGTTTCAAAGTTGCAGTAATAATAGTATGAAAGTTATGAGGTTTTACCAGCTTAAAGGCAAACTTTAACCTTAATTTCTACGCTGAAAAAGGGCCATAATTTTAACAAAATGGAAGTTAGAGTTATGGCTTGCACACTTGGGATATGATGATAAACAAGTGTTCAAAGTTTTAAAGCTGTAGTATAAGTAGTATGAAGTTATGAGTTTGTACACTAGCTTGCACGCAAACTTTAACCTGAAATTTTAAGTCAAAAAAGGGCTATAATTACTTCAAAATGAAAGTTAGAGTTATGGTTTTTGGCATACAAATTCGAGATATGATGATGAACAAGTGTTGAAAGTTTCAAAGCTGCTGTATAAGTAGCATGGAAGTTATGAGTTTGTACACTAGCTTGCACAGAAACTTTAACCTTAAATTCTAAGTCAAAAAAGGGCCATACTTTGATCAAAATAAAAGTTAGAGTTATGGTTCTTGGCATACACACTTGGGATATGATGGTTAACAAGTTGGCCAAGTTTTAAAGCTGTAACTTTACAGGGGTTTTCCTGCCTATTTTGGAAAATAGGAGTCTGGACATTTTGGGAATTTTTTATCGACAAAAATGCCCATTTTGGGAATTTTCACATCGTAAAAATAGTCCATTGTGGGAAATTTCCATAAACGTAAGTTTTTGTTTTTGAACTTATTGTTGTGCAAAGCCATAATTGTCGCAAAAATACATTACAAAGAGAATTAAGTGTCTAACGAGTATATTATGGTGCAACTTCTGCAATTAAGGATACCTTCTGTAAAGTTTTGCAAAACAGTTCTAAATTTATAGATATATTCAATAGCTATAATGTTGAAAGAAGTTCCGGAAAATATTCATGCTTACAGTTAAATCAGGGTCACTGAATGCTTGCAATTTCTAGATAAAGGGAAGTCACTCTTCTTTTACTTGTGTATTTTTATATTTTTTATTCGATTTTTGCCGAAATTTCGGAAATTAGATATGTATTCAATTGGGAAAAATGACAACTGGATACGATTGGGAACAGGACCGTTTCCTTTGGGAACACCTACGTTTTCCGGAGGCGCAGACAGTGCTGAAAAATCCCTGCTTTTTTAGTTTTTCAGATATAAGTCGGTTGCATGCAAACTTTAACCAAAGCAGGACAGCGATGGCGACGCTGATCAGGTCAGAGATATGGCCCATTTGAACCAGGACGGTTCAATTGTACCATGCTGGTTCAAATGGACCAGTTTTCAACATGTACACATATGCCAAATGAACCAGGTGTGTTATGAAAAAAATGTAATAAAAGTTTACACTTACAAAATTATGTGAAATAAAACTTTCGAAAACCAGTTTTGGTATATAAAAATTCATTGCAGCACGACCTTCACGAATATGTTGGCTATATAGGAGACGTTTTATTCAATTCATGCGCATACCTACGAAAATCCAAGCAGTGGTTTGTTAGGAAATCAATCTTACAGTATTGAGGACTAATCGGGATCTAACAAGGTAAAATACCTTTTTATTTTACAATTTCATTTTTTTGTAATCTTTTTCAGTTGTTGTCATCCATGATTATGTTACCCGTATGTAGAAAAGCAGCCAGGGATGCTGATTTTATAAGGGAGTTAACTCTCCTTTCTCAAAGTTCCCTTTTCATCTATTTCAAAGGGAGAAAACTCGTACAACTTATAGGCTGTATGGTGTACTGTATTGCCATGCTAAACTGCAAATTTATTGCTGCTATTTTTTTAAGTTAAAATAATAATATTACCATAACAATGGAATTGATAACTTAAAGCTCATATCATTCTTTTAAACGTCCGATACACAAAATAAAAAACTAAATAGGTATCGATAAAATTATGGCAAATATTGGACACCATAGTTGAAATAGTAGTTTTATATGGTTAGTTTCGTATTAAGTTCATGCGAAACTAATGTTAAAAATAAAATAGGGATTTCCTCCATTTTTATCGTATGTAATCTCTCTTCAGATTTGCAAATGGCTGACAAAGATGCAACAGAAATTTTTAGTTCGTAAATTTGCTCATATTTCTTCATAAATAACATTTTAAGAAAATGTCCATAATGTGCAACGATTTCTGAAGGCAGTTCGCATCATTTCCAATTCCAATATCAATGAAATAAGGTATGCTAAATTAAGTACATAGATGTGAAAGTATAAATTTGTGCTTACCATTGTGCCATTCGTCGTCGAATGAAACTATTCGGAAGTTAAAATTGAAATCTTGTGTTAAAGACAAAATATGGTTCATTTGGCATGTGTACATGTTGAAAACTGGTCCATTTGAACCAGCATGCTACAATTGAACCATCCTGGTTAAAATGGGACATATCTCTGACCTGCTGATGACAGAGTGAAAACAATAGCTCGATATACATTTTGTATTCTTCGAATAGATCTAAATGATGTTTGACTGTCTATGTAATTGTCGATATTTACGTTTGAATTTAGATATGGTGACTTTCATCATGTGACGTCTGTGAAGGCAGTTATTAAATCTGCCAAGTGAGGTAATCACTAAGAGGAGTTTGGGTCTGAGCCGTCATGACCGGACGCTGGCCTCTAGACTAGTGGGTGGGGTATTCGTGTACTGCGATCTGGTTTTAAAGTTTAAAGTAGAGATTATAACAACATCAAAGAACTATTAAGTGAAGTTTCTTTATTAGGTCTTTGGTTATGTACATAAATTTAAAACTGTTTTGGTTTAGATCTACGGCAAAATACGCACCTCATGTGAAGCGTTGTTGTTGTCTCCCGCGTCCATGCTTACCGGGATATCTGAAAATGCAAATGAAGTTTTAGAAGAAAAGGGAGAGTACTCATACAAAAGCAATCAGTCGGTTTAAGGGGTGTTAAATCTGAACATCATCATCCGCCATTCATGATTACTAGGAGCGGACCTGTGGTCAAGTTGTTAACACGCAGCCGCTAGACTCTTACATATAGGCATACAATATAGAGTTTTTTTTTACTTTTCCTCAAATTTTGAGCAAAATGACAAAATACTTTTATCACCAGTCATATAAAGTGAATAACACAACCAGGTCCCAAGGTTATAAAACTGAGAATGGAAATCAGTCTCAAATCTCAAGCATCTGATTTGCTGAAAGTGAGCATGGGATTTTCTATATATAGGCTACGATGGTCGCACTTCGTAAATGACAGATATCTTTAAAAAGTCAGTATGATAATGGATCAGTGCTTTCAGTCAAATTATTGAGACTTGTGAAGTGAAATTTTTTTCCTGCTTTTGCAAAAGATAAAGTTGATTTGCTTGTTGTTTAAAAACCGTGTCGAAAATGTTAAGTGCCGTGAAAATACAGATAGCCAGTATACCGCTTCTCCCTAATAGTACAATGCGAAGTTAACTCTTTACCAGTGTATATAGTCTAAAGTCGCCCATATCATGGGACTTCAGGTGGCGACTCAAAATAAATCAACTTCATTCATTCATGACAACTCATGCACACTGGCGCTTGACCAGCCGCCCCATACCATGCCAAACCTTAATAATACGCCTTTTTTTACAAAAAAGTGCGTATAAGTAAGGGTTGGCAGGCAGTGTGGCGGCTGGTCAAGCGCCAGTGCTCATGCACAAAAACAAGTGAGATATTGCCGAATTTTTCTTCACTGACTCAAGACTTTTAACACGCATGGCTTCTCAAAAAAAAAGGAATTAATAGTTTATTATAGTACTGTAAGAGAGATCTCCGTTCAAAGCATATAAAGCAGGCGCGTAGGAGGGATATGAACATTGGGACCGCGGAAGAGACAGTGCTAATAAACTGTAATTGTCAAACTGGACCGACAACGCTTTGCAAAAAATCAACGATGATCTTATGGCACGATTATACGGTTAATGGAGTCGTATACGCGCCAAAGAACCCTTATAACTGGCCAGCTCCTACCGCCTGTAAAGGGAAGCAAAACAAAAATAAAATGGAAAAAAACTTACCAGTTTTGCAATCCATGAGGCTCATTTATAGGATGCAGGTCAAAAATTGAAGAAAATCGTTATTGACACGTAATGTCGTCTTAAATTACATATAGATGCCTACATGATATATACATGCCGACTTCAAACGCCTTTAAATTGTCGAAAAACCGCCATCAACAACGAATATTGTCATAATGTATGTCGACGTGTCTTTTATATGTATATAAGTCGCGATGAAATTGAAGAAAAAATCAATATCATGACAAAAGTCAACATATTTGATAAGTCGACATGGACACTAAAAGTTAATATGAAAATGTCAGTTTTCAAGGACATGAACATGTTGTCATGATCTGTACTTTTCGTCTAAAACAAAAAATGACAAGACAGTAAAATCCGGCATGTCGACCTATAGCAAGTCAAGAAGCCGTAAATAACGAGCGTAGTCAACATAGCAGTTTTTACAAAATACGTTATTTTGTAGCTATGTCGTTTTATTTTAAGACGACAAGTCGACTTCAGTTATTCAGTAATGACCAGATTAAGACGAGAAATCGAGTTCTGTTACTACGTCATGATCAAATTATCATATCATTTTTTATATTTTTATGATAACTTGGTGTGATCATGTCGTCCTACAAGCAAACATCTTCGCATCAAATGACATCATCAGGGTGTACCATATACGCTTCCATACTTATGTCATAAAGATTAGTCTACGTAGACAACCGGTACAGTTAATTTTCTTTTGTTATCATGACAAGTCGACTTACCTTAAGTCGATTTAATCAAAACATCAGGGTGTACCATATACGTTTCCATAGTGAACCATTCTTGTTTAAAATTTTCATTTTGCAGTTTAATTCGTTTGTTGGCGAATTTGGCAATCGAGTCGTTGGACTGAAATATATGGAAACGTATATGGTACACCCTGATGATGTCATTTCATACGAAGATGTGTGCTTGTATGATCACACCAAGGTAAGATACAATATAAATAAAATATGATATGATAATTTGATCATGACGTAATAACAGAACTCGGTTTGTCGTCTTAATCTGGTCATTACTGTATGGAAACGTATATGGTACACCCTGATGACGTCATTTCATGCGAAGATGTGTGTTGTAGGACGACATGATCATAAAAATATAAATAATGATATGACAATTTGATCATGACGTAATAACAGAACTCGATTTGTCGTCTTAATCTGGTCATTACTGAATAACAGAAGTCGACTTGTCGCCTTAAAATAAAACGACATGACTACATAATAACGTATTTTGTAAAAAACTGCTATGTTGACTATGCTCGTTGTTCACGGCTTTATGACTTGCTATAGGTCGACATGTCGGATTTTACTGTCTTGTCATTTTTGTTTTAGAAGAAAAGTACAGACAATGACAACATGTTCATGTCCTTGAAAACTGACATACGGAAGCTTGTATGGGCACCCTGTTGTTGTGTTTTTGTCTACTTTGTCAACATGCAGTTTGGCGACATGTCGATTTATAATTCAGGATGTCGCCAAGACTTAAGATGACTTGCTAACATATAACAAGTAATGGCGCTAACCAATATGTTGAATTGTCGTTTTAGTATAACACCATTACGTCATAACTTAAGGCGACAACAACACAATATGGAAAGGGCGACTTAACCATAACCGCATGGCAACAAATCATATGTCGACGTAGTCTGATTTTGTACGCTTCGCGCGGTAAAAACTCGCGACATATTGGTTATGTTGACAAAACGGATCGCGCCTTTCTTAACTACACTTTTCGTCACGGGCAGAGAAAATGGCGGTCCCAGAGAAAATGGCGGTCCCAGAGAAGAAAGTGAGTGAATTTAATTTCAAATATTTGTCAGCAGTGTCTTCTACATCTTAGCCTTAGGTGATCCATTGGGGTCAATGACCTGAACTGGAGAGATTATCAGAACACAGAGGTTGTAGGTCAGAGACCAGTAAATAGAAAAGCCTAGTGCGGATTGGACAATTGCAAAATGACTTTAAATGAATACTCAATAATGAAAATGATTGTTTAAAACACTTTTTGAAAGGTGATTTGTGGCGGTTTAATGAAGTTATGGGGGTGATTGCATCCGGTTCAAAATGCTGAGAGAATTATTCGGTGAAGAGCCTGTTTTCTGGGCACTGGAGTTGCCCAAGCGTGCCACTATGCAGAACTGTGGTTGTTTTGAAAAAAGTCATTTAAACTAAATCACAGGAGGACCAAACTTTATAATGTAAGTCTATTGGAAATTATTTATTGGTCTCTGACCTTGTAAAGTTGTATACACACTGGTGTCAATTCTCTTACAAAGTTACATGTAAGTTACTGAAACTGCTTTACAGTTTTAAACAAGAAATAATGCAAGTTTAATGGAAATATAGATTAACAGTCAACAATGATTAATATAACAATGTAAACCAAGGTAAAATTTATTTATTCATTTCGCTCTTATTCACATGGGAGACTAAATATATAATTAATTCTATAGTCTGTCCCACTGAGTGTGAAGTTTGGTATTCTTACATTAAAATAAAATAAACATGAAAAGAATACGTAAATATAACCATAAAATAAATATCTCCAGACCGTTTTTTTCATTTTTTTTATTATTGTCTTATTTCTTCGAAAATTCACATTTTTATAACTTTTCCCATTCGCTCTAAGGTTAAAATGTCGAAGTACGAAAAGGCGCGTGACATCATGTATACAAGTAAAGACCGGGGGACATGTCAATCATGACGTTTTCATTGAGTTAACCAACTGGGCTAGTGAAAGTGGATTTTAAACTAAATTTGTTCATTTTTAAACATGAACAGTATAACAACTGAAACTTATTAATTAGATTATTTAAAATCGGAGACATAATGTCGCCAACTTTTAATGAACATTACTTGTATCACTCTGTCTGTATGTTTTACTTTTACATATGTTATGGACAAAAACTGAAAATATTTTTTCTCGTTAGATTAAAATGCTCAAGCAGAGGCGTAAACTGTATTTGAATTTGGCAACTGAGGCATCAACTTCCATCACATTTAGGAAAATCAAATAATAACGTACAAGAGTTCAATACTGGATTCGAAAATAGTTACGGGAATGAACATGTAATATTGGACCAGAGATCTGAAAGAATCAGTATTTTGCATGTGCTGAACACTAATTACAATTGTCTACTGGTCAAAGATCATCGCCGATGAAATTTGATGTAAAAGATCTTACATTTTATTTATTTTTTTTATAATTGAATGTTTATGATGTAAGCGGCGAACAAACATCGTTCATTTCGAGCAAATCATTTGCGATTTTAACCCGCCAAATATTCAGACTGCTATTATTGTCAGCGTTGATTGTAGGTCATTTTTATGACATATGTCAGATTTCTCAAAACATTTTAACGCAGCCCACGAATTATATAAACCGTTGGAACATGTTTTTCGTTTTCGCTTTCCGAATCACCGATACAAAATGATGATGAATTGTCCGTAGTATTGCATCCATTCGATCTCTTAAATACCACAGAAGCTATAAGAAGCTTCTTTGAATTATTAAAAAAACATACACTATGTGACAATTATTTTAGTGAATGATTTGTCTATTGAAAATTCGCAGAATTTGTTTTTTATTTGTGATACGGATTTCAGTGTACCCGAAGTGTGCTTGATTGTATCTTTTCACGGGCGTTAGACATTTATTGAAAGAGATAGAGATAGATAGATTCGCCGTTAAAAATATTTGCGACTTTTAAAATCTGTGTATACCGTCGCAAACTTCAAAATTACGGCATGGTTATTCCTATTCTAACGCTCTTCCATACTACCCTCAATCGGGCCTCATTCCATACGTTAAACGGGTACCATGTTCTATTTATCCGTATAGTAAACAACGGTACGGTATTACCCAAGGGAACCCGATTATCCATACGTCGGTGAGATTACCGACAGTAAACAAGTTAAATAAATCACAAATAGAGGTCAAAACTTCAACATTTTTATTACATCGACGTTTCGGCCATAATGCCTTCTTCAGGATTGTTTGTCATAACAGGAAATGACGTCAACGTCAAACGACAGTAAACAAGGAATTTTACGGTCGCAAATTTTCGCTATCTGACCAATCAGATTGCTCGAAATTTATTTAGTGCGTTAGAATATGTATTTTACTCATCTTTCAAGGTTAAAATGTATGTGTTAAAACATAATCAGACGTAAAATTTAACTTTTTTATACTTGTTAACGATATTACGCTGTGCATAACAATCTCAAAGTATGTGGCCCGGTACTGTCCCGTCGTAAAAAAAGATGCTGGCCGCCATAAGGCCTTGTAAATAATCGTGTAACAGCTGTACCACTGCAACAAGGGCGCAATGGTTATGTGACGTCATTCAACTCGAAAACTGTGCTTTAGAGGCATATACGATTGCGTTACTCACTGGTTAATAAACTAGACTGTGTCCTCAGGACACTGATGCCCCCACTGCTGCAACATTTTTAACAAAATTGTGTATCAGGTAAGAAGAACATGTCGTGATCATAACTAGTAAATGAGGATTTCGTGCCACAAAATGTTACGACTAACATAAACAAAGGGCCATGACTATGGTGAACATGGTTGCAAGACCAATTGCTTTACACCAACCTACACATCATTTCTAATCATCTGTGCAAGTTTTTTTTTAAGGATTCAGCCAAATAGAAAATGTGGAGTTGATGCTGCAATATCTGAAATTAACAAAGGCCACGAGTCTGGTAAAAAAGGTAGCAGGAAAAAATCTTTTCTTCACGACCATCTATACATCCTTGAAAAAAATGTCACAACTTCTAAAGTGTGTAACAATAGTTTGTGATAATATATTACAGTCTTCATACTCAGTGAGAACATTCCCAATCATAGTTTCATTATATATAGGGAAATGAACTGTTAGGAACAAAAGATGTTATCATACTAAACAAAACAATTACAGCTTTGTATTTTTATATAATTTTGGAAGAATTAATTGACAATAACCTTCTGTGACATGGACATCATTAGAGAAGATCATATGTGTTCATTGGGAAAAGCATAGACATGATAAGTAAGTAGTATGTTGGTTACCTTTTTATACGCCCGTTTGAAAAACAGGACGTATTATGTGAACACCTGCAGCGGGCGGGCGGGTTGGCGGACGGTGGGCATAATATCTCGACCAAGTTCTATAACCTGCCGAATCCATCTAGGCACTTCTGAATTATGGCCCTTGAATTGTCCAAAAACTGAATTAGCGGTATGTGCTCTCCAAGTCGAATAAGACGGACATATTTTGTGTCAGTTTGGCACTCTTGTTTTCAGTTTTATTCTGTATAAAGTTCCCATGAACAACAACTCTTTGTATGATGTTTTCACCGATTTAGAAAAGTTCAATAATTTTAAAAATACAAGTAACAAGATTTTACTTGAAATGTAGATACACTATGCTGTGGTCTGAGAAGTAAGTTGGAAAAACAGTCACTGAAGGTTGTGGTAGTTCTTTTTTGACAAATACTAGATCAATAGTGGATCCACTTAGATATGTTGGAGAAGAAACTGTTTGCTGGTAGGTCTGTAACTCTTCTGATAGTTTCGTGTACAGTGTACTATTCACATCAACATTAAAATCACCTAAAATCAGGTCAGGAGTTCTCTCAGCTGCAATGTTGCTGACATCAGCAATGAAATTAATGGTTGGTGTTGATGGTGAACTGTAAATGAGACAAATTGATTTGACATAATGTTCTGAAGATAACACAATATTCAGCTGTTCCATGTGAGGAACATATGACGACATACACGAGACAACTGAAAGATTATCACGAGTATAAAACAGAAGTCCATGACAATTTGCTGTTGGTGATAATCCTAAGAACTTCAATGTCCAGCCTGGTCGTTCATACTTGATTTGGTCTGTGTAGACATTTGATTCCGTCAAACACACTATGTCAGCTGTACTCAGAACAGAATTTGCAAGAATATCTGTAAAGTGATTTTTTTGCTGACCGCGTATTCAGTAGAGCAAGTTTCAATGAGCTCTTCTCAGAAATAACTGCAAAAGGATTTGAATGTAATGCTTCTTGCTGCAGACGGTTCATTTCATCTGTGACTTTTGAACTGGTTGTGATTTTATTTTCATAAAAAACTCGTGAGAAACAAGTTTTCAAGTTTTTTAACTCTGCTTAAAGCAACATAAGCTTGTCCACTATTGAAACGATTATCAAAAGAAACAACAATATTGTCCAATGTAGCTCCCTGTATTTTATGTATAGATGTTGCCCAGCATAATCTCAAAGGAAACTGCTTTCTTGACACAGTGGCCTTAGAGGAAGTTGGGCAGAAAGTTGCTTCAATTTGAAGAATTGGTACTACTGGTGCCTTGTATGGTGATAGATTAAATTTGCTGTTGAGACGGGCATTTTTCCCTACATTTGGCGAGTCAAACAAAATTATTACAGCCACATGTTTATTATTGGGAAGAAACTTAATGTCTATAATAATTCCTTGAGTTCCATTAGCAAATCCATCTGACACATCAATATTCCGTGTAAGTATTACTCTAGCTCTAATTGCTACTGTTAACACTTCTGGAAGTCCACCTGTGAATCTATCATCATTTGAAAATTTAAAATTCTTCATTGATGAGGGTTTCTTGTCAACAGCAAGCAAATGTACTTTTTCAGTAGACAACTGGTTGAGTTTTTCGATGTTGTGAGCATCAACTTTGAGATTGGTGGCAAAAACATGTAGAAAATCATCCACATTGACTTTGCTTTTATTAATGACTCTAGATTTCAAGGCACATGTGTCTTCCAAAGTCTGCGACCCAGTTCTGATACGGTTTAGTAATTCTGAGACTTTTTTATCATCTGCTTGTCTCATTATTTCTGTTAGATTCGTGTAGGTAAAATTTGTACCCCAAAGAGATAGAGTTAAAGCTGCAAACATGTTTTTGGAGGTTTTAATATAAATCGTTGACGTACAGGAGGTAATTGGTACAGGTCTCCAACAGCTATGACTGACAGACCACCAAGTACATCTGGAATGCCAAACACTTCTGTAAGTCGGTTGTGTACCTCAACAAACAAGTCACTTCCAACCATTGAAATTTCATCAATAATTATAAACTTTAATTGAGACAGTTTCACCCTGAGGGTATTTCTTTTATCATCAGACAGTGGGTTAGATTAGGCTGAACGTTTGGTAGAAGATGGTCTCTGTAAAGAGAATAAAAGAGCAGAGTGTATAGTAGCTCCTTGTATGTTAAAAGCTGCAGTTCCAGTAGGTGCAAGCAGTAGCACTTTTGGGAAATCCGGGTTATCTCCTTCCTTGCGGAGGTTTAATTCAATAGTGTGATACAATGCAGTTATAATGTGTGATTTTCCTGTCCCAGCCCCGCCCGAGACAAATATGTGCAACGGATCAGGTTTTTTGACATTTTTGTTGTTCACGCTCTGCATGAATGTAATACACCAGTTGAGAACCACCTGGAACACTTCATACTGTTGACTATTGAGAGACCGAATATGTCTACAATAGTCTTGATAAGGTAGAGGAGATGGCATATTATCAATTTCTAGTCTTTGTTCACTAATGTCAGTGGGTGTTGGTAGCTCTGTATTAAGATTTGACTGGGAACCAGGATCTAATATTTCATGCTCTTGGTCTGATGTTGCCCCTTCATCTTCTGCATCATATCTTTCTTGTTGAGTTTGGCCCCCAGCTGGGTGGGGGGATAGAAATAGCCCAGCTGCAGTACAGCAGAGGGTAAAACCCCCTCAATGTACCTGCCTGTTTGCCGTAGGTGGCGTCCCGCAATGGGTTGGAAGAGAGGATCCTGGTGGTTGAGAATACCCCGGGGATCTCCAGGTATTCAACACACTACTTTGGCCTTAATTTCAACCTAGAAGGGTGGCTAGGTGGGCCCGACCTAGTCAATCGGCTAGCCACGCCTTGCCCTATATGTTCTCAATTATTTGACCTTCAATTTTATCATGATATGTATTTACCATTGCATTCTTGTTTAGAATATGTTAATATTCCACCTTTTACATTTACTATGTTGTCAAACGTCACTATGTTTACAATAAACATATTCCGTCTACTTTTTGAAAACCAAGAAATATAAGGCGGTGGCTTATGGGCTAATCGGGTACGATTTGTGGTGGCAGCTCACTGAACTATCCGAGTATACCATTTAGGTACCCCTGGCACGTGGAGCTGGATATCCGCTCCAATATACGTGTCCCCTAGTTGGGCTCCGTGGCGGGTGGGGGGCTTGAATGATGAATTTATTATATAACACCATGGGTACCAAACGTCCTTGTACTGACGATTTTAGCAATAGTTACAACAGCATTTCGGAACAATTTCCCAGGTTCTTGGTTATAACATCACTTTCGGACACCAAAAAAGTTACTGAATTATCACCATTTGTTATTGACAAAACAATCCAATCAGTTGCAGGTCATGTGAAATCAGTTAAAAAAAATGAGATCAGGAGATTTATTAGTGGAAGTGGAAAGGAAAACTCAATCAAATAATCTGACAACAAAACTCAAAAAGATTCTGGATTTGAATGTCGCATGCACACCACATAGATCATTAAATTCATCAAGAGGAGTCATAAGATGCATAGATTTAAAAGGGCTTTCGGACGAAGAAATTATTGAAGGATTAAAAGAACAAGGAATAACAAACGCACGAAGAATCAAAATTACAAAAGAAGGACGCCGAATGGAAACAAACACAATCATATTAACATTTAACTCCTCAATTATACCCAAGACAATCAAAGTAGGATACCTTCAAGTAAATGTTGAAATCTATATTCCAAATCCACTTCAGTGTTACAGATGCTTCCGTTTTGGGCACGACGAAGATAATTGTTCACAACCTGGAGACAAAACGTGCCCAAAATGTGCCCAATCAGGAATTGATTTTTCCCATATAGAGCACTGTACAAATGAAATAAAATGTAGAAACTGTGGAAATAGCCATTTAGCAAGATCTAAAGAATGCTCATTTTGGAAAAAAGAAAAAGAAATACTTAGAATCAAATACACACAAAACGTAACCTTTCCGGAAGCAAAGAAAATCTTTGAAACAGTGTCCAGTATTTCAACTGCATCAACAACATACGCATCTGTGACCAGAAGCCTGGGAAATTGTACATGTAAATGCACATGCCAACAACCAAATATGACAATAACTGAAAAGTCTACTTCTAAACCAGTATCTAATACAACCACCTCCAATCAACATCTAATGTAACACTTAATTTAAAGGCGCCCACGGACGGTGGCGCTGCTGGGGTGGGTGGCTCCCGGGGAGCCACGGTAAGTGATCCTGTGAGGATTGCTGAGGTCTCTACGGAGATCTCTGGTGGCTCGGTGGGGGCGGATGCCTCGGCTGGTTACACTGTGCCTGTGACAGTTAAACCGCACACCAAAGCCAACAAGAAAAACTCTCCAAAGGAGAAAATAAAACTCGACACCGGTAGAATACAGAAGGGATCTGATGATCCCATCCAAGCTCATAACCGGTTTAAGGCATTATCAGACGACTCCGAGTCTGTGATGGAAATCGCAGATGAAGAGTCGCGTGCAAGACCTCATATCACGCGGTTGCAGGATCCAGCTAAAACATAGTCTGATCTTAATTCAACTCTTTTATCTGTTGAATAAATATGAAAAATAAGATCATACAATGGAATTGTCGTGGTATTAGATCTAACTATGAGGAATTAACTTTACTTTTATCTCAACACCAACCAGTAGCGGTTTGTCTACAAGAAACCTTTCTTAAAACTACTGACAATTGTTCTGTAAAACACTATTTATCTTATCATAAATCTACAAATGATGACAGAGCTTGTGGAGGAGTTTCAATAATTGTCAGTAATAATGTTCCGCATAAATGTTTATCTCTTGATACAACACTACAAGCACAATCTATGTTTAACGTTAAACAAAACTATTACATTGTGCTCTCTTTATCTTCCACCTAGCCAACCGATTAACATTGCAGAACTTGACAAACTAATAACACAACTCCCTACCCCATTTATTCTAATGGGTGACTTTAACTCCCATAATACATTATGGGGTTGTTCAGACACAAATAACAAAGGGCAAATTATTGAAGATTTCATTACAAAACATAATTTGTGTCTTTTCAACAACAAATCACACACATATTTACATCCTGCTACTGGTTCATACTCATCCCTAGACTTGACTCTCTGTAGTCCTGACATGTTTTTAGATTTTACTTGGAATGTTGATTCAGATCTTCATGGAAGTGATCATTTTCCAATTATGTTGTCAGAAGAAGGCCCATCGATTCAAGAACGCCCACCAAATTGGAAACTTCACAAAGCTGATTGGAACTTGTTCAGAGTTCGTTGTGAACAAACTATTTCAACAGACAAACTAACTGAGCACGAAGATCCATCAGATTTTTTTACATCTTTACTTGTCAGGGCTGCTGAAGAAGCAATACCTCAGACCACGACATCCCCTAAACATCCAAACAAGCCTTGGTATAATAAAGACTGTAAAACAGCTATTTCTGAGCGTAAATATGCTCTCAGACAATATAATTTAAGACCAACATCTGAAAATCATACAAGATTTAAAATCGCCAGAGCTAAAGCACGTAGAACCATAAAACAAAGCAAACGAACATCATGGCGTCAATATGTCTCAAACCTTAACTCTAGATCTTCCATAAAGAAAACTTGGGATATGGTAAGAAAAATATCAGGGAAAAACGGCCATATTATTGTTCAACATCTTAAAACACCATCCACTACAGCTACATCCAAACAAGAAATTGCAAATATTTTAGCAGACACGTTTGCAAACAAGTCCTCAACTAACAACTACAGCGCACAATTTCAAAAGCACAAAGGAGTTCAATGAAAAAAACAAAACTCAATTTCAAATCAAACAACACTGAAGCATACAATAAATTATTCTCAATAAAAGAACTTAAACTTGCTCTTAGAAAAGCACATGATACTGCACCTGGATCAGACAAAATACATTACCAATTTCTTAAACATCTTCCTGATTCATCTTTAATCTGTTTACTTGAAATTTATAATAAAATATGGCAAACTGGAATTCTCCCAGACTCTTGGAAGGAGGCTATTATAATTCCTGTCCCAAAACCAGATAAAGATCTTACAAATCCTTCAAATTACCGTCCTATAGCTCTGACAAGTTGTATTTGTAAAACAATGGAAAGAATGGTAAACACCAGGCTTGTTTGGATTTTAGAAAAGAAAAATCTAATAACAAATTTCCAATCTGGCTTCCGTAAACAAAGGAGCACTTTAGATCATCTCGTAAAATTTGAAACACTCGTACGAGAAGCCTTTCTAAAAAAGAACCACTTTGTTTCTATATTTTTTGACCTCGAAAGTGCATATGACACTACCTGGAAATATGGTATAATGCAAGATTTGTATACATAACTTTGGAATCAGAGGTCGACTTGCATATTTTATCTCTTCATTTTTAAAAGATCGCCAGTTCAAAGTTCGGGTTGGCAATACATTGTCTGACCCACACGAACAAGAAATGGGTGTTCCTCAAGGTTGCATCCTTTCTGTTACTCTTTTTAGTGTCAAAATCAACAGCATTGTTAAAGCTGTCAACCCTGGTATCGAATGTTTTCTGTATGTTGATGATTTTTGTATCTGTTACAGATCAAAACACATGCATACCATTGAAAGACAACTCCAGCAAGTCTTAAATAATCTACATAAATGGTCAAACGAGAATGGGTTTAAATTCTCAAAGACCAAAACAAAATGTATGCATTTCTGTAATGTTCGTAAATTACATTTAGATCCTGAATTAACCCTTGACAATACACCTATTGAAGTAGTAAAAGAGTTTAAATTTCTTGGACTTATGTTTGATTCAAAACTAACGTTTATACCACACATTAAATATCTCTCCGATAAATGTCAAAGAGCTCTTAATTTGATCAGAGTGGTATCCAGTATGGATTGGGGAGCAGATCGTGAAGTTCTTCTTAGACTTTACAGATCTCTGATTAGATCTAAACTTGATTATGGGTGTATAGTTTATGGTTCTGCAAGGAATTCTTACATTAAAAAATTAGACACTATTCATAATCAGGGCCTTAGATTAGCGCTCGGAGCCTTCAGAACGTCTCCAATTGCTAGCCTGTATGCAGAAGCAAATGAACCATCTTTATATTTGAGAAGACAAAAACTTGGTCTACACTATTTTCTTAAACTGAAATCAAATCCAAAAAACCCGACCTACAAAACTGTATTTAGCCCAATGTACGACGATCTTTTCCAACAAAGGGAAAATACTATTCCACCATTTAGCTTACGCAATAATCGGTACATTGAAAGTTTAAATGTAGACCTGAATGACATAGAAACCAATCAGATTCCAGACATTCCACCGTGGATCTGGAAATCCCCGCAATTTATTTATGACCTTGCTAAAAATAAAAAGGAAACAACAATTCCTGAAATATTTAAAATTCAATACAATGAAATTAAACAACACTTTTATAATTATGAATATATTTACACAGATGGATCAAAACAAAACAACAGAGTAGCTGCTGCAGCTGTTACAGAAGATAAAACTTTTTCTTTTCGTCTTCCTGATAACTCTAGTGTCTTTTCAGCTGAACTTAAGGCGATTGAACTAGCACTAAATCACATTGAAACTGAAGGTTATATGAGATATCTTATTTTCACGGACTCTTTGTCGGCTATGCAAGCTCTTGATTATGAAAATACTGAAAACCCTCTTGTTGTCAATTTATTACAGAAGATTTCTTACCTCCTGCAGGAATCCGATATAATATTCTGTTGGCTTCCTGGTCATATTGGTATTCAGGGAAATGAAGCAGCAGATAAGGCTGCAAAAACAGCACTTAATAATGAGATTTTACCATTCAAAGTCCCATATTGTGATTTTAAACCCCTTGTTAATAGTTTTGTAAAACTGTCTGGCAAACATCATGGGAAGATCCTTTGAATCATAACAACAAGTTATTCTCCATAAAACCTGTTTTAGGAGAATGTCCATTATCTTCTAGATCATCACGAAGAGAAGAAATTGTTCTTTGTCGCATTCGTATTGGACATTCTTATCTTACACACTCATATCTTTTAAAGGGGGAAGAAGCCCCACAATGTATACCTTGTTTTACTGATCTTACCCTTAGTCATATTTTTATTCACTGTGTGGACCTTGCACACATTCGAAATAAATATTTTAATGTTCAAACCATGTCTGACCTTTTTAATACAGTTACCCCCGATTCAATTTTTAACTTCTTAAAGGAAATAAATCTTTTTAAGAAAATATAATCTTTTTATTTTATCTACATTTTTTCATATATATATATATGTGTATGTGTATGTATATATGTATATGTGTATCGACTGCAGGTGTTGGTTGACTGACTGTCCTGTCTGAATACTCGTGCAGTTAGTCAACGAACATTTGAATCACATGTATCACACCATAATTTTATCATATTTTACTTGTAATTTTACATTCAACTAAGCGTGTATCTTACTGTTATTTTACTGTTATTTAACGTATATTTTGCATTTTATTTTTACTGCGCCCAAAATGACCTCAGATGTCGACGGGCCGTAAACTCCCATTCATTCATTCATTCATTCATTCATTCTTGTTGAGTTTCAGCTGCTAACTGGTTCCATGCATCTGTGCGCTGATCATCACTTTGCAACTGTTCAAATGCACATTCAATGAGTTTTTCATGCTTGAAGATAGCAGATTTGATATTTTCAATAATTTCAATAACTGTCTTGGTAGCTTTCATGACCACACAGTAAGTCTTCATTTTCATTTCTCCATGGTAGAAATAGATAAAGCTGTGAATGGTAATATGATTCCGGCTGTTTTTCCTCAGAAAATTTATGAAACCTTACCACAGCTTGTTTCTTTCTTTTTGTCATGACACACTCAGACGATGTATCAATACAAATGGAATTTTGAGCACTTTCTACTGAATTATTCATAGTAGTATCAGAGGTACTGAAACGATCTGCAAGTATGTCAGGTTGAAAGTCACTTTGCACAAAATCTTGCCGAGCTGTTTGATACCAGGAAGCAAACTGAGTCAGACACCAGGCTTGCAAAACAGCAGGTCTCTTACTATACTTGTCAGCAATGCCACTTACACATATGTCATTGTCAGCATCATCAAGATTTTGAAGTACATAAGATGGTTTTAGTAAGCTGATCCGTTCCGAAGGCAAGCCAGTTGGTATCCAGACAGTGGTAAAATTAGACTTGTACAGAGGTAAACCCAAGGCTCTGTATGCTGCCTCCTGCGCAGTGACTGATCGTGAATTGAGAAATGCCTGACCACATTTTTTCATTTGCTCCTTTATACTTTCTTGTGCGGCTTCTTTGGCAACAGCATGCAACAGTGTACCCATTTCTCTTTCATCTTTTGTTACATAGGAAACGACATACTGAATGCATGCGTATGGATCTGTTACAAACTGTACGTCTAAATTGGCTTGCCAGGCACGGAGTAAGTGAGGATTATAGTTGTTAATATAAATTGCATTTGGTTCACGTTTAAGGTGAAGTTTTGGTGAAGGTGAAGACTTGGACAGAGCTTCCTGGTAGGTCTTTGGGGATATATGACAATCTTTGAGAACTTCTTCACACGACATTTCTGCTATGTTTTCAGCATTTTCTATATATTGATTCACAGTTCCTGCAATTTTCAAGTTGTGCTCTCTTATTACAGGGATGAGGTGTGGTAAAGTATATTTTAAATCAATACTGTTTGTAAAGATATTGGTCGAGGAAATCCAAATCTGCACTCCTTGTCAGATTTTCTACATGATGCTGAATGACTACGTCTCTGTAGCTGATTCACTAGTGAATAAAGTTCTTGATCATTGTCTTCATCTGGAAGAGTGCACTGGACATATTTGTCAACAAATGCAGCAATTTGTTCTGGGCTGCTATTTTCTACATCCGGGGCATCATCTATCCAGAGAACTCCATGGGCATGGGGGGATCCTCGTTGTTGGAATTCTATCCGGTAGAAAAAGTGACGAACATGTCCTAGTGGTTGTGACCTTGATAAGATTATATCTTTCAAGAACATGTCTAATCGGAACTGGAAGTGTCTTGCAGCAGTTACAGGATTTGACCGCAACACATTACATTTTTCCTCCCAGGTCATGGAATCTATCTGCCTGTCTGTGATGTTGATACCCCTTTGTGAAAGTATTTCTTGTAATGTGTCATGCCATTTAAGATCTGCAGCAGATAATGTGAAAAACCAGGTGAATATTCCAAATTGCTTAATTGCAGAGTAACTTTAACTGTACTTTCTGCCAGTATGTTGGACTACCCCGTACTGGCTTTAAGTAGCGGTAAGCTTGGTTCTTGAGAATGTACTTTTTTACTTGTGAAGAATCTTTAACAACTGATGCAGTTAGCTGTTCATTTTCATCAGCCATGTATGTTTTTCTCAAAGCTATAGACATACTATCTTTTATTTGTTGTCTTTCTATAACTGTTTGTGCAACAAATAAATACTCTATGTCTTTTGCAAAATTTAAACTAGCATCTAACAGACGTTTCTGGAAATATTTCTTTGCCGAGAGTTTGACCGGCCTTTTGGCTCTAAAACCATAATGTCCAGTTGGAAATAATTTGGGAAAAGCCATCTCCTCAAAATTGTTGTCCATAAGAATGCTCATCGGTATTTTATTTTCTCCAGGTGCAATGGTGAAAATTTTGTCAACGTCCAGGTTTGGATTCACAGCTTGTACACCAGTGTCATATTTCACTCCTCTTAACTTGTTGACTGTGTCATCAGTATCATCAGTATTACTGTCATGTTCAGAAATGGAGTCGTCTTCATCCTTTATCTCGGTTTGTTGTTCATGATCACTATCATCTACCCCCCATGTCTTGCTCTTGGTTACCTTGTATAAGTTCAGTAAACATTTCATGATCTTCATTGTAAGCATCCTCCAGCCATGTTGAGTTCTCTTCAACATTCTTATAGTGGATATTGTGTTTTTGTAGCCACCTTAATGCTTGAATAATTTTTTCAGGTCTAATATACTGGAATTTTTCATAACTTTTGTACTGATGCAGATGCAACTTTCAATTTATTAGCCTCAGACTGTGGGGTAATTTATGCTTGTTCAAGTACGATCTACATGTGTGACAAATCCATTCAAATCCCAGCACTGACTTTTTTCCTGTTAAACAGTTTCTACGCAATTCCTGTGGAATTCTTTGAAATGATGATGCATTTACATGACGGACACTTCTACGATACAACAACCTATTGCAACAAGTGCATATATATTTCGCATAATCTTTTATGTTCTTCTTAAATGCTTTTATTGCTGTAGCTATATTTTCTGTATGTCGTGTTTTTCGTTTTCTTTGTTTATCATCATGTTTTTGTTTGTCTATTTCTTTTGAACTGGCTGACATTTTAGTATTTTCTCTAAGTCTCTTACGCCTGTTTGTCTCTCTTGTCTTTTGTTCTTGTAAGTCTTGTTCACTTGCACTGTTTCTCACATTTTCTCTAAGTCTCTGAAGCCTGTTTTTCTCTTTTGTCTTTTGTTCTTGTAAGTCTTGTTCACTTGCACTGTTTCTCACATTTTCTCTAAGTCTCTGACGCCTGTTTTTCTCTTTTGTCTTTTGTTGTTGTAAGTGTTGTTCATGTGCACTGTTTCTTACATTTTCTCTTAGTCTCTTAAGCCTGTTTTTCTCTTTTGTCTTTTGTTCTTGTAAGTCTTGTTCACTTGCACTGTTTCTTACATTTTCTCTAAGTCTCTGACGCCTGTTTTTCTCTTTTGTCTTTTGTTCTTGTAAGTCTTGTTCACTTGCACTGTTTCATACATTTTCTCTTAGTCTCTTAAGCCTGTTTTTCTCTTTTGTCTTTTGTTCTTGTAAGTCTTGTTCACTTGCACTGTTTCTTACATTTTCTCTAAGTCTCCTACGTCTTTCAGTTTCACATTTTCTTTCAGTTTCTATTTGTTCACTATTTAATGAGGCTCTCTTTTCAAGTCTAAGATTCTGAATTCTGATAGCTTCTTTTGCTTTAAAATATTTTAATTCGCTGTCTGACATATCAGCTATCTTCCTTTTTCTGTTTATCTGCTTTCTTTGTGGCTTAATTATATTTGCTGCCTTTTGCAACAAACTGTTACTTTCATTATATTTTTCTCTATCTTTTAGTTGCTTTTGGACATGTTTCATTGTTTGATCATGTATGTACATGTTAAACCAGTTTTTATCACTTATCTCATTTACAAGTGGGAAACTTCGAACTTCACCATTTAAAATACACTGCCTTAAATGAGAGCGAGCTCTGTGAATATTAAAATCCTGTAATGAAGGATCTTGACCAAGAAAGCAGCTGAACGCAAATGCAATAGCCATCACACCTCATATTGGATCTGAAGACTGCTGGGTTACTGTTTCATATTTCAAACGAGATGTCAATTCATGTCCATATAATATACGTAGTTGCTGGCATACTTCTACTTTATGTGAGTCTGAGAATAGAGAGTCATATACATAGAGTTGATTCGAAGCGACACTGAAGAATGATGTTACCCAGTGATTACTAAGTGGATGTATGTTAATTGAATCTTTGTCTAATGGTATTGTTTGACAATGTATCACTTGATCTTCAAGTTGGTTTCTTGTAAAGAAATGTATCTGTGCTGGCGTGTAGTATCCAATATAGCACTGGTGGTCTTGTTGTTGATGAGCAGCTAGTAGTTGAAGTGCAACTGTTATAATATCATCAGGTATTTCAGTACTTGAGTTTCCTAGTAACTGTAGCAGATTGTCAGGACTGCTGGAATGTAAAGGTTCTCTTGGCATATGACATGTGATAACCTCTGGTGAACACCTGTTAGTGTAGTCAGAACTGACTGCACTGGATTGTTGCCCTAAAGGTATGGTAGAGTTCTGACATGTCTCTGACCTTTTATTTTGCATATATTCCTTTTTTCTCCGTTTCTGATCAGTAAATGATTTAGTACGTCCCTTTTTTGGCATCTTCTGAATTTAACTTCTAACCTGAAACATATTTAATTTATTTTTTAATCAAATTCACAAAAAAGTATGGTCTGGTATTGTATGGTCTGGTCTGGTACGGTCCGGTACTGTACCATACAGTACAGTACAGTACAGTATCGTACAGAGTACTACAGTACAGTAAGTATAGTATATTATAATATAGTATAGAACAGTATAATATATAGTATAGAATTTAGTATAGCATATAGTTGTTCTGTTCTGTTCTGGTCTGATCTCAAATGGTATGGTATGGTATGGTATGGTATGGTATAGTACAGTATATAAGAGTATATTAGAGAAAAGTGTAATCTATAGTATAGAATTTAGAATAGAATTATATTATATAATATAATATAGTATAGTATAAAGCATATAGTACAGTATAGTATATAGTGTACTGTAGTGTAATTCAGTGCAGTGCACTGTATAGTATATAGTACAGTATAGGACAGTAGAGTACAGCGTATATCGTCGTTTATGCTATCACATGATATTGTACAGTACAGTACAGTACAGAATAGTACAGTATACAGTACAGTATACAGTACAGTACAGTATACTACAGAGCAGTAAATTACAGTACAGTAAATTATACAGTACAGTACAGTATAGTATATTACAGTATAGTATAGAACAGTATAATATATAGTATAGAATTGAGTATAGCAAATATTTGTTCTGTTCTGTTATGGTCTGGTCTCGTATGGTATGGTATGGTATAGTATAGCATAGAACAGTATACATTACAGTACAGTACAGTACAGTAAAGTATATTAGAGTATAGTAGAGAATAGTGTAATCTATAGTATAGAATTTAGTATAGCATTATTTTATATAATATAATATAGTATAGCACATTATTATAAAGCTTATAGTACAGTATAGTATATAGTGTACTGTAGTGTAATGCAGTGCAGTGCACTGTATTGTATATAGTACAGTATAGTACAGTTTAGTACAGTATAGTAAAGTACAGTACAGTGTATATCGTTAATGGTATCATATCATATTGTACTGTACAGTACAGTACAGTATAGTATATAGTTTAGTATAGTTTATAGTATGGTATGGTATGGTATGGTATAGTATGGTATAGTTTATTTGTTGTTGCCAGCACTATTTCATATTATTAAAATCAATATCACTGCTCTTAATTTCTTATTTGTTTTTTTAAACGTCTCTTATCGCATTTATTCAAATCAAAATGTGATGAAAGTTTCAATGTTCACAATGTAAAGTGTCACATTCCGTGTCCTAATTTTACTTTCAGATAATTTCGTAATGCACTGACCACTTTTATCACTACTTTCAGATTAATCACTTTTGCACTGAAAAGTATGATATGCTTAACTTATGAGCCATTACAATCCTTTTAGTCAATCTGCAAATACTAGCAACAGTCCATAACACACAATAGTTTCTTCCCATAGAGAAAAATGATTTCAAAAATATGAATGTAAATAACATACAAGGCTTAACTTTTAAACCATTACAAAATGATTAAAAAAGTAACGAATACATTTTGTGCATTTCTTGACACTGAGAAAAACATGAAAAATATGAAAGTGAATAAACATACAATGCTTAACTTCTGAATCTTTTCAATCCTTTTAGTCAAGATACTAGCAACATTCAATAAAACACAATAATTTCTCAGTCTATAAAACATAATACTTTCTTCCAATAGAGAAAAAAAAAGAAACACACAAGGCTTAACTTTTAAACCATTGCAAAGGATTACAGAAGCAAGGAATACAGTGTGTGCATTTGTTGACATTACAGAACAAGTGCATATGTTAAATGTTATGCAAGGTTATAACAGGCAACATTCAGTGTCCTTATCATGCAATTAATCATCAGCATTATCCTTCTTCTTTTTCTGGTTCATAACCATCAGTAGCTGCAGCAGACTGACCATGAAGCGAACTGTCAGAATCATCAAATACTTCTTCAAACACTGTTGCATCTGGAATCTGCTGCTCCATGACCTTGTTATCAAGTTGTTGCTGTAGACTTTTGACTTTCTGCAGTAGGTTGCTCTTCTCCATAGACAAGTATGATGTCTGTTGTTGCAGTGATCCAATCTTTTGAGAGTCTGCAGCACTCCTCATCATTGCCTTTTTTATGGAATTTTGTGCAACACCTTGAAAGTCCTCAACTGCACGCCGCAAACCCTCTAAAGTATTCTTCAGATGTTGGGTTTCTCCTACTGAGAACGAATACAGTGACGCCCGCAGTTGTGTGTCCATCTGCTGTGTGAACCTATCAATGTCATTTCTGAGAGATTCCAGAATTGTTGGTTTCTTCACAGGAGTAGTTAAATGACTTGATGATGGAGAAGAAACACTACTTGGAGGATTCATCTTCACAGGTTTCTTCACAGGAGTAGATGATGGAGAAGAAACAATTGAAGAATACATCTTCACTGGAGTAGATTTTGAAAATAAAGAAGTTGTAACACTTCTTTGGGTGTTATTAACAGAAGTAGTGCTAGATGACCCACTGCATGTGGCTCCCTCTTCATTAACAGATGATGCTGTTGATTCCTGACTGCTATCCATATCTTCTATAAATGTAGTTCAATTATATCTGAAAATATATGTGATGAAATGGATGACACACTACTCCAAGTAAGGTGAAGCCACTTCTGCCAGCTATCCTGAAGTGTATCCATCAGTGGTGCTGAAATAAAGCTATCTATTCAAGCACTGTTGGGCATGCAGTATGTTTACTATAATAGCCATGCAGTTTGTTTACTATAGCACTAATCTACTAGCGATTTGAGAGAAGTGAACAAATAGTTCTAATCTACTGGTGATTTGAGAGAAGTGAAGAAATATATACTTAGGCTATTATAGGACAAAAGATTTTGTAAAATGACAAAGGTTAGGTGATTACACTCCAGAATAACTGTTACCGGTACCACCGCGGAAAGGCGTGGCTTTGTTGTGCTTATACATGAGCTGTTACAGAGGTATCATTTAGGAAATTAATTTTTAGTACAAGGTAGTATAATATTGCAGGGTACGGATTTCAGATGAGCAGTAATATTATCATTAAGGAAAATGGTTGGTAGTGTTAGAATAATATTTCAGAGATGAAATTTCTGTAAGGCGCCAAAGAAGTAGGTAATTGCAAAATAAACAGTATAAAACCAGAGTTTAATCAAGATATTCCGATGAAAACATTTTTAAGCACTTCTTTTCATGGAAAAGCTCCTAAATAACTATCAGTAACAGATGTGTAAGCACAACTGGCACCATGAGGCAACATAAAGAAAAGGTTAAACACAAAGCACATAAACCATACCATATAACCACAAAAACACAGTATTAACTAGCAAAATTCTTACCCTTATATATCTGCTGTGTAGGACTATACAATCCTTGCGCGTCCAGCGATTATCGGTTTTGCTTCGCGATAACCTTCTTTGATATTATCTGTTTATCTTGATATAAGTCACTAAATATACCTATGTGAAAAAGAAACAAGGGAGCATAATTGAGCCTGAACTAATTAAATGACAAAGCTCCAACAATATTCACAAGTGCACTCGATGGTAACAGTTCTGTGAGAGTTTGGTTTAAATATCTTCAGAAATGTAGGAGGAAGTGGGCATGTATTCTTTTATATAACATATAAAGGGCCATAATTGAGTCAAAAATTATTTAAAAAGAAAAAGAAAAAAATTGCTCTTTGTGGGGTTTGAACTGTTGGTTTAATGAGAAATTTCGTCATCTTACTGTAACAGAATACTCCAAAGTATACAGGACTGGTAATATATTCTAAAAATAGACAGTTATAACAGAGTATTCACCCTTTTATAATAACAAAGCATTCTCCCTTTTATATATATCAGGGGTTTTCCTGCCTATTTTGGGAAAAGGAGTCTGGACATTTTGGGAATTTTTTATCGACAAAAATGCCCATTTTGGGAATTTTCACATCGATAAAATAGTCCATTTTGGGAAATTTCAACATGCATTTATTTAGCTTAAATCAGTCAATTTTTACATTACCAATGTACTTTTACCTGCTTTTTGGTCTTTATGCACCTGTCAATATTTTGCCCGCCCGGGGGGGCGGCGGGCTGACCCAGGGGAATTTGACATCTTAAAATATTTGGAGTCTAAATCCCCACCCTAGAGACAACTATTTTTGTCTAAATCCCCACCCTTGAGCCTGCTTGGTGCATCAAATGTCCCGGGGTAGGAGAAAGGGTAAATATCTAAGAGATCAATCAATAAATAAAACTGTTATCAGAAAAACAATAAAAAAATATAAGTATATTTAAAAGGCTTATCATAAGGAAAATAATGAATCTAGATTAATGGGCCTTTGAAGTAAGGTAGGTAAAGTCCCAATGAGTATATATGTATCAATTTCAGTTAAGTAACTTTGATAGTATTCAAATGATTGGACTTAGAAGAATAAAAACTTTCAACACTTAAACTTCTTATTTTATTTTAACATTAAATTTAACAAAAAAAGTCATTGAAAAGGACATTTTTCCTCCTCCTGCGGCCAAACCTTGACACTTCCACATTTATACCTGAAATAGAGGGCATTTTTATAATCTTTAAAGTTTCAAACTTTACTAAATTTCATTTAAATTGGACCAAAAATGTTATAAGATTTGACCTAATACCTTAATTTTTGACCCCTCATGACCTAATTTCTAACATGTTTTAGATTTCATAGAGATGAACATTTACACAAGTTACATTAAGAATGGGCCAAAAATGTGGCCTCAAACGTGTTCACATTCTTTAACTGACAGACCAAATTTTCTTAAACTGGGTTGCATGGTGTACTTACAATCTGGTGCACTCTCCTCAAGAGCCTGGATGGGAGCTCGATCTGGTGTACTCTCCTCAAGAGCCTGGATGGGAGCTCGATCTGGTGTACTCTCCTCAAGAGCCTGGATGGGAGCTCGAGTTGGTGTACTCTCCTCAAGAGCCTGGATGGGAGCTCGAGTTGGGATAGGACCTTGAGCCTTGATAGGTGCTTGAGCCTGGATAGGAGCTTGAGCCTGGATTGTTTAAAAATCAATAATTTAGTAGCACAACTTAACAAAGATTTCCAACATATATTTTGATAGATAAAACAATAGGTTGTTTTTAATTATATAGGAACAGAAATGGTACTGAATTTGTTTCTGGTTTTTGTTGAAAAGTTTTAAACACATTATTTTCTCAAAAATCTGCATGTAGTCCATCAAACTAATCTTGCAATTATGGTGGGGAATCACGTGATATGGAGACCACATGACATGGTATCGCAGTAATTGATAATTTTTCAGATTCAGGTGTCTATGTGAGAATTTTTGTCAATATCTTTTGTTTAACAGAAAATATTTTGGTTAGAGCATGCAGAGTATGCGTAACTGACAAGACTTGCAGTAACCACCAGTGACATTGTAAACAATATTGTTCTTTTTCAGGAGAATCCACCAATTTTAAGTTTAAAGGAAAATAATGCTTTTGTGAGTAAAAATTTCAATTACTGAAGAAACAGATCATACTCATCCTCTTATTGTAGAAAATGGCTCATTTCCGCATTACTATTCTTCAGAAATTATTTTTTCATCCAAACATACCTCCAATTATTACTTTTGCACTACATGAGCGCAATATATTTATAGCGTATTTCGAAGATTTTCTGTATTTAAGAGATCAAATGCAAATTTTTACATCAAAATTCTACTTGATGTCATTGGAGTGAATACTCTTTCCTTTCAAATAAAGTTTACAAATGCATAATGGGACTTTAAGATACCATGTTACGTGGTCACCATATCAATGATTACCCGCCATGTCAATGATAAAATACACATATTTAGACCACAGAAGTGCAATTCCCCTTATATTTTGTATGGCTTTCAAAAATAAAAAAGTTTTTTTTTTGGCCTCAGACTCATTTAATGTTGAGGCAATCATTTATGAAATTCCACTCATAATGTCATTGTGCCCGAATACCTTTTTCGAAGACCGTGTCTCGGCTGCCTTTGCCTTGCCCCTTTTTCGGTTGGCAGCAACACTGTTCAAATGGTCAAACCAAATGTTCACCTGTTTAAATATAAATCACCATTTCAATACATTCACAATTATTAGATTGGAACAAAGCCTTCACATAGTATCTGCAGATTCTTTTTTTTTTGTTTTTTGATTGGGTTTTACATTACATTGACTCAGTATAGGTCATATCGCGACATTCCAGCTTTACTGGTGGAGGAAGACCTCATGTGCCCTTCCGTGCATTATTTCATGCAATTATTATTTTGTGTCAACAGGCACCTGAGTAGAACCACCAACTAAGCTAGCTGGATAGCTTCCTCACATGAAAGAATCCAAAGTCCTTGTCAGGATTCGAACCCACCGCGGTGAGGGATCTGCGGATTCAATTTACTTTAATTAAAGCAAGTCATGACCGTAAAGCAATACAAGACCAATGAAGATGAAACCAATAGCCAAGATTCAAAATCGCGTTATGACAAGCAGTTGAAACAGTAAATGATAAAAAAACAATGATGGTAATACATGGCTGCAAAATCATGTGAAGCTTGTTTAAGAACAACAGGAGTGCTCTGGAGCGCTCATCGGAGACACGATTATCCATTTAAAATATTCCTGAGAACAAATTTTAACAATCTAATGGCTATTTAAAGTGGTCAATGCAAACCTCTTCCACAGGTAAAGTGCACTCAATACTCAATACTCCAGCATCTGTACTGCCATCTGAATGTGCTTTCTGTAAAATGTCAGAGGGCGGCAGTTCGACTCCCTATAATCAAAATGAGAGAACAAATTGATAAGACAACTAAAATGAGCTACATGTATGTCAAGAGGAAATCATACTAGTGAGGAATGAAATCATTGATGTACACACAAATGTGCAGGTATATTTATATTATACTAGTATTAAATACTACATTGTACATGAAGTAGTTAAAGGTTAAAATCATCACAAAGTAAATTCACTTTTGACAAAGACAAGATGAGACACATTCCTTCCTATGGACAGATAAAACCACACAAATCTTAAAAGTGTTGAATTAACATTGCTGGTAAAATGCCCCTGTATGAAAATGTTAGTTAAGTGTTTTCGCACAATAAAGCTGGGGTCAGGGCTATTAAAGGTATCAGATAATTCATTCACTTTTCTCAAAACCAGCCCAGCTATTAGAATAATGAGAATATGTACATCATACCTTAAGCCTTCTTTCAATGACTTGACTTGGTGGGAGAAAGTGACCACCACAGTGCTCATGGTCAGGACAGCTTCCTGGTCTTTTGTCCCCATCAGGCACCGGGAAAGGCAGGTAGGTGAGAGGTGGTCCACCAGGAAACCACAGCATACACTAAAAAGCAGGCATTATTGTAAGAAATTCAAGTATAATGCAATCATCAGAACAATGCTGCAATCATCAATGCAATAAGCATAAACAAAGTCCTAATAATTCCGTGCAGTGCAATGTAACTTTTAATTTGTTTGCATGACTGTCCATCAGTCGGCAAGTTTTTTAGGAAAACTTGCCAACAGTAGCCAATGTCTGGTTGAAGTTATTTCGCTATATTCAAAAGTGTTTTAGCCTCTTAAAATAATAAAATAATAAAACTGGATTACCATGTCATTGTCATCTGGTTTGCCTCGTCTACACAATGGGTGGATGCAGCCATCTTGATAGCAGCATACTAGATGAAAGACGTATTTTCTTGGACCATGACTCTGTAGATGTCTACTTCTCAAATCCCATAACATGACAACTTCATCTAGAAGCTCCTTATTTTCCACCTTTAGCCTCTCCTTTTCAGCTATTGTTCCTTTTCTCCACTTTTTAAAGACATGTCTTATTCTTTGTTCCATTGAACTATCCGGTCCTTTGAAAAGCTGAATTGTTGTTTTTGCACAAGGAGCATTATTGACATAATTGATGTAAACATCTATAGCACAATTTAGGTTTTTTGTCAACATTTCATTGTCTATCATTCCAGTTGCTGTATCCATATTAGACCCATTCAGTGTTGATGGAATAAACAAGCCACTTCTGGCACGCCCTTCCATTCCATTCTGCAGTTCCACTCGATTTAAATTGCTATTTCCCCTGTCCCGACTAGTAATCAACTGCATGCGTGTTGGTTTTTCTAGATGTCTTTTTGTCCAGAATAGCTGCACTTCTTCATGACCGGGCCCTTCATCCACACCTCCATCAACTCTTACACATTCTACTGATCCTTTCAATGCATGAGAAACAGATACATTGTCCACTGTCTCCAGGAAGCACAAGTCTGCATAGTGTTGTGCAGGATTTTTGGAATGTACAGGTTGTGCTTTAACTATTCCAGCACATACTTCATTAGTTGTTTCAGACCCTGTGAAGTTGTAAGATGTTGTCTGAAGGTTTGAGGGGTACTTGTTAGTGTAGTCCGTTTTTGTTGTCAATGGAGCTGATCCACTTACACATGGTAATGGATGCTGACTTGAGGTCATAGCATCTAATCTGAACACAGAACAGTCATCTCTATTAAGATTAGTTTTTCCTCGTCCATCAGTGTACTGTAGTATGTCCAGACCACGGTAAAAAGCACAAGACCAGTGGTGATCTGGATTATATTTCACTTCAAACCCTTTTCTAGCTCTACGTGTTGTAATTGCTGCTACACCTTTATAACGTTTGGCAGACATATGTCTTCGATTGCGAGCCACACACAGCTGAACAACTGTTCCGTAGCTGAACTTCCTGTTGTAAGTTTGCTCAAGGTGTTCTTGTATCCGTTTATATGTTACTTTTGGTTTTACAGTTTTTTTCTGATTACCATCAAAAGTAAGAACCCCAGTTCTTCTCCATGCATCAGCTCCTACATTACAGTCTTTAACAAAAGCTTCCATTCTATGTCCAATATCTGGGAAATCCCTTAGAATTTTGCTGCACCTTTTCCCAATTTTTCTCTTCAATAGGCGCTTTTCAGTTATCAGTTTGTTTGCTTTAGCTCTTGCTTTACGACGAATTGATAGAGCTTTCTTCTCAATTGCCCTTTTCCCAGTTTCATCAAGTAGTTGATGAATATTTGCCATTTCATTCACTGTAGCTTCATTCTCGCTGTCGGAGTGAATGATTTCTGTATTAATTGTTTCAATGTCATTTTCTCTTTCTTCCAATCTGTCGACAAGAAGAAATGCTTGACGGCTCTGCTCTATCAGTTTTTCTTCACACTCATTCAAACCAAGCGAAGGCAACATACCGGCAAAGTCAAGAAGAAGTTGATTTAACTGTTCCCTGTCAAGAACAAGGTTGCACTCTAATGCTCTTGCAAAAGCAAACCAGTTTAATTCCAACTCTCGCAAAAGATCAATTAATTGATGTGGATTCATATAAGGTGCTTCTGAGCATACTTCTTTAAATAAATCATACTGATGACTTATGTTCATTTCATTACTTTCACAAACATTGTCAACACTTACATCTGAGCACTCATCGTTTGCATTTGTTTCACAGCTATATGTAGGTACAAGTACTTTTTCACAAAAGGTAAGGTCTGTTTCATCATCTGTGCTATCAATATCAGACGCTTCGGATTCCAACAACCCAACACCAAACCCTTTCAAAATATTCACTTGGAGGTTAGCCAACAGTTCAACCCCTGTCCGTATTTCTTCTGTTTCACGAATTGCTTCATCCATTCTATGTTTCCTACTATTTAAATTGCTTACACCATACATCTTCTTCATCTGCTTTGACCTTAGTCCACTAGCTTCACTTAATAAGCAAGTTAGTCTCTCTCTCTCATCATCTGACCTAGCCATTTTTATGAAGTTTCGGAACTTTTCTTTACTCATTTTTGAAATTTGTACACCACTTCCTTCGAATTTAGTTGCTAACAATGCCTTGCATAATGTAACATTTGCACTGTTACTGAAAACATAATTTGCTTCATTTTCTCCAAAACTCAACTTAATGTTAACAAGGGGCAACTGTAATACCAAACGTTTTGCCTTTGGAATTCTGTAATTTTTCATATGTGAATCTGGACTTAAAATTCTAAATGCACTTTTAAGATCAACAAAGTAATTTCTTAAAATAACGTCACACAACTGCATCTTGCATTTACACTTCATGCATGGTTTTTTATGATTTGTTGAACAAATATCTTCTGAAACTTTTACATAATCAGACAGATCCATATTTATTAAAACAGAAAATGTAACACCATTATTTTCAGTGTATTTTGACAACCCTTTCACACTTGATAAGTATTTTTTAAGCCCCTCAATGTCATTACAAGTGTTGAGGGGCTTCAATGAAAATGTGTGCTGGTGAGAGTGCTGTCTGTAAATTCATCAGTGACACTCTTGGGGTGAGTGCTGTCTGTCCCCATTTCATCAGTGACACTCTTCGGGGGTATGATGTTTGCCGCCATTTCATCAGTGACATTTTTAGGGTGTGAGCTGTCTGTCACCATTTCACCAATGACGCTCTTGGGGAATATGCTGTCTGTTGACATTTCATCAGTAACACTCTTGGGGGGTATGATGTCTGTCACCATTTCATCAGTAACACTCTTGGGGGGTATGATGTCTATCACCATTTCATCAGTGACACTCTTGGGGGTTATGCTGTCTGTCACCATTCCATCCGTGACCCTCTTCAGGGGTATGCTGTCTGTCCTTATTTCATCAGTGACACTCTTTGGGGGAATGATGTCTGTCACCATTTCATCAGTAAGGCTCTTGGGGAGTATGCTGTCTTTAGCAATTTCATCAATGACACTCTTGGGGGGTACGCTGTCTGTCACCATTTCATCAGTGACACTCTTGGGGGGTACGCTGTCTGTCACCATTTCATCAGTAACACTCTCTGGGTGTGTGCTGTCTGTCACCATTTCATCAATGACACTCATGGGGGGGATGATGTCTGTCACCATTTCAACAGTAACACTCTCTGGGTGTGTGCTGTCTGTCACCATTTCATCAATGACACTCTTGTTGGGTATGATGTCTGTTGCAATTTCATCAGTGACACTCTTGGGGAGTATGATGTCTGTCACCATTTCATCAATGACAGTCTTGGGGTTAGTGCTGTCTGTCAACAATTCATCAATGACACTCTTGGGGTGTACACTGTCTGTAGCCATTTCATCAGTGACGCTCTTGGACTGAATGCTGGCTGTTGCCATTTCATCAGTAACACTCTTTGGGGTTGTGCTGTCTGTCGCCATTTCATCAGTGACGCTCTTGGCTGTTTCTTCATCAATACTTCCACTATCACTAGAGCTTTTGAAGAATGATAATATCTCCTGTTTGTTCTTTTTCTGTCTCTTTTTAATGCTTTTACTACATGTAGCACTGCTTTTCCCTGCTCTATTCTTAAAGTACCAGTTGCTCTTGTAATTGCTTCTCTCAAGCTCATGAAGCTCTAACTGCTTTAAATTTTTCTCAGAGCTAATTCTCTGTATTTCCTTTCTTAACGACAAACATCTTTCATGATCCATGACAACTTCACATCTTGTTAAGTTCTTTTTTAGTTTAATTGTTTCATGGTCTTGGAATTCTATTTCTTCCTTTAACTGTTTAATTCTCATATTTCTTAAATCACTGTTTGTATGTGGAGCATGTTTCTGACTTCCATCAGATTGGTTATTGTTGTGTTGCTGAGATGTTTTTCCCATTTGAACACTTCTTGATTTTCCTTTCTTGAAGTCATAGGTCAACGCAGCTTCTTCTCGTGCTCTTGAAAAAAGTGATTGTCGGTCCTGTAATAATGATGGGTCATTTCCTACTAACTGACTTGCTGCTTTATTCACTGCCAACTGCCATGGTGTGATACCTGGTTTTGGTTTAAATATCTCCGCCAATTCTTCAACAGTCTTCGTTATGTCTGGTATCTGAAAAAATAGGAACAAGACCACATTATACCCACTCAGCCCAACTAAGTTGTATGCATGATTCTATAAATAACTAGTGCTAAGACAGTAGATACAAGTTTAGTACACAGGTGCTAGTTATGTGGTTTTATCACTAATAATCTACAAACATTTAGACAAAGCCTTGACACCGTAATTTTACATTATGGACAAGGTGACTAAGAATATCCCAATCCCACTTAAGACACAGAAAAAATTGAAACGTCTCTGGAAGTCGAAACTTATTGTCATTAATTCAACTAAATTCAATTTATCTTTCAAAAGATGAAATCAAATTCTTTCATGACCAATCCTCAGATAAGTTATGTGGCCGGGCTGGGGCTCAAACTCACGAATCAGAGATTAATAGTCTAACACTCTACCAACTGAGCTAACTGGTACTGGCTTTCGATGACAATGTTAACAATCAAGAGCTGTCCAAGGATAAAAAGGTCTACTTTCTCAAATTCTCAGTCTCCGTTGTCTCAGTTTAATGTATAACAAAAGCTGTCACTAGCTGTCACTATCAATTCACAAATGTAACCATTTTCTGAACATGCAACTTTGAAGGTTAAGGTCATTTGAAGGTTAAGGTTATGCTACTGTTCATCAATGAAAAGGTCTTGTACATAGGCATGTTGATATAGAAGATGAATGATATGTGTCAAGTAAATATAAAGATATGACCAACTTAAATAGAGAGGCATGAGGAATTATGATGCCTTGCCTTTATTAAAAGGCACCTCACTGACCTTGTCGGGGATCGAACTCATGACCCTCCAGTCACTAGGCCTAGCTTTACCAATGTGCCACCATAATATAGTGCACTAAATACTAGTATGGTATACATGTTAGTATACTATACTGCACTATACAATACTATAGTACTTACATGTATAGAACTCTTAAAAAGGTCACTGAAGCCGAAGGCTTTTTGGGCGTCTCGTACACTGTATCTTATTTATTATAATGCTCATCAGTAGAACTCTCTAAGTTATTAATTATGTACCCAAATAATGACCCATATTCATATTCAGCTGGGCGAAGACAATAAATCTTCTCTTTCTTCAAATTACTCTTAACATACATGTGTTCTACATTTCATTAACAGGCAATCATAAAGCTATTTAATATTTACTTACTGAACTCTGGACAGTTTCAAACTGCCATTTTCCATCCTTAATGACAAGTTTTTTCTGCTTCTCAGTCTGTAGTGCTGCTTCTGTAGTGCAGGCTAAACCAGCGTCTTGACATTTCTAGAAGACAAAAACATCTCTCAGTCATGAAAGCGTGGACAGTTAAAAAATTTCTACCTACATACCTGAAAGCTATTGAAGTCTTTAAAAGTATTATAAAAACTTTAGACAGCTCTGTTTATATCTCTGTAAATGTCCCTGAATAAAATTTGTGTGATTCAATCTGTCCAGAAATTGGTACAAGGACTTGATCTTTGGTATATATCATAGTTTAAAATCACTGATTCTATGCACCTGCAATCTCAATAACTCAAACTGTCAAAATCTGTGTCCTAGAGTGGGAACTATGTCTTGAAATTCAACATGGAGGAGGCAGGAATCAACCTTCATAATGAAGGCTTCATTCTAACATGTCTTTTGTGTTTAAAAAATAAATAAATAGAGGTGTAACGATTCATCGATGCATCGCGAACTGCCCTGTCCTATAGTTAATCCTCCCTGGTCATATAATTCACAAGTTTTGGGAACACAGTAGTTTTTGAGGAACCATCAGACAGTGTTGTATAATGTGGAAGACCGGATGTGGACTGTTTGCAAAATTTGCAAACTCAAAATAAAATACTCTGGGGTTGAGCACAAATCTTTCGAGAAAAATGAGAGTGAAACTGATAAACTTATTTTCACAGTTGTTGACCTAATTGTAAATCACTTGTTACTATTTTTTTTCACAAGAAAATCTTTATTGGTGTATTGTTAGACTGAAATTGTTAAACTGCCATATTTACAGTAGTGGACTTTAGTGTTAGAATAGTAGATATCAATTTGCTGTTATGGTATAATTAACTATATCTTTAATACTTAAGTAATCAGAAAAGTAAATGGTTGAAAGATCAAAATCAGAAACCAAGTTATAACAACAAGTTAAAGAGTTTATTTTTTGTTATTGTAATAGTTTTATATTATATATTCATAATTATGCTGTAAACAAATGGCCAAATTTTTATATACTTAGTCTGAAAGTCGGTATTGTGATATGTATCGCATCGCAACATAAGAATCGCAATATGCATCGCATTTCTTCAAAGTATGCAATACATATCATGAATCGCATCGGTTTGAAAAACAAATATCGTGCTATGTATCGTGACAGAAAAAAAGTGGCAATGCACAGCCCTATAAATTAAATATACAAACCAGTATTTAATAAAGGTATGACAATACCTCTATCTTTTCTTCAAATAGTTGAGCTAAAAACCTTTTAATGCATACTGATAATGATCCTCACCTGCTGTACAGTGACGTTTAACTGCAGCTGTTGCTTCAGCTTGGCCCGAAGGACAATTTTTGGCACTAGTTCCTTCAAAAGTTGGTCATCAGCAACTACAGCCAGTAGCCCTTGGCCATCTATGTCATTCTCTGGAAAGACACACACACATATATCAAAATGCTGTAAAAAGGAGTTTTGGTTAAGCTTTTATAGTCTTAAACCAGAACATTCCCGAACAAGATGCACCAATGAGTGTGTCAAAACCCGGGTTTCAAAGGCTAAATCATAATAAATTGGAACACAAGTCAAAATTGACCAGTACGAGTATTTTATGTTACACAAATTAAAGAGACAAACTATATCTTTATTCTTTAAATTATTGATATTTATACTATTGAAAAGTTTGTAGTTTCAACTAACTAAAGATTTCACCGGATTCAAATTCATGCTATATATTATATATGTATAAAACAAGAGCTAAAAATGGCTATTTCTGAAATAAATCCTGAAGTTCAGGACAAGTCATGAAAACTTTAACCAATGACTATAAAAATAATTGAAGAATCCAGTTAAACAGTAATTATAGATGAATAAAACAGATAGAATAAAAATATAAGCAATAAACAGTTTTTAAAATTCACATAATTCAAAAAATAATTCATTTATTTGCATTCAGAATGAATATCGAAAGCACTTTTAGAAATTTCCTACAGCCTTTGCTCTAAAAATTGGGAAGGGGCATTTTATAAAGGGAAGGGTGATTATTAGGAAATATACTGTATATAATATTATGTAGTAAGTGTGATTCAAGAATAAAGCTGATTTATCATGCAACATCCTGGGATCGAATTTCGCTAGCATACTGGAGAAAATGCCCGTAACGTTTTAAAATCTTAGTTGAAATTCTGCCTTATAGCTAAATTTTGCTCACAGATTTTAACTCTAATTGAGAAAAGGATAAGAATGCAATTATGCGATGGTAAAAATTAAGACGGCACATTTTACTAGTCAATATATGATATCTGACATTTTGCTAATTGAAACGATATTAACTAGCACGGTGAAAGATTTTGCCAAATTCGAACCCTCACAGTCAGGTAGGGCTGTCATTGATGGAAAATTTTGTATCGATATATTGAGAGACAAATATCGAGGAAACATTGATATATCCACTTTGACAGTTGATACAATGAAAACCATTTATATATGTGTCATACAAATTGGAATCATGGTGTTATGCATGCTTGTATTACACATTACAAATACTAGAAACTAGCAGAAAGTTTGTTACTTCTGTTATTCTTTTCACTGACATTTGAAAACAGGGTTTAAAGTTCAATTTAGCCAAGAAAACAAGAAAAAAGTGACTTCTCTTATAAGCCAAAATAGAGAGGTATATACACTTACAGAAATAAAAAAAACATTTTTAGCTTGTAGCGATATGTGAAAGTGTGTATCAACATTGTATCGGATGATGATATATCGATATTGCGATAATCAATGACAACCCTACAGTCAGGCTGACAAAAGAGCAGCAGAACTCAAAGAAACCTAGGTATAGTATCTTGTCATTGCTTAAATATGTTCTGGAAAAAAGATACAACTAATAAGTTTTAAGTTTCTGGGGCAATATTCAATAAACATCTAATATTGATCTTAAAGATAAGATTGAAATCTTCCTGTTTGATGGGCTTGTAGAATAAATTGGCAAATGAAAGCACTCAAGATTGTGGTCCTTAGATTAAAGGATCTTGTTCATGGATTGTATAATGCACTTTTTAAGATTTTTTGTTTTAAATTGAAAAATAAAGTGTACCAATAATTAGAAGTATTTAAACTAAGATTCTGAAAGCTGGAACACTTTTATATATCCATCAATGATGGTATTGAGATTTATTTCTGTATTGTAATTGGTTGATCGATGTTAGCACATTATGGTACAAGTTCATTTTTATCTACATAGATAACAGTTCTATATGTGAATTGCCCAGCTAGCTCAGTCTGTTAAGTACTCATTTTAGTAAACGAAGGTCCTTGGATGGGTGAAATCTTTTTTTCTTACTTTTTTTTCTTCTTCTACAATTTTGAATTCAAATTGCAAAATAATCATTTATAAGAGTTTTAAGATGATTTCTTTTTAAACTCATTCTTGGTGCCAATCCATGAACAAGTCTCCTTAAGGTCAATTTATTTAAAGATTAAATTAAATAAAGCCCCAAATATCATTTTGATCAGACCGATTCTGTTTCAATATGACAGATTTTGTGTCTTGGTCTGACCAAATAATAGGCACTTTTTCACAATTTCAGTAAGTCTGCAATATCAGGTTCAATTAACAACAGCTCTACTGAAAAGTTGAAAAAAGAATAATTTGTTACATAATTAAACCATCACCCCTACATATGCACTATAACTACAAGCATTAGACAAATAAGAAATTTGCAGGGATACAATTTCATTTGTAGGTTAGTTCACAATAAATTACCTTTTTTTGAAATATGTCAGCCATTGCATAACATCTGAAAAAAAGATATTATTTTATCTAGATCTATTTTGATATATTTAAAATGCATTTTCTTACTTAATAATTAATTATCATATTCTAACAAGGCTCATAGGAACTACTGACTTGGAGTCCCGTAACTTCAGCCTTAGAATTCCCTTACACTGACGTGCAGGCTCAGCTGGATATGCACGGGTCGCATAGGCGTTAAAATAATTAAAAAATAAATGATTAATAAAATAATTCTCTATGTGTGTTTTCAACATCTGTTTTGTGTCACTTGATCAGTTCATTCATACTGCAGTTTAATAAAGGGATTATCTGAATCTGGGTCAGCTCGGCCCTAAAAAGTACTCAGCCCCCGAGTCAGCTGGGCCCTATACCAACTCGGCACGGGTCAACTTGGCCCACTTTTCAATTATTAATATTTAGGTTTGTGTTATCACTATTTATTGTAATTATTTATAATACATGGATTGACAGTTTCCAAACTACTAAGCAGCAGACAGGCTTTTGTTATCAGTAGAATTGCAAGTAAAGATAACCAATTGCGTATCTCACTGTATTTCTGACTCGTGATAGGTTTAACCGTAATTTTTTATACTTTCAGTGTCAATGTATTGAAATATACACTGAGAGGAAATTTTTTTTACAAAAATAAGATCTGAATGAAATTGGTAAAAGACATTAAAGGACTCCTATTGTCATGGGCTATAATTATCAATGTGTATGTTAAGGATACCGATTAATTAGGTGATTATAATTATGATTGTCAGACTCATTCATTCATTTGATTAGTGACCACCTGCAATTAATCAGAAGCTTATGGTATTATTAAAGTGAACACGTTTTTGTTTCATGTTATTTTTTTAATATTACTTTACAAACAAAATGCATCTAAGGAAAAACATTTTTATTAGATCTATATTAATTTCATCGAATCTGCAAGACAAATAAATAACTTTTTTTTCTAAATATACTTTATTTCGGCAGAAGTAAAATTTAAAATTATATAATAATAAGATATTTCTTATTATTCATTTAACTTAACAACATGCAAAGCAAAGTGAATACGTTATAGAAAAGTGGGCCGAGATGACCAGTGCCGAGTTGACTCTTCCGGATTATCTCACTAAATACGTAATTTTCTGCTGTAATCGTTAATTTTCTACAGGCAAAGTGAACGTTCTTTTGTGGATTTAGTATCATTTCATAATACGAGATATGCGAGTTTCATGTGATGACGCCTCTCAGACTCGCAAAATAAATGGGTCTATTCGCGAAAACAGATGACAAACATGAATACCGCTAGGCTTCACGCATACTAGGTCTGGGTACAGGTGAAAATAAATGGAGAATACAATCCCTGTATACCTTTGAATATTAAACCCAATTCTGGTGCAATCTTTTCGCCCCATGCCACTATCTTCTCAACAGAAAAATTTGAAAAGTTTTCCATCGTGCTGGGTTCCGACATGAAAACACGAATAAAAATATCGCCGTCGTCTTTAGACCTTTCGCGGTTACTCCCCTTTTTTATTTTTTTTGGCGTCGAAATTCCCGAGTCCCGGGATGTTAAAACCGGCCAAAGTCTATTTCCCGGGACCCGGATTCCATAAGTTTATCAAATTCCCGCCTGTCAGGAATGGTCTTCTGTCTAAAGCCCCGTGTATGCCCGCCGCCCCCCCGGGCGGGCAAAATATTGACAGGTGCATTATTCAAACAAACATTGCAAAACTGGTAACTTGTTAGCCAACTGTTATCAGAAATAATTTTCTCATTTAAATTATTCATTATATGAAATGAACATCTTTATAAAATAGTGAAACTGTAGCAAATTTAATGGTTATTTTAGAGTATTAACTAAATAGACCAGTTAAACATTAGTTTTTATTGTAGAACTTATTGTTGTGCAAAGCCATCATAGTCGCGAAAATACATTACAAAAAGAATTAAGTGTCTAAAAAGTCATATTATGATGAACCTTCTGCAGTTAAGGGTACCTTCTGTAAAGTTTTGCAAAACAGTTATAAATTTATTAATTTATTCAACAGCTTTAATGTTGAAAGAAGTTCCAGAAAATATTCATGCTTACAGTTAAATCAGGGTCACTTAACGCTTGCAGGTTATAGACCACTAAATATTGGTGATCTGGCCTCTAAATAAATTTGTGCACCAGTAACAGGAAGTCAAGCCTGATTAGTAGAAAATGAAAATAAATATTTTAAAAAGAAAATTATTATGAGAAAATGTAATGATTTGAATACAAATAATATAAATTGATAATGAAACCAGGTATTAACAACATGTGGTGATTATGATTAGTAAATCATTAAAATGAGGAGTAAGTGCCACAAAATTTAATAACTAACATAAACAAAAGGCCATAACTGTGGTGAAAATTGTTGCAAGACAATGTCCTTTACAACAATCTTCACATCATGTCTTATCATCTGTGCAAGTTTGAAAGAAATCAGCCAAATAGAAAATGTGAAGTTGATGCCACAAAATTTTCTAAGTGAAATAAACAAAGGGCCATAACTGTGGTAAAAATAGCAGCAGAAAAAAATCTCTTTTTTATGATCATCTACCCAGCCATCTTGATCATGTGTGCAAGTTAGAAAGAAATCTGTCCAAAAGTAAATGAGGAGTTGATGCCACAAGATATTATTACTAGAAAAAAACAAAGGGCCATAACTCTGGTAAAAATAGTCGCAGGAAAAAATCCTTTCTTCACGATCATCAACACATCCTGCTTCATCATCTGTGCATGTTTGCAAGGAATCTGCCCTGTAGTTTAGGAGGAGTTGATGCCACAAGATTTAATTACTGAAATTAACAAAGGGCCATAACTCTGGTAAAAATGGTCGCAGGAAAAAATCCTTTCTTTACGATCATCTACACATCCTGCTACATCATCTGTGAAAGGTCGCAAGAAATCTGCCTTATAGTTTTGGAGGAGTTGATGCCACAAGATTTAATTACTGAAATTAACAAAGAGCCATATCTCTGGTAAAAAAGGTTGCAGGAAAAATCCTTTCTTTACGATCATCTACACATCCTGCTTGATCATCTGTGCAAGTTTGAAAGAAATCCGCCTTATAGTTTAGGAGGAGTTGATGCCACAAGATTAGGGGACGTACGGACGTACGGACGGACGAGTGCAACTCTATATGCCTCCCACTTTGTGGGGGCATAAAAAGTATAACAGTTGTTCACTGTTTCTTTAGCCACCACGCGGTGACACTGGCCGAGGTTATACCACAAATGCTATTGCATATTCAATTTACTACGTGTAAGACTATTTCTACTTCCACATGCTCAGTATACGATCACGAAGGCTTAGAACTATATCGGAGTTTAAGGCATTATGCCGGGAATCGGCCATAATGGATTTTTATATAATTGTTCAAACATTGTTGCAGCAATAGGCGATAATTATTAGTTTTTCGGAATTCAAGATTTGCGCGACTACCGATTGTTCTCTTCACAAATATACATGAATTTTTTTTATAGATTTAAATTTATATACCAATTTTTCATAAGCAAACTTAGTGAAAGCTGCTATTTAAATTTGACATCCGACACTGCATAGAAATCAACCCGAAGGTATAATTGTTATCGCGAACGACGGTCCAATGGAATCGCGAACGACGGTCCAAGGGAAACAGAAATTATCACAGTATTTTGGCTCCAATTTTCGGCTGATCTAATAATCGCATCAAATCAAAAGAAAAGCATGGTAATATGAACAGAAACATGTCAGTTTCGACAAGCTATACACCGAGGGATATTTTATATCACTTGTAAACCAACTAAAACGTTACCGCGCCCTTACAACTCCACATGCCATTATGTACCGAACTTTATTACTTGATTACACGACTCAATACATCCTCATTATCAGAAACATGTTACCCACTAACTTAATATTTTCCTAAAGGCAATTTATGACATACAAAAACGAAATATTCATCGTCGTCATGAACGTCAAAGGCCCTGCCGTATGCAGCAGTCCTTTTACGGTAACGAATATGTATTATTATTATTAAACAACATACCGCAAATGATGGATGTATTAAATCAAAATATTGCAAATCAAATTGGAATTGTAAACAAATTAGGTATTTTAATTAGATATTTTGTCTTGCTCGTAAGTCGATTATCACATTTTGACAGTCAAAATAATGTTTGAGAACTTCCCTGCTCTCTATCGCGATGACGTCACGCGTTACACTTAGTTGTGTGTGAAATTTCGTGTCCGCTCTGTATCTTTTGAACCAGTTAAATGAAATTTAAATAACTTGGCAAAAATGTTAACCATATATATATATTGAGACGATGTGCAGAGCGCAGGTTCCAGCTGCCTGGGATCAAGGTCAAGGTCAAACTTAGTCATCATGATCTAATGAGCACAATTTTGAGTTTTTAATGTATCGTCATGAAGGAATTGTATAGATTGAAATAACTCGACAGAAATGTAAACCATACAGATAGAATGAGCGAAGTGCAGGTTCCAGCTTGCTTTGATCAAGGTCAAGGGCACAGTTATTATAATCTAATTTGTGAAATATTGTTTCCATTCTGTAATCTGATATCATTGAGGGAATTTATTAAAACATAGTTTATAAATAATGTTGCTGAATCTTTATTTTTTTCCAGATATTCATGAAGTTAGTTGACCATACGAGGTCAAGAAGAATTGGGATATGTGTCAATGGCTTAGATCAGCTAACATGAAAAGGTAAATAATAATAATGTTCTCATGCACCTTACTCATAGTTAAAATTGTCTTTTTACCAATTTTTTAAACTCATAGATAGAATTGTCTTTTGACCAATTTTTGAGTATTATTGGAATATTATCACACAAACATAAATTTTGTTGCTTTGCATTTACCTTTCTATTTTGAGTTGCTATTTAAACATTGAAATTAAATTTGAAATATTTTCTGAAAAAGTAACTCTATTTCTGATAGAATTATTTCATATGCTTCTTCCTAATATGGTACATCTGAATTTTATAAAGTGTTAAAGCTTTTTATTTACAGGCAAACATCTTTTTGAAATACCGGAGGAAGAACAAATCCAAATCTGTTTAGATTCAGATGGAACACTTATAGTAGAAGAGGCCTACTTGGACAGCTTGCTGTCCAACACCGTTGCAATAGTCCTAAGACCCAATGAGACCTGGGCTCCAGAACAGTGTGGTATGATCTCTCTCTCTCTCTCTCTCTCTCTCTCTCTCTTCTCTCTCTCTCTCTCCATTTTCAATTATACACACACACATGCATGCACACTGGTTTATATTATCTGAGATGAAAGACAAGACCTTAATAAACAGAAATAAGAGCCACACTATAGTCAAGAATGGCTTTTTTCAGCCCACCTAAGTTCATGCAAGTGAGAGGTTTAAGCATGCATTTGGGTATACTATCCATCTACCACAATTACTTCAAACAAAATCTTTGTTTAAACTCATAGCCAAATGATATGAAACTTGCCTGTGATGTTAGTTGCTGTTTCAAAATTCCAATCCATTGCATATGTATGAAATGACTTAGTTTGTTAACTACCCCCCTTTTATTTTTCTTAACAATGCTTGTCCGGATATTAAGTGGTAAAGTAATACTAACTAGTGAGAGAGTGTGCTGTACAAGAACTGTAATTCCTCCTTGTTAAATGTATTAATATATTTCCCATTATAATACTTAACAATGTTTGTCCAGAGTACATCTTCTAAACTATCAGTTGTACTTCAATGAAACTTGGCATACTGACTAGGAAGTCGTGCAGTACCCAGGATGTACAGTGTAACGGACATTTGCTGATATTTTGATTTGCGTCACTGGTATGAAGCAATTTCAGGCCTTGATGGCCAATCATCTCTATTGCTCTGATGGGTTTGATAGTTCCTGCTCTATACATCTATTCTACTGCACCACATCCCTTAAATATTAAATGCATTTTTGTTTCAGGATCAAGACACATCAATGAAGCTGAAGGACAAAGTAATGATAGGCTTGCTCGTAATGTTGATGATTAGTTACTTCTTCTGAGCTACAGAAATGCTCCAATTCTTAAAAAAATGCTCCAGTACTTAAAACTTTGATGAAATAAGATAAAATAAACTTACCTAGGATTTAGTGCTTGCTTACATATTTTAGGATATATACACAAAGATTTTCTTAGATGAACAGAGGAATACTCCTCCGTGAGCAGATTTAACCTACTCTAGATATGTCTTGTTTCTTCGTTTTTGTTATCAAACATTTGTAGCTTAAACTTTGACATTTTATAAGCAAACATTCCTGTGTCTTTACAATTTAGAGGTAATATGATTTACCATTGATTGTAAAAAAAATAAGTTTCCTCTAAGGGTTTGCATGATGGCTACAGTTATTGCCCTTGGCAATTTAAGGTTTAAGAAACCTGTACCTCCTTAAGTTGGTAAATTAAAAACCTACCATGAATGTTCAACAAAATAATATGTTGTGCACCATCCGCATTTTATGAACAGCAGTACAGTTCGGAGAAATGAAATCAGATAACCTATGACTTATACAAATTTGTAGTTATTGTGAACCTTTGCTTTTATTATCAAACTAATAAAATGTAAGTTTTGTTAGGGTGTACATTGCTTGCAATTAAATCTCAAAATTTTCCATACTTCTTCACCTTGACCGGTTTGGGTGCATATTGGGTTTTAAATGTACATGCAGCTCAATGTTCCAGTAAGCCAAGATTATCTGCTCTAAGAAATTGTAGAAATAGGCATTTAAAGTTTGTGTATGTCATATAGCTCCTACAAAATAGAAATTAAATTGTGACACCTTAAATAATGTTAACTATGACAGAGCACTGCAGATTCAAGCACTGAGAATTTTTAATAACTGACAGACACCTCTCTTAGTTTTGATTGATTGTTTGATGAACAATGTTACATTTCATTTTTATTTTTCAGAACAGTCTGATGAGGAATTAAAGAGAAAAGAATCCAGCAGCGGTAAAATCTGTTATGCTGCATTTTTTTAATATTACTCTTCATTCTAACACGATCCGCCAGCGCTTTCCTATAAACGTATAGGAAAACAACCGTGTTTTATTCTGCAACAAAATATGGCTATTCCATTTCACCCCCACCGTAATAAATAGTCCGTGACGTCATTTACTTACTCCCGGCTTTTCCGAATCGCTGTAAATAGCATATCGAAACCAGACTTATACGTCATTTTACTACGATGAATAGCGTTCACGTGGTGTAAACATTGTAGTAAAATTGACCTACTTAGCGTCTGTACGAGCCTTTAACGATGGCATCTCTTAAAACGGGTACTATATGTACACTGAAAGGTTCAAATCAGGACTGGAGAATAATAAGAACTCAATTTGACGGTACAGTGAACAAATATGTAATTCAATCCACATTTTCTGGAGAGATCAAGTCAGCATTCATCTTTGAACTGTTCCCAAAGAACACTCAGACATACAAGGAACTCAATGATTTCTTTCAAAAGCAAGCTAATCAGAACCTAGCAGAATTAGAAGACATAGGTTCGGACTTTTTTGATGACAGCTTCTTCTTTGAAGAAATAAATGCCGGTACTGACTTAACCTCAGTCCAAGAAATCCTTCCTCCCCAACCAAAGCGGTTTAAGCAGACTTCAGCTGCAGATGTAGAGAGGCTGAGAGGTCAGACTACAGAAAAAACAACTGATCAAAGTACAAAATGGGCTGTTGGTCTGTTGAAAGGTAATTAATGATGGTACCTTATTTTGAAATAGGTGCTTTACTGTTCTAAGTCAAAATAGAAAACTGCCAAATCAAAGAAAATGCAAAATCTACATAATACTGTGTAGTTCTATCAATAGTCTCAAATTTCCCGAACAGAAAAATACAGTAAAATTTCGTAAAGTTGTAAATGTATGGCAGTGTCCTGTTTTTGAGTTACCAGTATGGATAGCCTATATTAGACAGTACATACTGAATTGGAACAATGGGAAACTCCCAATTTATCAATAGTGTTCGAGTGACTGATGCTCGACGTTAAGAAGTTTTACTGTATTATCCTGTCTTTAAAATTAAGTTATATTGTTACTATTCCTAAAGAGGCATTAAACTAAGCATCTTGATTACAGAATGCTGCAGTGACACTAAAATTTCCAATTATTTGCAAGTTTACTGTTCAGACATTACCGTACAGTACGGATTTGGAAGTGTCAGTGTTACCATATTCTTCCATCCAATTTCTAAACAAATTTATACGATTACCAGTAAATTGTATGTCACTTTTTATGGCTGCCAGTCGCATCTTTCTGTCCAGGTTAAAAAAAATATTTCTTTAATTTTCACAAGTCCTGAATAAATTAATGAAACACTGAAACACATCTTTCTCTGACAAATATTCCCACAATGTTTTTTCAGTGTGGTTATCTGAGAATGGATTTACCAATAGTTTTGAGGGCCTGGCACCTGTCGAGCTTGATTCCGTCCTTCAGCAGTTTTATGCCTCGTTACAAAGTAAAAAGGCCAAGGAATATTCAAAATCTGCTCTCGTGGGCATTCGCGCTGGCATCAACCGTCACTTGACAAGCCCACCACACTCCCGACTGTTGAATATAATGAAGGACAGAGACTTCATGTTGTCCAACCAAGTGTTGACCGGCTTGATAAAAGGCCTATAAAGAGAAGGGAAGGATATGTCTAAACACAAGGATCCAGTGTGTGAGGAAGACCACCAAAAATTGTACGAATGTGGAGTTTTTTCCCTAGACACTCCTGAAACTTTGCAGAATAAAATTATTTATGAACTTATTGCACACTTTGGTAGGAGGGGCAGAGAAGGGTTACAGTCCTTAGCAAAAGATTCTTTTGTTTTTAAAACAGATGTCAAAGGGCGCCAAAATGTCACACTGAATTTCAATGAAGCTGACAAGACGCATCATGGTATTGATTCAAGGGAGCAGGTAAAAGAACCTAGAATGTATGGAACGGGTGATGCATTCTGTCCGCTGAAATCATTCCAAAAATATCTGTCCAAATTAAATCCAAACTGCAATCGTTTCCTGCAAAGACCTGTACGCAAGTTTCACTGCCATGATGAGTCTGCCAGCTGGTACGAAAATGCTCCCCTTGGTGTGAATAAAGTTAACTCTTTCATGTCCAATCTGTCCGACAAAGCGCAACTGTCCAAACGATACACAAATCACTGCATTCGGGCTTTTGTCATGACGCATCTCCATCAGAAAGGTTTCTCTAATCAGGCTATTATGTCTCTCACTGGTCACAGGAATGTCCAAAGTCTCACTTCCTTCATCAAGCCACATGATGATGAGAAATTGCAAATAAGCAATGCACTAACTTATAACACAAACTCCAAGGACATGACTAAATTATCCAGTGCAACATCAACTGATGTAGCCATTGTGTCAGCACAGCCACAGCAAAATTCAATTGCTTCTCATGTGACACAAATGTCCAATGTCAGCAACATGTCAAACTTGCAAACAAACCAGGTCACAGATGTTCGAGATATTAGCATTTTCTCCGGACAGATAACATCCAGTAATATCACTGTCAATTATTACTCCAAGTAAAATGTCTATTCATGCTATGTCGACGCCTTGACATTAAATATTCACGTATTTTTTGTTTAAATTTTAAGCCGTTGAAACAAGGGCGGATCGAGAAGATATCCGAAGGTTTCCAAATGGTTAATTCATGTTTTTCTTGCTGATTTACAATAAATGCTGTCCGATAACATTATACATACTGTTTAGATATGATTTTTGTGTAATATAAAATATGTTTCACAACTGGAAATAAACTGAAATTGGAATAAAGAGAAAAATACGAATTTTCTTTTCTATTACACAGGGGGGTAAAATGTAACAGCCGTTCGCCGAATAACAAGTGTACTCGCCCTAGCTTTCCGAAAAGAAGTCCATATGATAGAACGACAACTGCATTGAATTATTCATGTTAGAATCGAAATAATACATTTCTGACTGTGTTTTATCGCAGAATAAAATATGGGTACTCGTGATTTAATTACTACGCATCAAACTCGTACCCATATTTTATTCTGCGATAAAACACAGTCAGAAATGTATTATTTCTTAATTCATAAAGAGTCATGATCATAATAGTACAAATATCCTCACAACTAATTTCAGCCTTAGTAAACAACTTTGTTTATGTGAGCTTAAGTATGTAATTTTACTGTCTTATGGAAATACAAGCAGTTACACTTAGAACAAAGTTTGTGTACTATACTAACTTAATATTGTCAACCTGACAAAAACATTGAAAAGAGCCAGTAATTGGTTATTTCAGAAGCTTGTGTTAAAGTACAAGCTCTTGACTTCACTAGAAGCTCTTGACTATGGACATGCCTAATAAATACACGCTTTGAAACTGTGCACACTTGTTCACCATCATGCCCCCTACCTGTACACAGGAGAGGGTAACTCTATCATACATTTTGACAAAAAAGTGCCCCCTTTCGACTTAAAATTTAGATTAAAGTTTGGTATTTTCCAGTTCCACTGACAAGCACTGAGATTAGTCGATGCACTGTTTACTGACGGCTCTTGTTATAAATATGAATAAATAATAACAGTTAATTGAGGACTTAAGAAAAAAGAAAATGAAAACAAACTCCAAAGAGGTTTGTTATAAACATATTTCTGAAAATGTTGAAATGAAAAATTACATCTGCCCTTTCTTTCAAATTTAACAAGCCTGCCCGGTTAGCTAAATAGGTATAGCGCTGGATTTGTAATCCAAATATTGCTGGTTCGATCCCCAGGCTGGGCGTAAATTTCTCCGTGACGATATGTCATCTCTCACCTCTCATCTAGAGCAAATTATGTTGGAAAAATAGTCAGTCAATTGTGGAGATATTGGTAATTACTGGTTAAAAATTCCAGGAAAGCCGGTTAGGTGGACTGACTGCCGAGATATGACCAAAACATGTTAAAATCGGCGTAAACCCCCATACAAACAAACAAAGCCGTTTTGTGTCCTTTTTTTTTCTTTAAACATATTCTCTCTAAAACCATTATGAATAATGACAGGAATGTTCCTTGCATAAAGATATGCCAGTGTCCGACTTTGGCTTTTGTAAGAACTAAATATTTCATATAAACCACAAAGAGCTAGTATTTAGTGTGCAGCATTGTATACTATACCTTTAGCATCTTTATTATTCCCCCCTTCAAAGAAGGAGGGGTTTATTGATTTGCAGAGGAAAATCAATAGGGAGGTAGGTCACTGCATGCAGATGGTCGCGTATGAGTTTTGGATTAGTAGGTCAAAGGTTAACGTCGCAGTGACTAGAAATGGTAAAATTGTTAGTGAAAAATAACTTTAGTATTCTTTGGCCAAGGATAAAAAAAATTGATAGATAGGTTGGTCATCACTGGCAAATGACCCTTATTGATTTTGGGCTTAGTGGGTGAATCGAGTTATCAAAGTTTTACTGTAGGTCAGAGATCAAATTCAGAGGAAATTGTAAAACTGTTTTCCACTCCAGAAGACAATTCCAATAACAACAAGCAGAGAAAAAGCATATCAGGAACAGCCACAGTAAAAAAACACAGCCTCTCCACACAGCCGAACAGTAGAGGGGACAATTAAAAAAAATTGAAATTTTTATTATAAAAGGGACACCACAAACAATTAACAAAACACATGAACCTAAAAGGTTTGCCAGGGTTAAGCGCAACTTAATATCAACACTAGTAAACAGTTCAATTTTAATTCATCCCGAACAATGGTTTGCACATTGCGGTTAACAAGAAACGTTCAAATCGGCATTTTCATTTAAAACCCATTTCATGATCAGCGACGTATGGTCTTCAGATAAAAGAATAGTATTGTGAAATGACGTCATAAAGTTGAGCAGACGATATTAATTATCATGTATTTCGCGGTGAAAATACCATTTTATTGTCAAAACTTGTAACAAAATCACATTATAGTTAGGATAAAATATAGATCAATGTAATTTTATTCTTAATATAGTTACAAATAAAAATTATAAAAATATGACCGAAGGTACCTTTTCCCGTGGCGTGCCCCATATTAAGGTTTAGAAACATAACATAACTTCAACTAACTCTTAAACTTATCAACGTTATATGCAAAAGCACACAAACATACAAAACGATAAGCTCATAGCATTGCCAAGGTACGTGGCGAGTGCATCAAAAGGTCAAGGAAAGTTTGTGTTCTATGAGCTCTTGTTCAGATTGTGTTTCCCTGGTCAAAATTGTCCTTGTTATTCTGTTGACACATTTTGGGTAGTGTATGTTCAATCTTTATGAAATCACATGAAAGTGGTCTTGTCATGGCTTTGTGTGTATGCAATACTTTTTTTCTTCAGACATCATTAAAGAAAGACCGACTGATGTCCGTACAAGTAGGTTGGATGAATTTTTCATTCCGCGAAAATAGATACAAACTTATGAAGGCAACCAAGGACAAGCCCAACTCTGGTCCGAGATTGACGAAGTTAGATGCGAGTCACTCCTTTGAAGTTATAAAGAAGAGTCTTCTACAGATGTTTTTTCCGTCCCAGAAAAGTCCAATAGGTCACGAGAAGAAATATATCTTTACTGTAGGTAACTTTAATGGAGATGCGATTGAGCCTTCATTAACATTGGGTGAATATGTGTCTGGTGTTTCAAAACCAAGGATCTACCTTCTGTCTAAGCAGGTAATCTTTTCATTATCTACAGTTTATATACGACCTAAGGTTGTATTATGTTATGACCCTCAGCGTCCGACCATTTGTCCGTCCGTCCATTAGCAATTTCGTGTCCGCTCTATATCTTTCGAACCAATGGAAGCAAATTGAAACTACTTGGCAGAAATGTTAACCATGGTTTTACAAATTTTTCTTTTTTCATAAAAATCTGTCATTTATCCTTTTCCTTTTTAGGCTGGACTTAAACTGAGTTGTTTGTAGTACTTTAAAAAGTTTAGTATCAATAATAAACTATTATGCAACACGTAAATTCATAAAAGTAGATTTATTTCTTTAACTTGAACGGAAAAAACAAGCAACTACATCCGCCCATTACAAAAAAATGTGGCGCATACAAAAATGTACCTGAAAGAATTAATTAATGAATTAATTAATCAGTCTGTCGATAAATCTCGTTTTCCTCTTAGTTAAAACACATGATATCTGGCGAAATTCTATTCCGTTAACCATTGATAATTCCGTGAATAAACTAAATTGCTTGAGCTTATGTTTCTCAATGTATTTGATATAATAATGATTTTGTCTCTTTTTTTCCACAGATTTCAGTGTTTACACTGATGACTGACAGCAGCTCAGACTCGGACTTTGAGTTACCACCTGTACAGTTTAGGAAAACAAATAGAATGGCAACATCAACTGCCACCAGTACTAGTTCATCAGCTGATGTAAGTGTACAGATGTATGTGTGAATAGGAATCGGTGATACTGACACTAGAAATTACAATGCTAACAAAAAAAGAGTATTCCACTGGTCCATCCGTACTTCCAAAATTTTGTGAACGCCTCTCCTTCATATTTTTGTGTTTGAACATATAAAAGCTTAGTTGAAGGCATCACTGTCAGATGGAAACATTTCTAGTTTATCTGTTAGCTTATTTATCCCCCCCGCCAAAGGCGAGGGGGATATTAGAAAACCCTTCATCCGTGCGTCCGTGCGTCCGTCCGAAACAATTTTGTCCGGAGCATAAGTCCAAAACTACTGGAGGGATTTTATTCAAACTTCATACACCGACAGAGCACATTGGTAGGTAGTGCAGTGTGCAAGAACAATAACTCTACCTTGCCTATATTTAGAGTTATTCCCCTTTATCATATTTACTTGATAAATTTTGTCAGGAGCACAAGTCCAAAACTACTGGAGGGATTTTATTCAAACTTCATACACCGACAGAGCACATTGGTAGGTAGTGCAGTGTGCAAGAACAATAACTCTGCCTTGCCTATTTTAAGAGTTATTCCCCTTTATCATATAAACTTGATTAATTTTGTCCCGAGCATAAGTCCTAAACTACTGGAAGGTTTTTATTCAAACTTCATACACTGACAGAGCACATTGGTAGGTAGTGCAGTGTGCAAGAACAATAACTCTACCTTGCCTATTTTTAGAGTTATTCCTCTTTATCAGATTTACTTGATAAATTTTGTCCGGAGCATAAGTCCAAAACTACTGGAGGGATTTTATTCAAACTTCATACACTGACAGAGCACATTAGTAGGTAGTGCAGTGTGCAAGAACAATAACTCTACCATGCTTATTTTTAGAGTAATTCCACTTTATCATATTTACTTCATAAATTTTGTCCGGAGCATTACTCAAAAACTAGTAGAGGGATTTTATTCAAATTTCATATACTGACAGAGCACATTAGTAGATAGTGCAGTGTGCAAGTCCAATAACTCTACCTTCCCCTTATTTTAAAGTAATTCCTCTTTATCAGATTCACTTGATAAATTTTGTCTGTAGCTTAACTCCAAAACTTAAAAGGATTTCCTCTCCAGGTAAATTATACGAAAGTATAACCTTCAGGTAACTTTTTCCGGCAGGGGGATTGACCATGTGTAACATGGCTCTTGTTGTTACAGAAGGCTTCAGCTTGTTTTGTTTATATAAATTTGTATCGAGTTCAATTGTGATGGAAGCTTTTAGCTAATAGAATCACTCTGGAACTCATCCCTGGATCCAGCCTGTACTTAACAATAAAGATTAAGTTTTCTTTCTCAATGAAACAACCAGGATGGTCCCTGATGGGATTCAAACTCTGACAAGTAATTCTTAGATAACTGGTTGGACGCGATAACCACAAGGCCACGCCACTCCTCAACTCTGCTAAAATAGAGTAGAAAGCTTTATGATGTAGCTATAATGACTAGTGAAGGTCTATGTATTAATATCAATATTTTAATACTACTTCTAAGAATTTGAGTACATGTATGTTTTTAATTTGAAATCGGTTTCTAGTGGTTTGGAAGCTTATATTCAGGTGTCACAGCTTCATAATATAGATTTCCCAAAGACCTGTCTTAGTGTAATATCTGCATAGATTCTGGGCATTTTTATGTCAAATTATCCAATGTTGTTGCTTATGTCATAACATCAACATGCCCATTGTATAGGTCATTGCAAAACTGTGATACAAATAAAACACAAATTTTAACATTCATTCAGAGTTTAACAGTTGTTATTGAATTGACCTTTCTATATACGCGTCGTAGCCACGCCCCATAGCAACAGGTGCTTTTTCATGAAAAGACGCAAAGGGAAAGTTACATTCTAATGCGTTACGTGACTGGCAAAGTTTGGATTGAGGTGTGTACAGACATGGAATATATTTGTGTTTTTCTTAATCGTTGAACAAATCAGTTCAATGACTGTCACGTATATTGAGTACCAATTTGTCACTGTATTAATATGTTACATTTTACGGTTATTTATTATCAGACAAACGGGGTGTATATCAAAGAAATGTTTTCCACCGTAACAGTCTTTTATAACAGTCATTATTGAGGATGTCAGACCGTGAGACCTTTGATAACAGTAAGATAAACCATGATCATGATCAAAATCGATTAAAATAAGTAAAAAATCATCGAAACTTTCAGCCGCTCACTGTTTCATTTATAAAAGTTGTCTAACAATATGGCGGACACCTATTGATTCCAGAGGTGTGTCTGAATGCCAATATCTGATTGGCTGATCTGTCAATCAAAATGTACCGAAAGGTCAATTGGCAGATATCAGTTTTCTGTGCTGTTACTTTAAACTAGTATTTTGATAGCTATTGCATTCCTATTAATGTGTTTGTCTCTTGGTTTCTTTTGTTTCTAGATTACCATTGATGAAGCGGATGCCTCTACAAACAATATTGATTTATTGATCGAACAACCTGTTTTCCCAAATGAGGTATTGATTAGATATTTTAAGGTTTAAAATTTAAAAATTAGCGGCAAACTAGAGACCCTCTCCATCGTCGGATACCCACGCTCGACTATATTCCGTTTTACTACATTCGTCGAACGTGGGTTAATAGGTAAATTTTCTGCCGTTTTATTGAATTGAATAGAACAAGTATTGGCCAGTCATAATGCTGCTTACAATTCGATACTCGAAACGATTAAAGAACGAGCATTATGATTGGACTAAAATCTTCATCAGTTCATGAAGGGACCAACGAAATAGCATTTCCTAAATCGGCGAAAAGTGAACTAAATATCCCACGGGCGATAAATGGAGAGTAACGGAATGGATCGGTCGTGGGTGTCCGATGATGAGACTCTCATTAAATTCAGTGATGAGTCTATTAATAGCTCGCGCAGTGACATCACACCTTGTTTATTAGGGTCACATGTATTGAAGCTTAATAACCTAGGGCACAATTTTACGACCGGTTTAGAGCAGTTGACCGTGAAAGTGATGTACATATAATATTGAGACTGAAACCACAACAGCTGGTTAAAATAGATATAGATTATCATGATGCTTGGCATTGTTTTTTCGCCATTTTCTTTTTTTTTCGCCAATTACGAATCTGGCGAATTGCAGGGGAAACCCTGAGATTACAGAAATTCAATAAGAAATTGTCCTAGTGGTTTATTTGTATCAACCATATAAGCAGAAAGATATGAAATCAAATTTATGATTTAGTTTAATAAGGCCTTGCATTCAAGCCCTGTTACTACTAATTGAGGATTTTATCCTAAGAATTTGGAAGTTTGGTAAAATGCCAAACCACTTAAAAAGGAATTTGAACTTTTTAGAATGTGCCAGAAAATTAAATAAATACAATCCTGGATGTATTTTATTGTAGTTAACCCAGCCTGGATTCCAAAACATAAGTATGCAAGAGCCTCTTACACTTCCTGAAATTACAGATAGTCAACAGGTAGGCATATACAAATGCATTTTGTACATCTTTGTGTTTTGATAATTGACCTGTCTCTAGAGTAATTGACTTATATCAAATAATTTACTGGTATATCTAAATTAGCATATTATTGCTAGTCCAAGCTTTTGCTGGGTTATTTGTTGACTGATGCTGAAACGGGTTTGTCACAATCGTTTGCCTCCATGAGAACAGCATTTCATGTTTGTAGCTTAAAGATAAAGATCATACATGTACTGGTTTGGTCAAAGGAATGCAGACATGTGTAGATTGCAGCCAATGGATTAATTTTCTTACATGCATTGTCCGTATGGAAGTGTTGAGCATTAATGTTGATTGTAATAATTCAGCTTTCTTACTATTCTGATGGCTACCAGGCTTGACATGTTACTTCTGGCCATCAAACCTGAGGACCCTGCTAGTTATACAAAGTTAATTTCTGGACTTTTACATGAACTAGTGTGTCTTTCTAATAAAAAAACAAGCTGGCCAAGTTAGCACAATAAGTTGGACACTAAGGACAGGCAGAAATTTGTCTGTGACAGATCTAAGACATTGTGCCATATGTCTATCCATCTCTCACATATGATCTGTAGTAGGTCATGCGGGAAAACCATCAGAAAATCAAGCAGAGAAACTTAAAACTCAGATATGGACTTTTGGACATGTCTATTTCAGAACTTCCAGACACCAGAAAACTTGACATCCTTCAGACAAGCAGATACACCAACCGTAAGAGTCCTTAATAATGGTGCAATAGTAAACAATTTTTCAATATTACATTTAGTCAAAACACCACTCTGGTTTGTAAAAAGTATGATTTGTAGTTTTACCCCTACAAACGAAGTTTGAGGAGGTATATACATGTATGAAAGGCACGACAGATTTAAATAATGTTTGGTACACCGTGTAACGTCTTAAGATACAGGTCAAGTTCAGTTTTGGGGCTGGTGGGGTCAGTGTCAAGGTCACTGTTACTAAAAATAGAAACATTGTTTCCGGAAGATACCTCCTGAAAGGAGTGAAATATTTTTTTTTTTTAAAATTGGTTAACAGATGTAACATCACATGATACAGGTTAAATTCGACTTTGGGGCTGGTAGGCTCAATGTCAAGGTCAGTGTTACTAAAAATAGAAAAATGGTTTCCGGATGATAACTCATGAAATACTAAACATATGCAGTCCTTTTCTGGGACATAGATGTAACATCATAAGATACAGGTCGAGTTTGACTTTGGGGCCTGTGGGTTTTAGGTCAAGGTCACTGGGACTAAAAAAAGAAAAATGGTTTCTAGATGATAACTCCATTAAGGCTTTAAAGATTGAAACAATTTTGGTATACAGGTGTAAAATCACAAGATACATGTGAAATGATAGTGCCTCTAGCTGGGAGCGAACCCGCACCGTCACGGCGACAGCGCCTAGCCCTGCAACCAATTGAGCTAACCGGGACATCCCCAAAGTTCAACTTTGGAGCTGGAGGGGTCAATGTCAATTTGACCGATCTAAAAAAAGAAAAATGGATACTGGACGATAACTCTATAAATACTTAATTGATATAATAATGTTTTGGAGCACAGATATATCATTACAAGATACAGTTCAAGGGTTAAAGGTCAAGGTTACTGTTGCTAAAATAGAAAAAAAATTAGATACAGGGCCGGTAATCAAACTGCACCTTACCATGCATTTTGTAAACAAAAGTCCGCCATCTTGGATGAAAATTGGTAAGTTTTTTACTTTTACTCATTCAATAAATAACTCGTCAAATTGAGATATACCTAAGAACCTGCTACACATTTTTCCGAATCTTTTGGTACCTAGATGGAATATAAACTCCAAGTGGAAAACAAGTTACTTCGGTCATGGAAACTGAATCGGCGAGAAATAAGCAAGAATTTTTTGGGTAAAGTGCAGGGAAATTTGTCATTTTGTATGTTTTTCGCCAAGAAAGGTAGTTTTGTCTGTAATCACACGAAAAATTGAATTCCATTTTAAATTTAATGTCCCAAGACAATTTTTTTTGTAAAAGAAAACACTATTTCGCAGCAAAATTAGCAAATACCCCTTATGGTAAAGTGCAGTTCTGAAAAATAAATGATAAAGTGCAGTTGACTTTTTTCCTAAACTAAACATTAAATATCGCTATAGTATTTCCCTGACTAATATGACCATATAAACACATGTCCGACACGTAATCAATTAAAGAAATAAAATGTAACATTTGGGAGACTCCTCAATATCAAATTCCGGCTTAAAACTTGTATTGTTTTGATCCGCTCCTCTGAACTTTGGCTTGTTCAGTTGTCACCGGCCAACGAAAAAACTCCCGACTTGCGTTTTTTTTTATTTAATTCTTTTAGCTGGTACAAAAAATCGTTTGTGTCAAAATAAAAAGTAATATTGGCAGTAAAACAGCTATTGCTTTTACGGCCGGTGCCTGATTGTAAAATTATTCTTCATTAAACTTAACCATTAGATATTAAGGAAACCAAAAGAGATAGTTTCATATGTTGAAATCACCTTTGATAAGCGGCAGACTTGGAAACCACACATCAACCGTGTAGAAGGGACGGCACGAAGAAAACTAGCAATGATGCGCAAACTTGCTGGAACAACCTGGGGTGCGAATGAGCAAATATTGAAGACCATCTATCAGGGCACAGTACGACCCACAATGGAATATAGCTCAGCCACATGGTCCACAACAGCCAAGACGAACCAGCAAGCCTTAGACAAAGTACAAAATCAGGCATTGCGCATTATCACAGGGGCCACCAAGTCTACACCAATTGTCTTCATGGAGAAACTGACTGGAATCCAACCACTTCATGAAAGAAGACAAACCAAAGTCCTTCTCCAGGCAAACAAGTACAAGTCGCTCTCAGATCACCCCATGAGGAACAGGCTTGAGGGATTCACCAAGAACCGCCTTAAGCGCTCCAGCTTTGTACCTGACGCAAAGAAGCTGAATAGAGAGTACGCCTCTGAACTAAACATACAGACAATTCCCTTGGGCCGAGCAGACATCACCAACCCTACAGCCAATGACCATATCTGCAGTGAAAGTGGCACTTGCTATTCCTGGACTTGACATGGGCAAACAAGAATATGAGACCATCCGTAGAAGTCCGACACTTGCGACTATCTACGCAGACTATCCTTTAGACAGATGGACCCATGTATATACAGATGGGTCAGCCACTAGAGCTATTAAGGATGGAGGCGCTGGTATTCATATAACATTCCCGTCAGGCCAGAAATCGGCCCATTACATTGCCACTGGGAAGCACTGTAGCAACTACAGAGCAGAGACTGAAGCGCTCATGAAGGCAGTCTCTCTGATTGGAGACTCAGCAGAAGAGGTAACCTCTGTAGTCTTCCTCTCGGATGCAAGATCAGTTCTGGAGGCTCTGCAAAGCAACAATATTCCTGAACTAGCACAAGCCGTGAACAAGCTTGGGTCTTCCCGCAATGTTGCCCTTCAGTGGATACCATCTCACTGTGGAGTGCCCGGAAATGAGGAGGCTGACAAACTGGCTAGGTTAGGAGCCCAGTAAGAGCAACCAGATAACCAGGTGACATACAAGGAGAAAGCCACCATCTTCAAGGCTCTCACAAAGACCAGACGGGAAGAAGATGCCTACCACATGTTAAACAGACCAGAGCAGGTGGTGATGGTGAGGTTACGCTCAGGGCATAACAGACTGAATGCACACATGGAACCTAAATACTGTCAATTATGTGTTTTCAACTAGATGAAAGAGCGATTTCCAAGTAATTTCAACATACGAAACTATCTGTGTTGTTCTCCTAAATATCTAATGGTTAAGTTTAATCAAGAATGTTTTTACAATCAGGCAACGGCCGTAAAAGCAACAGCTGTTTCACAGCCAACATTACCTTTTTATTTTGACACAAACACTTTTTTATACCAGCTAAAAGAATTAAATAAAAAAAAACGCAAGCCGGGAGTTTTCGTTGGCCGGTGACAACTGAACGAGCCAAAGTTCAGAGGAGCGGATCAAAACAAAACATGTTTTAAGCCGGAATTTGATATTGAGGAGTCGCCCAAATGTTACATTTTATTTCTTTAATTGATTACGTGTCGGACATGTGTTTATATGGTCATATTAGTCAGAGAAATACGACGGCGATATTTTATGTTTAGTTTAGGAAAAAAGTCAACTGCACTTTATCATTTATTTTCAAGACGGTATAAAGTAGTGGGAATATATTAATGCTACTTAGTATTGGAGATTTATAATATTTCGGCTGTACGTATCCAAAACAGCCGGCAACAATGGCCACGCCAACCTGATGCTTTTGCACGCGAAAAACGAGGAAGCGGACGACAATGTTTTCAGACATTATTGTGCAATAAAAGATCTCGGAAAATTGGTATACAGGCAGACCGAGGGACACCATAAACTCCACGTGTGCCCTATGTGCCTGAATACGCTCGAGACCGCAGAGTAACTCTTAAAGCATCTGGAACTTTGCAAAACACTGGTTCCCCTTCAAGTCCGGATGCCTGAGAACGGCAACAGATTTGTACGCTTCAGAAATTACCACAGACAGCTCGAGGTGCCGTTCTTCATAATTGCGTATTACCGTCTGAGTGTAGACGACAGCCATCCGTGTGCCCCGAAGTTCTTTGCCAACAACGACCCGGAAACGGTGATGACAAAGTTTCTAAGCTGCATGAAAGACGAACAGGACACAGCGTTGTCTATAATGAGCGCAGTCGAACCAATTCAATACTGCGACGAGGGTCTAAGAAAATTGGAAGCTTTCAACGACAGCTGCCACATCTGCGGGGACTTCTTTCTCCCCGATCAACGGGTCGCGGTGGACCACGATCACGTCAGCGGAAAGATTCGGGGGAGGGCATGCATGAGCTGCAACCTGAACTTCCGCGTGCCAAACCATCTGGTCATCATCATGGACGACCTTTCGTCGTATGACGGAAGAATAATAATGTCGGCCGCAGCACTCCATACGGGTGATTACCAAAACAATAGACACTTACGCCGGAATTACCATTGACAAGTGCCGCTATATAGACTTAAAGAGCTTTTTTAATGATTCCCTAGACACCTTAATAGACGGGGTTGTCAACGAAGAGGGACAAGACAACTTCGTCCATACTCGGAAATATTGGCCGTCCGATTTAGCGCCGCAGCGGCTACATCGTTTTCCCCTGTGCAGAGACTACATCGACGGCCCCGAACGTCTTGGGGAAACCAGTGAGTTACTACACTCTGGTTAGTTTAGCTTGGAACAGCGCGCTGCGTTATTCGGACCCCACACTGGAATTGCTAACTTCGGTGAACATGCATCTCATGATAGAGAACGCAATCAGGGGTAAGTAAGTAAAATAATAATAAGAAGAAATTTTATAAAAATAATAAAATAAATAATAATAATAATAATAATAATAATAATAATAATAGTGTATTTAATAGTATAATAATTAAAAGAAAACTTAAACAGACGAGAAAATTAATTACGACATAATACAGAAATACTAAAATTCCTACGTGTTTTGTTACCCGAAAATGCGTTCTACAATCAAATTTCATCGTATCGTTACAGGTGGTCTTGCAGTTGTCGGCAACCCTAGGTTTGCACAAGCAAACAATCCAGATATGTCACCAGTGACGTTCCAGAAAGATAAAGAAATAAGTTACATCGACTTTCTGGACTTTAACGGCCTCTACACGTCGGTCATGGGCACGGCGAGACTTCCGATTCACGGCTTCCGCTTCCTGTCGGAATATGAAATCGAAAATACCGATTTCGAGACCATTCCCGACAGCGACCACGGTTATATATTGGAGGTAGATTTATCATATCCTGCCGACTTGAAAGACGCACATGATGGTACGAAATTTTCCAAGTTCAATATTAAACTTGTAACGTAATTTAATCGCGATAATAATAATAATAATAATCATCATCATAATAATCATAATAATAATAAATGTAATAATATGTAATGTACGAGTAATAATAAATATAAACAATATTAAATGTTACTATTTATAATACTTATCACAACTCCATTTTTTAGGAAATTTATCAATGAATACATTCAAACGACTTTGTGAAACGAAGATGCACTATGTTTCGATTTAATGAAACTAATGATATTGTGAGCAACTCATTAAGTTACTTTAATACATTTCTTCACTAATACTTTCTGTTTCAGATTTCCCGCTGGCTCCCGAAAAAATATTAATATCGAAAGCAGATCTGTCCGATTACACCGTTCAAACGGCAACGGCGTGTGGGATCAATCTCGACAACTTGCCAGACGAGAAACGTCTGTGTCCGACACTGAGGGACAAAAAGTACTACACAGTTCACTACAGGAACTTGCAGTTTTATACAAAGCACGGACTGCAGGTGACCAACATTCATCGGGTGCTAGCGTTTGTCCAGAGTCCCTTTTTACAAACCTTTATGGAGTATTGCGCAGACAGACGAAGAGCAGCCAAGTCTCCGTTTTACAAGTAAACGTGAAAGAATAATAGCAACTTAGTTTCTGGTAAGCGAATGATTTTTTGATAATGTACAATAAAATACTGTATATTGAAATGAATTACAGTCAAACCTGTTTCAAGCAATCGCCCAAGGAATTAACAAAATGTGATCGCTTTACAAAAGTGGCTGTTTAAGACAGTTAATAATAAAAATAATAATAATAATAATAATAATAATAATAATAATAAGGACAAAATGGCTATTTAGGATATATTTAAGGCAGTTGGCTGATGAATGCAGGCAGTCGTCATTTATTTATTAATTCACTTTGTCTATTATCGCATTTTAATACGAAAGTTAATAGTTTGTTTTCTAATGCATCGTTCTATTTAAAATATTTATATTTAAATTTATCGCATTTTTAGGCAAAAGCTACGAAAATCCCAGAAATTACAAAGACGTGCGAATCTGCACCGCAAAAGTTGAACATGTCGTTTTAGCCCACCTTCAGATGGTGGGCTTATCAAATCAACCTTCGCCCGTGGTCTGTCCGTCCGTTAACAATACATGTAGAGACCTTCTTTTCGACCAGGTCTTAACAAAATTTGGTGTGAATGTTGATCTTATGAGGGTCATGTCCATTAGATGACCCCTAGAGTTTTGGGGTCAGTAGGTCAAAGGTCATGGTCTTAGTGGCTTTGAAGAGCAAAATATTTTCCAGGAATTTACCTAGCCTCGTCAAACTTCATAGGTAGGTTGGTCATGTCCAGAAGATGACCCATGTATCTTTTTGGGTAAAAAATACTGATAAAATAAAGGATTTTTGTGAACATGCTTTACTAGAAATAGGTGGGTCAGGAAAGATCGATGTACAAATTAAGTGGATAAAATGAGATAGCATACGTCGACATGAAATATTTTAAAATAACGTTGCACTAACTTCTGTCAGAAAGATTAGTTTACATAGACAGCCGGTACAGTTAATTTTCGTTTGTTATCATAACAAGTCGACTTACGTTAAGTCGATTTAATCATATCATCAGGGTGTACCATATACGTTTCCATAGTAATGACATCTTCAGATCATTTTGCGAGCGTAATAAATCATGCTTCCCATGTTGACCAATTCTAAAAATAGTAATTGGGGAAAACCGCTATAGCTTATGTACGGTGTAAGCGGGCCGTCATCAGATCTAACATTTTGTTAGATCTGACTTTAGTGAGATTGTGTAAAATGTTAGCTTGTGACATAAATTGGTGTGTTTTATTTTTGCCTTTTCATTAGACCAACTATTAACCAACGTCAAATATCCCTATTCACGGTATAAATTGTTTAAAAAATGTTTTTCTTCAAATCTTAAGCACGTTTCTGACTTGTTCCATGTCGCAAGCACAATTTTCTTTTAGAAACCAATGTCCCCACTGTATAGCTCTTTTCATTTTGTTGATATTTCCTGAAAATAAAAATAAAACTTTTAATGAATATTCAGCCTACAGGAATTTTATTCTGATTGTTATATGAAATAAAACCGCAGGGTGAAATTGCTTCTATATTTTTAATAAACAAATTATCAAACGATGTTATAGTAAACACAACATAAGATAACATATCGAACATAGTAATTGTCAATTAAAAGCTTAAAACAAAATAATTAAATGAGTTGTCAACACATTAAGCTTACAGTCTGAATTGAAAAAGACGACAAGGAAAACCTAAGACAATAGCATCTAAACACAAAATGAAAACATGAAAGATTACAATCAATTCGTGAACTATGGATACAAAATAATAAGATCTTAGTAAACTAGCATTGAACACAACAAATTGTAACATTGACGAAAATTTTATAATCAAATAAAAACTATCCCTCAAGAATTACATCTTACATTTACTTTTCAAACCTCTACCCATTCATTTAAATACTCTCCTATACAACATAAATGTTTGGCTGAGTGGTAAATACTCTCCTATACCACATAAATGTTTGGCTGAGTGGTAAATACTCTCCTATACCACATAAATATTTGGCTGAGTGGTAAATACTCTCCTATACCACATAAATGTTTGGCTGAGTGGTAAATACTCTCCTATACCACATAAATGTTTGGCTGAGTGGTAAATACTCTCCTATACCTCATAAATGTTTGGCTGAGTGGTGAGGCTGTGTCTTCTGGATGTGGCCGTTCCTGATATGCACATTTAAAGCGGCATTACTGATATGCACATTTAAAGCGGCATTACGTCAATTTAACCCGCTCTTGTATGAAATATTACATGTATTTGGAACTATAGGCACAAATCTGCAGCATTAGTTCGGGCTAATAAAATTTTAATTTACTAAAATAAATTTGGTCCGCGCGACTAAAAGCGAAAGTAGGATTTCCGAAACGTCACAGAAATCGAGATCGAGTTTATATATTGGAGTCTTTATGGACAAATATGATTTTTCAATAGTATATTCACACTTAAGTTTAAGGCTGGGGCTTTAACTTTTGCAGATACTGAAAAAAATTACACAAAGCGAAGTCACTAGAGAACAACGGTTTACAGCAGAACACAAAAAAAAACGACTACGAACACATTACATCAAAATAATAAAGATAAGCAAAGCACAGATGATGTTATACTTTCACAGAAAGAGGACAGTTAATTTGAGGAAAAAATAGTGTCCCTAATTTCTGTTTATATTTTAAACTTATTAACTCTATAAGAAAACAACATGTATTCAGACCAGCTTCTGATTCTTACTAGAATAAAAAACGTTTACAATAGTTTATATAAAACTGATTATCTTACCTTCAATGAAGTTATTATTTATCATTATTGGGTGGGTTTTGTTGCGTTGTTCCTCCGACATGAAGTACCACCACCCATCCGCATACATGTCTAGTGGGAGAAGTTTAGTTGTAACACTTGCATACCTTTAAACGACAGACATTCCAATATTCGAATTTCAAGGGATAATAGAATTTTTTTTAAAAAGTAAAAAAAGTATAAAATTCTTGTTTGAAATCATTTATTTTATGATTGTGCTAACTTAAAAATTATGCAGATAAATTACAAGAATCTAAGTGGAAAATGTTAAAAGTTAAAAAAAGATCAGTTTTAAAGCTTACGGGAACAATAACTGTCATGATTTTTACAACATAAAAATGAACACCTTTCTTATTCACTCTGCTTCTTATCAAGTTTGAAAGTGATCTGGGTCTTGTTTTTTGCTAACAGTTTTATTTTCAATTTACCATTTGAGTAATATATTCATTGCAGACAGGGGCTTTTTCAGCCGAATCTCAGAAACAAAGGTATCACAAATTTATCGGATAACAGCAAATTTCTATAACCCAAGAACTTTTAGTGTCAAGGCCACATTATGTGTCAGCCTTGTCTTAAGATTTGTAATGTTCTTTTACAAATAATCCTCGTGTGTAAGTAAAAAATCTCAATCAAAATTTATATTCACCTTTCTCTGATCAACTCCGAAAAGTATACTTGATCATTTTCCGATTCCGGAAAATGTGCATCGTTTGGCATTTCCTCAAGCTTTCGTCCTATCTCTCTCATCATAAGAACTAACTTTTCCCATAATTTTATAGATTTATCCGTCGCAAATGTGTAAATCAATCCGCCGCTTAGAGTATTATCTGATAAAGAAACGGGATTAATCAATAAATCAACCACCGTCACATCTTCCAACAAAGGTACCGGATTTGCAAACCAAACGGAATCAAATTCAGTAAGCATTATATTCACACCACTCTTTAATATTTCCAAAAGAAGCACAGCCCGTTCGACCATAATTTTTAGGTAGCCAACGCGACTATATCCTTGGTTTCCATTCGGAACATCGAGAGCTATTGCAGCTGCATTTACATCTGGCCAGTCTCGTCTTAAAATATTGACGGTTTTAATGTCAGTTGTAATGACTAAAACGGACTTATGAATTCTTAGGGAATAAGTATTACATAACCAGCTGTATAAAAACGGAACGTAGCCGTCATTGATTACACTGACTAAAACAGTTTTATGCATTGCTGCTATGGTTTTCGCGATGTCGACTATCTCTTTCACCGTACTAAATTCAGTTTCTTTTTCTATAATCCCATCGCGAAACCTTTTTCTGTCTTCTTGAAAATCATCCTGGTTAGGTAACACCTGTTCTTTTCCATCTATGACGTTATGTTTTCTGCTTATGCATTCATTCTTGACTTTGTCGAACTCTAAATCATGAGCTCCCGGCTCCCATCGGACAATGTTAAGATAGGGATTTCGTCGGTTTTTCATCACAACGATCAGAAGTGTTAATAAAATAAACAAACATTTGCAAATGTTGCCTTTTTTCAGGCGAAATCTTCTCCAAGTAAACAATGGTCTTGATTGTTTCATCTACAAAAAGTAACAGACATACAATTATTGTATTCATTTTGTTTTTTCGTCGTTGTTTTCTATTTTTTATTTTCTTAATTTTTTTCTATCTTAATAATTTGTATAGGAAATGATTACCATTATAACAAACGCGGTGACATTTTTAACGAGCAGACCATCCAACTTCTTTTTTTTTCATTTTGCTTTCATTTGTGATTTTATAATTTGGAAATATAATGGAAATCTCGCATTTAAGGACGTTTATTGACATCATTTACATTAAAGCGGCATTACTTCAATTTAACCCGCTCTTGTATGAAATATTACATGTATTTGAAACTATAGGTACACATTTGCAGCATTAGTTCGGGCTTATAAAATTTTAATTTACTTAAATAAATTTGGTCCGCGTGACTAAAAGCGAAAGTAGGATTTCCGAAACGCCACAGAATTCGAGATAGCGCATTCGCCAAAAATCGGTGCTAAATATACATACATTATATTTAGCTGTTTAAAAGTTCGTTAACGATAAGTTAACAATATCATTGAAAATCCCATCTATAAGACAGAATTAAATCGGACCTTTTGTGTTCTGTTAGAGAGTTTATATATTGTAGTCTATATGGACAAATATGATTTTTCAATAGTATATTCATACTTAAGTTTAGGACTGGGGCTTTAAATTTTTTTATTTGGAATGGATTTATAGTATGCTAAATTATTTTGCGGTTCAATGTGGACTAAAAGGCTTTCATAAATACTAGTCCAGCCGTTTTCGGTAAAAATATGGAGGAATTGTTCAAATTCGGTTAAAAGCACCAAATTTTGCACAAAGTTAGCTTTTTTGATGTACCATTTGAAATGTGATAGAGACCCATTTGATTTCTTTCCAATATGGCCGCTTTTTTCAAGATGGCCGTCAAAATTCCGGAAAATGCTGCTATTTGAAGGATTTTCATCGTATAGTCACAATTTTGGAGTCTAAACCAATATTTTCAAGGATGTTATAAACATTAAAAGCAAATGTAAGTACATCGGACAAATATTTAAGGAGCAAATGGCCTTTTTGTTACAGAAATATTTTAAGACGGCCGCCAAAATCAGGAAAATGCTGCTATTTGAAGTATTTTTTAATCGTATAGTCACAATTTTGGAGTCTAAACCTATACTTTCAAGGATGTTCTAAACATTAAAAGCAAATGTAAGCACATCAGACAAATATTTAAGGAGCAAATGGCCTTTTTGTTACAGAAATTTTTCAAGATGGCCGCCACAAATCTGGAAAATACTGCTATTTGAAGGATTGTCATCGTATTGTCACAATTTTTGAGTCTAAACCTATATTGTCAAGGATGTTCTAAACATTAAAAGCAAGTGTAAGCACATCAGACAAATATTTAAGGAGCAAATGGCCTTAATTTGACTAAAAAATTGTGACTATCCGATGAAAATCCTTCAAATATCAGCATTTTCCAGATTTTTGGCGGCCATCTTGAAAAAAGCGGCCATTTTGGAAAGATATCAAATGGGTCTCTATCATATTTCAGCAAAATTTGGTGCTTTTAACCAAATTTGAACGATTTTTACTGAAAACGGCTGGACTATACCTATGATTTGGTTCAATAAATTAAACAAATATGTTAATATTGAATTGTTCGATTTCTTTTAAGATAAAAAGGTTAAATATGCATGTCAGCAATCACAATATTCTAGATACAACAATTTCACACAACCAAAACGTGGACAGGAACAGAGAGCAAGGGTTGAAAATGATCATTTTCAAACAGGCACTGCAAACAATGAACAGAAAATTAGAACCCGCTTTATGGGCGGCCTGAAATAGTCAAAAGTTACCTTTTCATCGTTACCATTGAGTATTCACCCCTTAGGCTTTGCAATGCTATAAGCTTCTTATGTTTTATATGTTTAAGTGCTTTAGCATATAAATGTAACATTGTTTAGCTGATGGGTGGGTTGGAGTGATTTCTTTTTTTTCTTTTTTTTACATTTTTTTATTCTGGTAAAGAAATCATTAACTATATTATTACACAATATATTTGTTAGTTGCAATATAATTGTTTTTGTATTGGTTAGTACACCTTGTGATGAGTGTATTCATTTAATAACAAAGATCTAGCATTACGGTTTAGCATTTATTATTAATTCATGTAAGCTCTAAGGACTTAATTTCACCAAGGATATTAATGTTGTATTTAATTCTCAATTTTGAAAAGCAAATAAAATTATATGAAAATAACAAACGAGTTTTCTTGTTTTTCAATAATAGCCCAAATCAATAATATCTGCTAAACCTTTTTCAGTTTTAACTTTTTAGACAAATATACTCGCACACATTATGTAAATGACTAATTAAAGATAAAAAGACAGTGTGCCTGATTTAAGATAAATAGACAGTCATGTGATACCGTGTTTATCTAGACCGTTTCAATCTTAATACTTATTTATATAAATCGGCGAGTTGTATATTTATCTAATAGATACACTCACAGTTTTATTTTTTCTTAATTTTCTGCCGTGTGACTGTCTAGTTCTCTAACCTTTTTTTTTTACCTTTGTAAATATATGTATACATAAAATAAGTTAAACTCAATTAAAAACTATACAACAATAGGTTAACAATTAAGTTGTTCAAACATGTTCAACGATATTCAATATTCATAAAAATTGCTTTACTTTTGCATGGGAGAGTTTTCTTCTTTTTTAGTTAAAGTCCAAAACAATAATATCTGCTAAACCTTTTTTATTTTATCTTTTTTTTTCAAATACACACCACACATTATGTAAGTTACTGATTAAAGATAAATAGACAGTATGACTGATTAAAGATAAATAGACAGTCATGTGATATCGTGTTTATCCAGGCGTTGTAATCTTAATACATATTAAAATAAATCGGTGAGTTATATATTTATCAAATCGGTAACTCACAGTTTTATTTTTTTTAAGTTGTTTACTGATAAACAATATTTTTATTACTTGTCTGTCATGTGACTGTCTAGTCCTCTTTAACCTTTTATATCTTTAAAAATGTATGTAAACATTTACATGTAGTAAGTAAAAAGTCAAATTCAAACTATACAACAATTCTAAGTTGTTCAACATTCATATGGGGCGCGTCACGGGAAAAGGTACCTTCGGACAGTTGACGTCAATATTTAAAATGACGTCATAAAATGTGAGCAGACGACATTATTTATTATGCATTTCGCGGTAAAAATACCATTTTATTGTCAAAATCTGTAACAAAATCACATATTAGTTATAAGAAATTGATTTATAGTTGGAAGTTCTTTCTAAATTTAGTAAAAACTAAAACATCACTAAACCTACTAACTCCCGATTTCACCTGATTTCAACAAGACAACTTGTACTTGTGAGTTGATATGAGATCCTGTTGGAGCAAGTGTGAGGTTGGTGCACCCTAGAACCTGGTTTAAACCCCCAGTGTCAATTTATTTTGCCACTGACCGTTCCAAGCCGGTAGCCCCGATGATTCTCTTTTTCGTTAATTCTCTTAGGCGTCTTATTTGAATTAAGATACTTATAACACACATGCTCTCTCTTCCTCTCTAGGGAGGGAGGCTCTATTTTGTGAGTTTGGCGATTCCTGGTATGCACATTTTCCTCTTTTTTCATTTAAATTTGGAAATATCTGTAAAATGCAGTATGTTTATTACAAAGACAGAAGTTTGTGTAAAATTACATAACATTTTATGGTTAAACAAAGTTCAAAAGCGAAACTCTATTTGTCTGTTTTACTAAATACCATAGGTTAATTGGCGTTTGCTCCATCAAGACAAATATGAGTTTTAGTTGAAAGCATTTGATCGTTATGTTAAACATGATGAAGTAGTTCGTTCTAAAATCCCAGTTTTAGTTTGCGGAGAATTTAGCAACATACCAGTAAATTGTTCGAATCGAGAGATGCCTCTTAATTTGAGTTATTATTCACTTAAGATTATTACAATAATATTATTATTTAATATAGAAATAAAATCTTTATGACCCGTTTCTTTTCTGTTTGACATTACGCAAGTAAATCATCGTGAACTAAAAGGTTAAAAGCACAATGGGTGTTGCTAAATATGCATAAAATAAGACAACATGTATATCGTACAACCACTCAGTTTGGTCTAATATATGCCATTTAACGTTGGTGCTAATAATGTAAGGTGAATTATTAACTCTTTTGGTGCCACAGTTGCATATATGAAACCACTAATGAGATCGTCATTGTAATATTTTGGGAGTTTACCGATTTGTATTGTCACAGACCCAAAAAGGGATGGTTCAATAAACGCAGACCCGAAGGATTGTTTCTATAGTTTTATTCTATTCTATATCATCTTTTCTCTTAGACTCCCGAAGGTAAATTGATACAATAATACTTCAGTGTGCATGCATGATGAGGAGGCGGGGCTTATCATACATAACTGATCACTGGAACGCTACTACAGTTATTATACGATCGTAAATGACTTTTTTTAAATATTTTTTTTTATTTTTAATTCCTGTTTTCGTACTCGTGTTCTTTTTCAATTTTTGTTGATTGGAAGAATGTATTCACATGCATTTTACATATAATATGTTATATTAATTTATAGATGTGTATACTATTTTGATAATTACATTTTTTAAAATTGAATATTGTATATTATACTGAAAGTAGTTAAATGAATATATGATAATACACATTTTAATCAATTTATTTAAATTCAGACAATTTATATATTTATATATAATTTATATAGAATAAAATATGTATCCAACACGTTTACACCCGATACTAGAAAAACACCGTCTTATCTGTAATCTTGTCCCATTGCACCACTTTAAAATTTAAAACGAATATAAATTATACTACGATTGGTCACGTGACTGGAAACTGGTATCTTGAGTAATAATTTTGACATTTCAATTCTACTATATTTGGAGAGAACATGCTACTAATTACTTATAGGTGACTGTATTACGCAATTTGGCTTTAAAACGGTAATTTTATCGCGAAATTCAATTTCGGTAGGTCAACTTTATGAAGTCATTTCAAAGAATGAAGTTATCTGTTCGAAGACACATTTGCCCTCGCGTGCCCCCATATAATGATTGTATGAATGTCTGCGATAAGAATATTCAATTGTGCCTATTAATTTCATTCATTTCTTTGGCTTTTTTTAAAAGTGGCAACTCTATTCGCGTATTTAATTGATGATTTAAATTATTAAAAGTAAAACAGACACATCAGTTAAAAACATTCAAAAAACACAGTTTCGATTCACAACTAAAACGAAGAAAGAAAATAGATCAAAGCTTTTTATAATAAATATTATCATTTTAAAAATAAACGCTACGAATAATATACAACAAACTAGAACCCTAGGAATTGACGTTTTTAAACGATTAGTTTCAAAAAAGGTTCGAGAAGGGCTTAAAACCGTTTGATAAATTGCTCTGTTACTTTCTCGTATGAAAAAAAAGTTTATGTTGTCTTGGTGAAAAAAACTACAATCCGCCTACTCGTCAACCATTTTGGGGGGTTGTCCTGGCTAGTCGCACTTTGAAGCATGCTCAAAGTTATGTGGCTGGGCTGTTCGATTCCTGGCTTAACATGTATCCTTTATAATGTACAATATTATTGTGTGGCGACCTAAAAAGTCTCCCTTATCATAAGTGTCGATCAGTAGGAACCGCACTGGTGAGGTTACAGTGTAAAGCCCCTCAAAGAAGTTACCAAAACCGTACGTTAGACATGATTCTTATTGCTTGACAATATAATCTCACTGCTTTACAACAGCAACCGATATATACCGATGAATATACTGACATTTGCTACGGGGAGACATTTTAGGACCGGCAAACGATACAAACAGTGATATTTATAAAAGTTTAAAATGACACATGCACATACAAGGAAATACAAATGCTTAGCCATAGAGCTCTGAGCAAGCTAATATCCCCAACATACGTTGCGCGGGTAACGCTGATAAACATTATTATCAATGTATGACAACGGCAACCATTCGAAATTGGTGGGGGAAATCTTACCGTTAACCGTGTTATTTGCATACATTAAATAATCTTCCACGTTTGACAAATAACTGAATATTTCTATTCACATAGTTAAGAAGCAAAGTCACGAAGCATTATATTAGCGTAAAATATTAAGCATTATAAATTACATGTATATTACATATTTCAAATGTGTTGAGACACACTTGAGACTTTTAATATTTTATAACAATCACTTCTAAAGCGGATAATGGACCATCAAAATTGCCTAAAATATTAGAGAATATTAAAAACTAAATTTTTCATGAGTTGAGGGCACACTACTCGACCAAAAACCAAAATTTGACAATGAATAAGGCATGTCTTATACAATCAAAACAAAAACTGAAAACATACTTTGCATACTTTTTTGGTTTTAAGTTTGTCTTCACTTGTCAGGAGTAAACAACTAACAACAACCATTAAAGAAAATAAACAGCAAATTTTCTCTGAGTTACAAATCGCATTTTAAAGTATTTGTATAAGTTTAGGTCGCTTTTGAGCCTTCCCGTATATACATGTATGATTACTGACGAAGAATTTTGGTAAACAAGTTTTAAAACATGATTTCAAATATATAATAAAAGTCGTAGACAATGTTTAACCCAAACAAACTTTAGGCTGAGTCTATCTTCATCAAAGATTAATAAAAAAAATTTTTACATGATTTTATTTCATAAAACATATGCACCCAACTACTAACTTAGCATAACGAAATTTCCCTGTTTGTACTTAATTGTGTAAGGGTCATCTACAGAACAGTTGTCATTGCACTCATATTGGTATTTATTTAAAATAAAAATATCAAAATCTCCCTGGCGGCGAAATGCAGTTCAATATTACTGGGCAAAAGTCCATACAGTTAGAAAAAATAGTTTGAACTAAAATTCCCTAACTTCTTTTTACATCAAATCACAAAAACAACTTAACAGTACAAATCATTTTTAAAAATGACCACATAAATATGATTATAGTGATAAAATAAACTATATCCTTTTTAAAGAACTTTCAATTAACAAAAAAAGTGAAATATGCATATCAGGAATGGCCACATCCAGCAGAAACAGCCCCCCCCCCCCCCCCCCCCCCCCCCCACACACACAGCCAAAAAGTAGAGAGGAAAATAGAGCATGGTTTTACAATAATCAGTTTCAAAATGGACGCCACAATTAACAAAAGTGAGAACCCGAGGGGTTACCGCCTTGGAACGGTCAGTGGCAAAATAGAAATTAACGCTGTCACCTATTTACGCGACAAGGAATTGATAAAGAATTTTAAGATCAAAACACACTTAAGGTTTCGCAAACATTGCAAATGGGGATTACTGGCTATACATTTTGATGAACTATTTTTAATTTCGGAAATTATATTGAAATTCGACCGGAAAATATTTTAAATAAGAGTTGACGCGATATATGTATCATTGTCTAGACGTTTTAAACAGCCATTCCAGAGTTCTTGTCAAACGGTATTTTCTTTTTGTGTGTGTCTGTTCTATGTAAATAAAGCAATATCAAGTGAAAAGGTACACCAAAATGATTTGTCCGTGAAACAGAAAGTAGACCAAGAAATAAGTTGTTTTGAATATCTATAAAACCCTAATATTATTTTTACGAATTGGCCCTTGTGAGTGAAGACTATCATATACTTATTTCAGGCGCGAGTTGGTTTTGTATGTTGTCCACGAATTTCAGAGCTTTCATGCAAACGGTTTTTCTTTTGATGTAGTTTGTGCTTGATAATTAGAACGTGAAATAGTCTAAACTGAGCTTGAAATATTAGTACATCCTTAGATAATTACATGTACATTTTTTTTCACTAAAATCAAGGTGGCAATGAGTATTTTCCCCAAAATTCTTTTTGAATTTTTAGCCAGATTTCGCTATTTGCAATGTTTGCGAAAACTTAAAACATCTCTTATTGTTTGCATACACTCGTCAAAAGTGCTAAGTGCACACTTGGTAAATGTTGATTTTTCAAAATATTTGATTGAATCTTTCAAAATAGTGTAAATTACAATGAAGGAGAATCGATAATCTATAAACACACGCAAACAAATTTAAATCTGCTTAACGCTATGAAAATAATAGCATTTTAGCCCACTTGTGCACAGAAAGCAAGTTTCAAGTTGATAATCATTGCATCCGTTTTTATTTCTAATTTTCTCATCCTTGTATCGTTACAGTTTGATGCAAATGTTAAGAAAATGTTTTAGTTTGTCATTCCATTGCACTGAAATTACTTCCTGTAGCTTCGTAATGGTCTGTTGAGCACGATGAGCCAGCACACTCTTTGCCCAAGGTTATAAAACTGAGCATGGAATCCAGTCTCAAATCTCAATCATCTGATTGGCTGAAATGGCAACTGGTTGTCATTTTAGCCAAACGGATGCTTGAGATTTGAGATTGGTTTCAAATCTCAGTTTTATAACCTTGGGACCTTGTCTTTTTTAACCATAACGTGTTGAACTGGACTTTAAGAAGAAAATTCTATTTTTCGCACATTTTTTGTGCCAAAAGTTTTTGCACACGATCAAGCAGTTTAGACGATACAATTCTATTTACAAGATGTGTAAAAGCCTTTTTAAACGAAAAATTGTATTTATTTCGACAAAATTGACCAGTATTCGCTTTTTTATATAAACCTGATAAACGTCACTTTCGAATTTGAAGTAAAATTAATTTTTACATGTATTACTTTTAGTTTAAGATTTTTGATAATTAAAATCATATCAAACAAATGTAATATTTATTTTCTCGTGTTAATATTCTTTTACGTAAAAATGTAATGACGTAATTGAGTAACGTCAGTGTTCAACGCTATCTATGTAGTAAATAGTATCAGTTGATTTGTATCGTATGATAAAATATGCAAAAATAAGGTATTTCTTTCGCATTAAAAATAACATCAAGATGTTTTTGTAACAAAATTAATGATGTGCCAGTTAAAAACATTTCGACCCGTGCTACTATAGCCTGGGCTATATTGTTGTGTCAGTATATTTCAATAATACGGTGCAGGAACAAACTGGTAAACTGTAATGATCTTAAGTTAAATAGTGACAATATTTCTAAACGCTTTGTTTTATGGCAATGCTACCTTTTGCTAGGTATAAGCAAACATTCATAGTTGACTTTTATTTGTCCATGGAAGCATTCTTGTAAAAATAAAGAAATATACATTGAGATTAGAAGTTAAAGTATACAACTTATCAAAATATCTAGAGCTTTCTGCAAACAACAAAGACACAAAATCAGTGTGACAAAAAAACTTGCACTTAGTTTATAACTTTCACGACACAACGAGTTTGGCGCTCATTTTTTCTTCATTTGAGACAAATTTCTTCAGTAAGTTAGTTCTACTCTACGATTCGCACCGATCACTAGATCTTTGTCGAAAATGCTTAAGCTTAGACTTTTTAAATATGAATTGTTTTAAGGATTGAATCGATATTCGATGATCTTCATTTGGGTATGGAAAACAGATGGGTTGTTTAAAGTGTGTGAAGCCCGAAGTTTAAGACTTTGGATTTTTTTATTGAAATTTGAAGATCTAAACGATGATAACTTAACGTTTTGAATAAATAAACCTTTTAAGAGAGAGATGGAGATATATAATCGCGATTTGAAATGAATAATTTGAATTTAAGAAATATATGAGTTTTGAATGGAATAAATAACATTTACTCAAAGATGTATTTTAAACAAGAATAAAAACTATTTAAACAACAATGCGCTTTGAAAAATAAATCCACTATTCGATCAGGAGTATGTTGAACGGCTGTAGGGGTCCAGACGGCATATTAGTGGTCTTCAGCCTGATAACGTTCCATCGTTATCATTTTTTGTTGTGTTTTATTTTCGATTGTCCGATGTCGGTGAACATGTGTAAAATAAAATCGATTGTAAAAAATATCATTTTCGATTGCCGCACGGGGGTTACGCATAAATAGCTTATCAGACGTGGATGACGTTATACGTAAAACATATACACGGTTTTCAAATAATTATGGTTTGTTCATATTTAACATAATATCAAACTTTAGATTATGATAAGCTTACTTTGAGATGTTTAAAATTGAAAAGTGTGCACAAAACGTTTGACAAGTGTATGTAAGACAAAGTAAAGATACATTAATAGCATGTGTGTCGTGTTCGGTGACTTTCAAACTTTCCTTTCTATCTATGTTGTTGTGTACAGTTATCATGAACTACATAATACCGTTAGAGAATATTTTCGATGAATGTGCAATATGACTGTCTCCAGAATTTTAATTTACTTTCCAAACTCCTTTCTCCTCATTTCTCTTTGTTTTCAATAATTTGAATAACGAGAATTTTTTCTTTTAATATATATTGTATATTCCCATGGAGTTGGTCCACTGTATTAGTATACGTGACCCTTTTAAACTAAGAAAAATGGGCATTTACTCAAATAAGTGTCATGTATAAAGCAAACATATAGTGAAAAGCGTTTTAAAAAGGCCTCTTCAATGGATACTGGATAGATAATACACATTTTCCATGTACAACTGTACGTACATCACTACATCTAGCTTTCATACACAATATATATTGAAATTAGGCCCATCAAATATGTGTTTAAATCTCACGAGAATTACGCCGGAATATGTTGTTAAAATATGCAGAGTTTGGCTAACCAATCTCACATGTGTAGCCTACTTGCGCCACATGTAGGAGTAGACTTGTGTTTTAGACAAATGTCAAAAAAGGGTTTTCATTGTTTCAAATTCTGACCAATGATACTCAATCATTGAAATGTTACATGGTCTAGTATATTGAACGAACTTTTAGTGAATGATGATTTATATGGAAATCATTTTGACATAGATTGAAAGAGAAGTTTGAAAGCCAGCGAAAACGACAAATATGAAAAATTGTAGGTTCAGTTTGATTGAACCTGTTCATGGGCAGTAATGGAAATGCATACTACTGTCCACGCCACCTTGCCCAGGCTTGAGCGCAATTCAATAGAAATACCAATAAATATTAACTTTCAAGACTGACTGGAACAGGTTTTGAAAGGGTTTTTATGTATAATTATCAAAAAAAGCTCTGTATTCCTTAACAAACAATTAATGTTGTCCGTTAATTGTTTGTGGCGTCATTTTTGAATTTGACATACTTATAAAAACATGCCCTCTTTTTCTCTCTTCCTTTGCGTGGAGAGGCTGTGTTTTATATAAGTGGGGGCGATTCCTGATGAATAATTCACTGTTTTGCAAACGTTTTTGAATGAGACTCGTGAGCTTGGCCCTTGCCACAGGGGGTTAAAACCAGGTTCTAGTGTTTCCAACCTCATAATAACCCCAACAGGTTCTCATATGAACAAACAAGTTGTCTTGGGAAATTAAATCGAACATTTGTACAATAAGTTTGTCTTTTTTGGAACACCTTCCATACATTTTCAATCTGTGAAACGATGTTTTCTTTCAATTCTGCAAATAGTTTGCTACATGTACGATCTGTCGTTATGCATTTCGTGTCAGTTCTACAATTAAGATCCATGTCTACACCCCATTTGAATGTGTTAATATGAAGACTGGGTATCTTCATCATAACCAATCCGTATATGTATACATCTTCTATCCAGAATAATGGAATGCGTGTCGCTTTCTCAAGTATCAAAGTCACCAAATTCGACGAGAATACGACTATTTTTCCCTCGCAATACGGCGGGAAAAACGATAAACCTTTTAGTTCATTCTTTTCTACAAAATGTTTAGTTTGTTTATTTCTTGAGATAGGTTCTCTAAAGTTCATTTTACAAAACACGTGATCATCTTTAGCCCCATATGGAACAACTATTCTTGACATAACACTATACATGTCGGCAACAATATCATCATCGATTTTCATTACCACTTTAGCATTTCTGCAATGTTCATGAACCCAGCTCAAACCGTAAAGTGTGTTCAAAGTTAAGTTATGGTAGTTATCTATGAAATTTCCTTGCAGAATGTCTCCATATTTCTCGTGTTCGTTGTCTATCTGGGCTTGTAACTGTAAACTGCTGACTTTACCGAAAAGAAAGACCCTTCTAAAGACTGCATGCTTATTATAATTGGAGTAATTTGCCCAGGTGTTCCTAATGGTGGTGCGGTATGAAAAATGGACCGGCGAAGAATGGATAAGTATTATTAAAGTCAGGTTTTTGGCTTCTTTGCAAATATAATTGTTTGAAAGTAGAAACTCCAAATCAGATATATTGAAAAATAACGGCGAACTTGATGACTCTTTATTGGCATCGTCGGTCAACATTATGTAAATTGAAAAGCAGGCAACGGCCAAGAGGATGACAAATGCAAATCTTTTGTGCATAAGCAGTTTGAACCGCCTAATTATGTGAATCCACATTTTATCCAATAGATAATTTGGTTTCCGCAGTTAGGTACTTCTCCGCAACCTGTGAGAAAATATAATTTTATCAAATTTAAGATTAAAATAATAAAATAAAAAGATTATATTTGATCACGATTTGTTATTATCATGCATTTAAATAACCAGATCTTATGTTCGCGAATAGGTTAAAATTGTACTTCTATCTTATATAGTGATATATATATTTTTTTTTGGGGGGGGGGGGGGGGCGGGGGGTGACAGTTTTTACTCAAGATGCCCGAATCATTAAAATTAAAACAATCTAAAACAAATTATTTGAAAAAGTTTTAATAAGGTTTTTAATTTAAAAAACTAAAGCAACAAAAAAAACCCAATACAACAATAAACATTCGAAAACTTTGATCAGAATGAGTTTGTATCAAATGAAATATACCTGGCCATATCTATCTTGGATTTAATAAATATTATCAATACATCAAACGTTTGGAAAGCAATCTCAGTATATAAATTTACCATGCTTTAAGGGCTTACCACACTCCTTCCGAGCACATTTATCGATAAAAAGAAAATTATCAAAATCTTAATAACGGCAAAATGCTGTTAAATGAAACTTTGCGCAAATGTATGTTATTAATGTATCTTTATTTTGCAGATGGTAAGACACGTTAGAACAGTAAAGAAAAATAGCGAGATCTAAAAATTCCCTAATCTTCTATTTACATAAATTCACAAAAACTAAACAACACAAAACATCATTTTAAATGCCCACGTAAGTAATATGAAAGTGACAACAATTTATTGTGTCCTCGTGACTTACATATGTAAACTTTACGAGATATTAGTAAAAGTGTGTTTGACCTTCAATTTCCTGATCGCTTCGTGGTCGCATAAACGGATGACAACACTGATTTCTCTTTTAGTAGTTGAAAGTTTTTTTTACAAAATACACAACATTTTCTTGTCAGTATCATTGCGCTCACGTGGGAATTTAAAATTATATTTTGTATCGCTTAGTTTTTGTGAATTTATGTAAATACAATTTAAAGGATTTTTTTAGGTCTAGTTTTTTTTCTTTACTTTATAATGTGTCTTAATATATTTTTTTGTTTCTTATATTCATTCTGTAAGTCACAAATTGAAACGTTATGTTTAATTGTTGTCTCGTTTATGCTCTCAATGTTTTGTTGTGCCTCATGCTATCATGTACTATGATCTGAGAGTAATAAGTTGTGTTGTATTGCAATACTTCAGAACTGATATTTAAGTTTTCGTTGAGAAGTGTGCAAATAACATTATTTTCTGGAAAACTATCTAACATGTAATTGGTTTAGTTTTTACGCATTTAGACAATTTGTTGGCCCATTAAAAGTTGTAAGATGATAAAAAAGTAAACTCATGTTTACAAAAAAATCGATAAATACAATTTTGTAATAAAACATTGAGACTTGTATCTAGTGCCAGTAATTTGCCTTCTAATGCCTCTTTCCTATCTTTGTGAGTTCCGTTTGTCGAACAATGTGTTTGGTCAGTTCTTAAATTCTATCGTAATGTATTCAATAAAACATTCTAATACCATAGATGGTTGGCATTATTTTTTCAAACTGACCTCTTACTAGTTTGAAAACTTGTTAAGCCATTTCAGCGTCATAGTAGTATTGAAAATTTCCATTTGAAGCCGAATTAATTCCTTGGTTTCTTTAAACATATAAGGCGCAGCAAAAGTGTTCATAATTTTTAATTGTAAACTTTTTAATATAAATATTTTGATAATATATTTTTATAAAATTTAAAATCTTAAAATAAAATATTATACTTTTTATTCATAAAACAAATTCTATGTAGTTATGATTATGCACATATATGATATTATTTTATATAATGATAAGAATATACTTCATGTACCTAGACTTCAGTAAATTAACCCGTTACCGATGTCATGCAGTGATTGTTACGTATATCAGGGCTATCCGATCAACGTTTTTTGGCGTTGTCCCGGTTAGCTCAGTTGGTTGCGTCGCAGGAATTGCAGGGCTAGGCGCTGTCGTCGTGACGGTGCGGGTTCGCTCCCAGCTAGAGACACTATCGTTTGAAATTCACAGTAGCACTATTTGTGCAGTGTGGCGGCCGTAAAAAGTCTCCCCGAACTTTAAGTCAGTACTGTTATCAGTAAATCGACCCGCTACCGATGTCATGCAGTGATTGTTACGTACATATATCAGGGCTATCCGATCAACATTTTTTGGCGTTGTCCCGGTGAGCTGAGTTGGTTGCGTCTCAGGAATTGCCGGGCAAGGCGCTGTCGCCGTGACGGTGCGGGTTCGCTCCCAGCTAGAGACACTATCATTTTTAATAGCGTAATAGAACGAAAATTTAAAGGATCAGAGCTGTCACTTTAATTTTTACAAGTTGGATTTATATTGCCTATAGTCTTTTGGGATCATTCCCGTATCTAAAACAATATTGAATAAGTTTTCGTATACATCTTTTACAGCCGAGAAAGAATAAAGTATGTGTTAATTTAATATAGAATCAATGTCACATGATTTACCTTATTTCAGAAGTTTATCGGCGCATTCAATTTCTTCACCAGTTATCGGGGTTGTCCCGGCTAGCTCAGTTGGTTGCGTTGCGCTGTCTCCGTGAGTCTGACGGTGAGGGTTCGGTCCCAGCTAGAGACACTTTCACCTGTTATGTTCGTCATTGTAATGATCATTTGTATTGTTATCATGAGGTAATTATTGTTTACGTTTTCTTCGGGAGATGTATTTAGATTCTTGAAATGTTCTTATAAGTGATTGATTTGAGCTTCACGTATATTTTTCACTTTTTCATTTATTATTTTAAAATATTATTTAGGGTTTGATTTTTAAATTTTATATTTTTGTCTATATTTTGCTTGTGAAAATATTCAAACTCTCTATTGATAATATTTTTATAAGTTCGACTTTCTCTCATCGTGTTTTTTTATATTTTCATTTGGTTTTTTTGGTTATTTTGTAGCGATATGTGGTCTCTCATCGTGTTTTTTTTATATTTTCATTTGATTTTTTTTGTCATTTTGTAGCGATATGTGGCTCTATGAATTTTTTCTTGCTATTTTACAATCACGATTAAACCACGGGGATTAATGTTTGTATTTGTTTTTTATTATATTTATCACGTTTCGGGTTGTACGTTCCGAAAGTGTTACATGGAACAGATGTAAAGATATCATTGATTTTGCATACGGCTTCATTTATGGATGTATTAGAGAAATTTTCATTTTGCTCTATCTCAGTTAATTCATTTAAAATAGTCTCACCGTTTATGAAATCTATATTTCTTATAAAGTTACTAGCTTTTATCCCAAAGTTTAATATTCTTTTATTGGTTAAATACTTCTTTGTTATTGTTAATTGTAGGAATGTCAAAACACATCGATGGACAAATTGGTTTCAGACATTCAGACAACATAGGACAGCACTCAATCACAGTCATATTATTTATGTACTTGAATGGATTTGATGTAGTAATAAAATAATCTAGGGTACTTATGCTTTGGCAAGAGGTTTAACCATTGAGATCGCTCACAGATCTACCGTTTAGTATGTACATAATATTTTGTTAAAGAAATTCTATCAATCTATATCCATAATTGTTTGTCACATTGTTACAGTTTATTCTATTAAGTGAAATATAAGTGTTTTGAAAATCACTAAATTTTCTTGGTAAATCAAAGAATTTTTTTTCATCAGTTTACTAAAATAAAGCTATAATATTTCTAAACTTGTTCTAACTATTCAAATTTAAGATACCTTGTTAGAATGAAAAAATCCACCCAACGTGATATACACCCAATAATAGTAAAAAAACTTAGTCTTATACTAAAGCTTGTCCTATCGCACCACTTCCAAATTTAAAATAAATATAAATAATAAGTACGATGGGTCACCTCACGGGAAAATGTATCTTCGGTGATAATCTCGCTACCATTTGGGGCACGCCACGAGAAAAGGTACCTTCGGACAGTTGGCGTCAATCTTTGAAATGACGTCATAAAGTTGAACAGATGGCATTACTTATTATGCATTTCGCGGTAAAAATATCATTTGTCAAAATGTTTAACAAAATCTCCTTTTATTTATAAAATTTATTTATTTATTTATTTATTTATACAACTAAAATGCTACAAAATATGACCGAATTTACCTTTTCCCGTGGCGTGCCCCATTTTTGGAAAGTAAATGCAATTATTTCTTTACCTTGACTGATATGTGATGTAATTACATGTACATAATTTGACCAAATAACGGTAATTTAATCGCGAAATGAATAATAAGTTAGTAAGTTAATTTTGTTATAGTTACATTGTGTATAATTTTACAAACGAAAATGACAAATAATTGCAACAATTGACCAAGTTTAGCCGAAAATTCACCGTAATTGATGTTAAAAATTCGGTCAGGATGCATATAATGATTACTTGACATTTTAAATAAGTACTCGTGCACTTTGAACATTTTTAAGTCACAAAATATTAAGATAAAATATCACCAGATGATATGTCTGAAATAGAATTTTAAAGAAATAAGGACAAAGTACTAAAAGTTATGTTCTCAATTTCAAGAAAGAGAAGTGCAGGTAATTATTTGTAAAATATTGAATTTCTCATAATCATGTCGCAAACAATAAATGAGAAAGTATACCGCAAAAAAATTTGCTAAATGCGATTTCTCAACCTTTGTAAAATTTGCTAGAACATATTTCCCGTATTATAAGCAGATTTATTTTTTGTAAGTTCTCAGCTTTGAGACTGTTTTTATATTGTTGGACGAATCTTTTGAATATTTTGTATTCTGTCTTCTACCTCTTAAAATCAGATTTGGTGTCATGATGGGCTGAAAGATTTAATTCAAATTGCTAACATGTATAACAATAATAACTAGTGTCGTCCGGTCATCTTTCACGACGTCAATGTGTGAAGTTTGCTCTACGTTCGACATTAAAATTGCAGTTCGACGTTCGACATTCAAAACCAGTTCGACGTTCGGCATTGAAAATGCAGTTCGAGGTTCGGCATTCAAAATGCAGTTCGACGTTCGACATTCAAAACCAGTTCGACGTTCAAAATGCAGTTCGACGTTCGACATTCAAAACCAGTCCGACGTTTGACATTCAAAATGCAGTTCGATGTTCGACATTCAAAACCAGTTCGACGTTCGACATTCAAAACCAGATTGACGTTCGACATTCAGAATGCAGTTCGACGTTCGACATTCAAAATGCAGTCCGATGTTCGACATTTTAAACCATTTCGACGTTCGACATTCAAAACCAGTTCGACGATCGAAATTCAAAGTGCAGTTCGACGTTCGACTTTCAAAACCAGTTCGACGTTCGACATTCAAAATGTAGTTCAACTTTCGACATTTAAAACCAGTTCGACGTTCGACATTTAAAATGCAGTTCGACGTTCGACATTTAAAATGCAGTTCGACGTTGGACATTCAGAATGCAGTTCGACGTTCGACATTCAAAATGCAGTTCGACGTTCGACATTCAAAACCAGTTCGAAGTTCGACATTCAGAATGCAGTTCGACGTTCGACATTCAAAACCAGTTCGACGTTCGCATTCAAAAACCAGTTGGACGTTCGACATTCAAAACCAGTTGGGCGAACGACATTAAAAACCAGTTTGACGTTCGACATTCAAATGCAGTCCGACGTTCGACATTCAAAATGAAGCCCGACGTTCGACATTCAAAACCAGCTCGACGTTCGACATTGAAAATGCATTTCGACGTTCGACATTCAAAATGCAGTTCAACGTACGACATTCAATGCAGTTCGACGTCTGACATTCAAAACCAATTCGACAACCGCCATTCAAAATGCAGTTTGATGTTCGACATTCCGAATGCAGTTCGACGTTCAACATTTAAAATGCAGTTCGACGTTGGAAATTCAAAAACCAGTTCGACGTTCGACATTCAAAACCAGTTCGACGTTCGACATTCAAAATGCAGTCCGACCATCGACATTCAAAATGAAGTTCGATATTCGACATTCAAAACCAGTTCGACGACATTCAAAATGCAATTCGACGTTCGTGTTCAAAATCAGTTCGACGTTCGACATTCAAAACCAGTTCGAAGTTCGACATTCAGAATGCAGTTCGACGTTCGACATTCAAAACCAGTTCGACGTATGCATTCGAAATACATTTGGACGTTCGACATTCAAAACCAGTTGGACGTTCGACATTCAAAACCAGTTGGGCGAATGACATTCAAAACCAGTTTGACGTTCGACATTCAAAATGCAGTTCGACGTTCGACAATCAAAATGCACTTCGACTTTTGATATTCAAAAATCAGTTCGAAGTTCGACATTGAAAACCAGTTTGACGTTCGATATTCAGAATGCAGTTCAGCGTTTGACATTCAAAACCAGTTCTACATTCGACATTCAAAACCAGTTTGAAATTCGTCATTTAAAATGCAGTTCGACATTTAAAATGCAGTTTGATGTTCGACATTCAAAACCAGTTCAACGTTCGACATTAAAATTGTAGTTCTAAGTTCGACATTCAAAACTTGTTCGACTTTGACATTCAAAATGCAGTTCGACATTCAAAACCAGTTCAACGTTTGACATTCAGAATGCAGTTCGACGATCGACATTCAAAATCAGTTAACGTTCGACATTCAAAACCAGTTCTACGTTCGACATTCAAAATGCAGTTTGGTTTTGTTTACAACAAAGGCGGATCATAGTATAATTGCCTTGGGTTTGCTCAATGATTACAATATCCGTTTTTCTTTTTTCACCTTCTTTAAGCACTTTGTTTATACAGTTTGACGGAAGACTTGCTGTAGCATGTAAACCGGAATAACTACTTCAATGTTGAGTTAGTGCGAAACAATTCGCACTTTGCACTAACCTTGGCTTACTGTGCCATCTTACATCTCTCTTATGCTATCATTTTTCACTATCCTTGGCTAACTGTGCCATCTTTGATCTCTCGCATGCTAGATACTATACACTCCATTTAGTACATCTTTATTTGTTTAGGGGTGAAAACACAAAGTTTAAAAAGACTTGGCAAACAACATGCATACTTAAAGCGAGTAAAGAACAATAACTCTGGGTAAAGATTCGTATTGTGCTAGTCCTGTAACAACTGCATTCATATCAAATGTACAGGAATATTTACGGAAAGAAACACCAACCGAGTTACGTCGAAGCAGCACTGATGATCTGAAACAAGAAACTTCTAAACCTTGAGTCACAGGGCTACTTAGTACCATTTGTATTATTTCATTTTTGTAGTGTCTCGTATTGTCCACCATAGTTTGTTTACTGTTATTGTCTGTTTCGTGTTTGATTTATTGGTATATTTTCCTACAACAGCCTATATACCCATACATGTCATTACCATCAATCATTCATCTTATACTAATTCTAATACCTGCATGACGGGCCTCGTTCAGTTTTTTATAACTTTCCTGCAATTCAATAGCACGCATGCGCACTCTTATTTTGAAAGTCATTGAAGGAAGGTTCACGCCAGACAGACTTTGTTTTTTTATCATTCCCAATTTGAGTGTTTCATGCTTTTACAGGTAATTTGATGAATTGTCATTATTCACTGATCATTTATATATCATCTCCTTTCATTTTGTTGACGCTGTGGCTGTTATTTTTGATGCGCACTCTTATTTTGAAAGTCATTGAAGGAAGGTTCACGCCAGTCAGACTTTGTTTTTTATCATTCCCAATTTGAGTGTTTCATGCTTTTACAGGCTGAGCGACAACCACTTATTTTGGGCTCGACACCGTAATATGTAGAACCCTCTCTACGACACTTTTATTTAGTTTATTTTTCCCTTAAGGTATGTATTTTGAAAAAAAATTCCTCAGACTTAGGTATTCAATGACCCTTCCTAGACCAGGAGACCGTATTATCAAACGCTGTACGACATATTATCATAGTCGAGTTTTTCTCTTTGTCGTTGACTGTATTTTGCGTGTTATCAAAAATGTTTTAACAAATATGTCGTAGCAGCACGCGACAACACTCAAAATGGCGCTGCTCTACCGTTAAAATTGGCAAACTCCACGTTTGCGGAGTTCATTTCGAATGTGCGTAGACCACCTACGGGATGCCGTAGTGGTATCACGATACCGACAAGACAGCCCTGCTATGCCGAGGTCACTGCTTACTTGAAAGTACCAAACCTAAAAGAAAATCAGCAAAAGCTAACAACAACAAAAGATGGGGCATTAGAAGGTAACATTCATTTAATAATTATATTTCCAATCCATTTTTATTTATTTAGAGCGACAGCAATTTATCTATTCAATTTAAAGGAACTTTATGCAGTATAGAAAAAGTAATTTTTATTGCCAAATATGATTTAAATATGTTCTTTGAATGTTCGAATTTAATGTTTCAGATTTGAATCGGGTTACGATACCTAGCGAAAGGAGACTTCTATTCAGTGTTTGCAAACCCTTATGGAATTAGTGGGAGCAGTGTTTATTTAATCTTAGATGCGTTTATTGACGAAGTAATGATGAATACAAGAAAATATTTATTCGATTCTTATGTTTATATTTGTAATTTTTCTCAGTCTTTACCCAAGCTTTGAGGAGAATTTGTGGTATTGTAGCCTTTTGAAGAGCTGTTAGAAAATCACATTGAAGACCAAGATAATGACAGCACGCTGTTACAGAGTAATATGGGGTAAAACCTGCGTGCTCTTTAATGCCACAAGACAAAACATTGTGCACAGTCCAATAGTTTGGGTTTTGTTTTCTTTGTAGCAATGCCTCGGACTAAATGTCTTCCAAAATGGGAACATTATGAAAAAAGAATTCGTCCCTAGCAAAGTGCGATACGTGTGTACATTTTAGTGAATACAATTACTATTTAGTATTACATAATACTATTAGCTCTTCTATATTAATAATCACAAAATGCTACTGTGCTGCAACAGCACTTATGTAAATAAGCTCTATTAATTGCTGAACACAAATGGATGTTTTCAAGACGCAAACTGTTATTGCATAGTTAAATTTAAAATTTTAATAAGTTTGCTTTGATGATCAAGCGGAATATATAAAAATATTTTTATTTATAAAAAATACACATTACTTCTGTTTGAAAACTTATTCGGAACATAAACTGGCAATTATTTTGATTTCAATTCATTGTTTTAAAAGATTTCATGCCCCTAAAGTGCAGGCCGTTGTCGAAAGTAATATGAGGTATATACGTGGGGTGTTCGGAAAGTTCGTAGAATTTGTCTATATCTCCCGTGTCTTTCATTGTTAATCTTTACAATTTTGCACATGCATACCTGCATTTGTCCATAATGTAGTCCCTAAACAAGGAGAACGAGTTATAATTATGTTTGGACGTCTTGGGTTACCTTAGCAACTAAGTTTACGTGTCACGGTGCAGTCCACAATATGATATAAATTAAAATGGTTACAAGAAATGTAAACTTCATAACGTTACATAACCTAACGCAAGAACGGCGCGAAAACGCAAGGTGATAACATGAATTTTTAATTACAGTTGTTAAAACAATTTAAAACATTGACGCCATCGTAACGGAAACCATAGCAGTTTTTTTACAGTCTGTGACATTCCATGCTGAAAAGTTATGACGTCGACAGGTGAATTTGAATTAGGGAGTGTTGTGAAATTCTGGGTTGCTTTAAATAAATCACCGACGGATATGTTGAAAAGGATTAAAATAACAGGAAAATTTGAAAAATGCAGTCAAGCTTGTGTGTACACGTGGCAGAAGAGAGGAAGAGAGTCTATTCAAGACGATCCTAGGGGCGGCCGGACGTCCGTCGCAGTTTGTTCCATTTAAGACTGTGCAACTGAACCTACAAAACAGTCTCAGATGATTGTATCGACATTCCATTGTGTACACACCGGTCACGTGATCATCACATTGACCTGTGTACTTTCGCTAAAAGAACACTGGGATTGGGACTATTTTCAAAGTGGTTACCTGCATATAGGAAGTAAGCGTGGCAACACCCATTTTCGCAGCTACTCCCGTCAAAAGGGTAAAAAATTGCATCGCATGTTACAAAAATTCATTAGGCCTGGTTCGTCTATTGAAAAATTTAGCTCTAGGGAGTATATTTAAAAGACATATTGTCGGTACTAGACATAGAATTCCCTGAAGACTTGTCGAATGTTTTTATTTGTGAAGCTTGCTTAACAGCAGTCGAAAAAACACGGGAATTACGAAAAGACTGCAAGCAAAATATTGCGAACCTTTCTTGGGAATGCAGACAGATTATTCATTCAGTTTCGCCTAAGCCTAAACGAGTGCCACTTGAGCCGATTACGACCAATCAGGGTTCAACGTCAGGCATGTTTGCAACTGCAAGCATAACTAAGAGACGTGGTAAAAAACTTATGTTTTCCCCACCTGCACAACCAACTGATGAAGGGTCATCCTCATCTGTGAACATTCAAGACCATGACTATGGAAGTATGGGCAGTAAATGTTTGAGTGTTGGTGAAATCTATGCAAACCACCATCCATCGTTCAAAATATTATCAGACAACACTTCAGTTATGCAAACTGTTAAAGGTATTGTCAATTCTGATAGTGAATTATCATTAGATTCTTTTATCAAAAAGCTTTTGTCTATTCCTGAAATTGAAAGTACAGTTTGGCAGTCATACATTCATCAAATTAATTTTGAAATGGAGACATTGTGTGGAACAAAAGTTAAGAGTGTATTGCGTGAAAAAATTGAGGAGATAACCCCAGAGTCACTCATGGAAGATATTGCAAATGAAACATGAGATGCCCTAAAGTGCTGGATGTTCTTGTTAGTCTGTGCACTCCAATGCATATGCAATTACAGCCTACCAACTTAGCTGTACCTTCCATGTACAGTATTGCGCAGAACTCCAGAAATAACCAGATGAATTCGTTCCAGAAAGTAGTGACAGCTGCTTGTATAAGATTTGAAGCAAATGGGGTAATGTTTCATGTTTTTGTTGCATAGTGCGAGTTGTTTGTGTTTTGCAAAGCAGTTTAACAGCATTTCAGTAGGTTTTACAACAATCTTAGTAGTAGTTATGCATTGTAACATGATGTGCTGGCCTAATTTCATATATGCAGATGCCTTCACCTCGCAAAATTGTTTTAAAATCATGAAGTTTTCCAGAAAATTGTACTCTCCTTTTTTTCATTCCCATTTAGAGGAAAAATCGTGTTATTTTCCCTCCGATTATAGGGCCTGGACGACTTCCCTGGTAGTGAAAAAAAAGATCTGCATCTAGCAATTTATAAAACAAATCAATTTTCGATTTTTGTTAGTGTAAACAATATGGCAAGTGTTGTTGTTGTAGGTCTTTCACAGACCAAATATTTCAATGATTATAGAAAGGAAAATTTTGATTTGTTGTGTTACCCAGGATATAGAATACAGGAATTTATTGAAGAGGAAGATGCACTGGAGGCATTTTACTATGCAGATGTAAGTAAACGTTTGCTATAATTATCCATCCCTTTTATGTAAAAAGAACAACAGTAACACATCATAAATATAGTACAATATGGCATCTTAATGTAAGAGTTGCTGAAACTCACAGGTAGTCACAGGCTATTGTAATAAACTATTTAAAAAAAGATCCTTTTAGTGATGTATGTTATATTACTTGCATATGAGTAATACTCAATAATTCAGTAATTGTATCAATGTTAAATTAAATGAATGTACTTCAAAATCAGAAGAATAAAACAATACACTAGAATATATAAATAAACACAACAATGTCCTTTGGTGTTATAAATGCAATTTCGTAGACATATATATCGAAATAATTGCTACATTTTATTTAATCTATATTTTTTGCACAAAATAAAATAAGTTTGAAGTTTACATATCGTGGGTTGCGCACAATGGGGTTGCAATTCCAATTTTTTGAAAAATGACGTTTTTGCATAATATGGCTCATTTTATATTAATACATAATATAATTAAAGAAAGAAAAACAAATATTGCAAATTAGTCCAGTGGTTGTATCTCAATGAATAAATTTTGTGTGCAATATAGTTGTAACTCGAGTTAACAACCATGTTGCACAAAAAGACATTGACTTAACCGTGACGAGTTTTGAGTGGAATAGAGATGTAACTTAGTCTTTATATGGGCATCATTTATAAATAATCAAATTCATTAAGGTTAGGTTGATTAATAAATTGTATGGGCAAACATTGTAAGTCCAGATCAGTTGGCACATATGTGCTGTCTGATCAGGATCTACACTGTTTGCTGTTAGATTTATCAAGTAATTTCTGACTAAAATGTGACCTGTGCAGATTAAGATTAGACTGCACAGATATTCTGGCTGATTTGTATTTACACTGGTGAACAATGTGATAAATTCCATATTTGAGTAAGTGGTAACCCTTTTTTTCATCTATACGCATGTGGGACCAGTGCAGATCCTGATCAGACGGCACGGATGTGGCGGCTGACCTGGATCTGCAGTGTTCGCCCACGCAATAAAGGTGTGTCTATGGAGGAAAAGGTTAAAATCAGAATGCTGTTTGTATAAACATGTACTTGTATTCAAAGACCTTAAAATTTTGTGTAATTGTTTAAACTTCATTTTTATTTATGTGCAAGTTTCAAACAGATATTTTTTTAATTTAAAATGCAGCAGTCAAAATGACATGAGGCCAGAATTAAGTGGAGTTAAAAGTGGAATAAAAAGAATTTGCTTTGAATCTGCTTCAGTTGAAATCCCTGATTAAATATTTTGTAACTTGTGTTTAAATCAAGTCAAAGAAAGTAAATGAACAAATGAAAGTTGATTTTTGATATTTTAGCAAATTCAACTTATTTGTGAAATAAATGAATGGTGATTTTATAAATGTTTAATTAAAACCTAATGCTGCACATTTGTCTAATCTTTGTTACAAACACTAATTTTTATGTGTAAAATACGATAAAAATGTTAAAAATGACTTTATGTCCATTATCTATGTATTGAAAAATTACTTGGTAAGAGAGTGTTGTGAAAGAACAATTAATTTCTTGAAATATAAAGAATAAAATATTTATGAGAAGTAAAACAACCATGAAAAGTTACAAATAAAATATTACAATTTAATTTAGTAATATTTTTACGTATCTAGCTTGTGTATTTAAAACAAAGATATTACCCTTACAAAATCATTATTACAACATTAAATAAGTACACATTTAACACTTAAATTTAAGAATGTTTATGAATAATGTTATTTAAAATAAACTACTCTTGTCATTTTGTCATAAACTACTCCTGTCAAAAATGTTCCAGCAATTCAACGTTTATCTGATATTATAAGAACTTAAAAAACAAAATTTCACAAAAAATCTAAAGTGAACATTATGAAAATCATTTTAAGGAACATGAAAGAGGAATGATAGTGAATTATGAATGTATTTGAATACAGTGTGTTGGTTTGGTGATCATCTCTTGACAAGTAGCTGTTTATTGTAAGGGCAATTAACATAACTATGCAGATTAAATGATCTTATCAGCAGTAGCAATCAGCACTACTGTGTGGGACCCCTACTGTGCTTGTTTATTGGAATGACAGGTAAATGCACTTGGTCTTAAGCAGTTTCAAATGAGATGGGTTAATCTGTTTGTCTTTATAAAAAAGTTATTAAATCATTGCAATACAAAATTATATTTTAGACAATCATATACAGTATCTGTATTGCAATGCTTAATTAAAATACAGTAACTTGAACACCAGTGAAAAAAACTCTTTAATTACAAAATAACTATTTTATCATAAAACAAATAGATTAAACTATTTAATGTTTAACTTCTTGAAGATCATTTGTGTTTACATAATAGTAATTAAATAAAATTAAGCTTGTTATAGATAAAATTATTTAGAAAAAAAGAACAGAAGTTGACCATTTAATTCATTTACTTCATGTATTCACCATGTATCACATCCTCAACAAGTTTAGATCCAGATCAGGCAACAAATATGTCCCAACACATGCATGCCATCTGTTCTAGATCCTAAACTGTTCATGTCTTGGCATCTGATCAGGATTTAAATGTCTTTTTGTGATAAAAGTGGTTTTGCATACTGGACTGGCTATAAATCAGTTTTTCTTTTACTTTACATGTATATATCTCCATGCAGTTCATAGTTCTTCATGTTGGCATCAATAACATACCGAGAGACAGTTCTGAAGTAGCGTTGGACAGGCTACGGACTTTGTACCGTCAGAAAAGGAATTTCAATCCCAGGTAATAAATAATCTATTGACTCTTGGTATTTATTAAATGTGTATAAACTGTAACTTTACAAATGAGAAAGTAAAAAAATAACTTGGTTGTGCACCAGAATAAACCTTATACTCAATAAATAAACACATTTTTATGCATGTGGGATTAGTGAAGATCCAGATCAGCCGGTTAGATATAACCTAACATATTGAAAAGCGAACAGTGTTGATCCACATGTGCCAGCTGATCTGGATCTTCATTGTTCATCCACGGAATAAAGGTGTATCTATGTAGGAAAGGTTGAGGAAATTAAGAGGTCGCAAACATTGCAAATAGCGATAACTAGCCAAAATTTCAAAAATCAATTTTGGGTGAAATACTTATTGCCACCTAGATTTTAGTAAAGAAATGTATTAAGCTATGGATGTAGTAAATGTTTGCAAGCTCAATTTAGTCTAATTCGTGTTCTAATTACCAAGCACATACTGAAAACTGTTGCATGAGAACTCTGAAATTCATGAACAATATACCAAAGCAACTCATACCTGAAATAAGTATATGCTGGTCTACAATGTTTAGTGCCAATTCGTCAAAATAATGTGAGGGTTTTCAAGAAATTCAAGGAAAACTTACTTCCTGGTTCAAACCGAAAGTAGAAATTTGAACCAGGAAGTAAGTTTTCTTTGATTTTCTTGGAAACGCTAACATTATTTTGATGAATTGGCACTAAACATTGTAGACCAGGTATATTGTTCATGAATTTCAGAGTTCTCATGCAAATGGTTTTTCTTTTGTTTTAGTATGTGCTGGGTAATTAGAACATGAATTAGACTTAACTGAGCTTGCAAACATTTACTACATCCATAGCTAAATACATTTATTTACTAAAATCTAGGTGGCAATAAGTATTTCCCCAAAAATTCATTTTTTGAAATTTTAGCCTGTTTGCGATACCTTAAGCTTCTGTAGACACAAATATCTTTTTATTTTTGGTAAATATTTGTTGATAATTAACACATTAAACACAGTTTGAATACTTTTAATGATGTTAGTAATCTTTTTAAGACGGACAATGATTATCAGCTTTTGTAACCACAAACTTTTGGTAATATGAAGTATTTTGGTTTTTTAGCTGTCATGTCATGGTATCAGCTATACTTCCAAGCTGTCAAAATGAGTTTACGAGTGGTCACCGACTATCTGACTATGAACTTGCTTCGATCAACAAGACAATTGAAGAGGTCAACAGGGGAATCAAGATAGCAGCCTTAGGAACTGTTGGACTTAGCTACATTAATCATTATCAGTTCTGGGACAACGGTGTGCCAAGACGATGTATGCTTTTAAAGATGGTTTGCATCTCAGTGTGCTTGGAACCAAAACTGTTGTTGAAAATATAGAAAAATGTCTTCACATTTATAAGGGAATTCAACATTGTTCTAGAACACCTGTCCCTTCATGTTCACCTGTCCCTGTGGTGCCAATCGAAGAAGACACCATCACCAGATCACCTGTCCCAACATGTCCGCCTGTCCCTGTGTTGCCAATCGAAGAAGACACCATCACCAGATCACCTGTCCCAACATACTTCTTCGCGGGATCATCAGATCAGTGACCTATTTTTAATTGTGTGTGTGTGTTTTTTTTTTCATGTGTTCTTTATTATATATTTTATGTGGATTTTAGGATATACATATGTAAGTACTGTTTGTATATATTGTATGTTTTTCTACTTTGGATTTCATTATTGAGAGTGGCAAATAGATTTTTTTGGATAAATTTGATAATTTCGAAGCTGTTTAGCTAGATTTATTTTTATCACGCTTTACAGTAAAGGTCAAACGGTGTTACAGTAGTAGTAAATTAATTCCATTCTTTATTTTAAGTTAGGCATTTTGGAAGCTATCATTTGTTTTGAAAGTTCATTTTGACAGATTATCTCTATAAGTTTGTCCATTAAATATGTAGAATTAATTTACACTAGGTTTTTGTATACCTATTTGGATTTTTGTTTGCATTTGGCAGTTTTTTTTCTCTAAATTTGTTACCAAAACATTTTTTGTAAAACTGTAAAATTGCAGTAATTTAGTCCACTCAACTTTGTAAAGTCCAGGTATTTTCATTAGTACTATGTTATAAGTTTCAAGTGATGTTTTGTTTGTAAATGAAAGTGAATTTGTGTTTGTTTTGATTGTGTCTGGTTAAAACTGAAACTTGTAAGTACATTTTTGATGTGGGTATAAATTGTACTGTATAGTTATTTTTAGTATTTTAGAGGATCTGTGATAGATTTTAAATATTTATTTGCAAAAGGTTAGAGTGTTTAATTGCTATAAAGGTTATTTACGGTTGCGTAACATAAAAGTTTGCAATTATTTAAAATCTTTAGGGTTTTTCTGAGTTTCTGATCTTTTTCACAACCTTAACAGGTCTAATTTGTGATAACACCTCACTAATTTTACTTACAACAGGGTTGAGAGATTAGTGTGTGAATAGGGTTATAGTATACATATATTTATTATATGTTTAATACTGTGCTTTGTGTTGTACCACCCTACACGTACTTGCTTGCTTACGTACTTGCTTGCTTGCGCACTTGCTTGCTTGTGAGTGATAATTTGGTATTTCGTTGGGAAGTGTAAAGTTAAGTGATTTGAGTTTAGGGATAAACCACCAGTGATCTACTAATTAGCTTACATTGAAAACAATTCATTACATAGTCATTTTACAGTACATTTGAATTTTTATTCACTTGTTGCTGTAGATGATTTCTGCAGATCATTGAAAAAGTGTATAGTTTGATATAAACAATCTTATATCAGCTATTGGATTTTCACAATTCAGTGTGACACTTTGTTTACATTATGTTCATTGAGTCATGACATCTTGACCCAGTGTATTGGAGTTGTAGACAGGTTAACCTATATTTGTGAAGGTATTTTCCCACACTATATTGATCCAGTTTATGGATAAGACTTAATTGTGAGGTTCAATATTTTGAATTTTGGGTGAAATATTGATATTGTGGCTAATCTAATAGGGTTTCTGGAATTGAAAGAAACATATTAGATAGTATTCAACAGTAAAAACGTTATACACAGTTAATTTACATTTAATAAGTATTACTGGGTATATATACATTTTTTTATTGTGTTGAATTGAGAAGTAACTGGAGTTCCCATTTGACTTAACATTTTACGGCCTGTTTGAGTTTTCTATAAACTTGACTTAACTCACATTCAGAGTGCAAAAAGTTTTTTTGGTGTTTTTCATTTTTGACTTGATTTTGCACTTGAAGTTTCGTTTTTCGACAAATTCTAAAGAGTTTCACGTGATTGAAAATTAGGTGTTTATTTCTTTTGTGATACTGATTTGAACTGATATTATCACATTCACAATGGCTGAAGGTGAAACCAGTGCTTCGGTCAGCAAGACTTTAGAGTCTAAAGTCAATGTGGAAGATGTTTTGAAACTGATAGAGCAACGGTATGTGTTGATACCGAAGTCGGAGGCTCCTTCGACTACTGTTCCTACATCAGTTGCCCCTGTTACTTTACCTGCGGGTAAACCCCGGTTGGCAGATTTAATTCGGGATTCTGCTGGTGCTATACCAAAAAGAAATGTTTCTCATGGTATTCAGCCTTTGTTCCCTCCTGTATCTTCGGTGCCTCCCAATCTTAATACCTTGCCGGAACCTGTATTAAGTACACCTGCTGTGGTGTCAGCACCATACTCATTTTTGGCTTCTACACCTATGCCTTTTGTTCAGCCATCTATGTCCATGGCTAGACCTCAGCCGATTTTGCCAAAGATTCCTTGTTTTTCGGGGGATGACCCTTTACCTAAGGGTGAGATGCCATACATAGTGTGGAGATATGAAGTGGAATGTTTATTCACTAACCCTGAACTTACTCCAGCCCATATTCTACAGTTGATACGGGGATCTCTTCGAGGTACAGCTCGAGTTATGATTGTTCCCTTAGGTCAGACCTCTACATCCGAGGAGATTCTTAACAAGCTAGATGTTTTGTTTTCCGAGGCTTCAACCAAGGAAGACCTGATGACTGAGTTTTTTAATACTCGGCAGAAGCCTCAGGAATCAGTCACTGCATATGCATGTCGACTTGAGACCTTGTTGCAGTCAATATTAATAAGGGTCAGTTACCGGGTTTAGCCCGAAATGACATTCTTATGCATAAGTTTTGGACGGGCTTGGAGTCTTCTGTGTTGAGGTTGCAGACTAGACATAAGTATGACTCTCTTAGTGACTATAATTTGTTACTCAGGGAAATTAGAAAGGTAGAAAAAGAGATTGCACATGAATCTACTGTTCCTTCTCCTTTTCTGACTCAAACTGTGTCTCACTCTCAGACTGCTAAGTCATCTTCGGCAAAGCATACCCCAGTTTCTGTTGAATCTAATTTCGATTTTAAACTTTCGGCTTTGGAAAAGAATGTTGATTCTCGACTTTCTAATACTGAGTCTCGATTTACTTCTTTTGAACAGAGAATTGATCAGAAAATAGACAACAAGTTTGATCTAATTATAAAGAAACTTGATGGTCAAAATTTCAATTCTGGTGGTAACCGAGGTCGAGGTCGTGGTTGGTACCACAACAAGGAGAAAAGAGGTGATGCTGATAATGCTGGCAGCAGCAGCAAACCTGATGCTGATAACCCAGGAAATTTTGATGGCTCCAGTACTGTTGGTCAAAATACTTCCTCGGGTAATAACAATTTCAGAGGCAGAGGTAGAGGCAGAGGTCATTTTCACGGTTCTAACCGAGGAAAGGGCAATTCAAAAAACGAGTAAATGTCTCTGTTGTGGGCGAAACAGAGATTGTGGCTGATAAAGCCCAATCAAAGACTGAACCAGATGATTTTGTTAATAGGCTTATTGGTTCTGCAAATGAACATCAGGTGGTTATTAATGGTGTTCCTTTCAAAAGTTTGTTGGATTCTGGATCCATGGTTACAACTATGAGCCACACTGCATTTCAGTCTTTGAATCCCAAGGTGATTTTGCATTCTTTAGATTCTCTTGGTCTCAACTTGTCAGTTGCAGATGGTTCTTCTCTTAAGTATTCTGGTTGTATTGAAGCTACTGTTTCAGTTCCATTTTTATCTTCTTTTAACCTTGACATACCAGTTCTGGTCATACCAGATAATGATTTTAACAGTGTTTGTCCGTTGATTATTGGAACAAACGTGCTTCGCAGATGCAAAGCATTTTTAAATCAGATACCAGAGGAGAGTACAGTTCCTAGCGAATGGCAGTTAGCTATGGACAGTCTTGAATCACGCACTTATCCAGTTAAGGTGTGTGGAAAGAAAACTATTTCTGTTGCACCATTTGAAAGTGTTACCATAAATGGAATGGTTAGGAATTTTGATGATTCTATTACTTCAGTGGTTACTGAAACTTCTGAACTTTTTCAAGGGTATACTGTTTGTCCTCGTGTTGTCAAACTGCATAATACTTCTTCAGCCAAAATTCCTGTTAGAATTTGCAACATGACTGCCAAGACATTGACTTTTAAGCCAAAATCAAAGATTTGTGAGGTTTCTGAGGCTAAAGTCATTGATGACATTACATCATTAATTTCTCAGGAGAGTTCCTGTGAGCCCCCTTTCAAGGATGTCTCAGTGGACACATCTAATTTAACTCCTGAGCAGACATTGAGGTTCTTTCAAGTCTCAGGAAAATGGAAGGGTGTATTTTGCACTTCAACAAAGGACATTGGGAAGACCAATCTAGCTCAACACCGTATAGTGTTAGAGGATGAGACGCCTTTTAAGGAGCCATATCGTCGTATTCCCCCAGCCCTCTATGAGGAACTCCGGCAACATATTAAAGAAATGTTGGATGCTGGTGTTATTAGGGAATCTGATTCTCCTTATTCTTCCAATGTTGTCTTAGTGCGAAAGCCATCGGGTGCACTTCGTTTTTGCATTGATTGGCGTAAACTCAATAACAAGACTCGTAAGGATGCATACATGTTACCTCGTTTTGATGATACCATTGATGTTCTTACTGGTTCAAAGTTTTTCTCCAAAATTGATCTCCATTCTACGTATTGGCAGATTGAGGTAGCTGAGGAGGATAAGCCCAAAACTGCTTTCTCTGCAGGGCCTCTTGGATTTTATGAATGGAATCGGATGGGCTTTGGCTTAACGAACGCCCCTGCAATATTTCAGCGTTGCATGGAGAAATGTATAGGTGACATGCACCTCAGGGAATGTCTTATTTTCCTAGATGACATTTTAATATTTTCATCAACTTTTGATGAACACATTTCAAGGTTGGAATCAGTTTTTCAACGATTAAATGACCACAACTTGCGAGTCAAACCTTCCAAATGTGTGTTTTTTAAGTCCTCAGTTACATATTTAGGGCACATTGTTTAAGCCCAAGGCATTGCCACTGACCCCAATAAAACTTCTGCTGTGCAGGATTGGCCTGTCCCAGTTAACATTAAAACCCTGTGGCAATTTTTAGGTTTTACAGGGTACTACAGGAAGTTTGTTCCTAACTATGCCCAAATAGTTAAACCACTTAATGATTTATTGCAGGGTCATGGTCTAAACATGTCCACTTTGCCATGTGGTGCCAATCGAAGAAGTCACCATCACCAGATCACCTGTCCCAACATGTCCACCTGTCTCTGTGGTGCCGATCGAAGAAGTCACCATCACCAGATCACCTGTCCCAACATGTCCACCTGTCTCTGTGGTGCCAATCGAAGACGACACCATGACCAGATCACCTGTCCCAACATGTCCACCTGTCCCTGTGATGCCAATCGAAGAAAGACACCATCACCAGATCACCTGTCCCAACATATCCACCTGTCCCTGTGGTGCCAATCGAAGAAGATACCATCACCAGATCACCTGTTCCCTCATGTTCCCAAGTATTAAATATTAGTTTAGTAATGTCCAGGCGACAGAAGAAAAATAGTAAGAAGAGAAAAAACAGAACAAGATAGAAACAACCATACTCAAAATAAGAAAATAAATTCAAACCATGTAGAAGCAGTGAATATTTTATTAAGGAAAAAAATTGGTCTGGGTGTGTCTGGACCTCAGTTGCCTGAAAAAGTTCCAGTTTTTTTAAATGAAGAAGGTAGATGGCACATTGAGTCACCAATGAACCCCACTGAATCCCCAGCATGTCAAATACACAATACGCATAAGGACCATTGGGTAGCATCAATTTTTCATAATGACATTTATTTATGTGATAGTTTAGGAAATGAAAGAAGTAATGATATTATTATTCCTGACGGCTTAAAATTACAACTATCACTATTATATGGCAGAACAGATGACCAGATTGAGCGTGACCTCGCTCTTCCTTCTCTTTGTCCTTTCAAATGTGTGGCCAATTCCTTCTCAAAATTGTTTAGTGCTGGATTTAAATCTGATTAATAAGAATGATTTATTAAAGTATTTATATTCCTGTAACAAAATCAATAATCCAGATTGGTTTAACGCGAACATTTAGCTACAGCATGATTGCCTTATTAAAAAGTTTTGAAAAATTATTTAGCATTAGAAATTGCACTGTAATATTTGCTTTATTTCAGAAGACAATGACCACTGCGCACAAATGATAGTGCCTCTAGCTGGGAGCGAACCCGCACCGTCACGGCGACAGCGCCTAGCCCTGCAATTCCCGCGACGCAACCAATTGAGGTAACCGGGACAACCCCCAAAACGGTTGATCGGATAGCCCTGATAAACGTTACGATCACTGCATGACATCGGTCACGGGATATTTTACTGATAACAGTACTGACTATATGTAAGGGGAGACTTTTTACGGCCGCCACACTGCACAAATTTTTCTAATGTTAGCTACTGAATGTTTCCTTGGACTCTGTGTGTTAAACACAATGGCAATACCAAAGTGCCTACTGCACTGTAAATGAATCAGTTGTGTTAGCATGTAGACCATTAAATTAAAGTTTAAATTGCACTTTATCTGTATATTGAAACTTCAAGTTAAATTTGAAGGGAAATATTTGAGGAAAAACTGTTTAGCAGAGAGCATAAGGGTGTTTTTAAATGGAAAATACTGTCCGAGTTTACAATAAGATGAAATAGACCTATAAGAAATAGCCATCATCCCTTCTAACTGTTAAACCATCTGATTTTCAGTTCATTAAATGCATCTTTACTTATTTGCATAGTCACATCCTTTTAAAAAAATTGATTTATTGCTTAGCTGATATGCTTATTTCATTTTTTAGCAAGAAAATAATAGATTTATACACTCCCATCCAAGCAAACACATTCACATTTGTACATTATGCTAATAAAAAATGGGTCTTGTTTTTATGACCATGTTCCTTAATCTGATTAGTAAGGCACATGTCTTATCAGCAGATGGTGTTATATATGTCCTTTGAAGATCAAAAGTGCCCTTTGTAAAGTAAAAGTGTTGCATTCAACTTTAATGTTCAACTTGAACTTTATTTAACATATTTATTTCACAATCCAAATCAAGATGATTTGATAAGTAATACTTTAAGGTTACACCGGAAGGATAATACTTTATTTCTTTCTCATCTTTGAAAATCCTGAAATCCTAAAAAATGTAAATTAATATAGGAAAAAATGAATAACCTTTAGACATACAGAATCATGAATTGTAGGAATTATCGACTCAAAACATTCACCTATGCTTTTGTTATTTTAACTATAGTCACAACAATTCCACAACACTTCATATATTTATCCGGAGCTCACAGCTTATTATTGTCTATGGCAAAGAGTGTAAAACTGGAGATTTGTTTGAGTACACTTTTTGTTTGTGGGTTTTGTTTCGAATTTCAATATTTATTCCCTCAACTGCTTTTCTCAAAGACAAATAATCATCACCTAAGTTTTCGAGCAGTTTTCAATTTATTTGGAAGAAACAACGTGATCGTAACCCCGTTGCTGTCAATAATGAAAGAACAGTGTGATTTTCTGAATTTGCTGGGTTTTAAAGCTACCTACATAGGCAGAGACACTGCAGACGATTTGGATATTCTTGAAGGACATTATGACTTTCTGTTTACTTCTCCTGAAAGTCTTCTCGGCATGACGAAATGGAGAGACATGCTAAGTAACAGTTCCTGGATACGTTTACTTGTTGTCGACGAGGCACATGCAATTAATCACTGGTAATAGTTAAGTTGTCATAGTTTTTTCTTCTATACCTTTATTCGTGAAGATAAGGACGTCCTGTTAGTAATATTTCACTACTATTTCACTAATGCAGAATAGGGATGAGCGTTCCACACAGTGATTTGATGACCACGCTCGAACCAGAATGTTAAGTTCATCAGGAACCCCTCATACGTTCTGCCTGTTTGATGTATTATTATATGTTAATAAATAAGTGATATGATATCTGCCCTGTTATATGTCCGAGGGCAGTCGTAATAACCCAAGGCTAATTCGACTGACCCTAGGACAAATAACGGGGCCAATATCAAATCACTTATTTATTGACAATTTTATTAAATAACCACAAGAACTTATAACATTAATCTCCCACTTTCATTAATTTAATTACTACGTCATGATGCCAGTTCCTACGTCGTTTGAGCGAAAGGTGACGTTATTTATTTAACGAATGTTTACTACTTTTAGAGCATTTGTTAACTTTCTTTAATTCAATGGAAAGGATGGGTATGTTCTCAACACTGAATGTTTTTAAGTGATTATCGTTTCAGAAACACCAGAAGGCCATGTTTGAAATGGGTTGTAGAGCAGCTTGCCACACTGATAATAAGTCACCATTTTTTATATTTTCAGAGGGAAAAATCAAACGGAAAGTAGAAGATTGTCTTCGTGATCTGCAAATTATAACAAAAGAACTAAATAATTATGTTTGTGGTGCTTGTATTGGAGAGGTGACTGGTACTTGTAGTTTAGAGAATATATTTGCAACTGAAAATAACATTGAACAAAAGTTTAGGTGCAAAGATATCCATGTAACCGAGATGCAGTCTGATATTGATTTAAACGTTTAGAGATATTCAACATTAGGGATTTAGGAAGAAAATAATATACCATCGTTTTTTATTTACCTTACATTTGTCTGTATAATGGCTAACATTTTCATTATATTCCAGTATCCATATTATTTTATTCTAGGACTTGTTTTTTTAATCTGTTTATTGTCAGTAACTTGCTAAAATGTGTATGCAGGTACAGATAATAGGCAGGTGTCAGTGTCAGTCCTAAGTATTAAAGTTAATTCTTATGAAAACAGTCTTTCCAATGACCGATTAGGTGTGACAACATCTCATATTAAGTCACCTGTTTCAAGTGTCATCTAAAAAACATGCAACGGGATAAACAAAATGTCAATCACCACTTAATTAAATAATGCTCGACAAATTTTGACAGACAAATAAATCATTTTATTCTCCAAACTGTTAACACAACATAATGAAAAAAGTATTTTAAAATTGTTTGATTTCATAATATCATTTATAACGATCGATCCATATACGTTATGTGATAACGTCCCATCATGTTTTTATACATAACTGGTGCATGCATACAAATCGACAATACCCAAAATATTGGGACACTTTTTGAACAAATATTTTTTGCAACCCTAAATATTGGGACACGAAAATTTTTTAATTATTTAAACTGTCCCAATACTTAGGGTGATTACGGTATTCAGTCTGGTTAATTTTGCCATCTTGAATCTACCACCGCGCATCCTTGATTGGCAATATTTGATTATCATACTGTTAATTACCAGAAATTGACAGAATATTCTCACTTGCCAGTCTGTCCCAAAAATAATGGAATCGTGTTGAGAAGGTGTGAATGACTCGTTTATTAAACTGCGTTAAATTCTACACGTCGTCACTTACCCAGTTGGTCTGTTAATCGTGGTGTATCGAAGTAATTAATGCTAATAGTAAATAGATAAATTTTTTATTTGATATATTTTTGTTCATCATTAATCTTTTAGTGTATTAATTAAACGTTTAATTCTTTGCCTTCTGTGTTTATTTAATTATCAATGCACACCTTCTCCAGTATTCTGTTTGAAATGTTTTCTGAATGAAGGGCCATCTTGAGTTGTCATTGCACGGACATCAGTAAAATAAAAATATCAAAATCTCTGAAACGGCAAAATGCCGTTTAATGAAACTTTGCACACATAAATGTTATTAATGTATCTTCATTTTGAATTTATTAACGCATGTTAGAACAGTAAAGAAAAGTAACAAGATCAAAAATTCTCATTCTATTTACATAAATTCACAAAATCTAAACACAAAACATCTTTTCAAATATGCATACGAGTAATATGATACTGGCATCAATTTGTTGTGTCTATTTTTCTCTTCTTACCAATATACTACAATATCTTTAAAAAATGTAATTCAAACAAGGGTCATCTACTTAAAAAATAGTGAGGCCGTTTTAACTAATAATTTTCTGTGAGGTCGTTTTAACCAAAATGAGGCCGTTTTAACCTGAGGCCGTTTTGACTGTGATTCGTGGGGAATTTGTTTTCATTTTCAAACTTGCTTTTGTGTTCAAACCATGCAGATAAGTAGGGATTGAAACTTTCTTTAAATGCATTTGATCAGTTTTGCAACATTATCTAAATAAAAGCTATTTTTATCACATGGTGTGTTTTTGGATAAGCGATTCTTGGATAAATATGTGTTCCAATTATTTTCAATCACAATTTCATTAAACTTTATTTTTGTTACAACTGCTACCTAAAAATATCATGATTACTCTCTTGTCGGGTGCGTAAGTCCATGAATTCTATTGTGAATTGTTGTTTTTTCAAGGGGGACGGGATTATAGGAAGGGATGGAAATATAGGAAAGTAGGATATCAACTATCAGTGGGGAAACTTAAAAAATAAAACAGACATCGCAACTGATTAGCATATTGGATACAAGATATATAAATCTATCATATAAATCTATCTATAAATTATTTAATTAAAAATTTATTAAGATAGTGGGGGATCTGATAAACTGGCTTACCTAATGATAAGCTTCTTTTAATCATATGTCATATGATTCGTTCGTTAAAGCGTTTACGTCCAATTAGCAACCAAAGTCGGATGATCTATATGCCGGAGTTCTGGAAAAAGGCAATGAAAAACCCTTGTTTAAAACTAAACTACTATATTCTTTAAAGTCTGAGCTCTAAATGATCAAAAGTATCATTAATTACAACTGTTCTCAACGGCATTCTTAGCTTTCCGCCATTCTGGAACGCTCAAAACAAGGGAAGTAACTCAAGTAAACTTTTTTACCACTACACCGGGTTAAAGGTTGTTGTCGGCCTCGCTATTTAGGCTGTTGACTGAAAAAAGCGCGATCCTAGCAGACATCACAATGAGGCTCAAAGTATAGAAGTTGACTTTTGCTGGGCACTGATTCATGCTGCAAATCTGTCGCTAAACAAAAAAAACAACGCAAGATTACTTAAACAATGTATGGGAAGGTGAGCAGCCTGAATGTGTTGTGCATATTTGTTCAGCACATCTTAAACACAGTATAAGCTCAGTGTTGAAAACATCTGACAAAAAACATAAACAATTGTTTGTCAACAGTGGCATCTATGGTGCAGAGTAAAACTTTACAAGAAGTGGACAATCTATTCAATCACCTCTGTGCTGTAGCACTTACAAGGCAAGGGCCTTTAGATGAAGAAGTAAATAACCTAGCAAAATTTCTTAAACATGATGAGGTGGATGACCTATTGTCATCAACAACAGAACTTCAAGAAGTTGATGAAGAAAAAATTGATGACATGGTAAAAGAAAAAAGCTGGCTAAAACAGCCTGCGTATTACCAGCACTTTGCCCGCATATATGAAAAATACCATGACAAGGATGACAAGAAAGATGAACAAATTACAAATCCTTCCTTCAACAAGAGCTTTGTTGACTACCTTATGCAAAGACTGTTGTCAGTACTGCCTCTTTGGTGTGGAATGTTAATTCAAGAAAGGCACAGAACAAATGCTACCTTAGAAAATTGGTTCAGGTTTGTAAAGGAGACCATATTGTTAAGAAAAACCAGACTTCGGATAGGGAAATTTATTATTAAATAAATGGCTTCAAGTCTTCATGGACGCATAATTGAATATGGACTTCCAGTGAAAGAAGGTACATAAAAATATTATAGTATTACAAAGCAATCATTATACAATCGCTTCGAAGAAGATGGGGTTAAACTGTTTTACCCTTGTCTGTCCGTTCATTCTTCTGGCTGTGTGTAACAAAGTTTCTGTTTCGGTTTTCTAAGCAACTATAACATGCAGTAGACTGATATTTTGAATGTTGCTTTATCCTATAATCCCATTTGATGTAAAGCTATTTAATGCTCCTTGCTCATCTACTTTCTGTTTACAGAATTTTTTTTTATAGATTTGTATGCCCCGCCATGTAATGGCGGAAGGGCATATAATGTTCACCCTGTCCGTATGTGTGTCAATGTGTGTGCAAAGTATGGAGACCCAATGCCTGCCGTATGTAACACGCCAATTAACCCACTACATTTGGGAAACCCAGCTCATAAATAATGGTAGTGACTTTGACATAATGTTTTTTCCGCTAAATTGGACATATTTATGGCGGAAAAATTGTTTTTAGCATTGTATTGCATTGCCGGTTAACACTCGCAAATTTTGTCATCGACATACACAGATTCTGATGGTGGATATTATTCGTTAACACAGTTTAATGCCATTTTCGCGCATACGCATGGATTCCAACAACAAGGCGCATGCTATATCCCGGTACTATTTTATCTCCGGTACTTTTTTCGGTAATTTTTGATCCTTTAAAACATAATTTTAGATGATATTTGTGTTGAAATTAAATGATTATAACCAAAAATAAAACATATTTGATGCATATAAAACAAGAGGGCCATGATGGCCCTTTATCGCTCACCTGAGTACAACAAAGTTCTTTTTAGTAACAGTGACCAAGACCCTGAGATGACCCATATTCGAACTCATCCGAGAAATCATTGGGACAAACATCCTGACCAAGTTTCATGACAATCGTAGCAAAAATGCGACTGCTAGTGTTAACAAGAAAATTCTATCTTTAGTAACAGTGACCTAGTTTTTGGACCCATATTCGAACTCGTCCAAGAAATCATTGGGACAAACATCCTGACCAAGTTTAATGACAATCGGAGCAAAAATGTGATCGCTAGAGTGTTAACAAGAAAATTCTATTTTTAGTAACAGTGACCTAGTTTTTAGACCCAGATGACCCATATTCGAACTCGTCCGAGATATCATTGGGACAAACATTCTGACCAAGTTTCATGACAATCAGAGCAAAAATGTGACTGCTAGAGTGTTAACAAGAAAATTCTATTTTCAGTAACAGTGACCTAGATTTTGGACCCAAATTACCCATATTCGAACTCGTCCGAGAAAGCATTGAGACAAACATCCTGACCAAGTTTAATGACAATCGGAGCAATATGTGACCGCTAGTGTTAACAAAAAAATTATTTTTAGTAACTGTGACCTAGTTTTTGGACCCAGATGACCCATATTCGAACTCGTCTGAGAAATCATTAGGACAAACATCCTGACCAAGTTTCATGAAAATCAGAGCAAAATTGTAACCGCTAGAGTGTTAACAAGAAAATTCTATTTTTAGTAACAGTGACCTAGTTTTTGGACCCAGATGACCCGTATTCGAACTCGTCCGAGAAATCATTGGGACAAACATCCTGACCAAGTTTCATGACAATCGGAGCAAAAATGTGACTGCTAGTGTTAACAAGAAAATTCTATTTTTAGTAACACTGACCTAGTTTTTGGACCCAGATGACCCATATCCGAACTTGTCCAAGAAATCATTGGGACAAACATCCTGACCAAGTTTCATGACAATCGGAGTAAAAATGTGACCCCTAGAGTGTTATTCTATTCTATTTTTAGTAACAGTGACCTAGTTTTTGGACCCAGATGACCCATATTCAAACTCGTCCGAGAAATCATTGGGAAAAACATCCTGACCAAGTTTCATGACAATCGGAGCAAAAATGTGACCGCTAGAGTGTTAACGAACTAAGTGTGGACGGACGACGGACGACAGACGACGGACGACGTCCGACGGACATTCATCGATCCTAATAGCTCACCCAGGTGAGCTAATTACCGAAAAAAATACCGGAAAAAAGTACCGTAGACCCAAAATAGTACCGGGATATAGCATGCGCCCAACAACAACAATGGCTGACATCAAGCACGTTTTCCTGAAGAAATAAATAAGGTTTTGCTTATTGTTTCGATTTTAATTATCATATTTGACTTAGAAAGACAATGTGTTATTATTTTATGATTAAAATTGCCTATTGGCTGTTACAAAACTACCTGCCGGGTAAGCGAACGTGATACGAATGTTTAACTTACGAAGCCGAAGGACCGTTTATTCACCGTAATTCGTTTTCTTGTAACTGCAGATAAATGCACAGGAAAGCCAGAAAACAACATTCGTAAGTAAATTTTTGATAGTAATAAACCGTTTGAAATGAATGGTACCGAAAACGATACTGCCAAAGACTACTGTCATGTATTTCCACGACACATCTTTTCAGTGGAAGTATGATTTATTTGATCATCTAACAAAGATTTAAAATTTATTGAAGCTTCATCGTGACAAAATAATCAAATTCCGGCTTATGTGCGCCGTATAACCGGTCAGAGGTCTAACTGATTGAGAGTAGATTATACCCCGACCCTGTCAAAAGGAATCAATGATTTAAATACCTTTTTTTTTGTAGATCATGAGGCCTAGAAGGGGTCAAAGAGAAGAAAGCTGCAGCCTTAGCTGTGAAGAGGATGAATTGCTGGCAGTCAGATTCATTGATTGCTATATTGGTATGATTTTTAAACTTGTTATTTTCTGGGTTTTGCCTTATAACAGACAAGAACCGTCAAGAAGCTATAATTTGTTTTTATTGAATTTGAAAGTTTGTTTTAAACACAGACTTAAGATTTTGCATTTAACATGCTGGGGAATATTACCATTAACGTTTATGCTGTACACCTCGATCGATAAGGTATTTCGAGAGCAAAAGAAAGTGTCAAATGGTCATTGTAATTGTATTCCAACAACTTACAAAAGCGCATGTCGGAAGAACTCTTAAACAATCTTGTTCCCGACCATTGCAAGACTACACATATTTAGCCCCCCTGGTTCTGCACCAAAAGATGCACTACAGTCTATACAAACTTTGACGCAGCAACCAGGAGGCTGAATGGGTTGGTTTTGCTGTTGTTTGAAATACTAAAATAATATGCTATTATTTATAAATCAATTCTTAAAACAAGCTGGTAAATCTGATCACCCCCAATTAACAATAAAAAATAAACTAACAAGAAAAAGTCGTCGCCACGCGCCGAAAACCAGGTTTTTTAATTTAATACTTATACTTTTGTAAAGAAAATATCTGATATAAAGAAACTGAACTTCTTTTTTTAGCAACAGTGACCTTGATCTTGATCACAGACTTCCGAGTAGAAATCCCGAGTTGCGTCTTGGTATCAGCTACCCAAAGAAAGTTTGGTGTCAATAGATCATAGCTAACCCAAGTAATAAGGAGAAACCTAAATTTTTATTTTTAGCAAAAATGACATAGACATTTATCACAGACACCTGGGTATCAATCCTAAGTAGTGTCTTGATATCTCACATACTAAGTTTGGCATCCAGAGGTAAAAGCAAACTCAAGTTATTGAGGGTAAGCTGAATTTCTATATTTAGCAAGTGACCTTGACATTTATCACAGACACCTGGGTAGCAATCGCAAGCTGTCTGTTGATATAAGCTACCCACAAACCAAGTTAAGGGTCAACAGGCAATTTAGCATCAACAGATAAAATTCACAAAATACTTAACAAAAAATCTAAGTCAAAAAGGGGCATAACTTTTGCAAAACACAATCAAAACCCCTATGAAACTTGACATGATAATTGGTACTGTGATGTCAAACAATTATGTAAAGTTTTAAAGCTATACCTTGAATCGTTACTGAGAAAAGACAACTTTCACAAAAAACTTAACACAATTTTTAAGTGAAAAAGGGGAATAACTTTGTCAAAATAAGTCAGGGATTATGAAACTTGTCCTCATAATTGGTATTCAGATGTCAGATAACTATGTTAAGTTTCAAAGTTGTACCTTAAACGGTTACTGAGAAAAACACACATTTCACAAAAAACTTCACAAAATTTCTAAGTGAAAAAGGGGCATAACTTTGTCAAAATACAGTCAGGGATTATGAACTTGTACTGATAATTGGTATTGATATGTCTGACAACTTTGTTAAGTTTCAAAGTTGTATCTTGAACGGTTACTGAGAAAAACACAACTTTAACAAAAAACTTCACAAATTTCTAAGTGAAAAAGGGGCATAACTTTGTCAAAATACAGTCAGGGATTATGAAACTTGTCCTGATAATTGGTATTGTTATGTCAGACAACTATGTTAAGTTTCAAAGTTGTACCTTGAACGGTTACTGTGAAAAACACAACTTTAACAAAAAACTTCAAAAAATTTCTTAGTGAAAAAGGGGCATAACTTTGTCAAAATACAGTCAGGGATTATGAAACTTGTCCTGATAATTGGTATTGATATGTCAGACAACTATGTTACGTTTCAAAGTTGTATCTTGAACGGTTACTGTGAAAAACACAACTTTAACAAAAAACTTCACAAAATGTTGACACCCGCCCGCCCGCCCAACGACATACCCCAATTTAATAACCAGGATTTCCTTAAGAAAACCTGGTTAAAAAGATAATTCGACCTACCGACCCTAATTTTATCTGCCATGTTACCTGAACTACACATATTTTTTTTTTATTTTAGCCTTAATAGTGTAAAGGAGACCCGATGACTTTACATACCCTTTGGCTTTGAAAAACAGTTGGTAGGTAGTGCTATGTTGAGGCAAGAAAGGAACATAGTTTGTTTGCTGTGTTTTGCAGTCAGTAAAAGTTTAAAGTAGCCATATATAATCTTGGTCTTTATACCAGTATTCCACGATCATACGGCAGTGTCATACCATCTTTAGAAATATTTACATACCGGTATACTAGTAATACTGCTCACCTCTACACAGACCTATTTGGAGTAATCGGTAATTAGAAATGCTTGTGTTCTGAGGCAAAAGAGGTAAAATGAAAGTTGGAGACATAGACCCGACATTGATGACTACCTTACACTCCTTGATGCCAACGGTTGTTGTCGTCGCCATGCTCAGTGATTGTGGAGATGGTGCATTTAAAATGTCTGTATTTTGGTAATGGTTTGAGATAGCATACTTAATTTTTAACACATACTGGCAAGGGATCAAAAATGGTTTTGCGTATATGTCAATTACATGGACTGTACCAGTCACACATTACAAGAATAGTTCAAAAACTTTACAGGTTTTTTATGCACCCAGCATCTAATGCGGGAACATATAGTGATTGTCCTTTCCTTACGTCCAGGGTTAACCAAATGGCGCTATTTCGTCTAGCACCTTTACCGGTTACTGGAAATCATGGGCACTAATGTAACATGGAAACTCAATCTGATTAAAATCATATCCTGAAAACCGCTACGATATAACATTTTGTTAGATCTGACTTTAATGAGATTGATGGAAACTACACTAAAAAATACTTTGTTGACCAGAGACAGAGACTTGTTTCATGATATGTAATAAATAATAATTAGGATTACTCATTAAAATTTCATTAATGGGAATAACAATTGTTTACATTTTGAATTTTACAAACATGCTTCAAGAAAAAGGGAAAATTCCATCAATTTTTGATCAAGTTATGATTCTGATGGTTTTTGCTGTCTATTGTTTGCTTATTTTGTGGAAAAAAAAGATAGTTGATTCAGTATTTTTCTTACAAAATCATATTTTTTTCCTCAAAAATGTGATATTTTAACTGAATTCGCAAATAAATATAGCTTTCAACACAAAACATTCTTTCTAAATAAATCTGTTTTGTTTAAAATGTTGGGAACCAAATTTTCTTATTAAAAATATTAAAAATGGCGTCCTGCTATGATGATGCATAAGGGACCATAACTTTGCCATTTCTTGATAAAATTATTTTTTGTTGAGTTTCTCACATGTATGACTACATGGGAATACTATCAGGTCAGTAAAAATCTTTTATTTTATAAAAGTCGTTCCTTTACCTACCGGGGTTAATATTTGCTTATTAGGTAATATGTTGTCTGCTTTTTTCTAAAAATAAAATTTTCTCTTATAGCAATTGGCTATATTCACTTATTTTACGAATGTTTTCATTTTGATTGGTTGTAATTTGACTGTCTACTTTTACCACATTAACGTTAACAAAACCTGTATTTTTTTTGTTCTTTCTCCCTTCTCCGAATAGTCGGGCAAAAAATTTCCTCCAAAACAAAGCCTTTACATTTAAAGCGATAAAACCCAGTATAGTGGTCATTGCGACCAGCGTAGATCCAGATCAGCTGCTGCATAACACGACAGACTGATACATTACACTGTTCCCGGCCATTCATTTGGAAGGTTTCTAATGACCAATCAGCGAAAAGGTGTGAACCCTCATCAGCTGGGGTCTACACTGCCGAATGGTAGCAAGGGCCTAACAATTCAGCGCTTTTAGGGGTAGAAAAATAACGACAGTTTGCTTTGTTTCTGACAGCTTATCTTGTTGTTATACATTATATTCACTCATTATCACTCTAAACGAGATTTAAGACAGGACGATGCTCTGAGCTCGAGATATGCAATACTCGAAGCAGCTACACCAGTTATTTATCCGTCCGTACACATTTCATGTCCAGTCCATAAATTAAAAACCCGTCGTAGAAATTTTAATGAAACTTGCGTCAAATTCCTTCCCCACGAACCCAAGTTCTAACGTGGCCAGGTCAAGGTCACAAGTTGAAGAATTAACCATGTATTTCGTATCCGGTTCATATGTTCTGAACCCTTGGGGATGAATTTCATGAAACTTTAGTGAAATGTCGAGCCCAGACGATGTGTAGAACTCTTGCCCCCACCTGAACGAAGGTCAAAGGATGAATTTCGTGAAACTTCAGTGAAATGTTCGTCCTTTGACCTTCATCCGGCCAGGCGGGGGCAAGAGGTCAAGGCCACCTGTGGTGTTTAAAGATTTTAGCAATGTATTTTGTCACTCCATTTGTGCAAATTTCGTTTGGTCCTTAACTACTCAACCCCTAGAAGGAATTTCATGATACTTTTGTCAAATGTTCAGCTCGTCTTCACGTTTGTCTCTATCTTGCTTTGAGGTTTTTGTAGTTTGTCTCGCCCGAACATGCACTCCTTTGCTTAAAATGCAGCAAAAACGAACGAGACACCCTCAAAAGAAAAGACTATAGTCTTGTTTTCGAAGTACAAATACGAGGGGTGATCAAGAAATAAACGAACTGGGTGCAAAAGATAATGGTCAGTAGAAGAACATAAAAAAGATCTGTCATAAATTTCAATCTTCAATATATAATTCTTTGATTTTCTTATCTTTTCAAAGCATTCTGACATAAACAACACAAATATACATGAAAATACATCGCATGTGCTGCATGTGCCGGGCCCTTTATACGTGAAATTATGAGTTGATTGATGATTCCGTGTTCTGCTAAGAAGTCACCAAATCATAGACCTAAAACCGAGATTTTTTGACACGTTTAAACTTCTTCGGTCGTCTTTTCTTAAATCAGGGTCGGCTTTTGAAAAGTTAAAAAAAACGTTCGAATACGGAGGGGTCAGGTTTACAACTCCTTCCGCTCTGCAGCCCCTGTCAACATCTAAGGTCATGACTTGCGGACAAGAACCCAATCACAGTTAGGTGATCAAACTCACAGAGGTTGCAAAATTATTCTTTGAAAACTGTATTTTTGAACAAAAAAGTTTATATTTACAATCTGTGTGATCGTGACTTTTTAGGTTCGTAATGGGTTTTTTTACAAGACGGTCCATTTTATTTAGATTATCTCTCTGTAAAACCTGAGTTTCAAACCCGAATATGTCGTATTTCGAGGTTTTGTTAGGATGCTTTCAAAGTTACAATTTTGTCAAGTTCGTTTTTTTATTGCTGTCCAAATTCACATATATCAAAAGCATTTGGATGACTGTCGATCTAAACCGTTTTAAAATTCCTCATGTGTGTATTAAGAAAGAAAATAAGGCACAGAAACTCTGTATTGTGGTCATGTAAATAATTTGATGTTTCATAATGATAATGTAGGTATTTTTCACATTTATAATAGTACGAGTGTATGAAAAAGACATGTTAATAGTTTCAAATCATTTTATTAACGAACAGTAAATACGATTTGGAATTTGCAAAAATTAGTTTTTTATATAATGCTTGCGGGCTCTTGATGGACGACGAAGTTAATGAAGGCTTGTGGACACTTGATTTATGACAAAAAATAATCAAGTGATAGTGCCTCTAGCTGGGAGCGAACCCGCACCGTCACGGCGACAGCGCCTAGCCCTGCAATTCCTGCGACGCAACCGATTGAGCTAACCGGGACTAACCCAAAAAAGGTTGATCGGATAGCCCTGATATACTTAACAATCACTACATGACATCGGTGACGAGTTAATTTACTGATAACAGTACTGACTATATGTACGAGGAGACTTTTTACGGCCGCCACACTGCACAAATAGCGCTACTGTGAATTTCAAATGGTAGTGCCTCAATGATAAGGCTTGTGGGCACTTGATGGACGACAAAGTAAATCAAGGCTTGTGGGCACTTGATGGACAAAAAAGTAAATCAAGGATTTTGGGCACTTGATTTATGACAAAACATAATCAATAATCAAGTCATGTAGGAACTTGATGGACAAAAACGAAAATCAAGGCTTGTGGGCACTTGATGGACGGCAAAGTTAATCAAGGCTTGTGGGCACTTGATGGAAAATTGGATTGTTTAAATGTTGTTACTCGGTTTCAGAACTCGGGTTTTGTGACCCTTTTGGAGTGACCTGATCCGATATGCCATCATCCGATGATAAAAAGTCAGCGATACATGTATCTTTGTTCAAATTACCGGTACATTTTTCCTTTTTATTGACATTCTCTTCCATTAGATATTCATTATGTTCTCCATATACTTATTCATTTTTTCCCTTAACTTATGATTTCATGCCTTAAGGCATAGACTTGCTTGTGCAATTCTGCATTTTGCAAACGCAGCTGCTTAACAGTTGTGTCCGTCTGTTTTGACGACAACATGAACTCTGCCTGAGTGGCCCAGTTTTCTATGTTGCCGGTCAACTGCACAGTTTCTTTTTGAGCCTGTTCATGTGTGTATGATCCTTGGCTAACTTTGCCAAAAATGCCAACTATTTTAAGCAAACGTGATTTAACATTAGTTGAATCCATTACTGAAAATTTTGCAGTCTCACTGTTGCAAAATTAAAATGGCTAGTGTGAGCTTTCCTTCTTTAATATATACAACAAGTTTCCTATGTTGCCGAGGTCTGAAAGTTCAAGAAAAATATTCTAAAATAATGGGCAAAAATAGACAAGTCTGTGTAAATAAATGGAAGGGAATCTAGGCTTGCTAGTTCCGCCGGTGACTACATACTCATTATTTACGACGGACTTCTTTTCTGACATGTAGTAAAGGCCGTGTCCTTTTCCATGTTGTCTGGCCACGTTTCCACGATTGCTCATGTTCCCACACTGAATACAAATAAATACGGACACAACAGGTAGGTGGGTCCTGGTCCAGTGCTCACTAAACCTGTCATAACGTGTGTAGAGTTTCCCGGGCATACAGTCCGGTATGAGACATTCCGATGCCTTGAGCGACCAGAGCTTCCTTTCACCATGAGCAAGCATTGCTTGAGCCATGAATGGAAAACATAATCGTACAATTAAAACATAATGAAGGTATAAACATATTAATAATTCCCCTAAAACTGTAATTTTTGTGGTTTGTTTTTTACATAGAAGGGAGATTATCGTTTAATCATAAAAACATTTTGTCATTACGTTTAATTTTCCTTACTTAACTTTCCGTGCTGGTAACACGAATGTGGTGGGTTCGACCCACTGGCCAACACATGAAACAGGAGGGAGAAAATGTGGAGGTCTCGACCAGATTCGAACCTCGGACCTCCGGCTTACCGTGCTCTACCAATTGAGCTACCGACGCTACCTGTTAAGGACGCTACAACACATGCTTAGTAGATAACGCTATAAATTGGTGTTCCGCCAAACACACGTGTCGCCTGCTTGGAAAAAGTTGATATGTGGGTCTGTTTTATCATTTATTAAAAAAATGTAATTCAAGTTGCATTTCAATACTTTAAAATTACTAAATAAATTATAATTGATCAGTTATTTCTTTTTTTATATTACAGATACAAGCAAACTTAAGTTTCAGGTTAAATTCATTCAGGAGCACAACTCAAAACAGATAACTTTATTAAAACAGATGACATATCAAGTATTGTGTCTAATGACCAAATACTTTCCAAGTTATAAGCAGTTAAGTTTTAGGTTAAAGTAACTTGAAAGGGGCATAACTTAAACTAAAAAAGTTAATCAGGCGTTATCATTCTTGTTGTGCATTATAACAAATGAATCTGGTTACGAAGATAATCTGAAATGAACAATTTTCGGGATATGATAGTGAACAAGTGAAGCAAGTTTCAAAGCTGTAAAAAGGGTAATAAAAAATAAAGATATACCTGCTTGCACTATAACTTTAACCTTAAATCTAAGTTAAGAAAGAGCCATAATTTGATAAAATTGGAAGTTTAAGTTATGGTTTTTGGCAAACATACCCAAGAAATGTTTGTGAGCAAGTGTGATATGTTTGAAATCTGTGGCTGAGGTACTTGGTAAAAGTTGGACGGCGGCGGCGACAAAAAAGTGAGGAGAAAAGCTTGACAAGTCTCCTACGTTTAATGATAAACCGGATTTGTCAAGGATGGACTTGTAAATTTCATCACCATTACCAGAGCAGATAGTATCTAGAACAGTCTGCATGCATTCTTTTGCTTTTTCTATGTATTGTCTTTTTATTCTGTAACTTGACTCGGAGTTCTTTTGATCAAGCTCAGTAACAGGGTTAACATTGCATGGATAAAGAAAACTATTCAACAACTAAGGAATGTAAGAACACAATTTCGGCATGTAAAAATTGGTAGTCACAAAAATTAGTATTGAGTCTATGACTGCACTGATCAGAGATAAGTATAGACTAGAGTTATTTACCTTAATTTAATGTTGTTGTTTTCCACAACCATATTAGATCAGGATCTTTATTGTTCGCTTTTGATTATTATTCTATTTTTATAGTTTACCTACTTTTAGGTAACCACAAGAACACTGTTGTGTAAATGGGGAGGTAAAAGGTTTCTATAATATAAGAGTTGGGCCAATATATTCTTTTTTTTAATCATTATAAATAGTATTTTTTCTATTGCCAATAGGTCCACTCTAATCAAATATGGTAAGACCAGGGATTCAAATTAAGTATTTCGGTTGGAACAGTCCTTTTTTTTCAAAATTGCCGCCAAAATAGGATAAAAAATGACATATGTCTTTATAATTGTTAAATTCTTCCAATTAAGTGTAGATTTATATGCATTTATTGACTTTACAAATACAAAGGGCATATTAAAAACATACTTTAGCTCTTTATTAACCAGGTTTTCTTTAGAAAAATCCTGGTTATTAGATTGGGGTATGTCGTGTTTTTCTCAGTAACCGTTCAAGGTACAACTTTGAAACTTAAGATAGTTGTCTGACATATCAATACCAATTATCAGGACAAGTTTCATAATCCCTGACTCTATTTTGACAAAAATATGCCCCTTTTTTACATAGAAATTTTGTGAAGTTTTTTTTGTTAAAGTTGTGTTTTTCTCAGTAACCGTTCAAGGTACAACTTTGAAACTTAACATAGATGTCTGACATGTCAATACCAATTATCAGGACAAGTTTCATAATCCCTGACTGTATTTTGACAAAGTTATGCCCATTTTTCAGTTAGAAATTTTGTGAAGCTTTTTGTTAAAGTTGTGTTTTTCTCAGTAACCGTTTAAGGTACAACTTTGAAACTTAACATAGTTATCTGACATCTGAATACCAATTATGAGGACAAGTTTCATAATCCCTGACTTATTTTGACAAAGTTATTCCCCTTTTTCACTTAAAAATTGTGTTAAGTTTTTGTGAAAGTTGTCTTTTCTCGGTTACCATTCAAGGTATAGCTTTAAAACTTTACATAATTGTTTGACATCACAGTACCAATTATCATGTCAAGTTTCATAGGGGTTTTGATTGTGTTTTGCAAAAGTTATGCCCCTTTTTGACTTAGATTTTTTGTTACGTATTTTGTGAATGTTATCTGTTGATGCCAAATTGCCTGTTGACGCTTAGCTTGGTTTGTGGGTAGCGTATATCAACAGGCAGCTTGCGATTGCTACCCAGGTGTCTGTGATAAATGTCAAGGTATCGAAATTCAGCTTACCCTCAAAACTTGAGTTTGCTTTTACCTCTGGATGCCAAACTTAGTATACGAGTAGCTTATATCAAAAGACAGCTTGGGATTGCCACAGGTATCTGTGATCAAGGTCAAGGTCACTGTTGCTAAAAATAGAAATTCAGTTTTCCCTTGATAACTTGAGTTTTCTTTGGTATATTTATGCCGAACTTAGTGTTTGTATCTAATATCAAGATGCAGCTTGAGATTGCTACCCAGGCGCCTGTGATAAAGCTCAAGGTCACTGTAGCTAAAAATAGAAATTCAGTTTCTGCTCAATAGCTTGAGTTTTCTTTGGCCTATTGACACCAAACTTGGTTTGTGGGAAGCTTATATCAAGACACTACTTAGGTGTCTGTGATAAACGTCTATGTCATTTTTGCTAAAAATAAAAATTTAGGTTTCTCCTTATTACTTGGGTTAGCTGTGATCTATTGACACCAAACTTTCTTTGGGTAACTGAGCCCCCAGCTGGGTGGGGGGATAGAAATAGCCCAGCTGCTGTACAGCAGAGGGTAAAACCCCCTCAATGTATCTGCCTGTTTGCCGTAGGTGGCGTCCCGCAATGGGTTGGAAGAGAGGATCCTGGTGGTTGAGAATACCCCGGGGATCTCCAGGTATTCAACACACTACTTTGGCCTTAATTTCAACCTAGAAGGGTGGCTAGGTGGGCCCGACCTAGTCAATCGGCTAGCCACGCCTTGCCCTATATGTTCTCAATTATTTGACCTTCAATTTTATCATGATATGTATTTACCATTGCATTCTTGTTTAGAATATGTCAATATTCCACCTTTTACATTTACTATGTTGTCAAACGTCACTTTGTTTAAAATAAACATATTCCTTCTACTTTTTGAAAACCAAGAAATATAAGGCGGTGGCTTATGGGCTAATCGGGTACGATTTGTGGTGGCAGCTCACTGAACTATCCGAGTATACCATTTAGGTACCCCTGGCACGTGGAGCTGGATATCCGCTCCAATATACGTGTCCCCTAGTTGGGCTCCTTGGCGGGTGGGGGGCTTGAATGATGAATTTATTATATAACACCATGGGTACCAAACGTCCTTGTACTGACGATTTTAGCAATAGTTATAACAGCATTTCGGAACAATTTCCCAGGTTCTTGGTTATAACATCACTTTCGGACACCAAAAAAGTTACTGAATTATCACCATTTGTTATTGACAAAACAATCCAATCAGTTGCAGGTCATGTGAAATCAGTAAAAAAAATGAGATCAGGAGACCTATTAGTGGAAGTGGAAAGGAAAACACAATCAAATAATCTGACAACAAAACTCAAAAAGATTCTGGATTTGAATGTCGCATGTACACCACATAGATCATTAAATTCATCAAGAGGAGTCATAAGATGCATAGATTTAAAAGGGCTTTCGGACGAAGAAATTATTGAAGGATTAAAAGAACAAGGAATAACAAACGCACGAAGAATCAAAATTACAAAAGAAGGACGCCGAATTGAAACAAACACGATCATATTAACATTTAACTCCTCAATTATACCCAAGACAATCAAAGTAGGATACCTTCAAGTAAATGTTGAAATCTATATTCCAAATCCACTTCAGTGTTACAGATGCTTCCGTTTTGGGCACGACGAAGATAATTGTTCACAACCTGGAGACAAAACGTGCCCAAAATGTGCCCAATCAGGAATTGATTTTTCCCGTATAGAGCACTGTACAAATGAAATAAAATGTAGAAACTGTGGAAATAGCCATTCAGCAAGATCTAAAGAATGCTCATTTTGGAAAAAAGAAAAAGAAAAACTTAGAATCAAATACACACAAAACGTAACCTTTCCGGAAGCAAAGAAAATCTTTGAAACAATGTCCAGTATTTCAACTGCATCAACAACATACGCATCTGTGACCAGAAGCCTGGGAAATTGTACATGTAAAGGCACATGCCAACAACCAAATATGACAATAACTGAAAAGTCTACTTCTAAACCAGTATCTAATACAACCACTTCTAAACCAACATCTAATGTAAAACTTAATTTAAAGGCGCCCACGGACGGTTGCGCTGCTGGGGTGGGTGGCTCCCGGGAGCCACGGTAAGTGATCCTGTGAGGATTGCTGAGGTCTTTACGGAGATCTCTGGTGGCTCGGTGGGGGCGGATGCCTCGGCTGGTGACACTGTGCCTGTGACAGTTAAACCGCACACCAAAGCCAACAAGAAAAACTCTCCAAAGGAGAAAATAAAACTCGACACCGGTAGAATACAGAAGGGATCTGATGATCCCATCCAAGCTCATAACCGGTTTAAGGCATTATCAGACGACTCCGAGTCTGTGATGGAAATCGCAGATGAAGAGTCGCGTGCAAGACCTCATATCACGCGGTTGCAGGATCCAGCTAAAACATAGTCTGATCTTAATTCAACTCTTTTATCTGTTGAATAAATATGAAAAATAAGATCATACAATGGAATTGTCGTGGTATTAGATCAAACTATGAGGAATTAACTTTACTTTTATCTCAACACCAACCAGTAGCGGTTTGTCTACAAGAAACCTTTCTTAAAACTACTGACAATTGTTCTGTAAAACACTATTTATCTTATCATAAATCCACAAATGATGACAGAGCTTGTGGAGGAGTTTCAATAATTGTCAGTAATAATGTTCCACATAAATGTTTATCTCTTGATACAACACTACAAGCACAATCTATAAGTTTAACGTTAAACAAAACTATTACATTGTGCTCTCTTTATCTTCCACCTAGCCAACCGATTAACATTGCAGAACTTGACAAACTAATAACACAACTCCCTTCCCCATTTATTCTAATGGGTGACTTTAACTCCCATAATACATTATGGGGTTGTTCAGACACAAATAACAAAGGGCAAATTATTGAAGATTTCATTACAAAACATAATTTGTGTCTTTTCAACAACAAATCACACACATATTTACATCCTGCTACTGGTTCATACTCATCCCTAGACTTGACTCTGTAGTCCTGACATGTTTTTAGATTTTACTTGGAATGTTGATTCAGATCTTCATGGAAGTGATCATTTTCCAATTATGTTGTCAGAAGAAGGCCCATCGATTCAAGAACGCCCACCAAATTGGAAACTTCACAAAGCTGATTGGAACTTGTTCAGAGTTCGTTGTGAACAAACTATTTCAACAGACAAACTAACTGAGCACGAAGATCCATCAGACTTTTTTACATCTTTACTTGTCAGGGCTGCTGAAGAAGCAATACCTCAGACCACGACATCCCCTAAACATCCAAACAAGCCTTGGTATAATAAAGACTGTAAAACAGCTATTTCTGAGCGTAAATATGCTCTCAGACAATATAATTTAAGACCAACATCTGAAAATCATACAAGATTTAAAATCGCCAGAGCTAAAGCACGTAGAACCATAAAACAAAGCAAACGAACATCATGGCGTCAATATGTCTCAAACCTTAACTCTAGATCTTCCATAAAGAAAACTTGGGATATGGTAAGAAAAATATCAGGGAAAAACGGCCATATTATTGTTCAACATCTTAAAACACCATCCACTACAGCTACATCCAAACAAGAAATTGCAAATATTTTAGCAGACACGTTTGCAAACAAGTCCTCAACTAACAACTACAGCGCACAATTTCAAAAGCACAAAGGAGTTCAAGAAAAAACAAAACTCAATTTCAAATCAAACAACACTGAAGCATACAATAAATTATTCTCAATAAAAGAACTTAAACTTGCTCTTAGAAAAGCACATGATACTGCACCTGGATCAGACAAAATACATTACTAATTTCTTAAACATCTTCCTGATTCATCTTTAATCTGTTTACTTGAAATTTATAATAAAATATGGCAAACTGGAATCCTCCCAGACTCTTGGAAGGAGGCTATTATAATTCCTGTCCCAAAACCAGATAAAGATCTTACAAATCCTTCAAATTACCGTCCTATAGCTCTGACAAGTTGTATTTGTAAAACAATGGAAAGAATGGTAAACACCAGGCTTGTTTGGATTTTAGAAAAGAAAAATCTAATAACAAATTTCCAATCTGGCTTCCGTAAACAAAGGAGCACTTTAGATCATCTCGTAAAATTTGAAACACTCGTACGAGAAGCCTTTCTTAAAAAGAACCACTTTGTTTCTATATTTTTTGACCTCGAAAGTGCATATGACACTACCTGGAAATATGGTATAATGCAAGATTTACATAACTTTGGAATCAGAGGTCGACTTGCATATTTTATCTCTTCATTTTTAAAAGATCGCCAGTTCAAAGTTCGGGTTGGCAATACATTGTCTGACCCACACGAACAAGAAATGGGTGTTCCTCAAGGTTGCATCCTTTCTGTTACTCTTTTTAGTGTCAAAATCAACAGCATTGTTAAAGCTGTCAACCCTGGTATCGAATGTTTTCTGTATGTTGATGATTTTTGTATCTGTTACAGATCAAAACACATGCATACCATTGAAAGACAACTCCAGCAAGTCTTAAATAATCTACATAAATGGTCAAACGAGAATGGGTTTAAATTCTCAAAGACCAAAACAAAATGTATGCATTTCTGTAATGTTCGTAAATTACATTTAGATCCTGAATTAACCCTTGACAATACACCTATTGAAGTAGTAAAAGAGTTTAAATTTCTTGGACTTGTGTTTGATTCAAAACTAATGTTTATACCACACATTAAATATCTCTCCGATAAATGTCAAAGAGCTCTTAATTTGATCAGAGTGGTATCCAGTATGGATTGGGGAGCAGATCGTGAAGTTCTTCTTAGACTTTACAGATCTCTGATTAGATCTAAACTTGATTATGGGTGTATAGTTTATGGTTCTGCAAGGAATTCTTACATTAAAAAATTAGACACTATTCATAATCAGGGCCTTAGATTAGCGCTCGGAGCCTTCAGAACGTCTCCAATTGCTAGCCTGTATGCGGAAGCAAATGAACCATCTTTATATTTGAGAAGACAAAAACTTGGTCTACACTTTTTTCTTAAACTGAAATCAAATCCAAAAAACCCGACCTACAAAACTGTATTTAGCCCAATGTACGACGATCTTTTCCAACAAAGGGAAAATACTATTCCACCATTTAGCTTACGCAATAATCGGTACATTGAAAGTTTAAATGTAGACCTGAATGACATAGAAACCAATCAGATTCCAGACATTCCACCGTGGATCTGGAAATCCCCGCAATTTATTTATGACCTTGCTAAAAATAAAAAGGAAACAACAATTCCTGAAATATTTAAAATTCAATACAATGAAATTAAACAACACTTTTATAATTATGAATATATTTACACAGATGGATCAAAACAAAACAACAGAGTAGCTGCTGCAGCTGTTACAGAAGATAAAACTTTTTCTTTTCGTCTTCCTGATAACTCTAGTGTCTTTTCAGCTGAACTTAAGGCGATTGAACTAGCACTAAATCACATTGAAACTGAAGGTTATATGAGATATCTTATTTTCACGGACTCTTTGTCTGCTATGCAAGCTCTTGATTATGAAAATACTGAAAACCCTCTTGTTGTCAATTTATTACAGAAGATTTCTTACCTCCTGCAGGAATCCGATATAATATTCTGTTGGCTTCCTGGTCATATTGGTATTCAGGGAAATGAAGCAGCAGATAAGGCTGCAAAAACAGCACTTAATAATGAGATTTTACCATTCAAAGTCCCATATTGTGATTTTAAACCCCTTGTTAACAGTTTTGTAAAAACTGTCTGGCAAACATCATGGGAAGATCCTTTGAATCATAACAACAAGTTATTCTCTATAAAACCTGTTTTAGGAGAATGTCCATTATCTTCTAGATCATCACGAAGAGAAGAAATTGTTCTTTGTCGCATTCGTATTGGACATTCTTATCTTACACACTCATATCTTTTAAAGGGGGAAGAAGCCCCACAATGTATACCTTGTTTTACTGATCTTACCCTTAGTCATATTTTTATTCACTGTGTGGACCTTGCACACATTCGAAATAAATATTTTAATGTTCAAACCATGTCTGACCTTTTTAATACAGTTACCCCCGATTCAATTTTTAACTTCTTAAAGGAAATAAATCTTTTTAAGAAAATATAATCTTTTTATTTTATCTACATTTTTTCATACATATATATATATGTGTATGTATATATATATATGTGTATCGACTGCAGGTGTTGGTTGACTGACTGTCCTGTCTGAATACTCGTGCAGTTAGTCAACGAACATTTGAATCACATGTATCACACCATAATTTTATCATATTTTACTTGTAATTTTACATTAAACTAAGCGTGTATCTTACTGTTATTTTACTGTTATTTAACGTATATTTTGCATTTTATTTTTACTGCGCCCAAAATGACCTCAGATGTCGACGGGCCGTAAAATCCCATTCATTCATTCATTCATTCATTCATTCTTTGGGTAACTGATACAAAGACGCAACTCGGGATTTCTACTCAGAAGTCTGTGATCAAGATCAAGGTCACTGTTGATAAAAAAGAAGTTCAGTTTCTTTATATCAGATATTTTCTTTACAAAAGTATAATTATTAAATGAAAACCTGGTTTTCGGCGCGTGGCGACGACTTTTCTTGTTTTTAGTTCATATGTGTAATTTAAGCAAAATATCTACCGAAATACTAAAAAATCGTCATTTTTTTTTACTAAAAACACATTCCGTCATCAACTTTTATCAATTATATCCACATGACACTATCTAAAACAGTATCTGGCTGAATTTTGTTATATTTAACAGTTTCAGAATTATAGAGGTTTACACAAAGCATTCAATAGTAGTGCATCAACATCCTTGTAAACACTGTCTTCTGGTCTTATGGCATTTTTAATTGAATTTCTTAATTCATTATCTGAATTCAAAACATTTTGAATATAACATCTGTTGTTTTGATTCGCCTCATTTGCCTTATGTCAGGAGCAACAATCACCAACAGTTGTGTCAGACAGTAAAGCCAGACAGTTGAGTTTAAACTCATAAGCTTTAGCCCCATCTTTTCCAGAGTGACTTACAGTTGTGTCAGACAGTAAAGCCAGACAGTTGAGTTTAAACTCATAAGCTTTAGCCCCATCTTTTCCAGAGTGACTTATGTTTTCAGTGTAGCCAGTTGTCAAGGTTTTCCGCATCATGCAGGGCCCTTATATTGTGATTTGATCTGCTTTAACGTCATATAGCTTGTGTCCAGCAGCCTTGGTGGTATCATTCAAACCAACAGTAACTACAGATTCACGTTTATTCAAAATATGATCTGCTACCAGTTCCAAATTCAAGAAGGAAGCATCCTCTAGGTATCTTGATATTGATCCTCTGCTTGGAAACACATAAGTCAAATCACCTGATTGTCGACGTTGCCTTTTCTTCATTGTTTCATCATGCCTTTCATCATTTTCATCCTCTTCACTACTTTCACTGCTCTCTGCATTCTCAGATTCATTATCACATGTGAGATCGTGGGCAATCCATTTCTGTTTGAAAATAATGTTTCCTACATTAATTATTATCAGTGTAAGATCATTTGGTGTTACCTTGCATTCTGACAGACATTGTACAGTGCAACGCATTACATATTCATTGAATGTCTTTCTTCCTGTGCGTATAGGAACTTTCGGATACATTTTCTTGGGATCTTCGTATTGTTGAGTCTCAGATTTCTTAGTGGATGATCTCAGATTTCGTCTTACTGTTGAAGACGAGTATGAACATTCAGGTGAATTTATTTTTATCACTTCATTTTTTGTCTTATCACTTTCTAACTTCTATAATTGAATCAACACATCTTTCTTATTCATTTCAGATTGTTTCCGCTTTTCAGCTCTTGGCTTACTTCGTGTCGAATCTTTTGGCACTGTTTCAGTACAAATAGCTTTGTAACTTCCATGACAATTGTCCTGGTAAAACTTCTCATCCTCGTTTGTCATCTTTACCCCGTGTTCTGATTCCAGCTCCTTCTGGTACTTTTGGTTTGTAGTTCTAATATCATATGCCCATTTTGATAATTTCTCTACAAAGCTTTTTGCACTTTCACCCCGCATATCAGATTTTGCCCTCGACTGATTGCTGTCATGCTTTAAAATGGTCTTGAACTTTTCATAATCTTCTCTTATCTTCTTTGCTATTGATGCTTCTGTTATTGGATATACGTTCTTTGATATCCAGTCATGGCTCATATCACGAGCAACTAATTTCCTTGCCTCATTACGGCTGATACTCTTGTGTCCCTTCTCTGGCTGTTTACATAATGATAACATCCTTCCAATTACTATTTTGCCAGAAGGTAACTTATTCTTAGAAACAAATTGGTCTATTTCCCTAAAAAACTCCCCAAAGAGTTCTTTACACACATAGCTTTGTAGACTTTTTGGTCTCACTTGGTCAGCCATTCTTAATTAATACATGCAAGTGTACATGAGAAAACTGTGTTATATTTTAATATATATACATATATGTATTGTAATGCCAAATTTACATTTCATATGAGTGTAACATATTTTAATTGTTAGATTTACATTAAACATCTGTTGTTTTCATAATAATCCATATGTTATCAAAATATTCCTTTATTTTATTCATTTTTAGAACATTTTGACGGCCATTTTGAATTTTGTTTGGTTCAATTGGCACATAGCTAGTGCATATATATATTATAGGTGTAAGAAGAAGCAGAATGTATACAAGAAACCACATAAATATAAATAATTTTTACGAAATACCAGCAAATTTATTATCAATTATGATTTTTGTCGGCCATTTTGATAAAAATGGACTGTTCTAACCGAAATAAAAAAAATGTTGAAGTTTTGACCGAATTTATTCTAAATACACTAAATGGCAATAGAAAAAATAACTATTTAGAAAAAAATCAGATTGGCCCACCCCTTATAATATAGCTCCTTTTGATACGAAACAATTATCTGTTCATATGGATAGGTTATGAGTACCTAACAACTATTACCATTCCACGTATATGAAAATGAATTTCAGTTTCCTTGTTTAAGAACACACCCTCAAGTATGATAACTGCAAACATTAAAGTAACTTAAAAGTCTGTAACATCATCATGGGAATATCTAAAATATGCTTCCGAAAGCACTTTGCCAACACCAGGATAAAAATAATCTAGATATCCCATTCCATCTATGATCCTCCGAGTATACATTCATTATAATTTCTTGCAAGATTGCTCTGGCTGCCAAGATTATGTTTCTTTCATGACCATTAAAACTGTTTGTGGCTCCAAATTTTGCAAGTGCATTTCATCTATAATCATGGTTCCATACCATCCAGGACAACTCTTAATTTTCTTCTATAACAGTATGCATTCTGTAGGTTCAAATTTTTCGAATTGCCTTACAAAGAGCATCTTTTTGAACTTTGAGCTAACCACTGTTTTTAAAAGACCTATATTTTATATATTGGTGCCCATTGGATGGACATTTACTGTTCAGTTTTCTGTTACAAAAGATAGGATAGTGATCGCTTATCCCAATTTTTGGAAGAGATGAACTAGCTATATTATCAATATGATCAGTATAAATATGGTCAAAGTTTTGTGATTAATGTTTTCACGAGTAGGTTTATCAATAACTTGAAATAAGATTAAAGAAATCGTGTAATTTAACCAATCATTTCTTGTCGGTGGGTTAAGTAAGTCCCTGTTCAATAATAATTTCCTTTTCTTCAAACTGAGCTTTCTCAGTGTGCGAGTCAAATTTGTTTTTCCAGTCAATTCTAGATTCAGGATGACGATATATCATGCAGATAAGAAAAAGATTTGCTTTTGTTAGGCTTACATTTAAATCAAATGCTTAATTTCTTGTATCAACTTTTAATTTTTATTCGCTGTACTTAAAGAACTTATAATTATCATCGATTAAAATTTTTTAAATGAAAGTCCACGGGTTTCAATAGATGCTGTTCATCATAAATTTGCTTAAATTTCGGACAAAATTTTCAAATAACAAGGGTAAAACAGTATAATATAATACATTATAATAATAATCAGAACTATAAGTTGTTTTTTCACAATTTGAATGAAGTTGTGTGCAAGTATCTGAATACGATTTTAATTTCTTCGGATATTTGTATAATTTTTATATTATTCAGTCCTGACTCATATTAGAAAGTTATAGGCATCAACTGCAGTAGGAAATACAGTACAGTAAAACTTGTTTTGAAATAACACAAATAAAGATTACTAATTTTTTTTTGTGCCAATGAAGGTTCCATGTTAAATGCCATATGCACACTGTCATTCTGGACGGATCAATTTGTACAGTTAAGGGGTCTGGGTCGTTTCCATTTTTCGGTAGTGTAACCATGGTTACAGTAGGTCGTAAAACCATTTAGATTCATAATAAACTTCTTTAATCACACTGACCTTTGAAAATATTTAAAGTAAGATCTATGTTAGTGGGAAAATGTTCACTATTCACTTATGTTTGCTCTTTTTTATTTTTAAATTTTACGACTGTTCGTACAGCAACGTCTCTGATCAACATTAGTGAAACACATGTTTTTTCCGCATACGAAATCAATATAAATGCAAGCGTCTTATCTAACACTGATGTTAGTGCCTATAAATTTACGAAAGAAAAAATATCCTCGAACTTAATATTTAAAGAATGTGTTTATCCGTTTGGTTTATTTAGCTCATTGCCTGTTCGTTGCATGAAAAGCTCAACCTTGTTTACAGGTCGAGAACGTTTAGACCGGGAAAATATTGATTTCACAGCATGTGATTTCAAGTCTCACAAAGGTCAACCTGTTCTCAAGGACGAAAATTTGGAAAATAATTGCAGAAAATCCAATATTTTGAGGCAGACTGGCTGGATGGTAATGAATATAATACCGAGCAATGTTGTAAATAGTTTACATTAGCTCTAAGTATTTGTTAATTACCACTGGCTTATTACATCATTCAGGAATGAGGGACTTGGTTTGTAAATTATGGACAGTCATTACCTGATAACAGTGGAAACTGGTAAGTTTTTAATCAGGTTTTAGGTTAGTTTATTTGGCAGGTGTAAAAAATGTGTTGACATTTGGAAATGCAAATGCAGATCTCCATATATTGCTGTCGCTCTGCTACTTGCGGGTCTGAGGCCAACTTATAAGAACCACCTCTGATCTCATTTGATAAAATTTGTGTCGTAAAGATTGCAAGTTTATGTCAAATTTGAAATATACTAGCAATTGTCCTTTGAGCAAAGCTTCAGATTATTTGTCGGCACAAATGTGGTAGTTTAGCTGTTTAGGTTCAAATCTGTAGCATTTGTATTGATAATTAAATGAATCTATTGAAGTAGAACCTAAATATAAATCAGACAGCTTCAGTTGCCCTTTGGTAAAGCATTATAGTTAGTCAATGATCCCGAGTTAGAATCCTGGTGGTTTCCTGCTTCATATGACATCAACTATGGTCAAATCCGTGTCTTGGGTTTTAATTTTTTCTCTTCTATTTCACTATTGGTAACCGCATGGTCAGTTACCCGTCCCAGCCCTATGAGCCAAAAAGTTTTAAAAGTGAGTCACCAGAACCCCAAACATTCTTTGAAAGTGTCTGTTGAAAAAGGAAATTCCTCATTATTCATTTTATCACTCATCATGGTGACTTTTGAAAGAACTATCTTGAAAACCCCTTATTTTACTGATTGATAAATCAAAGTGGATATAAGATTATATATTCTTTATTTACATTCTTTAGCAGGACACATCTCAAATAAATTCTTTATTAATATTTTAAAATTCTTAATCATTAATATTTTTCTTATTTGTTCAGCAAAACATGTTAATTCTTGTTCGTGAAATGAAAACCAGGCAGTATTTTGTAAAAATCTTACTTATTTCATTAGAATTAAGTTTTCCATACATTGATTGTAAATAAAGAGACTCATTGATATGGTTAGTTTTATGTTAATAAGTTAATGCAATCTGTGAATAAAGGAATTCCAATAGCTAAAATATACATACATTTCCACAACAAAAAAGTTAAAATTTCAAGTAGTAATATATTTACCGATGAGTAAAATGTGGCTTTAATTTATCATTCTATATATTACAACACATTGGATGACATTAAGTAATAAAAGTGGGTGGGGTAATTCTACATTAACTGATGTTCTTAACATTAAATAAAAATTATAAGATCATAAAATTTTCAACAAATCTTTTTCTCCTTTAAAGACAGTGTACTTATCAAACTACTATTAATACGTATTTGTCGTTAAAACCCTAAAAATGCAATTAATTTAATCTGTATGATAATTTGTTCATTTTTTTAAAGAATTGCTCATCATTAGACAGCCACTCTGAAAATTTTTCATGATGGCCCATCAAATTTTTTATTACAATGTATTATTATTGGTCCAAGTCATCACTTACATATTCGAAACTGACATTGGGGGGCCTTCTGTGCTCTATGGATGCATCTCTAGTTGTAGACTTATTTATGATATTACACAAGTTTGGCAAGTTATTTTGAATTCCACTTAAGAACAACACATAATGAAGGATTGTGGGTAAAGTTAAAAAAAAATTGTGACCTTTAACCATCACCTTGGAGTGTCAATATTTCCAAGTTTTGTTTCTCTCAATCTGTATTGTGATGTTAAACATTTTTGCTGATTTTTTTTTTCAAATTAATCTCCAAATACCTTAGTTAATCTCCAAATACCTTAGTTATTGACTTAATGTTCAAACTGTCAGGGACAGACAGACATACAGACGATCAGCCATACTAAAAGGTTGTACAAAGACATGAAATATTATCTTTATCCTTCATCCTTTGGCATGATGATAATTAGTATATAAAAAAGTGAAATGTGGCTATCATGTATCATTCTATAAATGTTTATCAAAACATATTAAAATGATAAAAAGTGGGTGGGGTAATTCTACATTAATTCAAGATTTTAACACTACATAAAATTTTATGAGCATTAAAATGTTCTAAAAATCATTTTCTCTTTTAATAGACGGTGAACATACCAACTTACTAATTCCATTTCTCAGTAAAACATTTAAAAAGTGCAACATTTAATGTATATGATAATTTGATGCTTTTGTTGCTTTTTTTCAGAGAAATGCTCATCAATAAGACAGCCGTATAGAAAAATTAAGCACGGTGACCTATCAATTTCTTCATTTATATTTTTAGTCTAAGTCATGATCTCTTACATACTCAAAACTTAAAAAAAATATGAATAGTCTGGATTGTAAAATTTAGTTGTTTTGTTGGACAATATGCTGTTTTTACATATTGTTAAAATGTTCTGCATGAAAACTTTGTCAACCTCTTTGTGAGGATGATTTGCACTATTTTCAACACTTGAAATGTGTAAAAAATTAATTTATATGATATAATAAACTATTTGGTGATAAAATAAATATTCATTTATTTCATGTGTTGTGTTAAATATATAAATTAACAAATTATTTTATAAAAAAAATCCCATTTTTCATACTGTTATTTGTGTCCATTTTTGCAATATAGGTGGTGTGTTAAATATTCAAATATCTCCAAAAATGCACGGTGACCCCCACTTTTTTACATTTTCATACTTGGTATTGAAATACCTTTCAGCATGCAAATTATGAAAACCATCTGAATATTTTGAAAAAAATGTTCTAAACGAGCATACCTCCTTAACTTGCGTAAATATTGAGTTGTGCTCATTCCAGAGGATAAGCAATACTGCCCTTAGTTGAACTAAGCCTGCAAAATTTCCATATTTGTTTACAATACCCTAACTGGTTCTCTAACATGGTGATATTAGCCAATAGCCAATCTTGTATGTTAAAACCAAAGATGAAATCCATTGGTCAATAAGTATTGTTTTCATACACAAAGAAAGAAAGAGTAAAAATCTATTTCAGCATTGGTTAGCCTTGGTAATCTTGACCCTAGACACTTACTGTTACACATTGCAACTTGTCTTTGTTTTTGCGTGAAATCTTTGTAATGGCGAACCATCTGCAAAAAAAAATCAGCATTTGAGGCACCCCTCTTTTATTAAGGATGGCTAGTTAACTTTTCTGCAAGGTTCTACTGTAAGTAACTATGCCAAACTTCAAGCCTTGGAAAGCCACAACATTAATTTACAACAACTTAAATAGGATGAAGTGACTGATATACAGCTAGAGCGCATTCTTCTAAGAAAATTGTGAGAAACCATTGGATATTCTAAATACCATTCTATGTTTGCATGGTTTACAGATTGCTTGCTCTCATTTTTATGCAAGTTCTTGTACTGATATCACTTATCATACATGTACATAGTCAAGCCAAATTGTATGCAAGACCAAGTGATAATGGATGTTTAGAAGTGACACAGGTAGGAGAAAAATTTTGAAGAACTATCACATCTTTGTTATATGTACTTCTCAAGTCCCCTTCAGTAACTGTGCTGGATCGATATTTCCTTGGCAATAGGTATGTGCGGCAGTTCGAAGTCAGAATCAGAGCTACTGCCTGTTATACTTGTCATCCCGGTTTATTTCTAAAAGATACAGAAGATTTCATGAAAATTTATTTAAACAAACGCATTCGACATTACAATAGCCATAATTTATGAACAAACAATAACCCCTGCCTTGTGTGACTTATTATTAGGTACCTTGGAAGGTCGCATATGCCTCGACCGTAGCTATTTAAGAAATGTTGCTTTAGAAACTGCTACTAGACAGGCAGATGCACAAAATATACAAACTAGAGCACGTTTTTCGGCAAAGAACATATGTCTCTTACCCCTCCCTGGAACAACAGACGATGTGCACACGGACAGACGTACATACAGCACCAAAACAATATACAGTCCATTCGCGATTTAACGAATAGGCATCGGACCAAGCCGATTATTGGTAAAATCGCAATTTTCGTACTATCGCATTTTTTATATTTTTGGTTGTTGATACCGTCGCAAATCAAATCGCCAATATCGTTATATGACGTAATGTGTTATTGCTGTGATGTGTCAATATATAAAAAGACAAAGAAAAAAAACGTCAGCAGATCACTGTAATTTACGTATTCAACTAGTGATGCCAAGCGGCTCAGCGGAATGTCGTCTAGCTCGTCCTCGTCATTGGCGCTGTGTATAGCACTGTATTAATCTGACTCAGAGGCGAAAACCCGCATGTCGGAAGTTGAGGATGGTTGTTGTGGATACACAATCTCACGCAGCCTTGAGAAACCATAGAGCATAAAGAACACTGATCTGGAGTTTATTGTTTGTCTCTATAGCCCTTATCTGTTTTATCTCCCAATCACAACTGTGGGCGTCATAATTCATGCAATAATAAAAAAAATGTTCCAGAATTTTAACAAGCACAAAAAAGCTATTTTGGGATAATTTCAAGGTCACTGTGATCTAGACCTCGTTGAACATGACAAATTTTCAGAACAGGTGAGTTAATAAAATAATTCACACAAGAAAAATGTAAGCTAACTGGTTTTTACAGAAGGTATATTCTTGCCTTCGTTTTGTAGGATACAAATTCTCCCAGAGTGAGTAATTTATCTATTTCTTCTCCTTTGAATGATCCAACACAGAATGTGTACATTTTCCTGTCCAATCGGGCTTCTTTTAGCTGGGAAATAACAATTGGCTTCTTTAAGCTGGGAAATAATAATAGTCTAGATAAGTGCCATGAATTCTATATCTTTCTTTTAATTGTAAAAATGTTAATAAAGACCATCTTCTCCGTATAAATCAATGATATAGGTAACATTGCTTTTATACCAGTTTGAAAAGTAAAGTGCACCATTGTTCATCTGATTATTTTTCCATAGAGGAGAAAATAGTATTTGATGCAAATCATAAATGTCAACACTTTTGCGCAATAAATACCAACTATCAAGAACGTTTTTCCAAAAAGGGTTGTTTACAGTATTTGAGATAAACAAAGAATAATTTGACCCAAGTGTTAGTACTTCTTTTAAATTATTTGAGACAGATTTTCCCAATTTGCCAGATTGTCACAATTGTTAAGCACGAGCCTTCTTAACCAACTTATTTTTAAGGCGTCAATAAAATTTCTTATATTTATCATACCTTAGCCACCGGTTTCTATATCTTTAACTAACAAATTTCATTTAATCCTGTCAGGTCCATTATTCCAAACATTTTTTCGATCTTATTGCGATGGAGGGTTTGGAAGTGCTATAAAAAGATGAACGAATTTCGATAAAACCAGCGATTTAACAACTGTTATTCTCCCAATGAGTGTAAGATTTCTTTTTGACCAAACTTTTAATAAATTTTCGCATTTGTTTAAAATTTCTGGTCCATTTAATATCCAAATATCTGATAAGTGCGCTGAAAAGATAACACCTAAAAATTTTAGAGGTACTTGCGACCAGTCTAATGCGTATTTTTGACATAATTTAACAACCGAATTTCTAGTCGAACCTATCCAATATGCTTTAGTTTTTTTGGTATTTATTTTTAGTCCAGATATTTGATAGAATTTGTCGAGAGTTTTTAAACACGATCGTACAGATTTTTCTGAGCCATCAAGTAACAGCTGAGTATCGTCAGCGTACTGACTTACTTTGTGTTCTTTATTAAATATTCTTATTCCCGTAATGTTTGTATTATATACTCAACAAAAAAAGAAACCTGACACTGTAACTTTGAATAAGTATGAGGTGCATATTCAAAATCTATATATTTTTGCACCATCCAAAAGAAACTAACCACTGAATTACTAGTTTCATGCACCAAAATATCAAAATGCATAATTAAGTTCAAAACATGCACAATTTTTATTGCATACCACAATTCAATTAGCTTTAAATCTGATTCCAGGAAAATACACCAAATATAAAGTGTCAGGTTTCTTTTTTTTGTTGAGTATATTTTATCATAAAACCGAGAACTTCTACACAAAGAATAAAAATATACGGAGATATTGGGTCACCTTGTCTACAACCGCGACCAAGTTTGATAAAATCTGACATATGACCATTTTGTAGAATGCACGACTCGGATCCGTTTTGAAATAAATGTATCCATCTTTTAAACGAGGGTCCAAATTCATAAAAATCAAGAACTTTATGTATAAATTTCCATGAAATCGAATCGAAATCCTGCTGAAAGTCAATGGAAAGCAATAGTCCTGGTATATCTTGTGTCTTAGTTTCGAATAAAATGTCATATATGAGTATTATGTTTTTTCCAATAAACCGCCCTGCAATAAAATCCCCTTTGTTCATTACTTATAATTTTATTTAAAACCCTCTTTAGACGATTAGCAATAACGCTAGAAGCTAAGTTATACATAACATTCAACAAAGATATCGGTCTCCAATTTTTCGAATACATCCTGTTTTTGTTTGGTTTAGGTAGACATGTTATCACACCTTGAGACTGTGTAATTGATAAGCAATTATGTGTGTATACGTAATTCAGTGATTTGAGCATAAAATACGAGAGTTCATTCCAAAAAGTTTTAAAAAATTCTGCGGTGAAACCGTCTAGACCGCCTGTAAATGACTGAATTAATGTTAAAAAATGAGCGTTAAACCCAAAACAAACAATTGATCCCAAAAAGTGACAGGCGGATGCATGTATCCTTCCTAACCACATTATATTGCAATATTTTGTCTTCGTTTTTCAGGGTCAAGCATTATAGCTGCACAGGAATCAGCCTTGGTTGTGGATGGGAAAGCAATTGGAAAATACCACAGTTTCCTCACAGCCCTGACACTTCTGTTTGGAGTCTACTATGTGTTCAACAAAGAATACCCCGGCGCAGCAGCAGCGACATTAGAGTTCATTTAAAGGTATTTAAAATCATATCCATTGTGTCTCCAACCGATGTTTAACAAAATTATATTCATTTAAATTTACTTCACCTGGTGTAAGTAGCTTTTGTGGCGGCTGTAAAAAGTCGCCCCACACTGATCATACATTGTAGTTTGGTTTTCCTATTTTCTGGTCTTTTTTAGATCATACTGTATTAATTTGACAGAAAATTGCGTTTTGCTTAAAATGCTGCAAGGGAGCGTCAGTGGTACTGCACTTTCCATTACCACTGGTAAAACAGCTTCAATAAAACTGAGACCACCATTGTGGTCCAATGGTTAAAGTTTTGCACTTGTAAACTACAACCTCTTACCGCTGTGGAGTATGCAGTATGCAGTTTATTACAGAAGATGGTATTTGCTACTAGCACTACATAGGAGCAATGGTTTGGTGAACTGTCGGCCGGTGTTTGACAGTTATACTGCTAAAAACTGACTTTTAACCCAACGAACAAACAGTCAGTAAAACAGGCTGCTGTTTTCGGTTTTAATATAATAGATGCATCCAAAGGATCCTCAACTTGATTAATGCTTTTTAAAACTTTAAAAACATGTTTGCATCAATGTCTTAGAACATTCAGAAATGTTTATATCCGTATCATGCATTTTTATATGCCCGTGGTTAAAATTTTGTGTCGTATTATGGTATGTCACATACCATCTGTCCGTCCGTTAGCAGTTTTCTTGTGCGGCTAACTCCTTTATCCTTGGACCGAATTACATCAAATTTGCATTGATGATTAACCTTGTTGTGTAGTGGTGTGTAAAGGTGAGATAACACCGGTTTGGTTATCTCCCTTTTGAGTAACTGAGTGTTATAGATTTTCCTATGTAAATTTTGTGCAGCTAACTCCTTTATCCTTGACCGGAATTTCATAAAACTTGCATGAATGATTAACCTTTATGTGTATTGGTGCTTAACGGTGAGATAATTTTGGCTGGGTTATCTCCTTTTGAGTGTTTGAACTTTGTTTAATTTCTTATATTAATTTTTGAGCAACTGTTTTGTTTATCCTTTGACCGAATTTCATCGAATTTGCATGGATGTTCAAAACTGATGTGTAATAGTGTGAAAAGGTTACATACTAGTATTGGTTATTCGGGTGTATATTTCCAACTCCCCCCCCCCCCCACACACACAGGGAAAACTGTACCTTATGACTAACAGTGAGTTGTACAACTATTCAATAACCTGTAAATCCTTTTCATATTGTTTCACACAGGTGCTTTATGGGAATTGCCCCAGATGCCGACGGATGTGGGGAAAACAACAAAAGGAAGAGATCATCAGCGAACCCAAAAGTGTTGAGACTTAAATGAGTTGGCCGATTACGAGTGGAACGAAACGGATTAATGGCTTACATGATTTGGTACATTTTTATGCTCCCCGAAGGGAGAGCATATACTTGCCGCTTTGTCCGTCTGTTGTCCGTCTGTCAGTCCGTCCGTCACACTGCAACTGCAAACTGTGACTCAGTGTTTCAGCAATCTGTGAAATCTGTGAGTCAGGATCAATCTTCATCTGCACAATGTGATTCACGTTTTCAGCAATCTGTGAAATCTGTGAGTCAGGATCAATCTTCATCTGCACAAAGTGATTCACTGTTTCAGCAATCTGTGAAATCTGTGAGTCAGGATCAATCTTCATCTGCAAAATGTGATTCACTGTTTCAGCAATCTGTGAAATCTGTGAGTCAGAATCAATCTTCATCTGCACAATGTGATTTACTGTTTCAGCAATCTGTGAAATCTGTGAGTCAGAATCAATCTGCATCTGCACAATGTGATTCACTGTTTCAAATTCATTAAACATTTGAGACAAAGCTAGTTTTTCAGTGAATGTTTACATTTTCATTAGCTGTCCACCCGTACGTTTTCTTGCAAATTGCGATCTAAAGTGATAACATTACATCAGACGAAAAATACCTTTGCTGACAAAAAGCTTTCACATATTTTGAAGAAATGTTACAATATACCTCCCTAATATATAATGTGATCAAAATAAATGTGTATGAGCGCGCATGATAATTAAACTCTTCGAACTTCGTTTGAGAAATATGATAATACTGTTAACTAAGTCATTTCACAATATTTATAAATTAGCTCGTTGTTTTGTAAAATCTTTAACTGTTCATTTCCTGACAGTTAGGTCGTCGCCCTCACAGACTGGTATCTAAGTAAATTGCAGGGAATAATTATAAGAGAAACAAATAATGAAGATAATTTATTATCGCGATCGTGATGATTTGATCTCGTCTTTTCTAGATTAAGTAAAGCTTGGCCAAATTGATATCGTAAAATAATTATAGTAGTTGAAATTTGAAGACTTACCACGTCTGATAATGAGTCCGAATCAATCTGCAACTGCATACTGTGATTCACTGTTTCAGCAATCTGTGAAATCTGTGAGTCAGAATCAATCTGCATCTGCACACTGTTATTCAATGTTTCAGCAATCTGTGAGTCAGAATAAATCTGCATCTGCACACTGTGATTCACTGTTTCAGCAATCTTTGAATTCTGTGAGTAAGAATTAATCTGCATCTGCACACTGTGATTCACTGTTTCAAATTCATTAACATGATTTGAGACAAAGCTAGTTTTTCAGTGAATGTTTACCTTTTCATTAGCTGCCCACCCGTACGTTTTCTTGCAGATTGCTATCTAAAGTGATAACATTTCATCAGACGAAAAATACATTTGCTGACAAAAAAGCTTTCACATATTTTGAAGAAATGTTACAATATACCTCCCTAATATATAATGTGATCGTAATAAATGTGTACACTAGTCAAAAGTTCTAAGTGCACACTTAATAAATATTGATTTTCCGAACTATTTGATAGAATCTTTCAAAATATTATCAATTATAATGAAGGAGTATCAATATCCTATTAACCCACACAAACAAACTGGAATCTGCTTAGCGCAATTAAAAAATAAGAACATGTTCAGCTCACTGGTACACAGATTGCAATTCTCAAGTAAATAATCATTGCATCCGCTATAAGTTGTGATCATTTTTTCATCTTTTTATCATCAAAATTTGATGTAAGTCTCAAGGAAATGTTGTGGTTTGTCATTTCATTGCACTTAAATAACTTCCTGTAGCTTCGAAATGGTCTGATGGGGACGATGAGCCAACACGCTCTTCTGTATTTTATCCATAACGTGATAACGTGGATGTCAAGGAGAAAATTCTATTTTCTTCACATTGGTTTTCACCAAAAGTTTTTTAGTGGTCTAGCGATTTGGGACGATGCAGTTCTCTATGATAGATGTGTTATCAGCCTTCAAAAGCAAAAAAGTATTTATTTCGGTAAAATAGACCGGTAATTCGGACAGTATTTTGTCCGAATAAACATGATTTTGGATTAATTCGGTTTTGGAGTTTAGCTGATTTTTAATTTAAGTTTTAGAGTTTTGATAATTGGGCACTTATTTAACAAATGCAATTCTCAAATTTTCGTTTTTACGTTATTTTGCGTAAATATTTAATGACGTAAGAGAGTAACGTCAACGTTCAACGTAAGCAACGTTATCAATCTGGAAAATAATTTCATATGATTTTTTTCTTATAATGATAAAATATGCAAAAATGAGGCATATATTTTTTATTTACGAATGACATCAGGATGTTTTATAACAAATTAAAAGTAGTGCCAGTTAAAAGCATTTTGACGGCACTTTCGTGGCTAACAGTCGTCAAACGTTCCATAGTTATAAAACTTTGGTGTGTGTCTTTAGATTGTCCGGTGTCGGTAAACATGCGGAAAACAAAATCGGATGTAAAAAGTTCTATTTCGATTGGCGCACGGGGATAAGGCATAAATAACGTATGCCGACGTAGATGACGTACTACGTAAAACAAATGCACAGTTTTCATATAATTTTTATTGTTTGATCATATTTAACATAATGTCAAACTTTTTTTGAATTATGATAATTTTACTTTGAGATATTCAACATTGAAAAGTGTGCACTTAGAACTTTTGACGAGTGTATAAGCGCGCATGATAATTAAACTCTACGAACTTCGTTTGAGAAATATGATAATACTGTTAACTAAGTCATTTCACAATATTTATAAATTAGCTCGTTGTCTTATATAATCCTTACCTGTTCATTTCCTGACAGTAAGGTCGTCGTTAAAATTTCCTCACCCTCACAGACTGGTATCTAAGTGATAAAATAAGTTCAGATATTCAAATGTCTTTAGAAGGTTCGAATATTGCGCGGTAAGATGTCAATATTAAAATGCGCAGGAAAATCGGGACATTGATTTTGCAGGGAAAAATTATTAGGGAAACAAATAATGAAGATAACTTATTATCGCGATCGTGATGATTGGTTCTCGTGTCTTTTCTAGATTGGAGCAATGCTTGGCCAAATTGATATACTATATAGTTAAATAATTATAGTAGTTGATATTTGAAGACTTACCACGTCTGATAATGTGTCCGAATCAATCTGCAACTGCAAACTGTGATTCACTGTTTCAGCAATCTGCGAAATCTGTGAGTCAGAATTAATCTGCATCTGCATACTGTGATTCACTGTTTCAGCAATCTGTGAAATCTGTGAGTCAGAATCAATCTGCAACTGCATACTGGAAAGTTATGTAATTCAAATATACTAAATTTCTCAAGCGTCAGCAGACAGCTTGCAAAATACACCTATTTTGACATCAACCATTCTTTCAATACAGAGATAAGTTCCCTTAGTAGGTCACTTCTTTGTTGTTCCTTACTTTCTGTCCTTTTGTCTCTTTCTTCTCGTTCTTGTTTGCCTACTGACAATTGTTCTGTAAAACACTATTTATCTTATCATAAATCCACAAATGATGACAGAGCTTGTGGAGGAGTTTCAATAATTGTCAGTAATAATGTTCCACATAAATGTTTATCTCTTGATACAACACTACAAGCACAATCTATAAGTTTAACGTTAAACAAAACTATTACATTGTGCTCTCTTTATCTTCCACCTAGCCAACCGATTAACATTGCAGAACTTGACAAACTAATAACACAACTCCCTTCCCCATTTATTCTAATGGGTGACTTTAACTCCCATAATACATTATGGGGTTGTTCAGACACAAATAACAAAGGGCAAATTATTGAGATTTCATTACAAAACATAATTTGAGTCTTTTCAACAACAAATCACACACATATTTACATCCTGCTACTGGTTCATACTCATCCCTAGACTTGACTCTCTGTAGTCCTGACATGTTTTTAGATTTTACTTGGAATGTTGATTCAGATCTTCATGGAAGTGATCATTTTCCAATTATGTTGTCAGAAGAAGGCCCATCGATTCAAGAACGCCCACCAAATTGGAAACTTCACAAAGCTGATTGGAACTTGTTCAGAGTTCGTTGTGAACAATCTATTTCAACAGACAAACTAACTAAGCACGAAGAACCATCAGACTTTTTTACATCTTTACTTGTCAGGGCTGCTGAAGAAGCAATACCTCAGACCACGACATCCCCTAAAAATCCAAACAAGCCTTGGTATAATAAAGACTGTAAAACAGCTATTTCTGAGCGTAAATGTGCTCTCAGTCAATATAATTTAAGACCAACATCTGAAAATCATACAAGATTTAAAATCGCCAGAGCTAAAGCACGTAGAACCATAAAACAAAGCAAACGAACATCATGGCGTCAATATGTCTCAAACCTTAACTCTAGATCTTCCATAAAGAAAACTTGGGATATGGTAAGAAAAATATCAGGGAAAAACGGCCATATTATTGTTCAACATTTAAAACACCATCCACTACAGCTACATCCAAACAAGAAATTGCAAATATTTTAGCAGACACGTTTGCAAACAAGTCCTCAACTAACAACTACAGCGCACAATTTCAAAAGCACAAAGGAGTTCAAGAAAAAACAAAACTCAATTTCAAATCAAACAACACTGAAGCATACAATAAATTATTCTCAATAAAAGAACTTAAACTTGCTCTTAGAAAAGCACATGATACTGCACCTGGATCAGACAAAATACATTACCAATTTCTTAAACATCTTCCTGATTCATCTTTAATCTGTTTACTTGAAATTTATAATAAAATATGGCAAACTGGAATCCTGCCAGACTCTTGGAAGGAGGCTATTATAATTCCTGTCCCAAAACCAGATAAAGATCTTACAAATCCTTCAAATTACCGTCCTATAGCTCTGACAAGTTGTATTTGTAAAACAATGGAAAGAATGGTAAACACCAGGCTTGTTTGGATTTTAGAAAAGAAAAATCTAATAACAAATTTCCAATCTGGCTTCCGTAAACAAAGGAGCACTTTAGATCATCTCGTAAAATTTGAAACACTCGTACGAGAAGCCTTTCTAAAAAAGAACCACTTTGTTTCTATATTTTTTGACCTCGAAAGTGCATATGACACTACCTGGAAATATGGTATAATGCAAGATTTACATAACTTTGGAATCAGAGGTCGACTTGCATATTTTATCTCTTCATTTTTAAAAGATCGCCATTTCAAAGTTCGGGTTGGCAATACATTGTCTGACCCACACGAACAAGAAATGGGTGTTCCTCAAGGTTGCATCATTTCTGTTACTCTTTTTAGTGTCAAAATCAACAGCATTGTTAAAGCTGTCAACCCTGGTATCGAATGTTTTCTGTATGTTGATGATTTTTGTATCTGTTACAGATCAAAACACATGCATACCATTGAAAGACAACTCCAGCAAGTCTTAAATAATCTACATAAATGGTCAAACGAGAATGGGTTTAAATTCTCAAAGACCAAAACAAAATGTATGCATTTCTGTAATGTTCGTAAATTACATTAAGATCCTGAATTAACCCTTGACAATACACCTATTGAAGTAGTAAAAGAGTTTAAATTTCTTGGACTTGTGTTTGATTCAAAACTAACGTTTATACCACACATTAAATATCTCTCCGATAAATGTCAAAGAGCTCTTAATTTGATCAGAGTGGTATCCAGTATGGATTGGGGAGCAGATCGTGAAGTTCTTCTTAGACTTTACAGATCTCTGATTAGATCTAAACTTGATTATGGGTGTATAGTTTATGGTTCTGCAAGGAATTCTTACATTAAAAAATTAGACACTATCCATAATCAGGGTCTTAGATTAGCGCTCGGAGCCTTCAGAACGTCTCCAATTGCTAGCCTGTATGCAGAAGCAAATGAACCATCTTTATATTTGAGAAGACAAAAACTTGGTCTACACTATTTTCTTAAACTGAAATCAAATCCAAAAAACCCGACCTACAAAACTGTATTTAGCCCAATGTACGACGATCTTTTCCAACAAAGGGAAAATACTATTCCACCATTTAGCTTACGCAATAATCGGTACATTAAAGTTTAAATGTAGACCTGAATGACATAGAAACCAATCAGATTCCAGACATTCCACCGTGGATCTGGAAATCCCCGCAATTTATTTATGACCTTGCTAAAAATAAAATGGAAACAACAATTCCTGAAATATTTAAAATTCAATACAATGAAATTAAACAACACTTTTATAATTATGAATATATTTACACAGATGGATCAAAACAAAACAACAGAGTAGCTGCTGCAGCTGTTACAGAAGATAAAACTTTTTCTTTTCGTCTTCCTCATAACTGTAGTGTCTTTTCAGCTGAACTTAAGGCGATTGAACTAGCACTAAATCACATTGAAACTGAAGGTTATATGAGATATCTTATTTTCACGGACTCTTTGTCTGCTATGCAAGCTCTTGATTATGAAAATACTGAAAACCCTCTTGTTGTCAATTTATTACAGAAGATTTCTTACCTCCTGCAGGAATCCGATATAATATTCTGTTGGCTTCCTGGTCATATTGGTATTCAGGGAAATGAAGCAGCAGATAAGGCTGCAAAATCAGCACTTAATAATGAGATTTTACCATTCAAAGTCCCATATTGTGATTTTAAACCCCTTGTTAACAGTTTTGTAAAAACTGTCTGGCAAACATCATGGGAAGATCCTTTGAATCATAACAACAAGTTATTCTCTATAAAACCTGTTTTAGGAGAATGTCCATTATCTTCTAGATCATCACGAAGAGAAGAAATTGTTCTTTGTCGCATTCGTATTGGACATTCTTATCTTACACACTCATATCTTTTAAAGGGGGAAGAAGCCCCACAATGTATACCTTGTTTTACTGATCTTACCCTTAGTCATATTTTTATTCACTGTGTGGACCTTGCACACATTCGAAATAAATATTTTAATGTTCAAACCATGTCTGACCTTTTTAATACAGTTACCCCCGATTCAATTTTTAACTTCTTAAAGGAAATAAATCTTTTTAAGAAAATATAATCTTTTTATTTTATCTACAACTTTTTCATATATATATATGTGTGTGTATGTATATATATATATATATATATATATATATATATATATATATATATATATATGTATATGTGTGTATGTATGTATGTATCGACTGCAGGTGTTGGTTGACTGACTGTCCTGTCTGAATACTCGTGCAGTTAGTCAACGAACATTTAAATCACATGTATCACACCATAATTTTATCATATTTTACTTGCAATTTTACATTCAACTAAGCGTGTATCTTACTGTTATTTTACTGTTATTTAACGTATATTTTGCATTTTATTTTTACTGCGCCCAAAATGACCTCAGATGTCGACGGGCCGTAAAATCCCATTCATTCATTCATTCATTCATTCGTTCGTTCTTGTTTGCGACTTTCCTCTTTCTCTCTTAGGTATCTTAAAAGATCCTTGTCCGTGTCGGACATATCAGGAACACGCATTTTGTATTTATCTTTCACTGTTTTACTGCTGTTTGTGTCCTGTGACTGTTCATCAGTGTCATTCAGGGGAACATTTTCATTATCTTTACGAACGCTATAAGCTGCGTTCTTCTCCTGTGAACAATTTTTCCCATCTAGACTGGGTATATATCGTGACGTTTTTATGCCCCCGCCATGTAATGGCGGAAGGGCATATAGTGTTCACCCTGGCTGTGTGTGTGTCAGTGTGTCAGTGTGTGTGTATGTTCGAAAATCGTGTCCGCTCTGTAACTTTGTTATTTCTTATTGGATTTTAAAATAACTTGGTATGAATGTTCACCATATCAAGACGGTGTGTCGCGTACAATACTCATGCCTGTAGGTCCAAGGTCAAGGTCACTGTTTCTAAAAATAGAATTTTCTTGTCCGGGCTGTAACTTCCTTATAAATGGAGGGATTTCAAAATATCTTGGCACAAATGTTCACCATGACATGGCGGTGTGTCGCATACAACACCCATGCCTGTAGGTCCAAGGTCAAGGTCACTGTTACTTAAAATAGAATTTTGTTGGAAAAATCTTGTCCTCTGTAACTTTGTTATTTCTTATTGGATTTTAAAATTACTTGGTATAAATGTTAACCATATCAAGACGGTATGTCGCGTACAATACCCATGCCTGTAGGTCCAAGGTCAAGGTCACTGTTACTAAAAATAGAATTTTCTTGTCCGGGCTGTAACTTCCTTATGAATGGAGGGATTTCAAAATAACTTGGCACAAATGTTCACCATGACAAGGCGGTGTGTCGCGTACAACACCCATACCTGTAGGTCCAAGGTCAAGGTCACTGTTACTAAAAATAGAATTTTGTTGGAAAAATCTCGTCAGCTCTGTTACTTTGTTATTTCGTATTGGATTTTATAATAACTTGGTATAAATGTTCATCATATCAAGACGGTGTGTCGCGTACAATACCCATGCCTGTAGGTCCAAGGTCAAGGTCGCTGTTACTAAAAATAGAATTTTCTTGTCCAGGCTGTAACTTCCTTATGAATGGAGGGATTTCAAAATAACTTGGCACAAATGTTCACCATGATAAGGCGGTGTGTCGTGTACAACACCCATGCCTAAAGGTAAAGGTCACTGTTACTAAAAATAGAATTTTGTTATAAAAATCTTGTCTGCTCTGTTACTTTGTTATTTCTTATAAAAGGATTTTAAAATAACTTGGTATAAATGTTCATTATATCAAGACGATGTGTTGTGTACAATACCCATGCCTGTAGGTCCGAGGTCAAGGTCACTGTTACAAAAAATAGAAATTTCTTGTTCTGGCTATAACTTCGTTATTAACAGAGTAATTTCAAAATAATTTGGCACAAATGTTCACTATAACAAGGCGTTGTGTTGTGTACAATTCCCATGCCTGTAGGTCCAAGGTCAAGGTCACTATTACTAAAACCAGAATTTTCTTGTCTGGGCTGTGAGTTTGTTATTACTTATTGGATTTTCAAATAACTTGGTATAAATGTTCACCATGACAAACATGCATAGCGGGGGCATCCGTGTCCTATGGACACATTTCTAGTTTCAAATTGTTTTCCATCTCTTCAAAGTATTGGTATGTTTTCCGTTTCCTCCCTGTCTTCCGATTGTGTGCACAGACATCTTTGCGAGATTGAACGAGATTTCTCCACTTACTTTCGATGATACCCCTTCTTACGCATTTTCATTGTTATTTCAAGCCAAACATCTTTCTTCTTTCTCAAGGGGTCTTCCAACTGCTCATCATGTTCATTGTATAATGTAATCATATACAGTATAGCTTCCCTTGACGAAGAGGGAGAAGCTTCACTTGCAGCAGCGAGATCCTTGTCAACTGCAACAAATGAGAATGGGATACATACACATGACCTCTGAAATGAAAAGATACCTTCTGGGTGATGACATCATTTTGAGTAATGACCCCGTAAAGTTGGCGTTTCTTGCATAAAACATTTATAAATAGCCTTTGTGTTGTGAAATATGAGCAAAATAAACAGTTCAGACCTAAGAAATGTATGTGGATACATCTTTGAAATAAGAATAAACAAAGTTTCCAGGAAATACTTAAAACTGATAAGTGACATCACTACAGGGTACCTTTTCATTTCAATTATAATGTATGTTATTTTTCTATTACAAACTTGTATAGCCGGCCTGTATTGTTCCATATAATTATGCTAGGTAAATATTACAAATGTTATAAATAGTGGTTAAATGGCCTTGGTAAATTCAATTAAAAAGATCTATCTATGCAAATGATGAAGGTCTTTTATGTGTACAATGCATTTTGGGTTAAGCTCTTAGACCCATCATTGACATAACACAGAACCCAATAAATGTTATAATATATTTAATCTATACTAAATTTCTGACTTTTCTGCACAATTTAAAAGATTTTTACCGTAAAATAAGTAATTTATGGCTAATAGTACATTTTCGAGTATCGTTTCCCAAAACTGTCCAAAAAATGTTGACCAATAACTAGTAAAAAGTGATATTTTTCACAAATAATTTTGAAAAATAGCAAATGCGGTATCAAATTGTCAATAATATATTATATTATCAAGAAAAAATGTCAAATGCATGACACTATTTACAATTAAGTTTATAAAATTAAAAATACTTTGTCATTTTTACACGAGCATTGCCATTTTTTTTGAATTTCTGAAAATGTACTCTACATTTTCAAAGAATTTTTCAAAAGTTAATGGTGAAGTCCATCCAAAAGAAATGCACAGAAATTATCTACCATATCACCTGAAATATCAAGCAAAAGAATGGCAATTTTTACCATGTAGTTTTAACAATATACCGCTTCAAGACTGATAACCCTCAAAAAAACATATCGGCCATTTTCTTCATTAGATAAATAAACATACAGTCAAATAGGCAGGAAACAATAAAAGATGCTTTAGAAAATGAATATATTAGTATTATGAGTTCTAAACATGCTACAGAAGCAAGGTATACTGTCAATTTTGAGTTACATTTTCTGTTTCCTGATGAAGTTGGAAGAGCACTAACATTAATTTAATGTTTAAGATTATTAATATGTCAATGTTTAAATTTTAAAGAGTAGAAATTCATATGTTTAGAAGATGAATTTTAGATATTTAGAAAGGAATTTCATGTGGTAAACATTATCAGATATGAAACTATTTTGAACATTTAGTATGTAATCAATTGTAATATGGGATCCTTCCAGTCAAGCTGAAAAGGAAACACACATACAAAGGGCCTTTCCTATGTTGAAGGATATGTCACGAAACTGACCAAACTAAAAAGGCCACAAAGGGCATGTATTCTACCAAATCATAAGACCAGACAAAATAAAGCAAGCCTTCCTATGGCTATTGAAACACAATAGGCATTACCAAACTGTAGTGGAAAGTGAACAATTGGAGAAAATAATGCCAAGAAGATAGTGAAGAAGTCTGGCAACATTTTACTGATGAAAGGGCCTGCAAATGAAGACATAGTGAGTAAGAATATGGACTATAATGTACAAAGTACAATTTCTAGCAGCTCTGAGAGTTCAGATACAGAAACCGAATCTATCGATGATATCGCCCCACCAAATAATGACGACATTGAACCAGACCAATTTGATACCTGTGTTCAGCCAGCAAATCCGGCATCAGATGCATCTGAAATTTTCAGTATTGCGCCAGGAGAAGGAAAATACCCACTTAATATCATGTTAGATCCTGGCTGTGAAGAACAAGCATTTCCCCAGTTATTTCCTACAGGGTGCTTTGGGTTTCAATGCAGAACGACAAGTAAAGATAACACCAAAAAAGTATTTTAATGCTCGAATTCTAAATATAGAAGGGAACTTCGCAAAAAACACTGAGTACCTTTTTTTTCGCTCAGTATGTTTCTGAATATAAACAAGTCATGGACGCAGTTTCTATAGCTGTCATGAAAACATATAAATCTTTGCCAACATCTATAGCTGTCATGAAAACATATAAATCTTTGCCAACAGATCCATCTATTGATGCTGGTTTTATAAAAGACCCAGACAGACTCAATTCTCTAATACTTTAAGACAACTTCTTACAAACAGTTACAGGTTCTCCACCTTACTGGCAGAAGGCTATGTACAAACTGATGGCAGCCATAAAACAATTTGGCATATTCACCTTCTTACTGACGTTATCATTAGCTGATATGAAATGGGTTGACACTCTAAATGCGATATTGCGACAGCAGGGAAAACATCTTTCTGAAGAAGAAATACAAGATCTGACACGGGAAGAACGGCCAAATCCAGTCACCACTGCCATAGATTACAATGCTTCTTCAACAATCTTTTGCTTGGTCCTGTTCAAGTCCTTGGAAAAGTTCTCCATTACTCTTACAGAATAGAGTTCCAGCAAAGAGGTTCACCCCATCCACACTGTATACTTTGGACTGAGAATGCACCTAAACTTACTTACTGTAGAATAGATAACGATCTACTAAAACAGTCTAAAATCGGCATCAACTAATATACCTATGCTCTATCATTAACGAAGAGAGGATAAACTGTAATTTTGAAAAGACAACCACAGGAAGTTTTCATTAACTGCTACAACAGTACATTGCTCCTAGCTTGGCAAGCAAACTTAGATTTACAGTATTGTTTAGATCCATATGCCTGCATATCCTATATGGTTTCTTATATAACAAAGGATGAGAGAGAGATGACCACTGTCCTCAAAAATGTTTGTAAAGAAATGCGCCATCATAACTGGCAGGGCCAGTTAAAATCCTGTGCTAATTTTTCGATTTTGCTTCTTCCATCTTTAAAAGGTTTAAATAAGTGTGAATGAACATGGACTGTGTATGGACATGATCTAGAAAACTAGACTGTGCCATGATGATGTCCTATACAGTCGGTCGTTACATTAAATATATTCATCTTCACCAATTCTTAACATTTCCACTTAAAAGTGCACGTGTTCTGCTATAACTGGTCCATTTAGATGATACAGTTTTAGTGTAAATCTTTTCTTGTATATATGTTTTGTATTGATATTTTGAAAATAGTTATCAATATTGGCAGCTAGTGATCATTGATACATCAATATGATTTTAAATCTGATGGTCTTACAAATACGTAAAGTAATATCAAGGTTAACATTACTTCAATATATCAGAAATGTAAGGGTTTACATTTTAATTTTACTTTAGGTGTAAGAAGTCACTGTTTCTTAATATTCTTTAAATAACACTTGAAATCAAAGATTAAAAAATTGTAATGCTTCTTTGTATTTAAACATTGTAGGTTCAATATCAATGAAGGTTAGGCCAGAGGAAATAAATTATTACATTCTCATCCGGATTTGGTTGAAAAAATGGGCGGGTGGGCACTTGTTAGTTTTTATTTTTTATTAACGAAGTACCTTAAGAATGTTTTTCGGGATGGTCTAAAACCCGTTCTGTCCGGAATAGAATATGTTTTGATTTTTTTACCAATAAATTTTTTGGGGCCGGTGGTTTTGGACAGGGGCGGGCGGGGATGAGAATCTAAAATATTTATTCTCTGGCCTTCATTAGTCTACAGGTTTTCCTTGTGTTGTATAATGATGTATGTTTTTAGTATACTAGTCATTGTTTTTTAACCTTTATTAAAATGGTGTAACATTTTAATACAGTACTGAGAGAGTACATTCAGGTTGTGGAAACCTTAACTTTAGAGGGTACATTCAGGTTGCGGAAACCTTAACTTTTGAGAGTTATTCAGGTTGTGGAAACCGTAACTTTAGAGGGTACATTCAGGTTGTGGAAACCTTAACTTTAGACGGTACATTCAGGTTGTGGAAACCTTAACTGTTGAGAGTTTATTCAGGTTGTGGAAACCTTAACTTTAGAGAGTACATTCAGGTTGTGGCAACCTAAACTTTAGAGTACATTCAGGTTGTGAAAACCTTAACTTTAGTGAGTACATTCAGGTTGTGGCAACCTTAACTTTAGAGAGTTTATTCAGGTTGTGGCAACCTTAACTTTAGAGAGTACATTCAGGTTGTGAAAACTGTAACTTTAGAGAGTATATTCTGGTTGTGGCAACCTAAACTTTAGAGTACATTCAGTTTGTGGCCACCTTAACTTTTGAGAGTACATTCAGGTTGTGGCAACCTTAACTTTAGAGAGTACATTCAGGTTGTGAAAACCTTAGCTTTAGAGAGTACATTCAGGTTGTGGCAACCTTAACTTTAGAGTACATTCAGGTTGTGAAAACCTTAACTTTAGAGAGTACATTCAGGTTGTGGAAACCTTAACTTTGGGCATATTTCACTCCTTATTTTTTGTTTGCTTTACATATGTATGTTGTTAGTATACTAGTTGTAACTTTTATTAAGTTTGTTAAGTATCAGTGATCTTTGTGATGCATTTGTTTGTAAGCTATGTACCATTTTTATTGGAGAGAACTATGAGGTACTGTTTTGCATTCTTTGTTAAGAATTTATACATTTACTCAAGATTAAGTAAACCTATTTTAGATAATGTTATTCTTTATGATTGTTTCTTTATATTCATGTTGTACCATATCTATTTCAAAAAAGCCTCAAGGGTTTTGATATTCACATAAAGACTGCCAGTGTTATATTATTTTTTGCCTTAAATTTCTTGTTGTTTATAACTGTTGAACAATTTCAAGAACTGGTGACACTATTTGAACTGTTGTAATGAAACTTGATGTGGAATATCAGCACCAGTAACATCAATTTCAGCAGCAAGTACGAGAACTCCTGAAACTTTGAACATGCTTATGTTTAGTATGTAAATTTTTACTATAAAACTTAAAATATATTATAAAAATCCATTCATATGCTTTCAGCAACAATAATGATAACACCTGACTATCATCATCCAAAGTAATTTCTCCACTTCAACTCCACTTAAACATTTTTTAGTTATGCAGTTTTTATCTCCGTCTAGCAACTTTAAAAGAGTTGTATTATTTTTGTGTCGCCCTTTCAAAGAAATGGTGATACATAGGGAGAACTTTGTCCATCCGTCCGTCACGAAAACTTAACATTGGGTATAGCGTTGCCATTTCTAAATATTTCTTCATCAAACTTTAAAATTATATTGTTTATAACAACATGGTCACGATCAACTCTTTAGGTGAAGGTCACATTTTATGGAGTTATGCCTCATTCTACTTGGATTTTAACAGACATGAAAACTTAACATTAGCTTTAAGTTTGTCATTTCTTAATATTTCAGTATCAAACTTTCAAATTATGTTCATTCTGACAACATTGTGTTGATGCTGTAAAATTCTTTAGGTCAAGGTAACATTTTACGAAGTTATGCACATTTATGAGTTTAGATTTTTTTTATTCTGACAAAGTACCCGAGGGCGACACAAGTGTTCAATTGTACTCCGGTAAGAAAAAACACCCTCAGTGAATTGATTCATCTTCACTTCTTGCGAAAACTTGGTATCATTAAAAATAAGAATAGTACTTTTAGTATTGTGACGAATTTCAGTTCTAACTTCTTGTTGTATTGTACAAAAAAAACAACAACATTGTTCTAATTTTTGCTAGCAATCTAGTCATAAAAGTTATTGTTTTTATTAAGTTGTGTTTTTGTTACATATAATGATATTGTATATTTCATCTGTAACATGTACATCCTGGTATTATGGTAATTTGAGTCATCTATCTTCTTTTTGTTTATTTCAATTTTAAGAATATTTCCAATATTTTAAACTACTTAAAATATTTCACAAAACCGACACGCTGCCCCAAGTTCAGTTCACTACCCTAACGTTCTCTATTGCATATCGTTGATTTAACTGTTTCCATGAACATTTGCAGTCATTGTCTGATAAGATGTTAAAGATGTAGTTACAATTAAAATATCCAATACCTATTTTGGTAGCTCATGTTTTCATTACATGATATGCAACTCCTCCAATTAAGGTCACAAACAAAACTAAACAGCCTCTTTTGCACTTTCCTGAAGTTGTTCATTTTATACACCAGACAACCATCATCAACGCCGATTATCTTTTTAAAGATATTTCTTGTTTATTCGTGCATAAAGTGTTTCAGTCGGTGAAACTGTGAAATAACAGCTTATTGTTTGGTAAAGTCTAAAAGAAAGACGATGAAAGGCGAAGGCGGGGCAATGGTGTGCGCATGCGTAAATTGTTTGTAAGAGTTATCCTGTACATGTTATCTCCCATTATTAAAATAGTCGCGGGAAATAGTCCGCCATCGCGGAAACAGCAACATCATGAACGAAACAAAATACTTCGATGGCGTTAATGCGATTAAACAAGCTGAAGAATTTTTACAGAACAAAGAAATTGAGACGAACGAAAGATTCGATAAAGTGAAATCGAACAATTTCAAAATAGCTGGTAAGGAATAATTATAAACACTTCAACTGGTCATGTCAGCATGACTCATTGGCATTTTGATTCATCATTCAATCATTTCGTAGAGCTGTCGCTTTGAAACCACGATTTCTGACGTTTGTATCTGGATCTTCATTGTTCATCCACGGAATAAAGATGTATTTATCTAGGAAAGGTTAAGGAAAAAAAGGCTTATTTAGACACAAATATCTTTTTTTTAATTTTGGTAAATATTTGTTGATAATTTACACATTAAACACAGTTTGAATACTTTTAATGATGTTAGTAATCTTTTGTATACCGACAAATTGAATGATTATCAAGATTTGTAACCACAAACTTTTGGTTATATGAAGTATTTCGGTTATTTAGCTGTCATGTCATGGTATCAGCTATACTTCCAAGATGTCAAAATGAATTTACTAGTGGTCACCGTCTATCTGACTATGAACTTGCTTCGATCAACAAGACAACTCGAGCGGTCAACAGGGGAATCAAGAGAGCAGCCTTTGGAACTGTTGGACTTAACTACATTAATCATTTATCAGTTCTGGGACAACGGTGTGCCAAGAAGACGTATGCTTTCAGGAGATGGTTTGCATCTCAGTGTGCTTGGAACAAAATATAGAAAAATGTCTTCACATTTATAACGGAATTCAACATTGTGCTAAACACCTGTCTCTTCATGACCACCTGTCCCCGTGATGCCAATCGAAGAAGACACCATCACCAGATTACCTGTCCCAACATGTCCACCTGCCTCTGTGGTGTCAATCGAAGAAGACACCAGATCACCTGTCCTAACATGTCCCTGTGGTGCCAATCAAAGAAGACACCATCACCAGATCACCTGTTCCCTTATGTTCCCAAGTATAAAATATTGGTTTAGGAATGTCCAGGCGACTGACGAAAAATAGTAAGAAGAGAAAAAACATAGAGATATATTCAGGAAGCGTGAGTTTGGTTAAATCTGAATTAGACATTGAATTTGTTACCATTGAACGTAAAGTGAAACAGGTGGATGACAAGGTTGGGACCAAACGAAGGACATCCCCATCAGCATTTCCGCCTCAGCCACAGAGACCTGAACAACTTGAGACGTTGACACATACTGGAAACCCGGAGCGCAAAGGGCCTGTAAACATAACACAAACAGACGAAGGAACAGACTAACAAGACCGAATTCACTTGAGGAAGATGAACTCGACAAACTGGTCAGTTGATAAAAGATAGTTCTAAACCTAAAAAGAAGAAATACCTTTTAGTTGGTGGTGGTGAAACTGAAAATCTAAATGAAGATAAAAGTTTTACTTATGGTAGTTTGCAAAATGGTGATTTGAACTTTAAAGAGGCATTTGAAATTTTAAACGTGATCAATTACGACAGAATTACAAATCAAATACCACTCAATCCTAGTCCGAAGAGTGGGAGTATGTTTGTTTATTCATCAGGTTTGGATAAAATTAAATCTGATGATTGGAAAGCTGATGGTTATAGATGGTTTCACAGTGGAACTAAGAAAAAAAGTGTAGTTTTCAATGACAAAGAATATGTCATTAGTAAACGGTATTATTATATAAATAATGGAAAAGATGATATTAACAGGGTTTCAACGTTATGTTTTTAAAATTGAGACTGAGCATGAGAATTCAAATTAGTGCCAGAAATGGGTGGGTTTATGGTTCGGGGTAAAAATAATAAGTTATATTCTGTCACACTTTTTCCTAAAGAGACTTGTCAATGTCCGTCACAGGGAAGATGCAATCACATCATTGCCTGTTTAAAAAGCATAGGTTTAGACACGGATGAAAAGAAGAAACGTGTTGTTTATCTTTCCCAGTTAAGAAAAAAACACACGTTCAAAACCAGATAAAAAATCTGGTCGTAAAAACCTAGTGTTGGAGATTTAGATAAAACAGAGGTAATACTAGCTCCAGATTCTATTCATGCAAAAATTTTAATCCATAGTGATTCTGATGACTCCATAATTAAAACACAAAAATCAGTAAAAAAGAAAACATGCAAAAAAAACTTCAACACCTCACCCCAGTAATATTTTATCACCCAATAAGTCAGTTCTATCTGTTGATGTAAACTTGCCTACACCAATTAAACCAAATATTAATATAGTAACACCAAAGTCTATTTTGAGATAAAAGAAACTGAAAGTAATAAAACGGAAAGTGAAAAAAGAAGAAAATAAGCATTCAATCAGGATCATATTGGAAAACATGAAAAAAGACTAAATTTGATGATTTAATTGAAATTGACAACGATTTGTCCAGGTCAGAGAATAACATTGATGATAAAGTAAATGATACACATATTTTTGGCTACCAAATCTTTTTTTAACAGAACAAGATAGAAACGACCTTTCTCAAAATAAGAAAATAAATTCAAACCATGTAGAAGCAGTGAATATTTTATTAAGGAAACAAATTGGTCTGGGTGTGTCTGGACTTCAGTTGCCTGAAAAAGTTCCAGTTTTTTTTTTAATGAAGAAGGTAGATGGCACATTGAGTCACCAATAAACCCCACTGAATCCCCAGCATGTCAAATACATCATACGCATAAGGACCATTGGGTAACATCAATATTTCATAATGACATTATTTTTTGTGATAGTTTAGGAAATGGAAGAAGTAAATGATATTATTATTCCTGACGGCTTAAAATTACAACTATCACTATTATACGGCAGAACAGGTGACCAGATTGATATTATTGTTCCAGATGTTATGAAGCAGTCTAATTCTTATGACTGTGGACTATTTGCAATTGCATTTGCTTTAACATACTGTTTAAATAAAAGTCTTAATTTTGATGTTATACATGATACTACACAATTTAGATCTCATTTATTAAAATGTTTTGAACTTGAAGATATATCAGAATTCCCAGTAACAAATAAAAAAATAAGTTTAAGGAGAAAAAAGATAGGAAACTAATACCTGTAATAAATTACTGCATTTGTAAATTGTCAGAATGTTTCAGTGATATGGTTCAATGTGGGAAATGTAAAGATTGGTTTCACAAGTTCTATGTTAAAGCTCCTCTGAATATTTCAAAATCAGATGTGGAATTTTATTGCGGTTATTGTAATTAGTTGGATTTCATTAATATATATCCATCTAGCTGATCAAATAATTGATGTTAAATATAACAATGAGCTTATATTTTTATCATTAATAAATATTAAGACCAATATTGTATAGACCTCCTTGCCAGTTGTCCTGGATCTGCTCTGTTATTGAAAACTACACTTTTTATAGTAATTTTGTAGTAATTTTTATATATATAAGATGATCATTTTTGTGAACATTGAATACTGTAGAGTCGGTTTTATTCGCGTGAGATTAATTTTCGCTAATATTCGCGAGTAAGTCAGCTCGCGAATTCATAAATTTCGTGAAAATTACCTTTTCCGATAACATAATCATATCATATTTAATTCGATGAAGAAATGTTTCTCGCCTTTGTTCACAAAATTAGGTCAAAGACGCATGTTCAGCTAAAAACAACCTGAGAGGGAAAATGCTGTACTGAGAGTGCTATAGTCTACAATAGACTTTGACTTATTAGGTAGTTCGGCACATAAATTATTTTATGACAGATTTATTTATAAAATGTATTTACGCAAAGTAAATCTCGTCCCAAAACATATGGTTAATATCACGGTAACCTATATCGGTATCAATGTAACTACTTGTATTCAGCGTAAATAAACAGAAGAAAATCGCTTCTTTATTTTATTAACTGGTTGCTATTCACAATAATACAAGAATGCATAGATAGATGAAAACACTTTGAATGAACAACAAATGCACAATATTTTATAATTTATTCATTATTATTTCATTCGTCGTTATCAACTTTATTTGATCGAAATTACATCAAATATTTTATCTGCAAAATAACAATCAAGATATTCGACAATGAACGTGCAGCATTACGGGGACATTGGTAAACTTAATTGACAATAATTGACAGCGCTAGTTTGAAGACAATCACATTATCAATATAACTTGTGGATTACTATAATTGGCAAACAATGGTCCTGACCACCTGGATGATTGCAATGAGGATGCAGTTTTCGCACCTCTGATCTGTTAAACAAACACCGCGTTACTTCTTGTGGCAGTTTTATGACAATCAATAAACAGTCTCAAATTATCTCATTATGACATCTGAACAGGTGTTTAGAAGCAATAAATGACGCATTTGTACTGTTTAACATGTTTAGAATGATAGAAGTTTATACAAGCAAATTTTTTCGGTATAAGAATATGGCAATTTCAACTCAGCTTACATCATATCAAATGGTATTCACTGTTAACTATAATTGGAAAAAAACATGAACGAAGTTCAGTTTATGAAATACTATACCGTTATATTGCCATCGTAAATAGTATACCGTAACTGATAACTATTGATTTAAGCTTATAATCTATCGCCGGGTCAATATGGATTTAAATCGGGTCACGCTAACCGCATCACAGAATCTTTGCACCAGAAACTAAGACGCGAAATGAACGACACGTACGGCAGCGTTTTAATTTCGCAGCAACTCCGCAACGGAGAATTAAAAAAAAGACGATTTGTTTGCAAAATTCGCGAAATGTGGACGCCGCGAATTTAAAGTAATCTACAGTATTATGTTTTTTTAATTATGTTTTTTAACATCAAGTTTATTACATTTTTCTCAGTATGTACAAACATAAACATGAGAACATATATACATAAAACAACATCCTTAATAAATGCTTTGTTTGCAGTTTCCCCTAATCAAAACTTGTCCTTTCACTCTGTATGCATATTTTAAAATATTTATCCATACCAAGCTATCCATATTAGGGTTATTGCAAACAAATAATTTGTTATGGATGTAATGAATATTATTTCGATGTAATCTATTTCATTCTGTATATTATATCTATTCATATTAACATGTCTAGTACTAAATAAAATATTACATTATATTTAATATTTAATTAACAGGTAACACATAATAAATATTTACAGTTTTACCTGTATTATTTATGTTTTCTTTTATAAATTGCATAGATTATCAAATAAATAAAATTTACCACAAAATAAACATTTGATTGATCTTTTAAGCTCTGTGTTTTTAACACCTTAATTATAAACCTATCAAACACCTGGGGCAATATATTGGATAATGGTCAATTAGACAGTAGTCAATAGAATGGACAATTTGGTCAGTTAGGCAATGGTCAACTGGTCAATTGTGTGTGGTCAACAGAATAGACAGGCCCGTAAAATGATAATAAAGTTTTGCAGAATTTGTTAATTTCACAAATTGTGTAAAATACTATAAGTATTGTGGAATATAAAACTGTTGGTTTTCAAACCAATTGTGTATAATAAACATTGCAGTAGTAATAAAACTGTTGGTTTCGAACCAATTGATATATAATATGATGCATGTAAAGTTGCATGTATAACAGTGTAAACATATAAATATTTAGAGTAAACATATAAATATTTAGTGTAAACAAGTGTGCCAGCACGCAAAGCTGTAAAAAAGTAAAATAGTGTTTAAACAAGAGGTGTTTGTCAAACACAAATGCCCCCCCCCCCCCTGACGTGCAAGTGATATCTATTAGCATTGAATTTAAATTTTTGGAAATTTAGAGACTTTTGTAAGCTTTAGCAATGAAGGGTACCAGTCATGAAAGCAATTTACAAGACGGTGGAACTCCTATATATCAATAACCAGGTCATCCAATGAGAGGATTACATTTACCTCGACCTTAAACTTCAACCTACTGACCTCAAAATCAATAGCTCATGTCTACTAGTCATGGCAAACCTCCATACCAAATATGAGAACTGTATCACAAAGCATAGTCTTCTACTGGTGATGACATGTTGTCTAGTTACTGACATGACAAACTTTCTGTATTTAAGGTAACTGTGACCATGACCTACTGACCCCAAAATCAAAAGGGGTCATTTACTAGTCATGATGACCTTCGCATCAAATATGAGGACTGTAACACAAAGCGCTGTCAAGTTATTGATCAGACAAGGATTTTGTGGTCAAGAAAATTATTACCTTGACCTTTGGCCTACTGACCCTTAAATTAATACGGGTCTTGACCAACCTCCAAACCAAATATGAGTACTGTATCACAAAGTGTTGTCTAGTTATTGATCAGACAAGGTTTTTGTGGTAAAGGCCACTGACCTTGACCTTTGACCTACTGACCCCAAAATCAATAGGGGTCTTCTACTGGTCATGACCAACCTCCACACCAAATATAAGGACTGTATCACAAAGCGTTGTCTAGTTATTGATCGGACTACGGACCGACCGACGGACCGACCGACATGTGCAAAGCAATATACCCCCGCTTCTTCGAAGGGGGGCATAATAATAAGCATTAAATAAAAGCTGTACGGTAGCAATATCTTACTAGGTGAAATAGAGTGAAAATGTAGAAGAAATACATGTTGCGAAAAGAATTTACATGCCAACGAAATATTGTTCATGCTCAGTGTTAAGTCGTTAATAAGCATTAAACACATTATTTTTTTCAAACATTTGGCATTTGTGCTGTCACATGGATGAATTGAAAGACGATATGCGGTAATCATCGAAAATGAAACCACGACCAAATGATGTATTCTACGGAACAGTTTCGCGCTTATGTTATTGCTTCAAAGAGATGAAATTTGTCGTTGTTTCGGTTAGATCGCGAAGCCTGAAGAAACCAGCTCTATATGATCCAGTGACCATGATTTGATGTAACGGTATCCAGTGCTCAATGGGTGTTTTATTATATCTATTTTCAGGCTGGCAACATATCATCCAATTCCCAGTATAGGAATAAAGGCAGAGCATATCAGTGTACCAAATGCCAAAAGATCGATAAGAAGGGGCGGTTGGTCAGCCACGTCCTTAAACACCATGTGGCATTTGACAGAATTCCGTTCACATGTTCGCTGTGCTCGTTTCGTTGTCTTGATAAGCAGACGCTACTAGAGCATATCACTAGGTACGCACAGCATCGGGAAGAAGAAGCGAAGAAAGGTGTTCCCGACTACACTAAGGTGCTCAAAAGTCGAAAAATCCCATAGTGCTCACCTAAGCAGACATGGTGCAACTAGGCAGGGAGGAATCTCTAAAATGGCACACGCGTAATGTGAGGAGTGATGAAGGTGAGAACCCTTTAGAAGACCCGGAGGGTACGTTTGAGGAACAGGAAGAAGAGGTAGTCAACATTGGAGGGTTATGTCTCCCAAGGTGGCTCGCCTCGGATGACACCGCTCAGAGTTCTGGGTACCAGCTTGCTGCCTTGAATACACCCATTCCATGTTTGGCTGGATTGGAACCAGCTGCTCTCTAAAGACAAGCACCAGTGTCTACAGCATCAGTGCGTATAGGTGCAAGCGCTCCGTCATTTCCACCTGCTGCCCAGACGCTCCCTTCTCGAGCGGTGATGATTGAGCTACCCAAAATCAATGTGGAAGATCTGAACCACTTGATACTGTTCGGAGATGGAGACACCACGAAGCTGGACACGTCCAGGTTGGCGCGCAGGTCACCATCGCCGACACCCTGTCTCGATGAGAGAATCCTCCCGCAACTAATTACAAGTGCTGCAGCTGTTGGGATGGAAGAGCCACCTGCCATGAACGAGCCACAACCCAAGAAGCGCAAAGTAACGGAGGAAGCAGAAAACTCCTCATCTGCGTCAAGTGACGTGATCAAGGCTATTATGGATGGGGCGAAGCTGATTGCAGATGCCCTAGAGTCCAACACCAGGGCTGTGAGGTGTCTTGACAAGACAGTTGAGAGAGAGATGCAGGCGATGGGCACCAAAGTCCAGCTCATCGCCAGCGAGATCAGCAGGGTGGAGAGGAAGGTGAACCAGATAGAGAGGACGCTAGATGCTAAACTACAGAAAGAAGAAAAGGAGAACGTGAAACCATCATCAAAGCCTAGCCTAAAAAGTGTTGTTCAGGTTCAGAAGAAGAACTAAATACATGTAGAGCAGTTCAACAATGGACATAATATATGTTATCATATACTCGTGACATTTTCTGACGGTGATTAAATTTTTGGTGAACATTCTTTAACTGTATCATTTGAGGATGGGACTATAGCATGTTTATGGCAATTTTTGCATATAGTTTAGGTTTTGTTAAAAGTGTTAAAATAAATCTTGAATTTAATTCGTGAACATGTTAAATCCAGTGCAAATGGCAACAGGAGTTTGCCATAAAAACAGGGGGGTAATTGTAATGCCCAGATATTAACTGCATATACAGGGTGTTTCATAATATCTGTGCTTATAAGAAAGTTACATATTTGGTATATTTCGATATCAATGATACCAAATTATGTATCATTTTTAAGACAAAATAAAGACTTTTTACACAAACATTAAGTACAGGAAACACGTATACGTCATGATGTCATAAATAACATTATTTCATGCCGCACTGTTTCAGTAATTGCACCATGGAAAGAACAAAACTGTGGAATTGTAAAATTGAATTACCAAACAATATCACTGAAAATGGTAGTAAACACAATGAAAAGAAATTATCAAAATCTTGTAAACTAATTAGAAAATCAGAACAAAGAATAGTAAGAAGATTTGAAGAATTTGGCACAGTTGAAGACAGGCCACACAGCAACTCTGGCCGACCACAATCTTCCAGATCAGTTGAAGCCTTTGAGGAAGTGAGGACAGTGATTAATGATACCCCAAGAAGGTCAGTGCGGAGATTTCTGGTTGAGACAACTTACACGGCTAGTGTTTAGGCATCTACAAGATGTTGAAGTATTACATGAACTCGACGTCACACAAAATATCGATCATGCAACATCTAAAAAAAAAGTGACAAGTCATTTCACACTGGGAATGGGCGCCCCCCTCACCCCCGATCTCAATCCCCTAGACTTCTGCCTATGGGGATACCTGAAAGAGCGTGTGTACACACCTTCTCGTTAGTCTGCTGCTGACAACCTCAAATGTGCAATCGGAAAAGAACTCGAACAGAATTACTCGAGAGACATGTTGCAAGGTGACTGACAATTTCAAATGCCGACTTGACGCCGTGATTGCTCGAATAGACTTCATATCGTGCACATTTTGTAAGTATAGTGCAGTTCGAAGTTGACTGATACATGATTGCCATGACTTGTCTATATATATCTTATGTACCAAATAAATGTTATTATGTCTGCTATAAGGTTTTCGTTTTTAAACAACTGTGTCTTTTATTTTATAGAAATAACATTTTGATAAAATAAGGACACATATTATGAAACTCCCTGTATATATTAAATAATAAACTGTATTCTTGAAACTGGAACGTTTATGCACCTGTAGAATTTGAGGGTCTACAATCTACACTTACAAGTGACACCATTTTTGCTGACTTTGACTCATCATTAAATGCACAATACGCTGTATCTTAAATTAATAGGTATGCACAGTTGTGCATCTACTGACAGTCTACTCGCTTATCCGTGTTGTTTATCCCAAATTTTCCAATTGTCACATGTTTTTACGATCTTGTTTATTTATTCCTTATATTGGCATAAGACTCTTGTCTATTTGTTAAAACGTTAATTCCAAGTTGAAATTAATTAATTCTTGCTCTATCTGACTAACTGACATGCCATAAACCCTTTATTTTATTGCGCAAATCACTATTTAGCACTGTACACGTTTTGAAGTTTCATCCAATGGCGGCCATTTTCCTGATGCATTATGGTTTGTTTACCGTTGTTGCTACGGTTCGCTGCTTCGCAACTACTCTGAGAAACAGTGTTTCCCTCAAATAATACTTTATTTGTAAAACCAAAGGTATGGATAAGGTTTAAATAATCAGTATTTTATACCTCTAAGTTAAGATTTCATTCAGGTTTATTAAATATCAAATTTACCATTTACTGGTTGGTCCGTCTTAATGTTGGTTGGGACTTGCCAATCCAACCACCAACCTTCTACCTTGGGTTGGAAACAGTTGATTTTGATCAATGTTAAGACTGTACAAACATATGGAGCAACCAGTTCGTTTTTATGAACTTAAATTATTCACTATTTTTTTCACTTTACGTGCCACTTTGGAAATACATGTAGCCCAAATGACAATATCTCAGCATCCAGTTGACTGATTTAAGAAATTTTCTCGGTTCTGTACTCAGTTTCATTTAGCCAAGATTATGAACAACCATTTTTCGATTTGTTTTATGAACTTTAATTTTTTAGTATTGTTTCACATTCCTAGCCTTTTTAGCTCACCAGAGCCAAAGGCCCTGAAATAAGCTATTGTGATCAGCGGAGGACCAGATGCCGCCGTCCGTCAACTTTTTGTGTCGCCTGCGATAGCAGGTAGACACAGGGATCCTATTGTTCGGCGACTTCGTGGTCGTCGTTGTCGTCGGCAGTGCCGTCGTCCGGTAGTCCCCCAACTTTAATATGAAACTTAATGTTGCCAATAACTTTGAAAGTACTAGTCCTATTAACTTAATACTTGGAATATATCATCTGCATGAACAGCGCCATCTGTGACAACAAGAATGATAACTCCTGTTTCGGTATTTTTTTAGTTATGCCCCTTTCAAATGACTTTAATATGGAACTTTAATATAAAACTAAATATTGCCTAAAACTTTGAAAGTACTTGTCCTATTAACTTAATACTTGGAATATATCATTTGCATGAACAACGCCATCTGTGACAACAAGAATGATAACTCCTGTTTCAGTATTTTTTGAGTTATGCCCTTTCAAATGACTTTAATATGGAACTTTAATATGAAACTAAATATTGCCTATAACTTTAAAAGTACTTTTCCTATTAACTTAATACTTGAAATATATCATCAGCATGAACAACGCCATCTGTGACAACAAGAATGATAACTCAAGTTTCAATATTATTTTAGTTATGCCCCTTTCAAATAAAACTTTAATATGAAACTTAATGTTGCTTATAACTTTGAAAGTACTTGTCCTTTTCACTTAAAACTTGGAATATCTCATCTGCATGAACAACAACATCGGTTTCGACAAGAATCATAACTCCTAATTGACTATTTTATGAGTTATGTCCCTTACACAGTATGCAACTTAAACATGAAACTTAATGTTGCCTATAACTTTGAAAGTACTTGTCCTATTCACTTCATACTTTGAATATATCATCAGCATGAACAACGCCATCTGTGGCAGCAAGAATGAAAACTCCAGTTTCAATATTTTTTTAGTTGTGCCCCATTAAACTTAATGTTGCTCATAGATTTGAAAGTAATTGTCCTTTTCACCTGAAACTTGGAATATATCATCTTTGGGAACAACAACATCGGTTACAATAAGGACCATAACTTCTGATTAAATATTTTTGAGTTATGCCCCTTTCAAATGCAACTTTATCACGGAATTTAATGTTGACATTAACTTTCAAAGTACTTGTCCTGTTCACTTAATATTCAGAATATATCATCTTCATGAACAACGTTGTCACTAACAACAAGAATGATAACTCCTGTTTGACTTTTTTATGACTTATGTCCCTTTCACATGAAACTTTAACATGAAACTTTATGTTGCCTATATTTTTAAAGTACTTGTGTTATTTACATAATACTTGAAATATTTCATCTTCATAAACAACATTGGATACAACAACATAACTCCTGTTTAACTATTTTTGAGTTATGTCCCTTTCAAATGCAACCTAATGTTGCATATAACTGAAAGTATTTGTCCTATTCACTTAATACTTGGAATATATCATCTGCATGAACAACAACATTGGTGACAACAAGAATAAAAACTCCTGTTTGAATATTTTTTGAGTTGTGCCCCTTTCAAATGCAACTTGAACATGAAACATAATGTTGCCTGTAAAATTGAAAGTACTTATTCAGTTCACTTAATTCTTTGAATATTTCATCTGCATGCACATACCAATTGGTAAAGAATTTTAACTCAGGTTTCACCATTTTTTTAGTTATTCCCCTTTCAAATGCAATTTAGGTAAATCATGTGTTCTGTGGTGTAGTATTGAAATCAGCTTGAATAAAAACATTTTATTATATATGACTAAACATAGGCCCACATTTCAACTTTTTGCAAGCAGGCGACACATGTGTTCCGCGGAACACAACATTCTAGTTTGTTTGTTAACGCGATAGAGGCCACAACTTTAACCGATTGTCATCAAACTTGGTCAGAATGTTTCTCTTGGTTGTGTGATCCCTTTCGGAACTGGGTCATCTTGGGTCAAAAACTAGGTCACTACATCAGATTAAAGCAAAAATTTTGTTATAGCAATAGAGGTCAAATTTTTATCCGATTGTCATCAACTTTGGTATGAATATTGATATTGATGATCTCTACTCAAATTATTAAAATCATGCTCTTGAATTGCCCAAGGGCCCCGCCCTGGAATTTTTAATTTTTGAGTCTTTTAAATTCTGTTTTTAACCTTTGTTTTTCTACAGTTATCAACCAGATTTTGACACAAACTTTATACGATCTTAAATTTCAATCTTTCCTGAACAATTAATCCACTGGTTGTTCAAAGTCATAAAATTTGAAAAAAGAATTTTCGTAGCAGAGTGAAATTTCAAGTGTCAAAATACCAATATTTCTACATGTCTTCAACTATATTAAGATGCATATCCAGGTCACTCAGAGTTCATAGTGTTCGCTGTTTACATCATATTGAGAAAACCACAGGTGCATTTTGTCATCTTTTGCAGTAAAGCTATGGAGAATTATATAGGGTAAATTTTCTACAAATAATGACCAAATAACAATCTTACTTTACAGCACTTTGAAAATCAGGCTTTCTAAAATATTATTCACTGTTTGTTTAAAAGTAAAAAAAAAACCCAACACGTAACACATTTTCAAATTGTTCAGACTATATTAACGAGAGGTCTCAGCTGTACACAGTGTATGTTAATAAACTGGCAAGTTAATCAGAGGTCTCAGAACTCAATTGTTTGATTTTTTCCGAGACTTGTCTCATTTTTAGGCAGTCAAAGACTTGTGAATTGAGTACGGTCCCAGTTACATTGTCTTTGGTCCTGATCTTGACTAAATCAGTTTTAACCCTTTCCTCCATATACACATTTTTACGCAATGCCAACATTGTAGATCTAGATCAACTGGCACATTTGTGCCGTCTGATCAGAATTTGCACTGGTTGCATTGGTCAGATACAACCTAACGAATAAACAAGCAAACAGTGTAGATCCTGTTCAGATGGTACAGATGTGCCTGCTGATCTGGATCTACACTGTCTGGTGAGCGATTGGGTCATTTGGCCCTATGTTTGAAACAGCCTTATTAGCCTATAATATTGAACCACGTTGAACAATAACAAAACTGTAAGGTAGTGATATTAATAGAAATTGTTCTGTGTGCTATTAATAGAAATACCAAAAGCGAGCAAAACATATAGATATTATACAATTATTTACTTATTAGCTGGGAAATATGCTGTGATATTGACCTAAAAAATCGTTATTGACCGAGGCGATAGCCGAGGTCAATAACGATTTTTGCGGTCAATATCAACAGCATATTTCCCAGCTAATAAGTAAATAACTGTTTAATTACATGAACTATAAATAGTTATGTTTTAGAAATCTTCAATTAAGACTAATTTCAAGTGGACTCCGTGCGGCTTATCAAGCTAATTTGAACGATAAATGGCGCGAAATATAACGTCAACGGTAACGCGACATAAATGACGTCATTAAAATAACTATTATTACATGAACTATAAATAATATAAAAGATGGAAACTTTTGCATTCTATTTATAGACAGGTCAATATCAGCGAAAGCGGGTCAATATTTATATTTATTGACTCGGTTATTTTGGGGGTGTGACCAATCGCGTTGCGTCTATTTATAGTTCATGTAATAATAAGTGGATACGTCACTACCATGTCTGTTTCATTCAACGGCTTTACTGCTTTCACAAATCAAAGTTCTTTTGGCTGTATGCTGCGTCTCCTGTAATAATAAAGGGCACAAAATAAAAACATTTATCAACAGAAGTTTACATTTGCAAACAGTTTAGTGATGGCCGATCGTCGCACTGTTTAAATAAAAAAAACATATAAATAAAGAGGTCATGCGCCCTCGTGATATTCTTGGTGACGTCATATCAGCTGCATGTCATGCGCGTCATTCTCATTTCGTTCACTCTCCGGAGAGGATATATTGTTTTTATGAAAAGTAGGAAGAAATTGTAAATTATCTCGCGGAAGTAAGAGATAAAGTAATTATAATAATTAAAACGAGAAGATTAGAACGAGGACTAAATAAATAGATTCTGCAGGGTTGTAATATTCACCGAAATCAGAGAAATTTACAAAATAAATAAAATAGATCTATGACTCCTAGGCCTACCAACTTGTACCCAAGACTTGTAACCAAGTTCACAGTTCTCAGTAACCATTTTAGGTAGAGCTTTAGACATAACAGAGTTCTCTTTACATCACAATGCATGTAGCAATTGTCAAGACAAGTTTCATAACTGTTGACTATGAGAGTTGTCATAGTAATGCTCCTTTCTCTATCCACACTTATTCTAATATTAGCGTACTTTTACAATGGTTCACTTCCAAACTAAAAGAGAGCTCAATTAACAAGAATCGCTTGTTGATATAGTATATAGAACCGTTTGCAGATATTTCTTTTAATGAATGACAGCCTCCATCAATGCACGAGATAATGAAATAACCAATATTTTTAACAGGGACCAAATGCCTAACGGATGGATAATCATCTCCCTCTATTAAAACAGAAACGTGTCTTATTCTTGAAAGGTCGACAAATCCTCATTTTTGATATTTTAATGGGTTCTGTAGCAAGAGTCACTTTTTTGAGTGCATTGGGATCCAGAAGCAAGTTTGGTATGTTTTCATTCATAAATTTACAGAGCATGCATGAAACGCTATCACTTTTACTGTTATCTTGTTTAACATTCGCCTTTTTCTATCACTATCTAATCTTGTATATTAAGAAATCCACTGTAAATGCAGCAACGGCATTCAAAATGATCACCCGTTTCTTGTCTGAGCTGCTAAACAGTAAAAGCAGTCATTTTAAAGACTCGTCTGAATTACTGTACATGATATTATGGTTCCATCGTATGTGGAATGTAAACTAATTGCCCATCTTCAAGTCATAAGCAATTCCACTAAGCATTGTAGGTTTTCCTTGTAATAATGATGCATGTATTTTTCCATTTGCTGGCAGTTTTAATTCTAGTTCAATGAGTTGACACGTAGAGGCTTTGCTACAATGCTTTTACGATGTTTCCTTTAAACAAGTTCTGAATGTTAAGATTCACTGTTAAATTGCAAGACATGCGATTAACTGGAGAAAAGATTGTTCATTTAACTAGGTATGGGCCAAAAAGTTATTTGCCAAATACAAAGATATGGTACGATTTATTTCAGGAGTTGATCATGATTAATTTTCTATATGCAAATACTGATTCAGACCTTGATGATTTCTTGAACAAACACCGATCGTGACTCTTACATATTACAAGACTAAACAAAATCAAAATAAACGACCGCTGCAAATTAGATTTTTATTAATTAAAACTTCACTATACATATCTTTTAAAGAGACTGTTAAAATGTAATTTTTAGGTTTGTCGCAACAAAAGAGAGTAAGTAATTTCAGTACTTCTGTCTTCCTCTTTGATGTTTGTTTTTTGCGCACCTGTAAATTAAAGTTTTACTTTTATATGGTACAAAGTGTGCAATGATGGATTATAAATTTAGACTACCAAGCTTTTGTACAAGTGGCGTTTTAATTATGCAGAACTGCGAATAATAACTTTGAAAAGTTATTATCTGGTCTTTCCAGTAGATTGTTCAAAGATTTTATCTGGTCTGCTCCTTAAAATTTCAAGTCATCATCTGTGTTTTCTACCGAAATATCCTCCTCACCTGTTAATGATTTATGCAAAATAACCTTTTGTTTTTTATTAAACTTAAGATTAATTACAAAAAAAACAACAACAACAAAACATCAGTCCGCTGACTGACCTTTACAAACATTATTCTCCTCTGAAGACAAGGCATTGTTACATGAAACAAACATGAGAGCTTCAAAGTTTTGTATGGAACTCGGAAGTAATTTGTCGTAGTTTTCCAATGCAGGCCAAAATCCTGCGGACACCATAAATCTAACGGAACGAAAAAAGTCTTTTATACAGATCCAACAAAATACAATCCAAACAACGAATGTCTTATTGGTAAATATGTTGGATTAGGTTACATTCAGGATTTCCAACAGATCAAGCAATATTTTCCTAAAATGCTTAAAATTAATGCGAGCATGAAGCGAATCCCCTTAAAACTCGAGATTTATGCGCACGTTGGACAAGTCATAGTTAGCAGGGGAATTGCTGAACTGCGAATGCTGCGCCTCTCCAGGCCGCGGCGTCATAACTTGTTCCGCATAGAATATAGTAAAATGTTGATAAAAACTTACTTAAATGTTACTGAATTTAATACATACGGAATATGATGTAAGTATGCAGTCCGTGTTTTTTTTCTTTTCGCGTATACCATATCACGCGAGACCGATGCTTGATTCTGTTTTTTCTCACGATTTTTATGTTTCTCATCGGACAAAACGTTTCCTATTGTTATGTAAAAATAATAAAAGCTCTCTAGTGTTTGCTCACCTGTCACATAGCGACAGGGTGAGCTTTGTGATCGCCTATATCCGTCCGTCCGTCGTCCATTCACCGATGTCCGCACTCGAGCGGTTTTAATTTTTATCCGATCTTCAAACTTGGTCAGAATGATTATCTGAATGCTATCTAGGTCAAGTTCGTAACTGGGTCAAGGGACCTTTAAAACTAGGTCACTAGGTCAAATTAAAGAAAAAGCTTGTCCGCACTTTAGCAGTTTTAATTTTAGTCCAATCTTCAAACTTTGTCAGAATTTTTATCTTGATGATATCTAGTTCAAGTTCTTAACAGGGTCATGTGACCTTGAAAACTAGGTCACTAGGTCAAATTACAGAAAAAAGCTTGGCCGCACTCTGGTAGAATTATTTTGCTCCGATCTTCAAACTTGGTCAGAATGTCTATTTCTATGATATCTAGGTCAATTTCATAACTGTGTCATGTGACTCTTGAAACTAGGTCACTAGGTCAATTAAGAGTTGTTGGGCATAGATAAGAATTTCATCTTGCATTTAATGTCGCTGATGACTTGTTCCTTTAGGATTAATACTTGAAAATAATACCTTATGAATGACCTTCGCCTTAGGTGAGCATATTATGTAAGCATTATCTAACAGTATATCAGGTATTATTTTACAAATGTTTTCATCAGCACAGGTATTCATTTGCTGTTTAAACAAAAAATACATAATGGTCAGACCTTGTGCTAGTTACTTAATGGCAAACAGATCTTTTATATAAATAAAATATTTCTCATTCTGTGCTGAAATGTTGGAAAAATTTAGACCTTCATTAAAAGAAATTATGTCTCCCACCACGTAGTGGTGTGGGAGACATTTTGATTTGCTCCTGTCTGTCTGTCTGTCTGTCCGTCCGTCTGTCACACTTGTCCGCTCTCTAAGTCAAACAGTTTTCATCGGATCATCACCAAACTTCATCAAAATGTTAGTGGCCATAATATCTCGATCAAGTTCGATAACCAGCCATATTGCCCAAGGAATCTCAGAATTATGGCCCTTTTGGTCATTTTGAAACTTAAAAGGTGCTTGAGTGAGACCGAATGGCATACTGTTAAATCCGTCCGTCTGTCACACTTGTCCGCTCTCTAAGTCAAACAGTTTTCATCGGATCATCACCAAACTTCATCAAAATGTTAGTGGCCATAATATCTCGATCAAGTTCGATAACCAGCCATATTGCCCAAGGAATCTCAGAATTATGGCCCTTTTGGTCATTTTGAAACTTAAAAGGTGCTTGAGTGAGACCGAATGGCATACTGTTAAATTCTTTTTTTTTTTTTTTTTTTTTTTGTCCGCTCTCTAAGTCAAACAGTTTTCATCGGATCATCACCAAACTTCATCAAAATGTTAGTGGCCATAATATCTCGATCAAGTTCGATAACCAGCCATATTGCCCAAGGAATCTCAGAATTATTGCCCTTGAATTATCAAAAATAAGTTGTTTGAGGCTTGTCCACTCTGTAACTTGAACAGTTATCATCTGATCTTCACCATACTTTATGAAAATGTTTGTGGCCATAATATCTCGGCCAAGTTCGATAACCAGCCGTATTGCCCCAGTCATGTCGGATTTATGGCCCTTGAATTATCCAAAATTGGCTGTTTAAGCCTTGTCTGCTATGTAACTGAAATATTCATCAACTGATTTTCAATTAACATTATGATAATGTGTGTGGCCTTAATATCTTGGCCAAGTTCGAAAACCAGCCACTTTGCACCAGGCATATCAGATTTATGGCCCTTTGATTTATCCGAAATTAGCCTTTTAAACATGTCACTAACCTGGTTCATCTCTCAAAGTCAGATAGTTTTCATTGTATCTTCATCAAAGTTTATCAAAATGTTGATGGCTATAATATCTTAACCAGGCTATAAAGTCATCGATATTGCTTGAGGCACTTCAGGATTATGGCCCTTGAATTGTTTAAAAAAAAAATCTTCACTTGCTGTCGCTTATGTTTTTCCTGATCCTCCAAAAATTTGTGACATTGTTTATGACTAATATTGCACAGAACTTCCGTATGCCCTTTTAATAAATTGCCATCTTTATATTCACTTCACCAGTTTTATCCTGTGCATCATCAAAGATGATGCCTTTGTGGGAGACATGTGCTTTTCCCAAAAGCAGTTCTAGTTTCATTTTGTAATTTAATAGGTCTTTGTTGGATCAAGAGAGTATCTTCTCAAAATAATAACAAATAGCGAAGTTCAAATATTCTTTTTTCTGTAAGAATTGATGATGTTTTACATGTAGAAAATTCTTTATTAACATCTTCACTTGTCTCAAAACTATCATTTATCAATGTATGAATTTAAAATTTGAAACGTCTTCAGTCCTTAGAATTGATGAACTTTGATCTTCATTTTCATTTATTATGCATATTTTCCGTTATATTTCATGTTGCTCATCTACCTATTTTACCTTAAAATCATCATGTCATGCAGTGATTGTTAACGTATTTCAGGGCTATCCGATCAACCATTTTTAGGGTTGTCCCGGTTAGCTCAATTGGTTGTGTCGCAGGAATTGCAGAACTAGGCGCTGTCGCCGTGACGGTGCGGGTTCGCTCCCATATAATGGCACTATCATTTGAAATTCACAGTAGCGCTATTTGTGCAGTGTGGCGGCCGTAAAAAGTCTCCCCGTACATATAGTCAGTACTGTTATCAGTAAAATAACCCGTTACCTATGTCATGCAGTGATTGTTACGTATATCAGGGCTATCCGATCAACCTTTTTTGGGGTTGTCCCGGTTAGCTCAATTGGTTGCGTCGCAGGAATTGCAGGGCTAGGCGCTGTCTTCGTGACGGTGCGGGTTCGCTCCCAGCTAGAGGCACTATCATTTGATTTTAAACTTTTATTTCAAATTTGTTGAGACTTTTCTCAATTTTACCAAAAAGGGGTATGTGATGTTATGTGATAAACTTGTAATTTATAACTTCAAACGAATCAAATATTAATTCCTGTAACTTCTAAATCACCGCATTTGATTAGAAGGCCTGTTCAATATAAACAAATTTTTTAATGCTATGCATACAACGACTTATGCAAACAAATTATTTTTGTATTGATATCTTCTAAAGTGTCTTTTCTAGAAAAGATATTATAGATTCTTTTTAAGTAAGGTTTTATACTCACGTTATTATCTTCTATAAAGGTTGTCAATAAAAATACCCTTGACTTGTCACATACTATCATTCTAGGGTGCTAAACAATTCTTTAAATAACCAAATAAAGATTTTTCACCATGTCAGTATTCTCTTAACACAGCACAACTGTTTGGCTTTGTCGCTCAGAAACAATCGCAGTGATGGGAATTCCCATTCTGACATTGACTGGACTAGCAACTGCAAGCTCTTAATATATTTTAATTATCTTGTATAGTGGCTTTCACAGATATGATATTCTAGACTCTTTGTTAGCTATCAAGCCACCAGTTGTATCCCAATACAAGACAATATCTTTATATTTGTACAATCTAAGACCACTTTCATTCAAATAAATAATTGAATAAACAGGGGACACGACTATTTTCTGAATAAAGCCACCACCTGTTAACGCATTTTTTCTTGCACTGTTTTTATTGCAACATCAAACTTGTTTACTTTGCAGCTACAATTTTGTCTGACGAAATTTCACTGAAATGTTCTATAAAATATTCCAGAGCCTTTTGTCTTTCATTAAGAATTGTTTTTACTTTACTCCTTATTACTCGAGCTTAAGGCCTAACATGATATTCATTTAAATCATTCTTAATTATTCCAGTGTAGGTTACATGTAATTATGTTTCTTGGAAATCAGTGGATCGGCCACAAAAGAATTACCCATATCTTCTAATGCACTTTAATCATTTTAGACCTATCAAATACTTTTTTGTTTAACAAAATACTGGACTCGCCTTGACATTTTTTATTCTTAACCACATTTGAACAATTTTCAAGCGAATCTATTATTTCTTTTTTCAATTTTCCATTCTTTACAAGGAAGAGTGTCAACATATAGTATAAGCTGTGTAATGTGTTCCTGAAATACCTATTATTTTCCCTTCGAATCAAACAACTTTAGCAAGCTTTATTGGAGACCGCTTGCAAGTAAATGCAAGTCTTTTAAATTTTGATTCCGTATTTCTTCAGTGCCTCACAAGTCTGTGTTTGCCGATTCTTCAAGTTAAAAAGGATAGGGTTTTTCTTTTAGAATGTCACAAATATCTAAAATCATTTCTTATTGTTGTTCATTTAGATTACTTATTTAACTGATAGGACTGAAATCTTTTGAACTGAAACTTTCTTTTAAATTCAGTTTTCTTGATGTTTTAAATGATTCTTCGTCAGTTACAGGGCTGTATAATACAAAGGAAAATTGTAACTATCGCCTGATAATGCATTTGACTTTACTGGTGCACTGAAAAATAATAATTCGACTGAAGTTCTCCTGTGAACTAAGCACCTTTTAGAATGAAATAACCATCACTGAAGGGACAACCCTTCAATTAAGACGTGAAACTGGTTTGCTACCAAGAATCTATCAATAATCTTTTTCTTTGAAAATATAAGATATAAATATAATACATCAAATAGTTACAATATAAATAGAATATAATTCTACAATATATAATGGAACCACTTTTTACAACTCTCACACTCAACCAAATAACCACCACCACAACAAGGAGCATTGATAGACAATTAGATGATTGTTCTTTAACTGATGGTTTAGTGTCATTATATTTTGATTTATTTCTGTTATTCATAATAATTGTAGATTGTTCATCAAAATTCCTATTAATGGATGAAGATTTACATTTATTGACCGAATTCAATTTCCATCCCAATTCTGGTTTTGATATATTTGATTTGTGTCTGCAATCCATACATAAATTTAGATTGTAGTTATAAGTTGTAGATTCATTCAAACTTGCATTAATTTAACTGATGAAAGTCTTGGCCGCACTCTGGTAGAATTAATTTTGCTCCGATTTTCTTCAAACTTGGTCAGAATGTATTTCTATGATATCTAGGTCAATTTTATAACTGTGTCATGTGGCTTAAAACTAGGTAACTAGGTCAATTAAAAGAGTTGTTGGGCATAGATAAGAATTGCCCCCCCCCCCCTGGTCAAAATTGAAGATAAGAAGAAAGTGGGCAAACTGTAAGCTTCATGGCACTTAAAAAGATTTTAAATGCAGTATTTGCAGTTTCACATGTGTAGCTAGAATCCCGAAAAATTCCCTGACATGCTTTTTTTGACCTTGGCACTTTCAATGAGACAGGTGCTTGGAAATGCGAAACTAATACATTTCTGGTTCTGCCATCGGTCTAAGTTGCAATTCTCAAGGGGGATTCGGCTCTGTGCCCTTCATGTTTCAGGTATGTGCTATTAGGGAGCAAGTGGACTTGTGTCAGCTGTGATTCTTCGGTTTTGCGATATTAAACAACAGTTAAATAATGGTCTGACCTTGTGCTAATTACTTAATGGCAAACAGATCTTTTATATAAATACAAATATTTCTCGTTCTATGCTGAAATGTTGGAAAAATTTAGACCTTCATTAACAGAAATATGATTTTGTAATTTTATAGGTCGTTGTCTGATCAAGAGCTCAAAATAATAACAAATAGCGAAGTTCAAATATTTTTTTCAGTATGAATTGATGATGTTTTACATGTAGAACATTCTTGATTAACATCTTCACTTATCACAAAACTATCATTTATCAATGTATGAATCTAAAATTTGAAACGTCTTCAGTTCTTAGAATTGATGAACTTTGATCTTCATTTTCATAAATTATGGTTTTTTTCCGTGCACAAATTGAAAAAAAAAACAAACATTTCAAAATCATTCATAATTATATTACCAAATTCAGTAATAATAATAATAATAATAATAATAATTTATTTCGGCATAGATAACATATAATGGTTCATGAGATAAAAGACATATACACAGATGAACTGATAAATTTCAAAGAGTTAAGATATTATAGATTACTTAAATTTTAAAAATAAACAGAGAACCATGACATGCTTCCTAACACCAAGGATAACGCAATAAAGAGCAAGCCCTTGTTTCCATTGCGGTCCTTGTTGTGGGTGGCATGACCTAGAGAGGCAATTATAGTTTATGTCAAATTTAAGTAACCTATACCAAAAAATATCACAGTACAGAACATAATTTGACAAACACAATGTTATCTTTTATCACAGATTGCTTGCTGAAAGACGAAATATCACATTAGTATCACAATATTAAATGAAAGACAATCATTGACCATGTTTAAGTTAACATAATTAATGTACATGTACCAATCTCCTACTATGGTGTATTTACTAAAGACAGAGTTTGGAAGATGCCATAATCGTAATTCATTAAGAAACCTGTGCCTAAATAAGAATAAGCAAATAATTAAGACAGACACAAAAATTAATAATAAAATGTTTAAAAAGCTATACTGCTCAGAAAATGGCCTTTGATGGCAACCTTGAAAGACTGATACTTAGTGATGTCAGTAAGGTTGGAGGGCAAATCGTTCCACAACTTAGCACCTATAAAACTAAAAGACTTAGATCCAGCCCCTTTGACCTTGGGAAGACCAAAACCACCCTTCTGGCTGAGTCTTGTGCTGTATGAGTGTACAGTGTCTTGTGAAGTAAAAAAGTAGTCCATATAATCAGGGGCAAGGTTATGCTTAACCTTAAAAACATGACACAACATAATCTGTTCAACTCTTTTGTTAACAGGTAACCAATTAAGGGTTTCAAAATGCTGTTGACCAACATGAGCTCTTGGTTCAAGGTTCAGTATGAATCTGACCAACTTGTTCTGAGTCACCTGCAATTTGTGTTTTAAAGACTGGGTAAGACCACTGTACCAAACAGAACATGCGTAGTCATAGTGACATTGGACTAGAGACATTACAAGTAACTTCTTAGTATGCTGGGTAAGGTACTCTTTCTTGCGGTGCAGAAACTTTAACCTTGCAATGGCTTTCTTAATAACTGACTCAAATTAAAAGATAGAAATTGGTCAATGGTGACACCAAGGTACTTGACATCGGACGTAGATGTAATTAGAGTACCATTGCAGGTTATGTTAAGACTGGAATGTGACCTTAGTTTATGTTTTGACCCAAACACTATGGACTCAGTCTTTCCTAAATGAAGGGAGAGCTTATTATCAATAAGCCAGTGACTAACCGTTTGAAGATGATCTGATAAGGCCTTCTCGACAGTGGCAGTATCTTTTCCAGAGACTAAAATGGCTGAATCATCAGCATATAGAAGTAATTTATTTTGTACAACACCTGACATGTCATTTACATATGCTAAAAAAGCAAAGGGCCAAGGATGGACCCCTGGGGTACTCCGCAGGTCACGTATGCTGTTGATGAAAATGTGCCTGAGACATCAACCAGTTGTTGTCTATCAGACAAGTAAGACCTGAACCATCTTATGATATCCTGGCTAAGACCGGTCGAATGAAGTTTCATTAAAAGGATTGCATGGTCGACGGTATCAAACGCCTTGTGTAAGTCTAACAGTACCATGCCAACCACATTACCCCTATCATTCTCCCTTCTGATGTAATCTGTCAAATGTATCAAGCATGTATCTGTAGAAAAACCTTTCCTGAAACCAGACTGAAAATCATATATCAAGTTACTGTCTCTGAAGTAGGACTCGACCTGGTCATGCACAACCCGCTCAAGAATTTTAGATACTATATTCAGAATGGAGACAGGCCTATAATTACCAACAGCTAACTTATCATTCTTCTTAAAAAGGGGAACAACTCTTGCTGACTTAAGGTCATCTGGTACAATACCTTGTACAAGAGAAAGATTAATGATGTGGGTAAGGGGACCAACAATAACCAGAGACCCATCCTTGACAAACCTAGAAGTACCATCTAAGCCAGTTGCCTTATTAATGCCTAATGAATTTATATATTTAAGTACTTTACTCTCAGACACTAGTGAAAATGAATAACTATCAGGAAAAATATGTTTGTTTCTGTAAAAAGATTCAACAAAATTCCTTCCATATTTGTTAAGACCTACAGGTAACTTTTCAACAAGTTTACTTGCAACAGTTGTATAAAAATTATTAAAAGTTTCAGCAATAATATTCTTTTCAAAACAAACTTCACCATCAACATTTAAACACACATTTCCACTGGACATAGAAGAACCTTTCTTAGAAGGTAAACCAAGATTTTTCAAAGTTTTCCACAGAGACTTAGAATCATTTTTGTTCTGTTCAACTGTATTTGAAAAATATTCTTTCTTAGCACATTCAACAAGATTCTGAACTTTATTTCTTAGCGATTTAAAATTGTCGAAATCAACCTCAGATTTCTCATTTCTAAATTTATGAAAAGCTCTGTCTCTTTCCTTCATAGCTTCAAAAATATCAGAGTCCATCCATGGTTCAGTCCTATGCTTAATTCTGGTTTGTTTCACTGGTGCTACATTGTCAATTACAGATAAAAACAAGTGTTTAAAACTGTTCCAAGCATTATTCACATTTTCACACAATAAAACAGGATTCCAATCAGCTGCTAAAAGACTAGCTTGAAAGTTCTCTCTATTATAGTTCTTTAGGGATCTCAATGTAACTGTTTTATGAGAACCAACATAGACTTTAGTAACCTTTCTAGTACAATATATCAAACTATGATCACTAAAGGATGTATGTAATAAACCTGACTGTGATATCTTGTGCCAATCTGATGCTAAAATCAAATCAATGGTAGTACAACTTGTATTACTAATTCTAGTTGGCTCACATACTAACTGTTTAAAATGAAACATTTCAGTAAAACATGTATAAGACTGTAAAAGTGAAGATCTTTTTTTATTGGTCACATCTGTATTAAAATCACCGAGCAATAAGGTTTCTTTTTCTAAAAAGTCACTGGTAGAAGAACATAACTTATCTAAAACAGTATAAAAGTTCTGTTGTGTAGGTGGTCTGTATAAACAGCCACATAAAATTGGTTTAGTTTTTGGTAAAAAAAAGTTCCACCCATGTAGCTTCTAACTCATCATGGTTCAAATCCTGTCGACTGTTGAAGGACAAATCCGAGCGAATGTATATACAAACGCCGCCCCCGTGCCGATTCCGATCTCTACGCTGGATGCAAAAATTGTCAATCTGAATTTCTGAATCTGGAACTGAGTCATCTAACCATGTTTCTGATAAGCAAATACATGCAGCTCTGGTCTTTCTGGCTAGTTCACTAATTTCATGTAACTTTGGTAAAAGACTTCTTACATTAACATGTAAAAAATGTAATCCACGTCTCTGAAAAACTTTAAAATCTGGTTGAGTGGGATGTTCAGGAGCATCATCTGGACCAGGTCCTGGGCAGGGGTGGATATCTCCACACAACAGCAAACAAATGGGTAAAAAGTCATTTCTTCGCTTTATCAAGCCAGAAGAAGAAGAAGAATATGAAACCAACCTTTTTGCATCTTGATGAGATTGTGAAACACCAGGGTTTTAAGGTAGGTTTGTAGTAATGATTTCTGAAGTGTTCAGTCAGGCACCTTTATCACTTGGCTGCTCTTATTTGTATGATGTATTATTATGCCCCTCATCGAAGAAGCAAATGTATATTGCTTTGCAGTGCACATGTCGGTTGGTCAGTACGTCCGTTGGTCCGTCTTTTTCTGTTCTTTCTCTTCTTTTTGTATATAAAACTATCATTATCAAACATTTTGTGTATTTGAACCATGTATCATTAAAAAATCAGAACATTCATCTGCCGTTTAAATAAACACGTTTCAGAATATGAAAGTGATTTTCAGTTAAGCTATTGGTAGTACTATCAATATGTTTTTTCAGAAGCATACTTTTTATTGAATCTCCCTTGGTCACCAATCAGAATGATAGACCAAGAGGGAAATATTAGCAGGGCGTTTTACATAAATAATCATAAACATTTCACAGCAATATTTGCTTAAATCCAAACTATTTCCATCCTGAACAGTGTATTTGAAACTAACTTTTTGTCACGTTGAACTAGATTTTTGAAGAGTGAACAAGTTCCCATTGTTTGATATTCTTCTTGGGTAAAATTATTTGAATTAATATATTCATGTTTCTCATCTACCTATTTTACCTTAAAGTCATCTTAATTTTAAACTTATTTCAAATTTGTTGAGTTTATTCTCAAATTTACCACTAAAAGGGGTATATGCTATGTGATAAACTTGTAATTTATAACTTCAAACGAATCAAATATTAATTTCTGTAACTTCTAAATCACCGTATTTGAATAGAAGGCCTGTTCAATATAAACAAATTGTTTAATGCTATGCATTCAATGGCAAACAAATTATTTTTGTATTGGTATCTTCTCAAGTGTCTTTTCTAGATATGATAGTTATTTTTAAGTAAGTTTTTATTCTTGCATTATAAACTTCTATACAGGTTGTCAACTTATCACCGACTATCATTCTAGGGTGCTAAACAATTCTTCAAATAACCGAATAAAGATTTTTCACCATGTCAGTATTCTCTTAACACAGCTTAACTGTTTGGCTTTGTCGCTCAGAAACAATCGCAGTGATGGGAATTCCCATTCTGACATTGACTGGACTAGCAACTGCAAACTCTTTAATATATTTTAATTATCTTGTATAGTAGCTTTCACAGATATGATATTTTAGGCTCTTAGTTAGCTATCAAGCCACTAGTTGTATCCCAATACAAGACACTATCTTTATATTTGTACAATCTTAGACCACTTTCATTCGAATAAATAATTGAATGAACAGGGGACACGACTATTTTCTGAATAAAGCCACCACCTGTTGACGCATTTTTTCTTGCACTTTCTTTCTTGCAAAATCAAACTTATTTACTTTCCAGCTACAATTTTGTCTGATGAAATTTCACTGAAATGTTCAATAAAATATTCCAGAGCCTTTTGTCTTTAAGAATTGTTTTTACTTTACTCCTTATTACTCGAGCTTAAGGCCTAACATGATATTCATTTAAATCATTCTTAATTATTCCAGTGTAGGTAACACGTGATAATGTTTCGTGGAAATCAGTGGATTGTTCCTAAAAAGGATTACCCATATCTTCTAATGCACTTTAAGCATTTTAGACCTATCAAATACTTTTTTGTTTAACAAAATACTGGTCTCGCCTTGGCATTTTTTATTCTTAACCAAATTTGAACAATTTTTAAGCGAATCTGTTATTTCTTATTTCAATTTTCTATTCTTTAAAAGGAAGAGTGTCAACATCTTGTATAAGCTGTGTAATGTGTTCCTGAAATACCAATTATTTTTCCTTCGAATCAAACAATCTTCATTAGAGACCCTTTGCAAGTAAATGCAAGTCTTTAAATTTTAATTCCGTATTTCTTCAGTGCCTCACAAATCTGTTTTTGCCGATTCTTCAAGTTAAAAAGGATCTGGTTTTTTTTAAATGTCACGGATATCTAACATCATTTCTAATTGTTCTTCATTTAGATGACTTATTTAACTGATAGGACTTTAATTTTATTATCAATTTTTAAAAGAAAAGGAAACTTTTTCTTTTAAATTTAGTTTTCTTTTTAATTCTTGAACGGTGTTTTAAATGATTCTTTGTCAGTAACAGGGCTAACTATCGTCTGATAATACATTTGACTTTACTGGTGCACTGAGAAATAATTAACCGACTAAAGTTCTCCTAACTGTGAACTAAGCACCTTTAAGAATGAATTAACCATCACTGAAGTTACAACCCTTCAACTAACAAATGAAACTGGTTTGCTATCAAAACTCTATCAATAATCGTTTTCTTTGAAAATATAAGATATAAATATAATACACCAAATAATTACAATATAAATAGAACATAATTCTACAATATATAATGGAACCACTATTTACAACTCTCACACTCAACCAAATAACCACCACCACAAGGATCATTGATATACAATAAGATGATTGTTCTTTAACTGATGGTTTAGTGTCATTATTATTTGATTTATTTCTGTTATTCATAATATTTGTAGATTGTTCGTCAAAATTCCTATTAATGGATGAAGATTTACATTTATTGACCTAATTCCCCAGTCCATATCACTGAACCTTCGCGCCTCCTTCGCACGACTGCTCTCTTGTAAAACAGTGTGGCCGACCACGCAGGTGCAGAGGCATGTCGGCCACAATAGCTGGGCAGTTCTTCTCGGGGCAAGTACGACCCCCCTTTGTACGTGGTCGCTCCACACAGCCTGGCATGGTTGGCATATAGGGCACAGTTGAAGCTCGAGCCCATCTGCATGTGCTGCCTTCTCAGATGTGGCGTCAAACGTTTTATAGTGTCACCACACACTGGACATCTATACTGTATCCTGTATCAAACTTTAGTAAATTGTTCATTCAACCAAGATGATGTGCAGAACCCATGTTCCAACCAGGCCGGCTGAAGGTCAAGGTCACTAGTTGTCTGAACGTTTATATTTAACTATGTCTTTGATATTTGCTCCATAACTTCCAAACTGCAGGAGATATATTTGTTAATTTGCAATTAAGCATCCATAACCTTTCCAACATTCCTGCATGCGGCGGGGATATTGCTGTCGTTCCGACTGCCTTGTTTTTAATTAATTACATTCAATTCTATATAATAATGCTATTCACATAAAAGATAATTTTCTATTCAATAATATTTACACGTCATCCTCTAGTTGAAGTCCGATTCATCTAACGAACTACAATTTCTCATGGTATGCAGTGTCATGTATAATCTTTAGAGGTGTGGCTACAATAAAAACCGCTCCGAATTTATTGGACTTTGCGCAATGTTTTGATATCACGAGTTCTTATTATTAAGGTATTAATGAGAGTATTTATGTGTGTAAATATGAGGATTTAATTTATATTTGAAGGTTTTCATTTGGTTTCATTTTACATGTAATTTAAACATCCCAACTGCTTTCATACCCTATTGAAAGCCACCCAATATCGATTCAATCCTTAATTATGCCAAAACATCTTATAACATGCCTTCATTCCTTAATAACTATAATTGTAAAAGGAACCATTTCTTAACCTAGACTTCAGCACACCAAAGGCTCTTTCTACGACAACACGCCCTCTAGCATGCGCTTTGTTGTGTTATGTTGGAGTTGTTGACTGCAGAATGAGTGTCATAAGATATTTCCTTAAAGAGTACCCATTGTCTCCCAAAAATGCCATGGGAAAGCTCTCCAATTAATTCTGAAAACCAGAACAACAAAAATGATCTCATGTCATATCGTCAATATTAAAATAAATTATTGCACATAAAATTTTAACTTAAAATATGAAGAATATTAATGAAATGTTGACGGATAGTTGTCAATTTATGAAATAGGTGTTGTGAGTGCATGTCTTTTATTGCGATTTGGTATATTAAACTAGATTGATTTATAAAACTAGATTGATTTATATTTAAAAAAATAACTTCAAAAACCAAAAACAAATGTTTAATAACGAAAACAAACCTGTGAAAAGTGATATTGTCCTGGGAACGCCTAAATAGTAACGACTTGTTGCCAACTTAAAAATGCGATTCCAAAATGTTTTGTGTTTTCTTTTCTGGCAAATTAAGTTGCTCAGAAATCCTTTTTGGATCCCATTTTGGATGTATGGATTTTTGTTTTGCAACGTTGAATATAATGTCATATTCAGGCAAAAACCACTCCAGATTCGGGTCAAGTTTCAGATTAAGATTTTTTTTCACTAGTGAAAACCCTCCTTGGTCAATAAGCGCCGCCACCATGTTTTTGTGTTCTAGTTATTTTGACGTCGCGTCGACATCCGTTTCCCGCTACGCCAATTGGACGTCATTCTAAATCGGCCTACGATTTGAGATGTTTACGGCCCATGAACTGCAGTCCTACAGGTACCATACCTAAACCTAGACTTCACACAAAAGGCTCTTTCTACGACATCACACCCTCTAGCATGCGCTTTGTTGTACTTATGTTGTGCTGGAGTAGTTTGCTGCAGAATGAGTGTCATTAGGTATTCCCTTAAATGGTACCCATTGTCTCCCCAAAATGCCCTGGGAAAGCTCTCCAATTAATTTTGAAAAACAGAAAAACAAACATGATTTCATGACATATCTTCAGTGTTAACTTAAATCGCTTCACATAAGAAGATTTTAACTTTAAAAATCTACATGGCAGCAATGAGATTTATATAATTTTTTACACAACAACTCACCACGTAGTGCTAATAGCACTACGCTCCTTTCTCTGGTGTCCCTTGGATTTGAGGTGCTTCCCCCAATTTCTCGCAGAGATATCCGTTTCACAATATTTGCAGTGTTTTGTCTTACTTGGATTCTTGAACGGCATGATGGAAATATATATGGCATAATATATTTCTGGGTCTTCCAGGCTGACCTCTAGGATTCCAATAGGTCAGCCGCTGAGGGTCTTCCGTAAGACCCGTCTTAAAATTTAACGGTAAGTGTAAATTTCTTGTTTACAACAAGGCGGAATCAGTATTTTTGGTATTACTCTGCAGCCGGAAATTCCGTGTCGGACAGCAGCGTATTCAACGTCACGGACGAGGACTTAAGTATTACAGTTTCAAGTGTGACAAATAGAAGTAAAGAAAGATCCCTGATCGAACTGGTGGCGCTGGACGTGGAGCCTATCAGATCCGTTCCTAACAACCCAGAGTTAATTAACAGATCACTACAGACTTCGATTGAGGACGTAGTCGAAATCACACTGAGCAAATCCACAGCTTCCGTTCATTTTTATAATCTAGAAACATTTGTCCGAAATTTAATAACAGAAAAAAAACAGTTTTAGGGAAAAACGAGTTATAGTTCTATAGTTCTAGTGCTCCACCGTCCGGCTCCACCAGTGGATCGGGGAAACCAATTGTGCGTCGTGCCATCCAGGCATCGGGCGTATAGTATGGGGGTTACAGTGTTACACGCACCCCAGGAAAACTAAAGAAGGGGAGAATCTTTCTAACGGGGTTAACTAAATTTCCCGTTGGAGAAATCAAATATTTTTGGACCAAAATAATATTCAAATTTTATGCATTCAAGAAACCAAATTTACGGAAAAAACTGAAAAATATATCACCGGCTACAATTCAGAATTCAAAGATTTTGGCATTAAAATACTTCAGTAGCAGGGCGTCTGGCAATTTATACTAAACAGGATTTAAATTATGAAGTCAATATAGACAACCCAAGAGATCAAAAGGGGGATATTTTAGGAGAACTTTTAGTATTAAAATCCACTTTGGCATATCTCAACTACACCGGGTTAACTTATACTCAAGGGGCTGCAACCTTGATACTATGACGCATATAAGTTCATCATTAAAGGCCCTAGGTAGACTAACTGGCTGTGTGTTTACCGGGAACTTCAATGCACATCATTTGTTTGGGGTTCCCAATATTCGGACAGTGCGGGTAGGGATATTTGGATCTGGGCAGAAGAAAATAATTTAGTTTTACTCAACGATGGCTCCCCAACCAGAGTTGGTAAGTCAAGGGGCCACTTGACTTGTATAGATCTAACCTGAAATTTCGGCGTGGGGAGTTTTGCACTACACTTTCGTGTCAGATCATTTTCCGATAATAATCACAATCAAAATTATGAAAATTCTAAGGTTGAATATCTTAATAAGTTGAATTTATTTATAAATTGGAATAAATTCTCTCAGCTTTGAAGTGAGATTTCTCCTGAGGACGTCTATAATGAGGACACAAAATTATATTTAAAAAACTTAAACTCGGTTTTTTGGACATCGTTGAGAGGTGCGTACCGGCCTCTTCCGGGAGGCTGTCTGAGCATGGCGTGGTCCCGTGGTGGAATGACGCCTTTACTTAAGCGGTACAGGATAAAAAACCAGCTATCCAAAACTTAAAAAGAACCTTGTCCAGCAAATGGCGAAAAATTATTGGAATTAGAAAATATTACTAAAAAAATTTTCGACTCAAAAACAATAACACTGGCAGGAATTCTGGTAATCAGCTTCGTTACAAAAATGTTCATCTAGGGTCATTTGGAATAAGATTCACAGTATAAAAGGAAAAAAGTTATAAACCTGTACCTTTATTAAGTGTAGGTAATGAAATTGCAAAAACACCATTTGAAAAGGCTCAATTTTTAGTTAAACATTATGTTTGTGACTCTTCTTATGACAGTGTACCTTTAGAAACTTTGGAATTCCAAATATCATTTCAAAAACAAAATCAACAAAAAATCGACGAGCCGGGGAAAAATAACGCACCTTTAAATATTCCTTTTACTTCGGCAGAATTAAAAACGATTATTAGTACTAGGCGTGACTTCGCTGCGGGATTAGATAAGATTTCGTACATTATGTTCAGGCACACGCCGGATTCGGCCCTATTGCTGTGGCTGAGGCTGTATAATGCAGTGTGGAGTAGGGGAATCTACCCGTTGGACTGGAGATAGGCCTGTGTGATCCCCCGTTACCAAAACCAAATAAACCCCAAAACGATCCAAAATCTTACCGTCCCACCAGCCTTCCTTCCATTCAGGTAAATTACCCGGAGGTATTGATTAAATCAAGGCTTAAATTTCACTTAGAAAGCAGTAACTATATAAATCCCTTTCAATCCGGCTTTAGAAAGGGGCGCAGAACCCTCGATCAATTAAGCAGACTGCAGCATGACATTATTTCGGCAATGAATAGAAGCAGAACAGTTTTGGCTGTCATTTTAGATCTACAGTCTGGCATATTGGGGTACTGACTAAATTAAAAGAATATGGGATCACAGGGGCCTGTTTTCGATACATTAGGGCCTTCCTTGGGGACCGTAGGATTTGGGTCAAGGTTGATGAAGCTCTTTCTGATCAATGCTATTTTGACAGGGGACCCCCATGGGTCCATCCTGTCCCCATTGTTGTTCAGTTTGATAATTAATGGGCTCCCCGAGACACTTAAAGGATCAGGGATGGTCATTAGCAAGTTTGCATATGATTCTGGAACCTGGAAAGTTGGATCCTATTTGGTTAAACTAGCCAAAGATGCACAGGCTGTGTTGGACTCTATATGGGGGTTGGGCCAAAAACTGGGGATTCAGTTGAACACTTGTGTCGCCCTCTGGTGCTATATCGGAATGAAAATGCAAGTACAAAATGGGGCATAACTCCATCAAAGAATTTGGCATCATCATGAGCGTGTTGTCATAAGCAATATAATTTGAAAGTTTGATGTAAAAATATTAAGAAATGACAAAGTTATAGCCAACGTTAAGTTTACGTGACGGACCAACGGACGGACGGACGGACTCCATCAAAGAATTAGGCATTATCATGAGCGTGTTGTCATAAGCAATATAATTTGAAATTTTGATGTAAAAATATTAAGAAATGACAAAGTTATAGCCAACGTTATGTTTTCGTGTAAAAATCCAAGTACAAAAAGGGGCATAACTCCATCAAATGTGACCTTGACCTTGAGAATTTGGCATCATCTCGAGCGTGTTGTCATAAGCAATATAATTTGAAAGTTTGATGAAAAAATATTAATAAATGACAAAATTATAGCCAACGTTAAGTTTTCGTGTAAAAATCCAAGTACAATAAGAGCTGTCACTTGAAATTGACATATGCCCCCGAAATGCAGCTTTGAAATCGAATTGGTATACATATGTAGTAAAAATATGCCTGTGGAAGTAGAAAATAAGGGCCTATAACCCTTGCAAAAGAGGGTCCATAGGGTGGCTCACCTGTCAAAAACTGCTCAATGGTTGTAAGAGTTGTGTGCAAGTTTGGTAAAATCAAGGGAAACAAGAGGGCCATGATGGCCCTTCATCGCTCACCTGAATACAACAAAGTTGTGTTGTATGTGATCCATCGTCTTGATATGGTGAACATTTACACCAAGTTCTTTTAAAATCCAATAAGAAACAACAAATTTACAGCTTGGAAAAGAAAATGCTATTTTAAGTAACAGTTACCTTGACCTTGGACCTACCGGCATGGGTATTGTACGCAACACAACCCCTTGTCATGGTTAACATTTATGTAGTTATTTTGAAATCAACAGCCCAGACAAGAAAATTTTATTTTTAGTAACAATGACCATGACCTTGGACAAACAGCCATGGGTATTGTACGCGAAACAACATCTTGTCATGATAAACATTTGAGCCAAGTTATTTTAAAATCCAATGAGAAATAACAAATTTACAGCCTGGACAAGATTTTTCTATTTTTAGTAATAGTGACCTAGTTTTTGACCCCAGATGACCCATATTCAAACTCGTCCAATTAATAACTGGGACAAATGTCCTGACCATGTTTCTTTGCAATCGGACAATCTGAGCAAAAATGTGACCACTAAAGTGTTAACAAAAAAAATCCATTTTTAGGAACAGTGACCTTGACCTTGGACCAACCAACATGGTTTTGTACACAACACACCGCCTTGTCATGGTGAACATTTGTGCCAAGTTATTTTGAAATCCAATGGGAAATAACCAATTTACAGCCAAGACAAGATAATTCTATTTTTAGTAACAGTGACCTAGTTTTTGATTCCAGATGACCCATATTCGAACTGTTCCAAGTAATTACTGGGACTAATGTCCTGACCATGTCTCGTGACAATCGGAACAAAAATGTAACCGCTAGAGTGTTAACAAGAAAATTCTATTTTTAGTAACTGTGACCTAGTTTTTGGACCCAGCTGACCCATATTAGAACTTGTCCAAGAAATCATTGGGACACACATCCTGACCAAGTTCCATGACAATCGGAGCAAAAATGTGACCGCTAGAGTGTTAACAAGAAAATTCTATTTTTAGTAACAGTGACCTAATTTTTGAACCCAAATGACCCATATTTTAACTCATCTGAGAAATCATTGGGACAAACATCCTGACCAAGTTTTAAAACAATCGAGGCAAAAATGTGACCGCTAGAGTGTTAAAGAATGCAGGACATACTGTCGGACTGACCGACAACTTGGCGACTATATGCTCCCCTGAATTTCTTCGGGGAGCATACAAAAGTGTGACCTTAACTTGCCAGTTTGTGTACATACACTGTATACATCTAAGACTTTCTTAAATTTAGTCTTAACATTTTGAGAATGTGCTTCAAATTTGTTGTTGTTGTTCTTTTTGTTGTTTTACTTACAAACAGTGAATAACATATTCAGAAAAGTTCATCATGTCATTGTCCAGCAACTTGACCAACATTAACGAATAAACTAGTAAACATCATATGTAGCTGAAGACAGGTAGAAATATTGGATTTTGACACTTGAAATTTTAACTCTGCTACTAAAATTTTTGTTTCAAAATTTATCACTGAACAACCAGTGAATGAATTGTTCATGAAAAGATTGAATTTTAAGATGGTATAAAGCTTGTCTCAAAATCTGGTTGATAACTGTAGAAAATCAAAGGTTAAAAACAGATTTTGAAAGAAAAAAAATCCCCAGGGCGGGGCCCCTGGTCAATTTAACAACATGATTTTTATCATTTGTGTAGAAATCATCAATATCAATATTCATACCAAATTTCATGACAATCGGACAAACAAGAGCCAGTCGGAAACGACTGCACGCTCGACTAGTCGAAAAGTCAGAATTATTAAGCACATTGTAACTGGGCTTCATTTAAACTGGGGAGTGATTCAGGAGTTTATGACACCACCAACAAACACACATGAACAAAAGTTTCTTAATCCAAGTTCGGAAATCAATAAATTACACTTAATTTATTCTTGTAGATTTTTTTAGGGTTTTTTTTAGGGTTTACACAACCCAGCCCATAAACCCCTGATCCCACACCCATCAACCCACTATCTTTGCCCACCTATAGTGGTGTGGCGTGGTGAAGTACAGTATAGTATGCTGGTTGCTGTTGTTGGTGGTGGTGGTGTTGTTGTTGGTGGTGGTGTTGTTGGTGTTGTTGGTGTTGGCATTGTTGGTGTTGTTGTTGGTGGTGGTGGTAGTGTTGTTGCTGGTGGTGGTGGTGTTGGTTGTTGGTGTTGTTGTTGTTGCTGTTGGTGGTGGTGTTGATGTTGTTGTTGATGTTGTTGTTGGTGGTGGTGTTGGTGTTGCTGGTGGTGGTGGTGTTGTTGTTGGTGGTGGTGTTGGTGGTGTTGATGTTGTTGTTGGTGGTGTTGTTAGTGGTGGTGGTGTTGTTGTTGTTGGTGGTGGTGGTGTTGTCGGTGGTGGTGATGATGTTGTTGTTGTTGTTGGTGTTGTTGTTGTTGGTGTTGTTGTTGTTGGTGGTGTTGTTGGTGGTGTTGGTGGTGGTGTTGTTGGTGTTGTTGTTGTTGATGGTGTTGTTGGTGGTGGTGTTGTTGTTGGTGATGGTGGTGTAGTTGTTTGTGTTGGTGTTGTTGTTGTTGGAGGTTGTGTTGTTGGTGGTGGTGTTGTTATTAATGGTGTTGGTGTTGTTGTTGGTGGTGGTGTTGTGGTTGGTGGTGATGGTGTTGTTGTTGTTGTTAGTGGTGTTGTTGTTGTTGGTGGTGGTGTTGTTGTTTGTGTGTGTTGTTGTTGTTGGTGGTGGTGTTGTTGCTGTTGTTGGTGGTGGTGTTGATGTTGTTGTTCGTGTTGATGTTGTTGGTGTTGGTGTTGCTGGTGGTGGTGGTGATGTTGTTGTTGGTGGTGTTGTTAGTGGTGGTGTTGTTGTTGTTGGTAGTGGTGTTGTTGTTGGTGGTGGTGGTGTTGTTGGTGGTGGTGATGTTGTTGTTGGTGGTGGTGTTGTTGTTGTTGGTGGTGGTGTTGTTGTTGTTGGTGGTGTTGGTGGTGGTGTTGTTGGTGTTGTTGTTGATGGTGTTGTTGTTGGTGGTGTTGTTGTTGGCGATGGTGGTGTAGTTGTTTGTGTTGGTGTTGTTGTTGTATGAGGTTGTGTTGTTGTTGGTGGTGTGTTATTAATGGTGGTGGTGTTGTTGGTGGTGGTGTTGTTGGTGGTGGTGATGTTGTTGTTGTTGTTAGTGTTGTTGTTGTTGGTGGTGGTGTTGTTGTTTGTGTTGTTGGTGGTGTTGATATTGTTGTTGGTGTTGTTGTTGGTGGTGGTGTTGTTGTTGGTGGTGGTGTTGGTGGTGTTGTTGTTGTTGGTGGTGGTTTTGTTGGTGTTGTTGTTGTTTGTGTTGGTGTTGTTGTAGTTGTTGTTGTTGGTGATGTTGGTATGTGGAGGTGGTGGTGGTACAGTACAGTACAGTGGTATGGTATGGTATAGTATAGTATAGTATAGTCTATGCACCCACCCACCCCACAATTACTCAACACTTTCAACCAAAGTATGTTAAGGACATCTGTTTTACACCTTTTATATAGCATTACATATGAAAAACACTAACATTGAAACTTTAACAATTATGTATAAGTCTTAATTCTAATTTCAAGTGAAAAGGGGCAAAAATCAAATATAAAAAAGCAAGGATGAGTTATGGGCCTTTGAAAATAAACCCGATGTAAGATAAAATAAAGGTTTACAAAGTTTTAAACCTTAATTTTTAAGTCTAAAAAGGACAGTAATTTGAAAAAAATCAAAGAGTTATGGTTCTTGACATACATAGTCAGGGTCATGATGGTGAATAAGTTTCAAAGCTATAGTACAAGAAGTATGAAAGTAACTAGCTTGCACGCAAACTTTAACCTGAAATTCTTAGTCGAAAAAGGGCCTTAATTTGAATAAAAATGAAAGAAAGAGTTATGGTTCTTGGCATACATAGTCAGGGTCATGATGGTAAACAAGTGTCTTAAGTCTCAAAGCTATAGTACAAGAAGTATGAAAGTAACTAGCTTGCACGCAAACTTTAACCTGAAATTCTAAATTGAAAAAGGGCCGTAATTTGATTAAAATGAATGAAAGAGTTATGGTTCTTGGTAGAAATAGTCAGGGTCATGATGGTTAACAAGTGTCTTAAGTTTCAAAGCTGTAGTACAAGAAGTATGAAAGTAACTAGCTTGCACGCAAACTTTAACCTGAAATTGTAAGTCGAAAAAGGGCCATAATTTGAACAAAATGGTAGTTAGAGTTATGGTTCTTGGCATACAAACTTCAAATATGATGATGAACAAGTGTTGAAAGTTTCAAAGCTGTAGTATAAGTAGTATGGAAGTTATGGGTTTGTACAGTAGCTTGCACGCAAACTTTAACCTGAAATTCTAAGTCGAAAAAGGGGCATAATTTGATAAAAATGAAAGTTAGAGTTATGGTTCTTGGCATACACACTTGGGATATGATGATGAACAAGTGTTGAAAGTTTCAAAGCTGTAGTATAAGTAGTATTGAAGTTATTAGTTTGTATAGTAGCTTGCACGCAAACTTTAACCTGAAATTCTAAGTCGAAAAAGGGCCATAATTTGATCAAAATGAAAGTCAGAGTTATGGTTCTTGGTATACACACTCGGGACATGATGATGAACAAGTGTGCCAAGTTTTAAAGCTGTAGTATAAGTAGTATTGAAGTTATGAGTTTGTACAGTAGCTTGCACGCAAACTTTAACCTGAAATTCTAAGTCAAAAAAGGGCCATAATTTGATCAAAATGAAAGTTAGAGTTATGGTTCTTGGCATACACACTCGGGACATGATGACGAACAAGTGTGCCAAGTTTAAAAGCTGTAGCTATAGTAGTTTTTAAGATATAGGTAGGTTGCACGTAAACTTTAACCAAAGCGGGACGCCGACTCCGACGCCCAAGTGAGTACAATAGCTCGACATATTCTTCGAATAGTCGAGCTAAAAATGTAACCTCTATTGCTTTAACAAAATTTACCTTAGGGTTAGGGTTAGGGAAAAAGGCCCATAACTTCGCCAAAAATAATCCGATCAGAAATTCCATAAGAAATGCAAAACTAGGCTTAGTGAAAAACACTCCTGTGAAGTTTCAATGAAATCCCTCAAGCGGTTTCAAAAAAGCTTAGGGTTAGGGTTAGGTAAAAAGGCCCATAACTCCGCCAAAAATAATCCGATCAGAAATTCCTTAGGATATGCACAACTAGGCTTGTTGACAAACACTCCTGTGAAGTTTCAATGAAATCCCTCAAGTGGTTACGGAGAAGAAACGAGGACAAGATTTTGCTAAAAAGGGCCATAACTCAGCCAAAAATAATCCGAGCAGAAATTCCTGACGATATGCACAACTAGGTGACAAACACTCCTGTGAAGTTTCAAAGAAATCCCTCAAGCGGTTTTGGAGAAGAAGCGAGGACAAGATTATTTCGGACGGACGGACGGTCCGATTACTATATGCCTCCCTTCAGGGGCACAAAAAGGGGCATAACTCCATCAAATGTGACCTTGACCTTGAGAATTTGGCATCATCTCGAGCGTGTTGTCATAAGCAATATAATTTGCAAGTTTGATAAAGAAATATTAAGAAATGGCAAAGTTATAGCCAACGTTAAGTTTTCGTGACGGACCAACGTACGGACGGACAAAGCGGTCACTATGTATCGCCATTTCTTCGAAAGGGCGACACAAAAACTGTGGGTGTTCTCTTTGAGAATAAAAACTAGAAATGTGTCCATAGGACACGGATGTCCCCGCTATGCATGTTTGTCATGGTGAACATTTATAGCAAGTTAATTGAAAATCTAATAAGTAATAACAAACTCACAGCCCAGACAAGAAAATTCTGGTTTTAGTAATAGTGACCTTGACCTTGGACCTACAGGCATGGGAATTGTACACAACACAACGCCTTGTCATAGTGAACATTTCTGCCAAATTATTTTGAAATCACTCTGTTAATAATGAAGTTATAGCTAGTACAAGAAATTTCTATTTTTTGTAACAGTGACCTTGACCTTGGATCTACAGGCATGGGTATTGTACACAACACATCGTCTTGATATAATAAACAATTATACCAAGTTATTTTAAAATCCTATAAGAAATAACAAAGTTACAGAGCAGACAAGATTTTTATAACAAAATTTTTTTTAGTAACAGTGACCTTGACCTTGGACCTACAGGCATGGATGTTGTACGCGACACACCGCCTTGTCATGGTGAACATTTGTGCCAAGTTATTTTGAAATCCATCCATTCATAAGGAAGTTACAGCCTGGACAAGAAAATTCTATTTTTAGTAACAGTGACCTTGACCTTGGACCTACAGGCATGGGTATTGTACGCGACACACCGTCTTGATATGGTGAACATTCATACCAAGTTATTTTAAAATCCAATAAGAAATAACAAAGTTACAGAGCGGACACGATTTTTCCAACAAAATTCTATTTTTAGTAACAGTGACCTTGACCTCGGACCTACAGGCATGGGTGTTGTACGCGACACACCGCCTTGTCATGGTGAACATTTGTGCCAAGTTATTTTGAAATCCCTCCATTCATAAGGAAGTTACAGCCCAGTCAAGAAATTTCTATTTTTAGTAACAGTGACCTTGACCTTGGACCTACAGGCATGGGTATTGTACGCGACAAACCATCTTGATATGGTGAACATTCATACCAAGTTATTTTAAAATCCAATAAGAAATAACAAAGTTACAGAGCGGACACGATTTTTCCAACAAAATTCTATTTTTAGTAACAGTGACCTTGACCTTGGACCTACAGACATGGGTGTTGTACGCCACACACCGCCTGGTCATGGTGAACATTTGTGCCAAGTTATTTTGAAATCCCTCAATTCATAAGAAAGTTACAGCCTGGACAAGAAAATTATATTTTTAGTAACAGTGACCTTGACCTTGGACCTACAGGCATGGGTATTGTACGCGACACACCATCTTAATATGGTAAACATTCATACCAAGTTATTTTAAAATCCAATAAGAAATAACGAAAGTTACAGAGCGGACACGATTTTTCCAACAAAATTCTATTTTTAGTAACAGTGACCTTGACCTTGGACCTACAGACATGGGTGTTGTACGCGACACACCGCCTTGTCATGGTGAACATTTGTGCCAAGTGATTTTGAAATCCCTCCATTCATAAGGAAGTTACAGCCTGGACAAGAAAATTCTATTTTTAGTAACAGTGACCTTGACCTTGGACCTACAGGCATGGGTATTGTACGCGACACACCGTCTTGATATGGTGGATATTTATACCAAGTTATTTTAAAATCCATTAAGAAATAACAAAGTTACAGAGCGGACACGATTTTTCCAACAAAATTCTATTTTTAGTAACAGTGACATTGACCTTGGACCTACAGGCATGGGTGTTGTACGCGACACACCGCCTTGTCATGGTGAACATTTGTGCCAAGTGATTTTGAAATCCCTCCATTCATAAGGAAGTTACAGCCTGGACAAGAAAATTCTATTTTTAGTAACAGTGACCTTGACCTTGGACCTACAGGCATGGGTATTGTACGCGACACACCGTCTTGATATGGTGGATATTTAAACCAAGTTATTTTAAAATCCAATAAGAAATAACAAAGTTACAGAGCGGACACGATTTTTCCAACAGAATTCTATTTTTAGTAACTGTGACCTTGACCTTGGACCTACAGGCATGGGTGTTGTACGCGACACACCGCCTTGTCATGGTGAACATTTGTGCCAAGTTATTTTCAAATCCCTCTAATCATAAGGAAGTTACAGCCCGGAAAAGAAAATGCTATTTTTAGTAACAGTGACCTTGACCTTGGACCTACGGTCATGGGTATTGTACGCGACACACCGTCTTGATATGGTGAACATTCATACCAAGTTATTTTAAAATCCAATAAGAAATAACAAAGTTACAGAGCGGACACGATTTTCGAACATACACACACACTGACACACCCACCCACCCACCCACCCACCCACCCACAGCCAGGGTGAACACTATATGCCCTTCCGCCATTATATGGCGGGGGCATAAAAAACACGTTGTGATTGCAAAAATAGAGCACTGCTGCTATTTACAATCTGATTTTGTATTTCTATTTGGACCTTTATGTGTTTTGGGCAAGTATTGATAACAATATATTTTTGTACACAGTTTTCTTTTAGCAATTTAAAGGTGACAAGTACAACTCTTAACTTAAATATCTACAAGACCCGATTGCTAGATCAGTATGCCTTATTCTTGAGATCCCCATTCTTGATCGCACAATATATGACGGACGGACAAATGCAACTCTTCGCAGGGGGGGGGGGGGGGGGGGGGGCGGCGTAAAAACGCTACCAAATTACTATTAATTTTGAGTCCTGCAAAACATAAAGGGGCAGGGGATAGTTTCGCACTTTGGTCCCGGTCGATTTTCTAAGTATTTGGGGTAGCCGTGATTAAAATGCATTAAAATCATTGTTTGAATTAAAGATGACATATTCTTTTATAATATTGTATAGTATATGAAATGTGAAATCTGATCACAGTGGCTCAAATGCATTGATGCTAGCTTTGTATGTTCTGAGTTGAACAGTTGCCGGATGAAAACGCATTCGGCCGGGCTGAATTTGAGAATAACTTGGGGGTGAGGTATTTCAATGTCGAATGCTGAAAAATCGAGACGGATGGGAGACACTTTCCAGCTGCTTGGGAGATTAGGGACACATAAAATATTAGCATGAAAGGGGTTTTATTTGAAAAATCATTGCAGGAAATATTTTGCAGGTTCTCAAATATGTACAATTTCGGCCAAATTTGCATTGGAAAATCAGGACTTTGGGTGACTTTAAATGCCTGTGTAGTTCAAATGACTGGTTCTGTGGAACAGTTGGTTGTGGTTTGTAAAAAGCAAGACTCCTGCAACACAGAAAGTACAACAACACAATTTTAGCTGTGCAAAGTTTTTATTTTCAATCAATGTAAGCTTGCACGGGGTCCCAGACTCTGGCGGAAGCCTCGGAAACTGTCCCCTGCGCCCTAAACTATCCAAAACTTTGAGTCCTGCAAAACATAAACTATCCAAACCAATCAAGGATTACATAAACACAAAATATGTGTGCTTAGCCAATTGCTGTTTCTCTTAGCGATTCTATTTTTAGAAAAATTGATTGCGGATAATACATATTGGCACGCTTCTAAAGTAGAAAGCCGGTGGTAAATTAGTAAAAACTGAAACGTACAAGTGTAATTGTTGCTCGTGTGTAGTTTCCTCAATATTGTTGTCTTTATCAGGTTTGGGATCATCCAAATCGAGCTATATAGCTTGATTCGTTTATTTAGCCTGATTGAGCTATGAATGAGTGAAAAACATGTTTACATGTACGTTTGAAACTTGGACGAAAATGCGCAAGCTATCCGAACTGCTGCAAGTTGGGACCTTTGTTGGGCTTATTTACCTATGACCTTTCTTTCTTTTGGGTACGGCCTGCATTCGCGCTGATCTTTGATAATCGACCTGACTTATTGTTTTTGTTAGTTTTCACTGAAATCTGACAAAATCGTCATAAATCGCTTTCCGGAATCCTCGGCTGCCAACCCTGAATGCGGTCAAATATATATTACAGCTTTAAAATACATATTACAGCTTTAGTTTCAACGAAATCTTTTGATTTTTCTTATTAGACTACAGGGTATTTAAAAAAATAAAGTTGGAAAACACAAAATTATTTTTTAACAATAAAAATATTTGAAAAATTATTATTGTTCCCCTTATTTGTATTCAGTGTGTTATTTCCCCTGGTTTGATGAATCCATGCACGAGATTGTCAACAATAAAGATGGCTTCTTGTTCGTGTTCAGAGCATTTGGTTTTCAATAGTGGTAACATTGGCCCCATTATTAAACTTTCCCACAAGAAAATAGAAGTGAAAACTATAGAATTTATGAAAGAAAAGAAATTTATTACTAAACACGCAAAAGCTTTGTACAATGTGTCGAGCATATCGAAACGCATATTATGGGTGTTAAAAAACCAAAGACTAATACATTTGAAGAAACACTGCAAGAAAAACTTACTTCCAATGAACTTTCATCAACGTCAATCGAACAAATTACATTGTATTTATGTAAACACATTGAAAATGGTTATTTGTCAGACTGGTTTGTAGAAAAAATTGCCTGTGCTTTAGGCAATAGAGCTAGCTCTGATGTCAATGAAGATGCTGCGTGTGGAGGCTGTGCTATGTGAGTGTGGCGATTCCTGTTATGCATATTTCACTTTTGTAAATGAATATTGAATTATTCAAATAATATATATTTCCACGGTATAAAATCTTTGTGTATTTATATGTTTATTGCATTAAATAGATATGTCAAGTGGAGATGAACATGACGATATTTAGAAGGACGTGGATAGTACTTACCATTGTTCCAGGTTAAAATGAATTTTAATTTTCAAAAGAACTTCGGCTGAAATAAAAAACAAATAAAATATATGTTCATTATAAAGTTATTTATTGCAACATAATTTTTTTAATGTGCTCAGGGCAAAAAAAACTTCACATCCTTTAATTGGCTTTCGTTCTTTACCACGAGACCCTTTCACATACAATGTACCCAATAGTTACATTTGCTGTGTTCGCAGTTGAGCCATATTTCATTGTCCTTGCTCATTCTTGTACATTTACAAATACAACATTTATCTATATCCTCCGTCTGGGGTACTGACTGTTGTAACTTTCGCCTCTTTGCTGTGTCGACAGAAGTACCTGTAAAATAATGCTGATATTAACTTCTTTGTTATTTGTTTAAACTGAAGTATTTTATTCATTCTGTATTGATAATACAACGTAATTTGTATCGATTTTACGAAGTATAACGATACTTCTTTATTAGTGTATTAGCGGACGATTTTCAGGTTTTTCAACACCGCAGTATAATTAAACATACACTGAGTGATTTAAATACACATTTAGAACAATGTAATATTACAATAAATCATAAAAGTGATGAATTAATGTAGGATTAAAGCCGTAAGTTTAATTGTTTATCTTATAATAAAAATATTCCACTTTTACCATGTGTATATTGCGAAATAAGTAAAACACGATTACCTGCAACTTTCTCAGTTGCGTCATCGTCTCTTTCAGGAGGAAGTCGAGGATCTGGATACTGGGAATCTTCGTCGTCAGACTTTTCCGTTTCGCAGAACGTTGGAGTGGATGATGTGGAGAGTAGGTCCCCATCAGCAGCATCTGAACATTTATAATGACCGTTAGATAAAAAAGTAATGAGAAGTTAACGTGCATTACGTCAAATGTAGAAAGTAATTAACTATATAAATCATTTGTGACCGTTAGATTTTATGAATGATAGAGAAAATCGATTGTAACAACAAAGCACGCAGTTAAATTTATATTATACATACCAAAATGGTACTGGTGGTGTACGTGCCACTACTCCCACATTCTGTTTTCCACTGTAGACTAATTTCACTTCCAGTCGTATGTGAGAGCTCCTTTACCTAAAATAATTTTAAAGCAAACAATTTCAAAGAATTTCATTATTTAACTATGAATTACTTTTTCTATTTAACACTGAAATAGCACAGCATATATATTTATATTAATATTTACATGGATATGTATATTTGGCAATAATTTAAAAGAAATGATTTTTATGTACATTTTTTAGGGTATTGAGTCGTTTGTATAGTGTCTGTGACCTTTTTTGTGGGTCGCTTATATACGTGGTATCAATTTTGCCCTTGGGGTGGGTTTTTGCCCTCGGAGCTTGGCCCTTTACATTTTTACGGGGGTTGCACTTATGTTCTTTATTCCTCAATATCAATGACAACAATGATTGTATATATGTACAAGAAAAAAATATATAACAATACAAATTGAACGTTTTTTTTATCAAACAATAACATTAAAAGAAATATTAGTATGTAAGACTCGAACTATGACTATGAAAACAGCTTGTCACTCTGTGCACTGGTTGACCTTGGCTATGGTAAACAAACTCTTTCGCAATAATTCAAACGAACGAATATTTATTAAGTTTGTTACGGAAAAAACGCATGTAATAATCGATATAATAAAATGACTGTTAAATTTCAAAAATACTGCAAGCCTTATCAAACACCCTGTAGTCCAATTAGAAGATCAAAAGCTGTAATATGTATTTGACCGCATTCAAGGATGACAGCCGAAGATTCCGGATGCACTGCAATAGGAAAGTGAAAGCGATTTATGACGATTTTGTCAGATTTCAGTGAAAACTAACAAACACAGTAAGTCAGGTCGATGATCAAAGATCAGCGCGCATGCAAGCCATACCCAAAAGTAAGAAAGGTCATAGGTAAATAAGTCCCAACAAAGGTCCCAACTTGCAGCAGTTCGGATAGCTTGCGCATTTTCGTCTAAGTTTCAAACGTCCATGTAAACATGTTTTTCATTCATTCTAATATAGCTCAATCAGGCTAAATAGCCGAATCAAGCTATATAGCTCGATTTGGATGATCCCAAACCTGTTTATACCGTAAAATACATGTAATCACTTTTCCAATTTGACTTTGTAGATTTAAATTTTCATCACACTTCTTCCCATTTTCTTATAAACATACATGTGTTAAACGTATATATACACATATCTCGGCAGCTCATAGCCAACCATGCCAGAGACAGCCAACCATGCCAGAGACAAAGTATAAACCATCCGTATCTCCAATAAATAATGGTTGAAGTATGCCTGTATACTGCCATCCACAATGATTGACACTCATGGTTTGAAATTAGCATATTACCTTCGAGGGAGGTAATGGAAACTTAAAACTACACTGAAGTGAAAAACAGGTAGACTTTTTACAGCTATCACAAAACAGTAACAATGTAAAACAGATATATGAATTACTCAAATGCAACTGAAAATGACAATGGATGGCAAATTTTAAGCAGCATTTATCTAATAGCACCAATGAATAGGTAATCGAACGATAGGTAATTAATTAAAATTAACATTTGCGAAATAGGCACAAAGGGTCGTTTTACAAAGCGTAAACAGTTTACTCTACACATACACATTTTCACGCGTGTGCGCGTGTGAAGTGTAGATTCAGATCAGCCGGCACAGACGTGCCATTTGATTTAGATTTGCACTGTCGTATATAGGTCAGATTTATCTCGACGAATCTTAAGGCGAACCGTGTAGATCCTGATCAAGTGGCATGTAGAGGTTAATGATATATATTTCATGTATTAACTTACAAGATGAAGATAATGAAAATATTGGACCAGGTAATGTAAGAAATCTGAGAGAGTATTCTACAAACCTTCGTTTTTCAGTTCATCTGAACAGTGTCTAGGGAAAAGCGTCTTCTAGAAAAGTTTTTAAGAATCTCAGAGACAAATGTAACGGATCCTGATGATAAAGGTTTTAAAGTATCAAGAATGAAGTCTCAATTGGGGAATACCTTCAGTAAATAATGGTCAATTGACTGTACTATTTAGGTTGATAAGTTGCAAAAGAAAAGCATTCCACACTTGTTGAAGTTCGCCTGTGGCAATAAATCGCTGCTTACTACCGTTATAACGGAGAGACCGCATATTATTATTTGTCTATTATTTAGCCCATGTAAAAAGCATGCAAATGCCTACCTGTGTTTACCTAGAAGCCAAATTATTATCTACATGTACAACATTCTGAATATTGTGTGGTGGTATTAGTGCAGTGTTTTAAAATGCATTATAGTCTAGGTTTGAAAAGCTTATGTGGGGACAATTAATTAAGGACTATGTTATTCATGAATTCTCATCATGGCTTCAAGAAAAGTCTGGTTAAAAAAAAATGAAAATTACCAGTAATTTATAGTAATTTGAGCTTTTCCTTATGTCAAAATAAAAGAAAAGAGTAAGTGCTACAAAGAAATGAGAAAAAAGAGGAACAAAATATATTTATTTTGTATTAAAAAGGACTTTAGTCAGTGTTATTTTCCATGCAAGTTTTCATATATTCTACAAAAAAGCAATTAAAAATAAATATGAAAGTAAGATAGTACAGACCTCCTTACAGATGCACTAAGAGTTAAAATTTTATTTTTGTTTTTATCTTGACTGAAATCCTCCCATTAAAATATCCATGTTTACTAAAATTCAGAAATCCACCATTTACAACTTTACACAAGAAAGTAGTGCAAACAGTAAGTAATATGAAGTATGGTGTCAATACTGGACACAGGTAATGGAAAGTACACTAAACATTACAGATAGTAATTTAAATGTAAAGTTTATACTGAAAGTGTGTGATAACTGATAATGTTCTGTCTCAATTTTATATGATGAGATGCATAAATAATATATGATAATCCAAATAAAAAAACATATTCAAGCTGTAGCATGTGGTTATGCTCATATAATAAAACAAAAAGGTATTAACTGTGCTACAAATACCATTAATTTTATTGTCCGAATAGTGAAAACGTATTTCTGTAGTATTAAATGTTGTAAAAATATAACATGTCATTGATTTTGTTTTTGATATGCTGCAGTAAGCTAAACAATATGCAACTCAACTGCAAGTTTTTGAATTACAAGTGTTATGAAGTTCCAGTTATTTCATAACATTAAAAGCTTATTGCAACCATGGGATAGGATTCTTGATAAAGTTTTGTCAAATAAAGATTTTCCACTTCATATGAACAGTACTCTCCTTTGTAATGCACATGGTAAACTTCATTTGGTCCTTTTTTTATATGATGAATAGTGCCTTCAAAGATGTTTTTGTAGGTCAAATACTTTAATGAATAAAAATTACTAACATCATATTTTTAAATGTGTAATCTTCAAGACATAATTTAATTAAGTATACATAATCACAAGCGTATGTGATCATTGCATGAAATGGAAACACGGACCTTAATCGAAGTATAATTGTATTAAACGTGGTCCTTTCACGGACGCCGTACTTTCATATCACGAGAAAATCGTGGGTAATTTTTGTGTACACTAAGAATGTAAACAACGGTGACCCTCACTAGAAAATGGTAATAAACTATGTTGACGTACACGATCGCACAATATTTTTGAAGAAATGTGCATTTATTACATAAACAAACTTTCATTGCAACAATTTACTCACCTAAAGTTTAAAAAACAGCATTATTTCCTACTTTCACTTTACTTCCACGACCGGACGTTCAAAAAACGGAAGTCAAAGGGGAATAACACTGGAGAAAATAGTTCGCACGTGGCAACAACATATTTCACACTTACATAAATAAAACATAAACAATCAAAATGACTGACAGAAAAAATATAGTTAATATTAGAAATTCATAAGTTACCAGTAAGTTTGCCAAAAAAATGCGATATTTTAAATGATGTTCGTTTCGCGCATTAACACAAATATTGGTGATTAGTCCCTTACTTCCGCAAAGCTGTGTTGATGAAAATGTTTTATTTACACATCTGAAATTTACGGCAGATTATGAATGATCGACGAAAGATCAAGACGATCGATTGGTAGGCAACAAAACTTTAACCATTGTTCTTTATGATGGATTGTGTTTTTGGGGATGTCATGTTGTATTAACAACCAAGAACGCGATTATTTTCGTCGTTGTCAAAACAAAGATGGACGCTCTAGTTTTTCTTGCAGTTTAGTGGGTTCGTTTATGGGATATAAGATATTTCAAATATATATTTAAATATAAGTCTCAGTGCATCTACAGTAATATTGTGGCATTCCATGTATGCTTTTACTTTCTGAAAATATTGGTCAGAGTAAAAGAAAACTTGCACAGAAAATTGCATATTTATTTCTGTATTCACATGTCATGTGCTACACCAATGCTAATATGCCTATGCTTAAAGGTTACTGGCAGTGAGATTTATAAAATATTAAAACATTTTTCAACATTGCCCTTTTATATCTCAAGATTTTATGCATTGGTGCCAACAGTACAGTTTTCCTATTTCAACAATTACATAGTCCTTAAGCCGGGCGTCACTAGAGGACAGGTTGAAGCGGATATTTAATACCACGTTGTTATTGTGTTCCGAAAATGTCCGATGTTCTTATCGTTATACAATCTTAACATACACTATTATTATGCAAGATTTTACACACAAAAAATTATTGGTTATACACATTTTTACGTGCAACAACCATGATTCAGTGGACCAATGAGAAACTTTCAAATTTTCGCGTTACAAATATTAGCCAATCGTGTTACAGCATTATTTCTATTAACATAAAAAATGTAGGTGTGTCATACTTTCTTCACCTCCACTCACGTCAGTGAGAACGATAAATTGAGGTGCATGCCGTGGGTTTGAAATGAAAGAGCTTAATTTTTGTGCAGACCTTTTATGTTTACACAAACGAAAACACATTGTTTGACCCTAAATATATATCTGCAAACAACACTTATTGTTACAAATTCAGGGTGCACACGTTTTCATTTTGATGACTAAATGGGGGCTTTCAATTAAAACCTCCCCTGGCTCAACTCGGAAACCACTGTAGGATGTAACACTAATGAAACAAACTTACCCACCTTTTGTTTTATGTATATTAACATCACAGCGAGAAAATACACAGCAAAGAAATATCAATACACAATCCTCAGCAAATGGTGTTATAAAAACGGGAGCTAATTATCTTTAAACGTTTAACGTTTTTTTTTCCGGAATCCGATCCAAAGATACACTGTATTAAACAATTATTTGTGTTTTAACAATCCCATGAGATTTTGCATTATTTTTCACTTAAAATGACTGACTTAAACCCCTCCCGCAACCACAAAACGAACAGATGTGTTCGTTTACAGATGTTTCTGTGTAGTGTCATGATTAGTTTTCATTAACACTTAATATAAAAACGCATAAAACTGTTTGTTGGTTTCTTCACCATTATTTTAATGAATGGAAAATAAAACATACTACAAATAACTTACTGAACTTGACTAGCTGCAACATATTTGAAGTGGACTAACTGCAGTATATTAATTGAAAAGTCTTAGCGAGTTGGCCCTCACCCAACAGTTGTTCCCCTAACCCTGGCCATGGCTCCCTGGGTTCGGTGGAGGAATAGGAGGAAAAAAGGAGCCTCTGACTCCTATCAGAAGGAGATTGGCCGGCACAGCGACCAGCCCGGCCTGCTGAGTCGGCGCAAAGGAATCCACTTTCAAGGAGTACGAGAAATAGGCATTGGGGAAGTCCCTTTGCGGTAACCCGACTAGCTCGGGTGTCCCATCGAAGCAGTGCAACTGCATTGGTCGATGGTAGTCCATCCGATCCACCCGGAAAAGGTGGAGATTTCTTCTCTAGCGTTCCTCATCATAGTGGTATGACGAACACTCCGCGGGATGGTGCTTCCGGAGGAGATCCAGAAGAAGTTCCTCCCGGGGAATCCACTGATTGAGGCCGTCCTATCGAGCCTCATCTCTCCAAAGCCTACAAGCTGGCCCGACCCCCAGAGCCCGAACATTCGGCTTCGGGCTGAGGGGCCGAACTCTGATATTTTCGAATATTCTTTTCGCCTTCAGTTATTAAGTAAAATGTCAATATCACCTTTAATTATCAAAGAACTGCATTATAGTGCACGAAAAGTATGGTGTCTGTTCTGTTCTGTCTACTTGATCTTTTTACCTTACATTCATCAAACACGATCAAGACTCAAACCGAGCCAGACATAACCAAGACAGATGTCTTTATTAAAAATGATAGTGCTTCTAGCTGGATTAAGTTGAATCAATATTTTCTTCTTATTTCTTTGGATTTACACCAAGTGTATTTATATTTCTTCTTAGGGGCGCCTTTTTCTAGGAGACCAACACAGTACTGATGTAACGAACGTTTACATTTGCTTTCGCACTGCATCCGTCCTGTGGATTCAAAATACACTCATTGTCCTCTAAATCGCATGGACTTGGTCATTGTGATTTGGTTGTGTAGGCAAAATTATTTTCTGGCGATCCTCAAAAAACTATTATGCAAACATCAGACAAAGCAAACCTTGTATTTCCTGCACTACAGTACGATGCGTCTAGCTCAAGGGTGTCAGTATTCAAAGAAAAATCTATAGTAAAGACTTTGTTACTGTCTACAGGTGAATAGGTCATCTCGAAAAACTTTTGAACAAACCCACCAGTGACAGTTAATCATTAAGCGAATCAGCACTATGGTATGAAATAAACACGCCCCTTTGCATTTCAGCTCTTAACTTGTATAAACTGGACCTATGCTCGGTCATTTTATGTATTTTTAAAATAAAAAGCTTATACTGGAAGTCTCTCTGACCACTGAATGTCTCTATATCCTGGCGGTTGATGTCATTTGCTCTCGGGAGGCTCACAACGTCGGCGTCCTTGTCCTCCGTTATTTAATTTTCTGGATTCCTATTATCTTTCCTTACATTTCCATATCAAAATGGCCTCCAGCTAAGGGTGGGTTATCGATAACTGCTTCCATATTGAAAACATATTTAATATTTTGATAATTGTGAACCTTATAAGCAAAAAGGTTCAAAACACAGAACATAGAAAAGAGGAGAAAGACTACAACCTTGACGGACTGATCTCCTGGGGAAAGAGCCTGAAAGAAACTGATTGACAATGATCGAAGAAAAAATATTTGTTTATGGTACAGAAATCCAACGAATTTTTTTATGAAACCCAAATGCTTTTATAATATACTGTACATATAGGACCAGGGAATTCGATATCAAAAGCTTTATCTAAATCTAAATTGATGAAGCAGTTTTTTTTGTTCTACATAATCGATAACGTAACTAATGAAACGAACATTATCAAATATTGTTCTACCTTTAGCGGAACACGTTTTACTTATTCCTATGAATTTATGCAGTATATTGCTTAATCTATTAGCAAGGACTTTCGAAACAATGTTTCTATCTACATTTAACGATGATATTGGCTTAAACATCTTCACATTTTGTCACAGTATGACATTAAATGCATACCGGGGGGGGGGGGGGTCTTTTCCCGCCAGATATCAAGCACTGATTTCCATCTTCAAAGACATGTTATTTGTGTTTTGTGGTTCACTCACCTCCATTTTAATTATCTTTCACTCGTGTAGTTTTGTCCAAAAAATTATTGACAGCATCTTCCATCTCGAGTATTTTAGAATATTTACATAAAAAAAATCTTAAAAATTATATTGCTTGGAAGCTAGTGAATTCTATGATGTTTAAGTTGGCGTTCTAGTGATGTACATTTGTAACATAATTACGCTTTTTGCCAAACAGGTTGAAAAGTTCTCTTATTTACTCTATGCTATTGGAAAAGCTATAACGACATTGGATGCAAGTTGTGTTTTATCGTCCAAGTTGTAGCCCAATCCAGTATTTTGTAAAATGTGTCCAAAAAGCATTATGATCTACAATAAACCTTTGGATATGACTCACTTATATTAGATTTCCATTATAATTCAGTATGGTATATCAAAGCCGCCAATACGAAAAGGTATATATAATGCTTCTCGCCAAATCGGTTCATAAGATGAACTCCATAAATTTTTTTAAAAGGCTCTTTGAAATAATCAATAATGAATCTTGTCTCAACGACCTGTTAAACGGCTCTGAAATGTGATTATAAACTATAACGTACTACTGAATATTTTTATATAATTCTTTAAAAGTTGATTACAAGTGAACTCTTGTAACAGCGAATTATGCAAATAAAACCAAGAGACACAGTCGAATGCTTTCGCCTAATCAAGATTCGGAAAACGGGTTGTTTTGCTCTTCGTTATCAAATATATTTCTCAGTAGATACATGTTATCAAATATATGCCGGCCTCCAAAAAGCGTTTTCCCTTTTAAAAGTTTTCGCTCTAGACAGGCTCCTTGCTTCAGGAGATCTCATTGATAAGTCTGAATGTCTTTTTCTTAAAACCGGCAAACCAGTACGGTTCATGATGACCTAATTCATACCCAAGAATCCGGCATTTTCAAATTAAAAGTGCTGCAAATTCAAATGCCAAAACCCTGACTTCCGATGGACTTTAGCAAAATTAAAAATGCAGTCTTTAAATATGACTAACACGGATTTTATTTATTCTTTATGAAGACGGGTATATTTTTTTTTCTGGGATATGCTTTATTTCTTCAATTGACAAGCCTAGTGCCTTGCCTTTCTTTATAAAACATAACAAGTAAGTTTTATATGATGCATTTTTAGATGATCCGTAACAGGTCTTACACTTTTATTGACGTTTATAACATCAGCTATTCCCATTATATGCGAGTGCGTCTTTTTGAAGACGGGTATAAATTTTTTTCTGGGATAAGCTTTATTTCTTCAATTGACAAGCATAGTTCCTTGCCTTTCTTAATAAAACATAACAAGTAAGAGTCATATGATGCATTTTTAGATGATCCGTAACAGGTCTTACACTTCTATTGACGTTTATAACATCAGCTATTCCCTTCATTTGTGTGTGCGTCGGAACTTTGATTTGAGCATTCTTTTCTCTTCCATTTTCATGAAAGAGAAAAGAGGATGCTAGTTGTCCGGGAGTAAATAAATTAATTAAAAAAGCCAACAGTGCGAGGTTGAAAACTATGATTTTTTGTTACAAACGTGCGGGTCATAATGATAGTGTATACACAAAGCCCCATCTACTGTGTAGGGGTATTGAGGGGATTGATGATTATTTTTAGAATATTCACAGAAACACATGAAGAAGACGAGCATATATTTTTATGTTAACAACCAAAAAATGAAGAATTGATATATACAATCGCTAAAAAACAATTATGATTCTCAAAAAATGTAAAAATTTACTCCCGTACTTAAAATAACGAAAGCTGACATGAAATAGCAGACAAGTATCAGGTCAGCAGAATCTCATTTTATGGCGATTTTCGGCATTTAGTTTCAAATCATCATGTAACTACCCAAAGACTGTGCTCAAACGAACCCAAATTCATGAAAACTTGGATGTGACCCCAAAGAGAGTGATTGTGTGGCAGAATTGTGTTACAGCATCGACTAGTTTTTCATCTTTGGCGTCTTGGCAGATTTTGGGTTTGGAAATGTAGCCTCAACCAGGATTCGAACCACGGCCATCTGGCATTTGGTATGTGTCATCATGTAGTGGTCCTCTGCAAAAGTAGAGCATCATCTAGTTACATTTTCCCCACAATAGCAGCTTCATTTTTTAAAAATTTTTTGACTTGATTTTACCAAACTTGCACACAACTCTTGCAACTATTGAGCAGTTGTTGACAGGTGAGCGACCCAGGGTCCTATGGACCCTCTTGTTTGTTTTATGCCCCTTTCAAATGCAACTTTAACATGAAACTTAATGTTGCCAATTACTTTGAAAGTACTTGTCCTATTCACTTCATACTTAAAATATATCATCATCATGAACAGCAACATTGGTTACAACAAAAATGATAACTCCTGTTCGACTATTTTTAGTTATACCCTTCAAATTCAACTTTAACATGAAACTTAATCTTGCCAATAACTTTGAAAGTACTTGTCCTATTCACTTCATACTTGGAAGATATCAACATTATGAACAGCAACATCAGTTACAACAAGAATGTTAACTTCTGTACACTAAACTTAATGTTGCCTTACATTTTCAAATGTTTCTCCTTTTTACTTATACTTTGAATATAATTAAATATCTGCTTGCACATAGCCATTGGTGAAAACAAGAATGGTAACTCAGATTTCGCTTTATTTAGTGAAGCATCTTTCGAATGCAATTGAGATGACATGTGTGTTCCGTGGAACACCAAATTCTAGTGTAGTCATGCAATTAACATGAATTTAATCTTTTTGTCATATATGATTAAACTTTGGCCCACATTTCAACTTTTTGCTGGCAGTCGACACTTGTGTTCCGCGGAACACCAAAGTCTAGTTTAGATAACAATGGTACAGTTTATGGCAGATACCAGGTTTCTGTCCTCTTAACATGTTTTGAAAGGACATGGTGATGTAAACACTCCAACCTTTGGGATGTTTGAGAGTTGCCTATTCTGACCAAGGTAGTCTTTCCACCATTCTATTTCCTGATTGTTAAGGAGGCCACACTGCTCCCATTTCGTAAGGTCAGAAGACATCTTTTCTAATTCCGCACTTCTTTACAACAGGTTCGAGATTTAGTGATTCATGGATTATCTCACTTATGTCTACCCTGTTGTGGTCAGTGTCTGTGTGCCAATATTTGTATTTTATTGAAACACGTCCATCACTTCTAGTAAGCACAAGCAGGTGTTGTCCAGATATACCTTCAATAGCTCCTTTGCAATTCACGAGGCTTTTCTTATAGTCATAAATCCCTTATAGGTGTTTCACTTCAGGAGCCGGGTCTGTTGAATGGGTTATTGCCTCAATTAGGTTAGGCAGTGCTGGCGCATGTACTTGTCTGGACCGAAATCCTTGAAAAACCTGGTCTATATCCTCGTTGGTATGACCGACCATCAGGAAACCAACCTTTGTCTGAAAAAAAAATCTGGCCCCGAGGTTATAAACATTCTAGTCATTCTCGGTCAAGAACCTACTCGTACTCAACTTTTTATTCTCCCTGGCTACGTACTTCACAATTTAAGAGAAAAAGGCGTGTTTATTCACAATTTTAGCGGTACCAGACCCATTTACGAAATTTAGAAAAAATCACTGTTGTGCGAATCCTATGTTAATTGTTGCGACACAATGGCAGATATAAAATGTACTGGGAACACTGAATAGCTTTCTGCTATATTAGCAAGGTTCTTAGTTATGCGCGCCACTGTCGTCGCCATCAACCCAGTCAATCTAATAATGAAGATACCTACATGTACGAACACTGATCAGCATTACAGTAGACTAGTGGCATAGCCACAATCTGGACTGGCCAGCGCATCGACTTTGGTAGCCCTGGTAGTTGTGCCCATATGATCTCTCCGGGACTGGTACATGACTCGGAACTGAAGTTATAAATCATAATTTTTATACATGAAGTATAAATATGAATGTGACACAAAATGATATCTACAGTTTGACTTGTCCAAATAATTGTACTTGGATATCGCTCCGGGTCGACATTACTACGGAACAAATTGAAGCATATCTTTTACAAAATAGCACTTAAATTGTAAGTACCTGTTGAGTTTATGAAGTTCTACGCTTACAATCCAATGATTTACCCAAAAATGCAGGTTTGAATGTAAAATCCTATTTTTGCACTTTTTAATGTACAATCCAGTCTACAAAGTACATGCCCATCGAGTTTTGATCAAGGACGTCAAGATGCTTGTATGTTTACATAGTGATTGGATTTCTGTTTATTGGGCACAGATATTGTGTTTGGTCATAAAAATGATGTTTTAAATGGTAAATATATAATGATATAACCAAGGTCTAATTATGTAGACTACAGTTTGACATATGCTCGGGGCCTATTTTCTGACTTGGGAATGTGCCAGTTTAAAATCTAACACATACAAATACTCTGAGTAAAGTTTCAAAAACTTAATATCTAACTTGAAAACAGAATAGAAATATAATGAGGCATGTTTATTGATGACATTGCATTATACTGTTAAAGATCGACGGATTTGCTTTTGTTTCCACACTCTTATTTTATCAAAAGAAATACAATAGAGAAAAGCTGACAATTACACATTGCGACCTTTACCAGTACGAAGTTGATGACATGTTGTTGTTTTTTTTAAAGTGTTAACATTTTAAAAAGAGCGTAAATATGTCGATACGCCTGCATTCGGAAGCCCTGATTTTTTTTTTAATTTTTCCAAATAAAAAGAACCTGACCCCATTTACAATCTCGTGAAAAAATCACTGAGGACATGGTTACAAATGACTAATCCATTACAGTGAAAATTGTAATGTACGTGTAAACAACTGTATTATAATTATTTGTGGTACCTCTTGTAAAAAATAGACCTTGTGTATGTTCCGAGAATTGTAGTTTGCAAGATGACTTCAACATCATGAAATGCACAGTATGTGAGTATTTCCTGAACTACTTTGTTATCTGAGATATCAAACCCAAACATTTCTTTGAGTTTGCCACTGTCAGTTTTTTTTGTCAAACTGAGATACTATTCTACACTTAAGACCATTGTAAAGTATGTAGGACATCATCATTATCAAGTTATGAAAAATAGGTCTGGAAAACACTAGCACTTTTATTGAAGAAACTGGAAGCATGTTGATAATTTCACATAAATCATTTCACATGGTCTCCCTGCACAGGTCCGTAGACCAAAGCAAAAAAAGTCTCGTCCAACGTTTGTAAACATAAATTATTGCCACTAAGATCATTATTAAAAGAATTACAATAAGTAACAATAAAATTGAGTCGACATTAAAATCGTTTTTATCCATCATTCGTTACTGGAAATAGGGCTTTTGTTACCCCACCCACTGTAAAATCGTCTTTACGAGTTGAAAATTATAAAAAAAAGCACATGGCGAACTGCGAAAGCAAAGTGACCCGGGTGTATTTACAATAATTAAGAAAACAAACACCGTTGAGCTGAACAAAGTCATAAAATAACTTACTGTATTTCCGCAGCCATTTTCAGCCCACGTGTAATTGAAATGCCACGATGAGCATGCGCGATTATAACACGCGCTATTGGATTCGGTCAAGGGGCTGGAATTTAACAGCGTCCTCAGGATTTCGGGGTCAATTTTGATTGGTCAAAATTCTAATTAATCTTATACTTTTTTGTAACATTTATTTTGCTAGGTTATGATTTGCAATGCAACAATTAAATTAGCAGTTCCTTTCAAGCAGGAATCACTTAAATTTAGATTCCTTACAGTAAAGATTAATAAACTTAAAATTTGGAAAAGGAACTCTTTGTGTCTTTTAGGGATAACCAGAGGAGACCCTCTTTTAGGGCAAACCCATATAACCATATAACCCTCGAGTCAAACTTGACGAGCACAAAAATAACATAACACTCAGTACTTAAAAATCTCTTTAGCACCATGCTGTATTTAAAAGTAACATCCCTATCAATGAACATACTATACTCAGAGACATATAACTGTAATTTCTAAACACTGACACATCTTAAACTATGAACAACTAACAGAAAGTAATATGAACAATGCCACATAAAATCAATACTGCATCAAACATGAAAGACATCTTGGCTTTGAATCACAGCAACTGTTTAATACTGAAAGACATCTGCTTATAATAATAATTAATAAAATAAATAAATAAAAGTGGCTATATAAAAGATGATCACTTTTTTGAGCTACTAGTAAAGAGTATTATAAGATAAAAGGGTTTAAATAAAAGAGATAATTAAAATCATATGAGCATCAAATTATCAGGTCACTAACATACACTCAACAAAAATATTTAAGGGGCAGATATTAAATAGACAAATTAATACAGACATTCAATTTCTTTATTGATCAAACTTAAACATAGTGTAAAACAACATCATGAATGGCTATTTGAATATCCAAATCACAGTTAATGTTTAAAACAATGTCACACTAATCGCGAATTGACACACACTGTCAAATTATCCATGGTTTGGAGGAGGTGGGTGGGGTAACGTAAATTCTAAACGTCCATTTTCTATGAAACACTTAAGTCCAAATCAAACTTAGTAGTGAGTGTGACCACCTCTAGCTTGAATAACTTCCCTGCATCTGTTTTTGAAGCTTCGAATAAGCTTTCTGAACTCTGCCAATGGAATCTGCCTCCATTCCTCAATAAGCATGTTTGCAAGCTGGTCACGTGTTTCTGGTTTGCGAATTCTACGTGAAATCCGGCGTTGAAGCATATCCCAGGCGTGTTCTATTGGATTTAAATCCGGAGACCTCGCTGGCCAGTCCATGCGTTCAATACCCTCAGTTTCAAGATATTGCTGTACGATTCTGCCCCTGTGGGGTGGTGCGTTATCGTCCATTAGTACGAAATTAGGTCCAATTGCCCCGGCGTACGGACGGACATGCTGATGAAGAATCTCATCTCTGTACCTTAAAGCAGTTAATGACCCGTTTCGGATCACATGAAGGTCGATGCGCCCATCGTATGATATGCCTCCCCACACCATAACCGAGCCTCCTCCGAACCGGTCATGCTCGGCTACACAACAGTTCTGAAAGCGTTCATTCCTTTGACGCCAAACTCTCCTGCGTCCATCATTAAAATCCAGCATGAATTTAGATTCATCTGTGAAGAGAATAGCGTGTAATGGATCTCGTCCAATTCTTGCATGTTGGCGAGCGAACTCGAGTCTGCATCGGCGATGGCGTGGAGTCAGTGGAAGCCTGATTACAGGTCTTCTAGCACGCAAGTTTGCACCATGAAGCCGGTTTCTCACTGTCTGGGCGGAAATTCGTACTCCGTGTGTACGCTCAAAATCTGCGCGAAGCGTTACGGCAGATTCAAACCTTCGGCGTCTGGCAGCTAATGTCAATTGGCGGTCTTGTGCTGCAGTTGTGACTCTGGGACGACCTTGGCCTGGCCTGTGCTGAACGTCTCCGGTGTTCAGGTATAAAATCCACAATCGGTCAATAACGCTGTGACTAACGTTAAAACGGGCAGCTACGTCACGGTGAGTCTGTCCAACAAGTAACTGACCTAACGCACGTTGCCGTTCAGTATTACTTAAGTGTCGTCTTACTGGCATTTTTGCTTCAGTTTCTTTGCTGAACTAAATTTACTCAATGAAATGGCAATTTTGAGAAAACACTGTTTGACAATAATTACTCAAAACGGTCATGACAAGTTTTACTCAACCTTACTTTAACAAAAGAATCAGCTCAATTTCACACCTACCTGGGTTCAATCCCTTTGTAAATCAATCAATAATGAGCCTTTCAATACTGTGTATTCAAAAAACCTGTTGTACAGTGTTAAACATTTTATTACAAAACATTTCTATTCCAAAAATAATAACTATCAAATTTTTATCCGCATACATGTACCTGCCCCTTCAATATTTTTGTTGAGTGTATTATTTCACCTTTACTACATGGATTCTATTTTTATTCCATATGTAACCGGTGCAGATACAGATCAGCCTGCACATCTGAGCAGTTTGATCCAGATCTACACTATTCACTTTTAGATTCATTTGGAATCATTGAAAAACAAACAGAAATCAGATCAGAAAACAAATCAGAAACAAACATTGCATAAACAGAGTCACTGAGTTAATCAGTCATATAAAAAAGTCTGACCATAATCTAATCTTACAGCACATCAAAAAAGCTACATTTAAGTTGTAAACAGTTGACTATATTATATACTACAATAGCTGACATGCACAGTTCTTCAAGTTTTTTAACAGTCTTCCAGAGGATTTGTCATAATCATCTTCTTGGGCTGTCTTGTAGCAACTGTTGCCACAATTCTTTCAAAGTCCATTTTATGCTTATAATGAATTTTCATTAAGGCTAAACCTTTCAGTCTTTCTGTTGACATTGTAGATCTCAGATAACTCTTTAGATTTTTCAACACACTGTTTGCCCTCTCAGTTTCAACTGAGGTAATTGGCAGAGTACAGGCAATCCGGAGAAGAATGCTGATGTTTGGAAAAAAACATCACTGTCACAAGCCTGAATAGAATATAAAACAAAAATAACAGTTTCGAAGCGAATAACCACCGATTTCTTACAAAAAAATAAAAATGAAAAGGCTGTGATGTGTTTGATGTTGCACTTCTTATACTGAACTGTTATGTTATTGATCTCTCCATTACTGCCGCCTTTTCAGAGAATACTAGTATCTTCTTATGAATTAATCAATATATTCATTTAAGTTTTTTTATGACAAAGAAGTGACAAGTGAAGATCCAGATCAGACAGCATGGGACGTGTCGCTGATCAGGATCTATACTGGTAACAGATACATTAAAACATATTAAGTGATGACTAGATGCTAACAAACGTTTGTGAATTAAATACAAAAATAATGCCTGTAACGCCTCCTAAAGTGAGCTTGGTTTGTCATCATGGCTATCCCATTTCCGCTGCCAACGTTTATACTCAATGTCAGATACTGTTGGACGTGGTAGATCATTAACATAGAGTTCAGCAATGTCATTGATGCTGGTCTGGGAGTTTAAATTTGCTGGTACCAGTCCTAAAAGCCTCGATGCCTTCTCTGGTCCAAACCTGAAAATTTATGATGTATAGGCCAGTCATCGTACCCAAAAAAAGCATCAAAGTGTGAAGAAATTGCAAAAGAATTGATTTGTATATTTTTATGCCCCCGCCATGTAATGGCGGAAGGGGATGTAGTGTTCACCCTGTCCGTGTGTCAGTGTGTGTGTATGTTCGAAAATCGTGTCCGCTCTGTAACTTTGTTATTTCTAATTGGATTTTAAAATAACTTGGTATAAATGTTCAACATATCAAGACGGTGTGTCGCGTACCATACCCATGCCCGTAGGTCCAAGATCAAGGTCACTGTTACTAGAAATAGAATTTTCTTGTCCGGGCTGTAAAATCGCTCACCTGAGTATGAAACTCAAGTTATTAACCAGAAACTGAATTTTTATTTTTAAACAACAGTGACCTTGACCTTGATCACAGACACGTGGGTAGCAATCCCAATTTGTCTCTTGTTAAAAGCTACCCATATACCAAGTTTGGAGTCAATATGCCAAAGCAAACTCAAGTTATTAAGTGGAATTTCTATTTTTAGCAACAGTGACCTTTACCTTGATCAGAGACACCTGGGTAGCAACCCCAAGCTGCCTCTTAATATAAGCTACTCATACACCAAGTGTGGAGTCAAAAAACCAAAGCAAACTCAAGTTATTAAGTGGAAACTGAATTTCTATTTTAAGCAACAGTGACCTTGACCTTGATCACAGACACGTAGGTAGCTTTCCCAAGTTGCCTCTTAATTAAAGCTATCCATATACCAAAGTTGGAGTAAATAGGCCAAAGCAATCTCAAGTAATTAAGTAGAAACTGAATTTCTATTTTTAGTAACAGTGACCTTGAACTTAATCACAGACACCTGGGTAGCAACCCCAAGCTGCCTCTGGATATAAGCTATCCATATACCAAGTTTGGAGTCAATAGGCCAAAGCAATCTCAAGTAATTAAGTAGAAACTGCATTTCTATTTTTAAGAACAGTGACCTTGACCTTAATCACAGACACCTGGGTTGCAACCCCAAGCTGCCTTTTGATATAAGCTACCCATACATCAAGTTTGGAGTCAAAATGCCAAAGCAAACTAAAGTTATTAAGCAGAAACTGAATTGCTATTTTTAGCAACAGTGACCTTGACCTTAATCACAGACATCTGGGTAGCAACCCCAAGCTGCCATTTGATATAAGCTACCCATAAACCAAGTTTGGAGTCAATAGGCCTAAGCAAACTCAAGTAATTGAGCAAAGACTGAATTTCTTTTTTTAGCAACAGTGACCTTGACCTTGATCACAGACATCTGGGTAGCAACCCCAAGCTGCCATTTGATATAAGCTACCCATACACCAAGTTTGGAGTCAGTAGGCCTAAGCAAACTCAAGTAATTGAGCAAAGACTGAATTTCTATTTTTAGCAACAGTGACCTTGACCTTCATCACAGACACCGGGGTAGCAACCCCAAGCTGCCTTTTGATATAAGCAACCCATATACTAAGTTTAGAGTCAATAGGCCTAAGCAAACTCAAGTAATTGAGCAAAGACTGAATTTCTATTTTTAGCAACAGTTACCTTGACCTTGATCACAGACACCTTGGTAGCAACTACAAGCTGCCTTTTGATAATAGCTACCCATACACCAAGTTTGGAGTCAATAGGCCTAAGCAAACTCAAGTAATTGAGCAAAGACTGAATTTCTATTTTTAGTAACAGTGACCTTGACCTTGATCACAGACACCTGGGTAGCAACCCCAAGCTGCCATTTGATATAAGCTACCCATACACCAAGTTTGGAGTCAATAGGCCTAAGCAAACTCGAGTAATTGAGCAAAGACTGAATTTCTATTTTTAGCAGCAGTGACCTTGACCTTGACCCTGTGGTCATGATTTGAAGAACTTTTGTAGACATCAGTGCCAGGATGCTTCAGGACAAATTTGGGCTGTGTTCGATTCGTGCCGTTCAGCTAACCCTAGGGTTGTTTTTGAGCATGCGCACGCATGCGTGATAAAACGTTGAATAGAACGGCTAGGGTAGCGGGTCGTGTTACTCGAGAACATGGCGTTCGATTCGTGCCATTCAGCTAACCCTAGGGTTGATTTTTAGCATGCGCACGCGCATGCGTGATAAACTTTGAGTTGAATAAAACGGCTAGGGTTGCGTGCTCGAGAACATGGCGTCTATGGAAACAATCTTACCTATTTTGGACGAAGCAATGGAAATTGAGGATCAGCTGCTGTTAAAGAATAAATTCGTTGACATTCATCAAATAATTTCGTTAGATTCACGTCGCAGTGTACCAAAGGTGTTTGGTTTTGCGGAGAATATAGTTCAGTCTTATTCAGACATTCAGTTTAGAGCTGATTTTCGTATAAGTAAAGTTACATTCGAACGTCTTGTATTGGAACTTTCACCTTTGATAGAGTACGATGATAGGCCCGATGGTAAAGAAGCTTTGGACGTTCGAAAACAGATTCTTGTTTTTATGTGGTACATTTCAAATCAAGACAGTATGAGAGAAATTGCCTCACGATTTGGAATTTCGAAATCTACGGTGTTCCGTTGTATCCGCAGGGTTTCATGTGCATTGTGTGATATCAGATCAAAGCTAATAAAATGGCCAGACATTGAAACACAGCAAGAAATTTCAGAAGCAGTTGAGAGGCGGTGTAAAGTACCTAATGTAATAGGGTTTATTGACGGAACACATATAAGGCTATCATGCTGTCCAGGAGATGATAACAGCTACATTAACCGGAAAGGATACCCTTCTATTGTTCTGCAGCTGATCGTTGATGACAGACTTGTAATACGAGATTGTTATGTTGGCTGGCCTGGTTCTACTCACGATGCCAGGGTGTTTAGAAATTCTCCAATATTTACATCATTACAGACAGGCCAGGCTGTACTTGGAAGGGACAATTTTTTGATTGGTAAATCTGATAGATATCATTTTATGTATGCTAAAAAACAGTTGTAAGCCATGTTGACAGTTTTCTGCAATATAAACATTTCATTTTGTATTTTATTTTGTTTTAAGCAAGCAAACTCTAAAATTATACACAACGTGACAGCATAAAATATTAATAAAGTTTTATAATTCAGAAAAAAAATTTGATATTTATTTCATTCAGATTTAACAAGGGCCAAGGAAAGTTCAAAAAACTTTCTTTATTTCAGGAGATGGAGCATATCCAGTTAGCAGTTTTATGATTACACCTATAAAAAATACAGGAAGATTGACAAATGCCGAGAAACACTTCAATACAAAAGTTTCATCAGCACGTCAGACTGTCGAAAGAGCTATCGGCCACCTCAAGGGAAGATTCCGAAGGCTGCGCGATGTTCATTGTTGCAAGATTGAAGATGCCTGTAAACTTGTAACTGCAGCATGTGTTTTGCACAATTTGTGTTTGTTTTGTCATGATGATGTGATTTATTTGTTAGAAGATGCACTGGACGTTAATAACTACCCACCTGTTTACCCAAACAACCTGAATGGATTAGAAAAACGAAACAATTTAGTTCAGTACCTGGCACAATTTATGTGAGTTCGAAATGCAAACTTTAAAAGAACATGCTAACAAGCATTCAGATTTTATTACTGATTTGTGTGCGTTTCCAACAGTTGAACTACAATGAATAAAAAGAAAAACAAACTGTATAAAATTTTATTCAGTACTTTCTGTAACACAAACGTACATTTGAAATATTGTACATATAACAAAGTTAACACATTAAGGTGACTCGCATCTGAACTCCTTGAGAAAGGTCTTAAAAGCTAGAGTATAGTGGTGCTTAACTTAGAATTTGAAAACATTTTAAAGACAGATCGCCATAAAGTTAAACCCTGGCGATAAGTTTGTATTAAGTTTATTAGGTGAATTAAAATGAGCTTCAATAATGTAGTCTCCAAAATTACTTCTGTAAAATACAAAATAACTATGTTCTATCAACATCCAGGCTCTTTATTCTTTAATTGTATTAAAAACCTTGACCTAAATGAGTTTTATGAATGATCTTGATATAGGCTTTATAGTATAGATCACACCTATTTCAACACGTGAGACAGAGAGAAAGTAAGAATTAATATCAAATATATATGTTTTACCCCTTGTTCTAACCACTCAGCTAATTAACTTTGCTATTTAAACATGAAACGATTCTAATAAAACGCAAGATGTTTACCAGAGTAATGTAGACTTCCTCTATGTGATTTTTAACTGGGAGCCACAAGTCACCTTATTAAACTAAAAATTAATGGCACATTCGTAAACCTGTCTCCCATTATTACAGATTTAGGGTAGCATTTTCAATTAGATACATGTGTACCTGACATTCTTACCACACCAGCAATGCCAATATTACATAGAATGATATATAATCTTTTCATTGTGAAACATAAGTCAAACAAACAACCCAAAATAGTTAAAGAACTAAACAAGTATAAAACAAGAGCTGTCACTCGACATTGACATATGCCCCCGAAATGCAGCTTTGAAAGAAAATAGGTATAATTTAGTGCCCACTACTCTCCTCCAGATTCATCAGTGGAAAGAATATTATCAAAATTTTATTACTGGTATGGTATGGTATGGCATAGTATAGTATTGTATATTGTGGGGTGGGGTCTGGTGTACTGTAGTTTACTGTGGTGTGGTGGAGTGTACTGTGGTGTGGTAAGGTCTGATATATGATAGTATAGTACAATATAGTATGGTATAGTATTGTGTATAGTAGGGTTCGGTGGAGTGTGGTATACTATAGTATGGTATGGTATAGATTTGTATATGGTGTGGTAGTGTGTGGTGTTGCGTGGGGGGGGGGGAGTAGGGTAGGTTGTGTGGGGTGGGGTGCAGTGTGGTATGGTGTCATGTGGTATGGTATGGTGTTGTGTGGTATGGTATGGTGTCGTGTGGTATGGTATGGTGTTGTATGGTGTTGCATGGTATGGTGTCATGTGGTATGGTATGGTTTTGTGTCGTATGGTATAGAATGGTGTCTTGTGGTGTAGTATAGTTTAGTATAGTAAACGGCAAAAAATAATCTATGCCAAAATTCCCGATGATATGCACAACTAGGCTTGGTGACAAACACTCCTGTGAAGTTTCAGTGAAATCCCTTAAGCTGTTTTGGAGAAGCGAGGACAACATTTTGCCGGACTGACGGTGCGATTACTATATGCCTCCCTTCGGGGGCATAAAAACACATTCATTATTTCCAAAAGATTATTAGTTTAATTATTAATCTCCACAGTTTTGTTTACTTAAACATATTATATACAAAACTAAACATACAGAACTCTGTGAACGTTAACACTGAAAACAACTGATAACTGGAGAACAAGGTAAATCTGTGAGCAAAGAAGGTTGTTGGAGAAGAGTTAAGAAAATCCCTAATGCTTGAATACTGACAACCTAATGTACAAATAATCACTCTTAACACAGCTTGTGAATTTAGTGAACTGACATCAAAAATTTACTTTTACTTTAAAAAAATTTAACAGCTACATGTAGTTTAAAATGCAAATAAAACATATAAAAACCAACAATCAAGTATGTTTCTCTAATACTATTTTGCAGTAACATGATAAACATGAACAATTGAAATTACCAGTGAACAGATATTATGTCAGTAAATCCCTCATAAATACAACCCTCCACTGGTCAGTAAATCCCTCATAAGGCAACCCTCCACTAGTCATTACATCCCTCATAAAGACAAACCTCCGCTAGTCAGTAAATCCCTCATAAAGACAACCCTCCACTGGTCAGTAAATCCCTCATAAAGGCAAGTAAATCCCTCATAAAGACAAACCTCCACTAGTCAGTAAATCCCTCATAAAGACAACCCTCCACTGGTCAGTAAATCCCTCATAAAGGCAACCCTGGGCATCTTGACTAGACTGACAACAAAACCATAAACCTATCTCACACTTACTGTGCTTACACCAATTTTAAAAAACTGAACATAATGAACAGCAAAATAAAAATGAAATACTGTAAACAACATTTTGGAATACATAAGTTTTACTGTGAACAAAATGTTTCAATGTATTGTACGTGCCTGTACCGATACTAACAGCTCTTTTCATTAACATGTATAATAGTTAAAGGTACCATTGCAGATAGTCACTTTTTGGCCGCTTCAAGGTAGATGCCGACACGCAGTCTAGAATTTGATGTCCAAAGGAAACTTGCCCAAAATACAATTCTATCAACCCAGCTATTTGTTTTTCAGGACCTGGGCACAGGGGCAAAGATAAACTCTTTATAGATTTAAAGGCAAACAAGACTGACTGCAGTGCATCAACAGTAATTGTTTGAAGACTTGAATAAACTTGCAAACTTTCTAAAGCAGGACACAGACTTCCAATGAGAAGTAAATCCTTATCATTAAAACATGGGCCAACTAGTTTTAATACTTTCAGTTTATTAAAACTACCCAGCACTGACAATATGTGGGAACCACTGTGTAAAACAATTGAAAGCCTAACTAACTTTGGACAAGAGCAGAGAAATTCAACATTTAGTGGCAACAATTCTGGCTCAGACACTTCAGCAACCTCAAGATTTTGTTTAACTAGATTATAAAAAGTACAGTTCACAAATCTAACACTGTTTAACCACTCTTTTTGGGAAACAATTTGCAGGATTTTCAGCAAAATTTCTTCTGGCAAATTTTCTAGTGTGGCCAACTGAATACCTGAAAATACAATTTGCAAGAAATCTAAATCTCAATTCTGGAAATTATATTACTGTTTCTTTTCCATCACATCTAAAAACCTACTCAATAACTTCATTCTATCATCATGCATTTCTTTCAACATTTTTATTCTTTTACTTTCATTTTCCTCACATCTTCTTTCATATCCTTCTAAATACTCAACAACAGGATTACAGGCAGGAGCTCTTGTCTTTCTTGGTTTTTTACCTTTGCCTGGAGGTTTTGATGAAACAGTGGAATGTTCCGATTCATATGTTGTTGCCGTTGATGACGATACTGACAGAGAAGAAGAAGATGATTCTGAGCGTGTGACAGGTAAACTTGCCATGATAAAACTTGGAACTGTACTAGCTTTGCAACCATATGCTTCATCAAATTCGTTGTAAAATTTACAGTACTTTGGACTTGATCCTGATGTGGCATTTCTGTCTTTGCAAGCCCTATAATCTTTTTTCATAGCCTTGTACTTGTTGTTACACTGTTCACCGGTAGCAAGAATTCCCATGTCTAATAGAGATTGGCTGATTTTTTCCCAAAGGATTTTATGATTGTTTGCACAGCAGAATTTGTCTTCTTGTAACAGTCTGAGGTTAAGTAAGGCTCTTGCTTCATCTTCATTCCATATTTTAGCTGGCTTTGGTCCTGTAATACATAAACAAGAGGGCCGTTGGCCCGACGTGCTCACATGAGGCAGAACCAGTTATGGCACAGGGGCAACAGCTTAAAGATTTAAGCTCTATGCCTTGTGATTTTGGACAAGAAGAATTTCAATGTTTATTTCCTATATAACTCTATGTAAAACATGTGACCCCATAGGGGACCAAAGAGGCATAATTTTAACAAACTTGGTAGAGGACCACAAGGTGATGATACATACTAAATATCAAAGCTCTAAGCCTTATGGTTTCAGAGAAGATTTTTTAAGTGTTTGCTTGGAAAATCTATTTTTAGCTCCCGTGACCTAATTATGAAACGGACCGTAACTGCTTGAATAACTTTGAAATAGGATCACTTGAGGATTATTCATGTGAAGTTTAGTAAAAATCCATAAAGCTCTTTAGGAGGACATGTCGTTTGAAGGAAAGTGTTGACATACGGACGCATGACGGACAAAAGCGGATCACAAAAACTCACACTGAGCATAGCTCAGGTGAGCTAATAAACTGTCATGTCACATACACATAATTGAGAAACTTAAAAACTCAAATTTCAATATTTTACATTTAAAAGGCAGCTTTTACTGTTTATTATAAACAAGGGGGCCCTGGATCACTCAAATGATTCTTGTTTAGCAGAAGATGTTGTTGTTTAGAGATTGTGGACTGATGATTGACAAAGTCAAAAATCTATTTTTAGCTGTCGCGACCAGAACCATTTATCATTTTTGAAAAGACTCATTCAAAAAACACTTGTATGAAGTTTCATCACAATTAGCCAAGTGGTACAGAAGGAGATTTCATTTAAATGAAAAATCAATATTTAGCTCCTGTGACCTATTATGCAGCAAACTTGATTTGTATAAGTTTTGGTTACCCCTATCCAAAGATTGTTTGTGTCAAGTTTGGTTGAAATTGGCTGAGCAGTTTGGGTGGAGAGATTGTTAAAAGATTGACAAAGTCAAAAATCTATTTTTAGGTGTTGCGACCTAATTAGGCAGCAGACCGGAACCATTTATATAACTTTTGAAGAGACTCATCCAATGATCGCTTGTGTGAAGTTTCATCAAAATTGGCCAAGCGGTATAGGAGATGTCGTTTTAAGAAAATGATGACGATGGACGCATGCACGGACTTTCTAACATTTTGGGTATTAAGTGGATACACTATTGTTCTCTCTATTGTTCTATTAGCCACACAAACCCAAAATAAGCCACATAAACCTACGGAATGAATAGAATTTACCGTTATCTATTGTTCCATAGCCACATAACACCCAAAATGTTAGCCCAGACGGACGAAGGATGACGGACAAAGGGCAATCCTAAAATCTCACCCTGATCTATGCTCAGGTGAGCTAAAAATGTTAACTTCCTGTTACTGGGATCCTTACCATCAGGGCAACCTACTCCTGTTAATGCTTGGGTCTGAACAACAGACGTAGGTTCAGCAACTAGCATCTCTGTATGGTTAACACTAACAGCAGATGAAATAATGCCATATGCCTGATGACGAATAATTGGATCTGAAATTTAAAAAAAATGCCATTTTTAGCAGTCCTCATAGTAAATGACTATTTTATAAATTATGTAAATGTTTTCTTTTTTATAAATTACGAATTACCATTATTATTGTTCAACTTGTAAGTTGGTATACACTATCTGGCAAGAAACTGAAAGATTTGAATCCAAAATAATAATCTTCAGTTAACACTATTACTTATTATTTATTCAAAACACTGCTAAATACACTGTCCCCTCCAAGATTTGCAAGTGCCCAATTTTGAACTTGCTGCGCGCAAAATGTGCCCCGTTTTGAGATCCATTTCCCTGCCCTTTCGAAATCATATCTGAAGCACTGGTTCAGTATTGATGTAAAACTACTAAGTGAAGATTTGCAGCCCCAAATGTATAATGTGCTGTTTGGTTATCAATTTCATTTCATCATAGAAGCAATTACCTTCAGAATTTAGAGATGCAATTAAGTCGGGTGTGCAACTAACTATTTTCTTTGTGCCATCAATAGTTATCTCCATAAGAAATTGCTCACTGTAAAAAGAGAAAGTCAAATGGTATGTATATCAGGTATATATACAAATAAATAATTTATTGGTAAAACAAATAATTTATCTGTTTGTTTCTGCTAATTCAAGTTCTGATACTGAGTGACATTTTAAGAAGCCGAACATATTGTGCTACCTATTTATTATATATAAAACTTATTGTTAATTGTGGTGTAGTCTATAGTGTGATGTGGTGTGGTCTACAGTGTGGTTTGGTCTACAGTGTGGTGTGTGGTGTGGTCTACAGCGTGTGGTGTGGTGGTGGTATGGTTTGTGGCAAACTATAACTTTACAAAGTTTGTTTCAAAACAGTCGCTTCTGCGATGGAACAAATAGCTAAGCATATTACTCGTTTGCATATTTTGTATATTTTCACACAAAATTACCTCTCTGATGTTTTTGCCGCGAACAAATAGCTAAGCATATTACTCGTTTGCATATTTTGTATATTTTCACACAAAATTACCTCTCTGATGTTTTTGCCGCCGCCATTTTACCTAGGGTCGACTCGATTATACTCCAGACAAAACCTGGATCATAATCTTGACCTTTGACATTGACTCTAGCGTTGAACTCTTGTCGTTCCATTGGGACTAGAGTCGCAAAAACTACCGAATCGAACGCAGCCTTGGTTAAAATCCATCAAGTGGTTTCAGAGGAGATGTTGTTTAAAGGAAATTGTTGACGGACGACGGACGCCGGACGACGGACGCCGGACAAAGACGGGTCACAAAAGCTCACCATGAGCCTATGGCTCAGGTGAGCTAAAAATAGAATTTTGTTGCGAAAATCGTGTCCGATCCGTAACTTTGTTATTTCTTATTGGATTTTAAAATAATTTGGTAGAAATGTTCACCATATCAAGACAGTGTGCCGCGTACAATACCCATGCCTGTAGGTCCAAGGTCAAGGTCACTGTTACTTAAAATATAATTTCTTGTCCGGGCTGTAACTTCGTTATGAATTGAGTGATTTCATAATAACCTTGCACAAATGTTCACCATGACAAGGCGGTGTGTTGCCTACAATACTCAAGCCTGTAGGTCCAAGGTCAAGGTCAATGTCTCTAAAATTAGAATTTTGTTTCGAAAATGGTGTCTGCTCTGTAACTTTGTTATTTCTTATTAGATTTTAAAATAACTTGGTATTAATGTTCACCATATCAAGACAGTGTGTCGCATTCAATACCCATGCCTATAGGTCCAAGGTCAAGGTCACTGTTACTAAAAAAAGATTTTTTTTCCCGGGCTGTAACTTTGTTATTTCTTATTGGATTTTAAAATTACTTGATAAAAATGTTCACCATATCAAAACGGTGTGTCACATACAATACCCATGTCTGTAGGTACTAGGTCAAGGCCACTGTAACTAAAAATAGAATTTTCTTTTCTGGGCTGTAACTTCATTATGCTGCCCTCACACATACCTCGCGACCTTACTGCGACCTGAAAACTAGTAAAATAGCATTTTTCTTTCGAAAATCGTTTGGTTTTCTTTCAAATTTCAAAATTTCTCTCGCAGACGGTCCGGGGCTCTGCAGTCTTGTGTTCAGTACGTTTTCTCTATGTCCTCAATACGACCCTTCTACGTCCATGGCGTTTCCACTGCGACTATATTGCGTCCCCAAGGCGACCCCCACGGCGATCATTGGTGACGCAGATGCGACTGTGCTACGTTCTCTGCGTCCTTACGGCGACTCTACAGCGACTATTGCGTTTGTCCGGCGACTGTCCTGTGACAATAGTCGCAGCAAGGACGCAGTAGCGTTGCCAAAGGTTTCCGAGCAATTTCTTGTAATTTCATCGGCGACTCTACGGGGTCCTTAGTACGAGTGTACTACGTCTATTGCGTTCGTATTGCGTCCTTACTACGATGCTGCTGCGACTATGGCGGCTCCACTGCGATCCCACGGCGACCTAACCAGGACTCAGCAAGAATGCAGAGTTTCTGCGACTGTTATGTGCATGTTCAAAATATTCGCCGACGGTCTGCGACCTTGTGCGTCCTTGGGTTCCTCACTACGACCTCGCTGCGTCCCTGCTGCGCCCATGGCGACTGTGCTGCGTCCTGGGTCGTAGCAAGGTCGCAGTAAGGACGCAGTAAGGTCGCGAGGTATGTGTGAGGGCAGTTTTAGGAATAGAGTGATTTCAAAATAACATGGTACAAATGTTTACCATGACAAGGCGGTGTGTCACGTACATTAGTCATGCCTGTAGATCCAAGGTCAAGGTCACTGTTACTGAAAATAGAATTTTCTTGTCAGGGCTATAACTTCTTTATGAATAAAGGGATTTCAAAAAACTTGGCACAAATGTTCACCATGACAAGGCGGTGTGTCGCGTACAATTACCGTGCCTGTATGTCCAAGGTCAAGGTCACTGTTACTAAAAATAGAATTTTCTCTTCGGGCTATAACTTGGTTATGAATGGAGGGATTTCAAAGTAACTTGGCACAAATGTTCAGCATGACAAGGCGGTGTGTCATGTAGAAAACCCATACCTGTAGGTCCAAGGTCAAGGTCACTTTTACTAAAAATAGAATTTTCTTTTTCGAGCTATAACTTCATAATGAATGGAGGGATTTCAAAAAAACTTGGCACAAATGTTCACCATGACAAGGCGGTGTGCCACGTACAATACCCATGCCTGTAGTTCCTTAAAAGTACATCATTGTGATGTAAGTGAACAAAAATATTGGTATGCTAAAAATACCAGTACCCCTTCTTTTAAAAGTTGTCTTGATAGTGGGATGGTCTTATTATTGGGGATTCTACATTTTTAATAGCTTACCTAACCCCTAGTTTTTTAACACTTGCCTTAAATAGAAAATCATAACTTAATGCTTACAAATGTAATTGTTTTGAAGGAGAAATAAAAGCGTTGCAAAGTACAAACATGTATATATGTTTGTTTAAAATATTGCATTACCACCAACTTCTTCACAGACATTTCCGTTATGAGCAGACAACAGTGCAGCAAATACAAATAATTTACTTGATCTTCAAATTTATGCATATTCTTATAATTACACAGCCCTGTCTTTGAAATGATATTATTCCCATCATTGCACTTTAGTGTCTGATAACGATGCATAGCGGGGACATCCGTGTCCTATGGACACATTTCTAGTTTGTTAGAAGAAACATGTCTACTTCAAATGACAGAAAGTTGCAATTTCATAACTGATGGATTTGAAAAAAAAAACGCATTTGACCTGACTGACCGATAAAAATCTGCAAATTTTGAACATATCGATTTTTGTATAAAATTAAAGCATTGATCATAGATTTAATAAAACTTTCGTCATAGAATGCTGGAGAATGTCGTTTCTGAACTTATTATTATTCAAAATTTTCCATAGTTTCATTTTTGCAATCTTGTGAAATCAGAACATATTTAGAGGTTATTTTATCCCACCCACTTAAGTAAAAATCACCACACCCACTTAAGTAAAAATCAATCAACATAGCATCAAATTGTGAAGAAAATGCAAAAGAATTGATTTGAATGTTTTTTGTTGTTAGAACAACATGTCTACTTTAAAGGACAAAAAGTTGCAATTTGAAAGCTGATGGGAAATTTTAATAAACGCATTTAAACTGACTGGTCATATCCATTTCCGGATAGAATTAAAGCATTCATCATATTTTTAATAAAAGTTTCGTAATGGAATGCTAGAGAATGTCGTTACTGAACTTGTAAATGTTCAAAACTTGCCATAGTTTCATTTTGGTTTGCAATCTTGCGAAATCAGAACATATTTAGAGGTTAGTTTACCACACCCACTTAATTAAAAAAAAATTGATAAAATAAAAATTTGTTTTATTTTTAAACTTAAATGTAGAAATGCATAAATATGATACAAATAAGTTTTTATATAATCATTTTATATCAGTATAATTAAGAAAATGAAAAGTTTACATGCATAGTAGGCATTATTCTCATGAATGTAAAATGTAGTTCACATCCTAACAAAATAGACTTAAACAATGTTCTAACTACACCAATAATATAAATAAATTTCTTCACATGAAATTGGATAAACAATCTTAAGTCATGAAACAGGATTATTTTAGATAAATTATTTTCACTTTTTTATGTACATGTATTCGCCATTAAATGACCTAGTGCTTTCCTACACCAATGAAATTTAATCTAGGTAGGCGTAAAAGTCACACAATTGACGGTTACTGAGATAAGAGGATTAAAGGCACAACATTGTGGCACCTTAAATATTTAAATATCATCTTGATTCTTCAAGCATCAGTCATCGCGTTAACAAACACAAGTTAACGATGGATGACAGATGCTGGTCCACTACTGATCATTCTGAGCATATTGCAAAACGTCATCAGGACATAGCCAATAGTGACCCCAGGGACTTAATTTGCAAAACTTTATATAGTATTTTCAGTTTCCATGTCAACTAATCACATTTCATAAATAAATGGTTTTTAAGTTAACATACACCAGAGGGCAACACACGTTTCAATAATGAGATAATTCTTGTCTGGCAATTGAAAACATCCAGATGTTTATATTGACAGTACTCACTCCTTGAATGTACACTCTGGCATTCATTGTTATGTTTGCTTGACAGAATAAATTATTACCTACCACCCCTTTGCAATTATGTATATATTACTCCATCTTGTCTACAGTTATTCAGTTTGGGAAAAATCAACACTGTTGTAATTATGTCACCTTCTTCTAATTAACACATAACTACATATGTAAGTATACACATTTGAACGCATGGGAAAACAGTTTAGATCGAGATCAGCTAGTACATCTGTGCCATCTGATCTGGCTCTACACTGGTCATATCTTGGTACAAAATAACCTAATGAATCTAAAAGCAAACAGTAAAGATCCTGATCAGATGGTACAGATCTGGATCTACACTTGCCACCCATGCAATAAAGGTTTATATTATGGAGTAACGAGTTAACGGCTTCTTGACCATTTCTCAATTGCCACTTAAACTCATTTTTGAACAATTTAGATGTAACAAAGGGCCATAACTCTGGTAAAATGGTCACGGGAAATATCTCTTCTTTACAAGTACTACCATGATGTTCAAAGTATGCAAAAAAAGCTCCTAATTATTTACAATGAACGTTTACTTACACATCAGATGTACACTTTAAACATTTGTGATGTATAAGTGCTTACACATAGTACATACAGAAATATGCAATTGGGGACCACAGGGAAGATTGAGCACAAGTTAAATAACAAATCTGATCGGAGTACCCATTTTAAAGGTTTCACTACGAGGCATGAATAAATTTCAGTTCATTTTAATTCTTGATTTTTTTAAAGTTGTTTCTTACATAGTCTTTAACCATTGTCCATGTTCTTTTTCTTAATACTTGGTTTTTCCGCAAAACTTCTTCACAGTGATGCTTCCCTGACAACTTTCTTTTCTTCTTCACTCTTTCCTATCTTACCTGTTAAAATAAAGTATTAACTGTTTAATTAAATAACAAAAATGTTGTATTCTGATTTGCTTTTATTTCGGAGGAAAACTAGACCTTTCACAATACCTCTACCACATGCCAATGTTCAATCATCTCTGCTGAACAAGTTGATGATTTGAACACCCAGATTGATAAAAAATGTTCACACAAACAAGTGAGGACAGTGTATGTTATATCAACTGCATTTGAACACAGAATGTAAGCGAAACACCTGCTAATGTGGACAATACCTGATGATACTGAGTAAAGTCCAACGTGTACTAAAAGGGTGACAGAAAGGGCTACAGGTGGCTGTTTAAGACAGATAGACATAAGAACATAATGTCAGTTTAGAATATATTCAAACTGGTTGTTTAAGACAGGTGGCTGCTGAATGTAGGCAGCAGCTAAGTTAGGTTTAACTGTATTAATCTGCAGACTTAAGCTCGAACAAAGATGGTTCCGAAATCTCATCTGCAGACTGTAGCTCCGACACAAATGGTAATTTGTATGTTATAATTGGAACTTTCAATACAAACTAGAATTTTCACTGAAGGTGATTAAATACCCCCACATGTATGCTTGATACTGGACTTGGGAATGGCAGTATTAAGACAAAGTAGTTTGGTAAAACATGTTCATAAAAAACAAGCGAGGACTGTGTATGTTATATCAACTGCATTTGAAGACAGACTGTAAGCCAAACAACAGCCACTGAGGACCATACCTGATGCTAGGTCATACACTGTCAGTGAATTTCGGATTATTCTGACACTATTTTACTGAGATTCTGACATGTTTACTTCAAAAGCAAAGTTAAAGCCCCAGCCCTAAACTTAAATAAGAATATACTATTGAAATATCATATTTGTCCATATAGACTCCAATATATAAACTCTAACAGAACACAAAGGTCTGATCGAATTCTTATAGATGGGATTTTCAATGAAATTGTTAAATTATCGTTAACGAACTTTCAAGACGCTAAATATAGAGGAGTTACATTTAGCAACCTATTTTTGACGAAGAGACCACTTCATGCGCGATCTCGATTTCTGTGACGTTTCGGAAATCAAACTTTCGCTTTTAGTCGCGCGGACCAAATTTATTTTAGTAAAATACAATTTTATTAGCCCGAACTAATGCTGCAAATTTGAGCCTTTAGTTCCGAACACGTGTAATATTTCTTACAAGAGCGGGTTAAATTGAAGTAATGCCGCTTTAACCTGAAACAATCAAACTCAGTGCATTTATATTCCCTGCAAAATTTAGTGTTTTGTTTCAAAGCGATTTTTAGGCCATCAAAATCAAACTTTAACTAGTGGAATTGCCCAAAATATTGCAGTAAAAAGTTACCAAGAATTCCCATTTTATGCTCAAATGGAAAGTGCTCAAAAATCATTCACCTCGGGTAACCTTTGAACAAACCCACCAGTGACAAACAGTTTATCATTCAGCGAATCAACACTATGGTATGAAATAAACACGCTCCCTTGCATTGGCCATTCCCCACTTTTGTACTGTGAGCGATTTAGGGCCATTATGGCCCTCTTGTTACGACCATGTTACTTAATCTGATTAGTAAGGCACATGTCTTATCAGCAGTGTTATATAAGTCCTTTGAAGATCAAAAGTGCCCTTTGTAAGAGCCTATAGATGTGTTATTTGAGGGTAAAAGTGTTGTTTTCAACTTTTTTTTCAACTTGAACTTTATTTACATATTTACTTCACCATCCAAACCAAGATGATTTAATAAGTAATACTTTTAGGGTACACCGGGAGGATAATACTTTATTTCTTTCGCATCTCTGAAAATCCTAAAATCCTAAAAAATGTAAATTAATATAGGAAAAAATGAATATCCTTTAGACATATAGAATCATGAATTATAGGAATTATCCACTCAAAACTTTAACCTATGCTTTTGTTATTTTAACTATAGTCACAACAGTTCCACAACAGTTCATATATTTATCTGGAGCTCACAGCTTATTACTGTCTATGGCAAACAAAGAGTATAGAACTGGAGGTTTGTTTGACTTCACTTTTTGTTTGTGGGGTTTGTTTCGAATTTCAATATTTATTCCCTCAACAGCTTTTCTCAAAGACAAATTATCATCACCTAAGTTTTCGAGCACTGCATGTTCCAGCGCACGTTTCCTCGGCGACATACTTGTTTTTTTTTTAGTTTTAGTTAGTAGTTTCGTCACATAAGTTTTTCCGGTTAATAGATTCTTTGAGCCAGTTGCCAGGCAAAACTGCCAGCCAAACAAAAACATATATACAACATTGCTATATCCCGCTTAAGTTGCTTTATGGGGCCCATACTCTGGATTCTAGAGGGTCTAAAACAAAGTGATTATAAATATATATCATCGGTATAACATTTTTACTTACAATGTGCTTACTCTTACACTGAGATATAATTGTAACAAATAAAAATATATTTTAATATGAATTAGGGAGTGTCATAGTCTATCGATATTCGATCATAATTACTATCTCCTAACCTTAATGTTTTTTCCACACTTAGTTTTTAATATTGCACCGGTAATTACATTTCCGGAAGAAAGTAAACAATATCACGTGTTCTTAAAAAATCTTGAAATATTACAATTTTTCATTATAAGAAAGAATCGAAGCCTTAATAGTTTTGTTGTCAAATAGAATTCAAATATATATTACATTATTGATTGAATTATACATCTGGTTCGAGATGACATGTATATTTATGTTATTTCAAAAGCATAAACAGTAATGCTATAGCATTTGGATTATTTCCATGACATCTTGTCTTACTACTCGGAAACAAACATTACATAAAATGTTGTGACCAGAATTTATGGTGATATAAATACAACATTGAAGAGAATATAAAAATGGTCCAAACAACAAATATCTACAATGTCCAAAAAAGGATTAAGCAAAGCAAAACAAAAGAACTCTACGTTAGATTCGGTCATCAAGTATCCATTTTATGCCATGGATATTTGTTTATATTTTCAACATGCTCGGATTTACATTGATCACATTAGAAATGATATAACAGAGATTTTACAGGAACTCATAAACAGGAATATTTTTTATGCCGATTCATTCAGTATGGACAGTCGGTTTCAGTGGCTAAGTATCCATTTATTAATTATGTGGATGCTTTTTGACATTCACTTCTTTGCCGACTAAACATTTACAAACTAAAACAGACACACAAACCAAGTTTTGCTACAGATTCAAATAAGGAAAGTATTCCATATATTTTTATTTAGACAATAAATTACAGAACAAATTGTAGAAATAAATTTACCCAGATCAAATAAATATATTCAACAAGAGCTGTCACTTGAAATTGACATATGCCCCCGAAGTGCAGCTTTGAAATTGAATAGGTATACATATGTAATAAATAAACATAAGTAATGAAAAATATGCTTGTGAAGACAAAGCATACTGCATGCATATAATGTGAAAGATGAAAGGATCATATGTTTCAAGTATGTAGTAAATATATAGTTAAATAAAGTTAAATATTCCATTTTTTAGAAAATTCTAAGATTATTGGGGAGATTATCCTGGAAAATGATTATTAGAGTTATTGTGTTGGTCCTAGGTCAATACATATGATGTGGGTAATATGAACAAGAGGGCCATGATGGCCCTTTATCACTCACCTGAGTACAACAAAGTTGTGTTGTACGAGACCCTACGTCTCGATATGGTGAACCTTTACACCAAGTTATTTTAAAATCCAATAAGAAACAACAAATCTACAGCTTGGAAAAGAAAATGCTATTTTTTAGTAACAGTGACCTTGACCTTTGACCTACCGGCATGGGTATTGTAAGCAACACATCCCCTTGTCATGGTGAACATTTATGTAAAGTTATTTTGAGATCACTCCATTCATTAGGAATTAACAGCCCAGACAAGAAAATTTTATTTTTAGTAACAGTGACCTTGACCTAGGACCAACACAATACTCGAAACTACACCTTGTCATGGTAAACATTTCAGCCAAGTTATTTTAAAATCCAATGAGAAATAACAAATTTACAGCCTGGACAAGATTTTTCTATTTCTAGTAACAGTGACCTAGTTTTTGACCCCAGGCGACCCATATTCAAACTGGTCCAATTAATAACTGGGACATATGTCCTGACCAAGTTTCTTTAGAATCTGACAATCAGAGTGAAAATGTAACTACTATAGTGTTAACAAAAAAATTCTATTTTTAGTAACAGTGACCTAGTTTTTGGACCATAGATGACCCGTATTCGAATTCGTCCGAGAAATCATTGGGACAAACATCCTGACCAAGTTTCATGAAAATGGAGCAAAAATGTGACCGCTAGAGTGTTAACAAGAAAATTCAATTTTTAGTAACAGTGACCTAGTTTTTGGACTCAGATGACCCATATTCAAACTCGTACGACAAATCATTGGGACAAACATCCAGACCAAGTTTCATGACAATCGGAGCAAAAATGTGACCGCTAGAGTGTAAACAAGTAAATTCTATTTTTAGTAACAGTGACCTAGTTTTTGGACCCAGATGACCCATATTCGAACTCCTCCGAGAAATTATTGGGACAAATATCCTGACCAAGTTTCATGACAATCGGAGCAAAAATGTGACCGCTAGAGTTTTAACAAGAAAATTCTATTTTTAGTAACAGTGACCTAGTTTTTGGACCCAGATGACCCATATTGCAAACTCGTCCGACAAATCATTGGGACAAACATCCTGACCACGTTTCATGACAATCGGAGCAACAATGTGACCTCTAGAATGTAAACAAGAAAATTCTATTTTTAGTAACAATGACCTAGTTTTTGACCCAGATGACCCATATGCAAACTTGTCTGAGAAATCATTGGGACAAACATCCTGACCAAGTTTCATGACAATCGGAGCAAAAATGTGACCACTAGAGTGTAAACAAGAAAATTCTATGTTTAGTAACAGTGACCTAGTTTCTGGACCCAGATGACCCATATTGAAACTCATCCGATAAATCATTGGGACAAACATCCTGACCAAGTTTCATGACAATCGGAGCAAAAATGTGACCGCTAGAGTGTTAACATGAAAATTCTATTTTTAGTAACAGTGACCTAGTTTTTGGACCCAGATGACCCATATTCAAACTCAACCGACAAATCATTGGGACAAACATCCTGACCAAGTTCCATGACAATCGGAGCAAAAATGTGACCACTAGAATGTTAACAAGAAAATTCTATTTTAAGTAACAGTGACCTAGTTATTGGACCCAGATGACCCATATTCGAACTCGTCCGAGAAATCAGTGGGACAAACATCCTGACCAAGTTTCATGACAATCGGAGCAAAAATGTGACCACTAGGGGCGACTTCATTTGATGCCCGAGTAGCGACTCTAGAGCACCCGGATATTGCGATTTGCGCATGTCACCGACTCTAATGAACTGAACGTCCGAGGTATCGACCCGAGGGTAAACAATCATGGCGGATCGGTTCATTCCAGTGTTGTTTAATTTACTAGAAAGTATACTTGACGATAATCTGATTTTTGAAATAAGGTTTCGACAAAATGAGTCCTTTTATGAAAGTATAATCACAACACTCCGGAGAGCGCACATCCCGCGCGTGACAGGATATGCAGAAGAGGTAGTCCCTTGTTTCAATGAAAAGGATTTTCTTGAACACTTTAGAATAACTAGAGGCATGTTTGAAGAAATTTTTCCGGCAGTTGCCGATGAAATTACGTCAAAAAATCCCGGTGGGCACGAAGAAATTGATCCAGCGAAGCAACTCCTGATATTCCTGACCTACTTGTCAAACCAAGAAAGTATGAGGGAACTGTCCCAGTACTTTGGTGTTGGACAATCTACAGTACATGGCATAATCAAGAGAGTCAACAAAGCTATTGTCACGCGTTTTTCAGAGGTACTTCAATATTGCTGTTCATAATATTCGTTAGCAGCGGAGTATGCCACCAACATTTGAATGATAAAAAATATTCATAGTACTATGCACACAACAACTGGCAGGGTACATAATGTTGGCCGGTACCTAAATATTCTGCCACCCCTTTAAAGGCGTTTTGATGTCATTAATCCTTAATCCATTATTACAATACTGTCATCAGCCCAGATAATTTTGCTGGCAGAGCACTGGACTTGCGGTTTCAAACCTTGTACTGGGTATACCATATCTGTATACATGCGATCAATCCGACCCACTATAATGACATATTATTACCTACTGTCATGAGTTGCAGTATTTTCAGTCACGAACTACATGTTGAATTTCTTGATGTATTCTGCATTCACGGCTGTACCTTATAAAGTTGAATGCGGACAGTTTGTAATGCTTTAACGACCACATATATTCGATTTCAAAGATACACATGCACCAGTAATTGTCAGCATTTCTTGAAGGTTCTATAAATTTACATATTAGTTGGCCGACTTTTGCAGTGTGTGATACTAAATATGCGGGGTATATATTTGAAACCTGTTGGCTGTAGTACTACCAGTAATTGGTTAAACATTCACAGGTAATTGGTTGGCCAGATGTTGGGACTCGACAAAGAATCACTCAGGACTTTCAGCTACGCACTACAATGCCAAATACAGTTGGAGTTTTAGATGGCTCCCATATAAGACTTGCTGCCTGTCCACAAGGAGATACTGATTATATAAACAGAAAATCATTTCCATCAGTCCAGCTACAGGTAATGTATGGTTATTATATTTACGTATTCATCAAATTTGAAATTCTTTCACAGTGCGTAATAATGAGCCTATTTTTTAGAAAAGCATAATGCTACATTACTACCTCAGTCATCCTGCCAGGGGAGATCATCGAGTCAGGGGAGTTCCTGGGCACCAACTTGTTTTTGTCTATACCGAGAGAGAATTGGGAGGTTGGATTTCCTCAAACGCCTAAAACACTCTTGCTGCTACATGCAGCAGTCTGTTCCAAGGCGGAACTCGAGTACTAGTGTGTGTGGGTGTGGGTGTGTGTGCGTGTGTGCTTGTGTTTAGCGACTGTCTTTTGTTTCATCTGTCGATGATTTTTGTCTGGGTTTTAATGTAAATTGGGTGGGTTTCGTGTTTGGTCGAGTTGGCCGGGTTTTATTCTTGTGTGTGGCTTTTCCTGATATGTACTCTTCTTGTGTTTTTAAATGGAAAGGAATGAAGAACTCCCATAAAAATGTCACCCTGGCAATGTTTTTTATGCCTATTTCAGTCTGAGAAGTATCATGATTTCTCATGTGTCTCTGTTTCAGGTTGTTGCAGATAACCAGCTTCTGATAAGAGATGCATGTGTGGGGTGGCCAGGATGTACACACGATGCTAGGGTTTTAAGAAATTCATCACTATATACTAAAGCAGAGGCAGGGTTATTGATGAACCACGACGAGATAATTATAGCTGATAGTGCATACCCACTAAAACAATGGCTTATAACTCCATTTCGAGATAATGGAAGGTTAGGACCTCAACACCGACGGTTTAACAGAATTTTATCTTCTGCACGCCAAGTGGTCGAAAGATGCTTTGGGCATTTAAAAGGGCGTTTCAGAAGACTTAGAGAAATAACTGTTCATGACATTGGGGATATTGTTACTACTATTACGTCAGGATGTATTTTACATAATCTTTGTATTTTACACGAGGATGAATTAGCAGATTTCTTCGACCGAGATGAAGATGGACATCCAAATAGGTTTCAAAACCTGTACAGAAATGCTGATCAAGGTGCTGCTAGGCGTCAGCAAATTATGCAAATGTTATGTGCGTAACTTTTCTGGAAAGAAACAAGGGCCTCAATAGAATGAGTATGTAGGCTGTATTTGTCATAGATTCTGTAGTATATTTATGATTTCATACTCCTGTGAGCAATAAGTAAGTCAGCCCCAAAAGGTATTTATAGAGCTTCACTTTTTGGCATTATGACAGAAAACAAAATGCCGTTTTTGGAGGGGCAATGTCAATTACTAATGTCTTAAAGCTTGATAAATAATGGCTGTGTTATTGAAGTTGTCCTTTTATTGAGCAAGCCTTTATTGTTTGATTTGGGCAGTAATTAATAGTTATTAAATAAATAAAGTGTTGCTGCTGCTGCTGTTCCTCTTCTTGTTGTCATGCTGTGCTGCTGATGATGATGTTGTTATTGCTGTTGTAGCTGCCTACTGACTTGAAGAATTACTGCAATTTCTAGGATAGTTTAAGTATGCCCAGGAAAAGTGCATTGACTGACTGTTGCAATAACTGATATATTGTTAAACCAGTGTTTCGTTTGGTCGAGGTTTAATGCTGCTTTTAACAATATTTCAGTCATATCCTTTATTTAATAAACTTTTACTGGACAAGCTGAGACTCTTTGACCGACTTGCCAACTTACTTGTTGCTATATATACGAGTAATTGACAACTTGCTTTATTTAGCGTATCATTTCGGCTGATCTCGAGTATTATGGAATTAAAAGAATAAATTAAGGATTAAAACCAACTCCGGTACACACGATTCGTAACTTGAATCGAGGGCCGTGAGTTTGAATTCCGAAGGGGGCAAGTTTCTCCGCGGTGATTGATCCAGGACATTGTGTCTGAATGGTCATTCGCCTCTCACCTCTGATGTGAAGTCATGTAGGAAAGTTGTCAGTTACTTAAGGAGAAAATTGGTTAGTACTGGTTAGTCCAGGAACACTGGTTAGATTAACTGACCGTCGGTATATAGCCTATACAGTGCTGAAAAACAGGCGTTAAACCACAAAAACAAACAAAACCATTCTCCTCCAACACCAAGAGTTAAACAAATTCCAGTTGTTTATGCCCCTTTAGTCGCCTTTTGCAATATACCTGGACTATGGAGCATGCAGGGAGGTTGCTGTTCTGTTCTCTTACAGTTAAAGGGAGCCCCTCAAACACAAAGGGCTGAATAGCATAAAACCCAACAAACTCTTGCATGCAGATGGATATAAAGCTGGTTAAAAGTGTTGATAAACACAACTTTTCATTAGAATTCTATGTGAAAGAATGGTGCACAGATAAACTAAGGAATGTCAAACTTTATTTTTTTATTTTCTTTTGATAATAAATGACTAGAACAGACCTTCATGGAATGTACCTGGTGTCTGTCAATTCTATCTTTTAGAAGTAATCTATAAAGAACAGAACTCTTCAACAAACACAACTTGCCCAACCTGGACAGTAAGAAAAGTTACTCAAGATAACTTCCTAAAAAAACATCATGATAAATGTAAAACAATGAAACAGTTAATGCTAATCATTTAGCAGCTTTTAAGTGTTTTTTCGAATATGAAACTCGATACAAAAAAATAAAGTTTTCTGATATGAAACTCAATATAAATTTTTTTTAACTAAGCGGACTTAAAAGTTTTGCCCACTGTAAGCAAATGAAAAATAATAAAAAAGATGATGAACTAGAAATTTACAAAGTGCCATAACTCAGTAAACAATGAGCTCAGACAATTTAAGAACCTTGTTGTAATAAAACTTGATTAACTCTTTTTTAACGAAGATTCATAGAGATCTAAAAACCGGTCAAATCTGTTCATCTTTTCTTCATTTTGTTCTTTCACAATTTTTGTGAAATTTTCGTTTTGGTCTTCCATTTTAGACAACAGGTCTGAGACAGTAACAGTTGAAGACCTCTTTTTGCCACATTGCTCTCTGCACGTTTCTTTATCTTTTTTGTCATTTTTGTTTTCTGGGTTTGATTCTTTAACTTGTTTTGAAAATCTTTTCCCTGCTGAATTGCCACTGTCAAAAACCAAGGCAGGTATGGTGGACGCTTTGTGGCCATACATGTCATTAAACTCGTCCAAATACTTCCACTGACTTCTTCCATTTCCAGTAGACTTATTTTCATCAATAATTCTTTTGTAAGTCTTTTTCAAATTCTTCCACTTATTTTTGACTTGCTGTGTAGAGACCGAAATGCCATTATCTTTGAGACCTTTAGAGATAGTGTTCCAAATTGTTTCATGATTTTTGTTTTGCTGGAACAATTCAACTTTTTCCTTCATTGTATTTATTAGTGCTTTCTCTTCCCATTCTTTCCAAATATGAACCTGAAAATACAATGCATGCAATAATAAAATTCTAAATAATGACAATTAGCTTAATTAACAGAGAAGTCTGAAAACAATTAGTAATGCTTATCCAGGACATGGATTTATTCAAATGCTTATAGTCTCTCAACTGTTTAATGGCTACAGAACTGAACTGAAACTGTACATATAAATCAGCAGGGCTGTGTGATGGTCGCAATTCTGTTCTGCTTTAAGAAATAACAGAGAACAAGCACATATGGCCGTGAATTGGGTGCACACTAAACCTTAAGATAATGTCAAAACTGGACTATGATAAAAGTGATGTTTTATTAAAACTGGCAAATGGCTATGAACTGAAGAAAGGCCATATAGTGACAAAGCTCGTCTCAAACACACTCAGGTAAGTAAGAAAACTTATATTGCAGCAAAAGTTCACCTGCGGTATAAACACAAAATACCTAATTGTAATGAAATCATGGCATGGAAATCTTCATAACTCAAGAAGTTATCCTTGGATATCTGAATCAGCAATCTGCAATCCAAATCAATCAAGGAACAGTGTGATGTTATGCTGGAATTACTGTTCGAGAAAGTTCTTGTTATTACCTCGGAAGTGAGGCTGTTATTGTTGCTGTCGCTTTCACAGACATTTGGTTCGTAAGGTGCTACATTAATATTGATATGGTAGGAGTGTTTTAAAATCTGGTGTTAAAGATCTAATAATTATGAGATGAAGGTTGAGCAGCCAATTATCCCAACATTCTTGACCTGATCAAGTTCGGGCATAAAACTCGGCTAGTGCTAGCTGATTATTGCTTGTGACATGAAAAGTTTATAGTATTCTTATGAAATACGCTTTTTCACTTAGAAATGAAAATGAATGAACTTATAAGAAAACAATCTGTTTTTCATACCCAAATGAAAACCGTCAAACAAAGGAAATTATTGTGCTAAGTCAAATAAATTGTGATCGGTTCTCCTGTAGCCACGCCTCTTAAAGTAATACGTCACACTGTGAACCATCAGAAATTAATATTCGATCGATGTGAAAGACTTCAATGTAGTGTACGAAGTTGAAATGTAAAAAACTGTATATTAATATATGACAAACACTAAATAATTACTCCTTAAAATATGATGTTGGGGAAAGCAAGTACAAAGTGTGCTGTGTGATATATATTGTTTTATTATGAAACAGATTGATTAAAAAGTGTTGAAATTTCAAATCATGAGTGAAAAACAGTGGTCACAAGCAGTTTGGCTTGAGGGAGAAACAGAGCAGGAAGGGGTCATTCCTTCATAGTAGATCAGAGGCAGCGTTGTGTTTTGGCTGCGTTGTCTTCAAGTTTCACTGGCCATGCGGGAAATGATACTTCTAGATAAAAGATTGGTTTAGTTCGATCTTGTCAAGGTAAAATTAATATTTTCACTCCATATCTAGATGACTTCTGAGCTGTTTATCTACTGATCAGATTTACCCGTAGTTACAAAAATCATGAAGAAACATAGTGCCTTTAGTGTTACAGTTTATGTTGTGTATTAAAAGAATGAATCACTAAATTTGAAGAAATATACTCCAGCAGTCTTTATTCTTTTGTTCGTTATTTTCTAGAACACTACACAACCGAGTCATGGCAAGGATGAACCCGAGTGTCAAAACGGAGAATGAATGAATGAATGAATGGGATTTTACGGCCCGTCGACATCTGAGGTCATTTTGGGCGCAGTAAAAATAAAATGCAAAATATACGTTAAATAACAGTAAAATAACAGTAAGATACACGCTTAGTTGAATGTAAATTACAAGTAAAATATGATAAAATTATGGTGTGATACATGTGATTTAAATGTTTGTTGACTAACTGCACGAGTATTCAGACAGGACAGTCAGTCAACCAACACCTGCAGTCGATATATATATATATATATATATATATATATATATATATATATATATATATACTGAAAGGATAAAGAAACGCAGGGTAACATTTGTTCCGATATATTAAGAACGCGTTCTCCAAATAAAGTGAAACTTTGTGTATTGAGTTATTAGGTCATGATACACCTTAACATGTGTCGAAAGTGAATAAAACTTGTCTCCACTGCCTCAGTGTAAACCGTCGTGGAGCATGAGCTTTCAAACCTGCCTATCCAATTGTTACCCTGCGTTTCTTTATCCTTTCAGTATATATATATATATATATATATATATATATATATATATATATATATATATATATATATATATGAAAAATGTAGATAAAATAAAAAGATTATATTTTCTTAAAAAGATTTATCTCCTTTAAGAAGTTAAAAATTGAATCGGGGGTAACTGTATTAAAAAGGTCAGACATGGTTTGAACATTAAAATATTTATTTCGAATGTGTGCAAGGTCCACACAGTGAATAAAAATATGACTAAGGTTAAGATCAGTAAAACAAGGTCAAAACGGAGAAACACTAAACTGTACCATATTATATTAGGTAAAATTTTTATGATACTGTTCTATAAATCAAGATTAAAGAATAAACATGGAAGGATAAAAACATATTGAACATTGTTATAGAAACAGCATTTTTGGTAACTCATATTTGCGAAATGTGAATATATTATAAGGAAACATTTCTTAATGTCGATCGTCGGCGACTTGATATGCGATTTGCTTGTTTTGTTTTTTGAGAATGAACATAACGTATATAATTGTGGCAGATGTTGATCTGCGGGGTTCTATATGCCAATAAGTGAATAACAACAGGTCGTGGTACACTATTTATTCTGCATATTCCCCAAAATATCTATTTCAAAGTCAATATAGATCCTGATCCAAAGTTCACAACATAATACAGTTAACTAACTCCAGGGGAAATGTTCGAAGTAAATCACAGGCTCTTAATAAATCCAGGTTCTCTAAGTTAATCCAGGAAGTAAATACAGGTTCCCGAAGTAAGTACAGGTTCTGAAATTACAATATTAACAAAGTCTTAGAAATACAATCTAAAGATGAACTGATAACCTGTGGAATAAATTCATAATATTGCACACATAACAATATAGAAAACATGTCTCTTGTATCAAATATTTGATAGCTCAGTGGTCTTCAATTATCTCTTAAAACCAAATTACACAATCAAACATTACCTAATTGCAAATACAGCATTTACAATATTTATCAAAAATAACATTCTTACAATATACATGTCACTCACCTAATCTATGGGATTGCAACCGAACACACTTCCATCTGTCCAAAAAGATACTCACTCCCCTGGTGTCGTGCTGTGCTGTTAACTGTTAAGAACAAAACATGTTGTTAAGCACATGCATGTTAAAATAGATAAACAGCTCAGAAATAGAAAGATTTCAAATTGAGACCGCCATCTTTAAAACACAAATCGTGTGCAAAAATGCAGACTATACAAAACCGAATTGCAATCAAATAAACCGAATATGCATTTCAGCAGGCCAACAATTTACCTTAAAACTTCCAAGAAATATCCTTATCCAGTGATTCAATGTAAATCAAACCATATTTCTTAAAGAAACTCAAAATAATCGAGACGGACTAAAAACACGTCCGCTCAGTTAAAAACTTTCTTGCACCCCGGTTCTCGCGAGACTTTGCGAGAACACCAATGAATAACAAGCGCGGGAAATCTAGTGAATTAAAATCAGGAGGACCGAAGTGGGGACAAACAAATTGGGGAAGCTAGTGGGAAAAAATACGCTCTAACTTAAGTTCAATAAAAATGACTAAAATTAAGCTCTACTACATAATTAGAATCTAAGAAACCGTTTAAAAACAGTAAACCAAAGGAACATTAACGAACATTTAGTCTTTCTACATCATTTCGGCAACATGTTATTTGTGGGATGCGATTAAAACCTATGTCTTATTGAAGATGCATGTACACAACATATTGATTACTTAATGATCGGTCAATGCACTTCTACTAAATGTACTTACAGAAATATGGGACTCAAGACAAGTTAGGTATTGAACAGTACGAGAGACTTTCAAATTGATGATATGAGACAATAAATTTTCAGTTGAAAGTAACATAGAATTACGCATGTCTCCTCAAATGTCAGATGTCAATCACGTTTTCGCACCTCAGAATGTCACCATCGTCTTCAGGGCAGTAAGAATGGGAATACCGTGTCAATTAGGGGGGGGGGGGAGCAGTAACAGGGTCGTATTCAAAGGGTGATTCCTAGTTCTTAAACATATAAATAAATGAAATCTAGTACTTAAGAAAGAAATATACGAATGGTTACAGTAAATGTTAGCCGTGACGGTGCGGGTTCGCTCCCAGCTAGAGGCACTATAATTTGAAATTCACAGTAGCGCTATTTGTGCAGTGTGGCGGCCGTAAAAAGTCTCCCCGTACATATAGTCAGTACTGTTATCAGTAAAATAACCCGTTACCGATGTCATGCAGTGATTGTTACATATATCAGGGCTATCCGATCAACCTTTTTTGGCCGGAACGTCAGATTATTAAAAGAGTGGAATTAACTGTGTTTAATGTTGATATATATTTAATATTTATTGTACACATGTAATTTGAAAGTTTCTCAATAAAGTAGCGGGATATGCAAATTTTAAGGCTTGCAAAACTGTAACTATGAATTATATCTTTTTATTATCTCTTCGATTTCTGAATTTCAAGATTTCAAGATTTATCGCTAACTCTAGTTCTTGTACTACAACAAAGTTATCCGTGCTCTTAACATCTTGTCTTACAGCTATAAAAGAACATGTAATTAGGTATTGCGAAAAAGTTTTTGAAACTACTGGCAAAAATTTATTTTGGTCTATAAAAAATTCAAATGACGTTTTGAAGAAACTTAAATCAAATAATTTTCAGGCGTTCTGTTTGTCTACATATGATTTTTCTACCTTGTATACTTCTCTCCCTCAAAATTTAATAAGAGACAAGCTAACCAGTCTCATTGAAAAAACTTTTGCTAGAGAAAATAAAACATTTATTGCTTGTAATGAACATAGGGCATTCTTTACAGATGGTTCTTATGATAATTATACTTCATGGACCTGTCAAGACCTTATCCAGGCGCTCACATTTTTATTGGATAATATTTATTTGAGATTTGGTACCTCTATTTATAAACAAGTAATAGGCATTCCAATGGGTACTAATTGTGCACCCCTTGTTGCTGATCTGTTTTTATACTGTTATGAAAGAGATTTCATGTTATCTCTTTCTACCGAACATCAAGATTTTTAACAACACCTCGAGGTACCTTGATGATTTATTAAATATAGATAATAACCATTTTCCATCACTGGTTAATAAGATTTATCCTAAAGAACTACAGCTTAACAAAGCGAACACTTCAGAAAAGCAAGCAAACTTCCTTGATTTAAATCTATCCATCGAAAATGGTTACGTCACTACTAAAATTTATGATAAAAGAGATGATTTTAATTTTAATATAGTAAATTTTCCGTTTCTAGACGGCGATGTTCCTCGTGCAACTTCTTACGGGGTTTATATCTCACAGCTTGTTCGCTTTTCAAGAGCTTGCAACGATGTGAATGATTTCAATGAACGTAATCTTTGCATTACAGAAAAACTTTTAAAACAAGGTTATCGGTATCACAAATTAAGGAAAACCTTTTGCAAGTTTTATCGCCGATATCCAGATCTAATTCATAAATACAGCTGCAGTTTAAAATCACTATTGCAACAAGGAATTTCACAGCCAGTTTTTTATGGAGATTTAATTTATAAACTTAAGAAGATAAAAGGCGATGTTAATTTCTCCCGGTTATTCGTAAAAACCATCTGTAAATTTAAAAAGAAAGGTTACCAACATGATATTTTACAGCGCTCTGCAGGCCTGGTGATTAACCCATCTACAGTTGATCATTATGCTTACCTCTTTGGTTGCACGACGGTGGCAGGGGTGTAAGAGTTTATGAAAGTTTATGGGGAAATCTTTTCTTAAAAGCTAAATTACTTAAACATTTTCAAAAAGAAAGAAATGAATTTGTGGGAATGTTTTGAAAAAATAAGAAATACTTGGAGCATCTATTAAATAGATAAGGAATTATGTATTCAAATTTAAAAGAAATGTTATTGGTATTTACTTACAGGACTGTCCTGTGAAAAAGACGAAAAAAGCAAAAAGGCTTCTTATTTCCCACAAACTATGTTGCTTGCTTATGAAGAAGCAAAACCAAGTGCACCTGTTAGAGCTGGTAGTTCTACCAATACACAGCTACTGTTACTGCTGTATGCTGACCTTTCCCCCATGTTTCAAGAAATCTCTGGTCCTAAACACAAAAACATCATTCTAATTGGTCTTACCACCCTGTAACAGTCATCTCCTCCAACCACTGGATTTTGGAATCGCCTCCAACCACTGGATGTTGGAATCTATGATCCTTTCAAGACCTACTACCACTGAATGTAACCGGTTCATAAAGAAGAACATAGGGGAAGTTGTCAACAAGTACATGTGTGAGCTTACCCGCAAGGCTTACCTGAAAGATATGATCCCCAGCAACATCTATTTGGCTTTCGCAGTGATTATGAAGATTCAGAGAACTCCGAGCCCAAAGACATAAGGAATTTTCCTTACCTTGTCATTGTTAAATGGGACAAGTGTGACAACCAGTCCTGAAACCACTGGGTTCACGTCAAATACTGCACTGAATCATCAGCAGTCAGAAGACATAGTGTGTTTCTAAGCCCACAATGTGCTAAATAAATATATAACTATGGTACATTCTAGAAAAAAAACTTTAGCACGTTATTATCTTGATTTACACGTAGTGTGTGGCATGACAGTTACTGCTGTTTAATTTAATTTAATGTTTAAGATTATTAATATGTCAATGTTAAAATTTTAAAGAGTAGAAAGTTATATGTTTAGAAGATGAATTTTAGATGTTAAGAAAGGAATTTCATGTGGTAAACATTATCAGATATGAAACTATTTTGAACATTTAGTATGTAATCAAGTAATATGGGATCCTTCCGGTCAAGCTGAAAAGGAAACACACATACAAAGGGCATGTATTCTACCAAAATATAAGACCAGACGAAATGAAGCAAGCCTTCCTATGGCTATTAAAACACAATAGGCATTACCAAACTGTAGTGGAAAGTGAACAATGGGAGAAAAAATGCCAAGAAGAGAGTAAAGAAGTCTGGCAACATTTTACTGAGGAAAGGGCCTGCAAATGAAGACAGATTGAGAAAGAACATGGACTCTAATGTACAAAGTACAATTTCTAGCAGCTCTGAGAGTTCAGATACAGAAACGAAATCTATCGATGATATCACCCCACCAAATAATGAAGACATTGAACCAGCCCAATTTGATACCTGTGTTCAGCCAGCAGATCCAGCAGCAGATGCATCTGTAATTTTCAGTTTTGCGCCAGGAGAAGGAAAATACCCACTTAATATCCTGTTAGATCCTGGCTGTGAAGAACAAGCATTTCCCCAGTTATTTCCTACAGGGAGCTTTGGTTTTTAATGCAGAACGACAAGTGATGATAACACCAAAAAGTATTTTAATGCTCGATTTCTAAATATAGAAGGTAACTTCGCAAAAAAAACACTGAGTACCTTTCTTTCGCTCAGTATGTTTCTGAATATAAACAAGTCATGGACTCAGTTTCTATAGCTGTCATGAAAACATATAAATCTTTGCCAACAGATCCATCTATTAATGCTGGTTTTATAAAAGACCCAGACAGTCTCAATTTTCATACTTTAAGACAACTTCCTCCAAACAGTTAGAGGTTCTCCACCTTGCTGGCAGAAGACTATGTACAAACTGATGGCAGCCATAAAACAATTTGGCATATTCACCTTCTTACTGACGTTATCATCAGCTGATACGAAATGGGTTGACACTCTAAATGCGATATTGCGACAGCAGGGAAAACATCTTTCTGAAGAAGAAATACAAGATCTGACACGGGAAGAACGTTGTTCTTTATTACGGTCAAATCCAATCACTACTGCCATAGATTACAATGCTTCTTTAACAATCTTTTGCTTGGTCCTGTACAAGTCCTTGAAAAAGTTCTCCATTACTCTTACAGAATAGAGTTCCAGCAAAGAGGTTCACCCCATGCACACTGTATACTTTGGACTGAGAATGCACCTAAACATACTGACTGTAGAATAGATAACGCAATTTATAGACAAGTACATTTCCTGTGCAGTACCATCTGAAGAAGACAACCCTGATCTGTTTAACCTTGTGACAACAGTACAGTAACACCACCACACAGCAACCTGCAAAAAGAAAGGTAGAGAATGTCGCTTCTATTTTCCAAGGATGCCATCTCCTTATACTCTTATAGCAAGCCCGCATGATTCTGATTATGTTGCATTTACGACAGCAACCCTTGAAACAGCTACAGACGTCCTTACCCATGTTAATGGATACAATTCAGAATGACAAAGAACACCAGATTGAATCAACAGACGATCTACTGACACAGTCTAAAATCAGCATCAACTAATACACCTATGCTCTATAATTAACAAAGAGAGGAAACACTGTAATTTTGAAAAGACAACCACAGGAAGTGTTCATTAACTGCTACAACAGTACATTGCTCCTAGCTTGGCAAGCAAATTTAGATTTACAGTATTGTTTAGATCCATATGCCTGCATATCCTATATGGTTTCTTATATAACAAAGGATGAGAGAGAGATGTCCACTGTCCTCAAAATGTTTGTAAAGAAATGCGCCATCATAACTGGCAGGACCAGTTAAAATCCTGTGCTAATGCTTTCTTGAATGCTAGAGAACATAGTGTCCAGGAAGCAGTCTACCGCCTTCTTAGCCTACCTTTGTTTAAATCCAACTTTGTGACAGTGTTTTTACCTACTGACCTTCCACACAAAAGGGTGGCATTCTCGAAACCCCTCTCAGCAGTGGAAAGTATGGATGATGAAGAGAACAATGTTTTTACAACGTCTATCCTCGATAGTATGCTGCTCTACCAAAGGTGTAACAGGAAATGAATTTAGCGGAATTGGCTGTCTCATATAAGGTCGCAACAAAGGCCCAGGATATGGATTCTGACCAAGAAACAGACAATGCTCGTCCAATCAGAATTCACGCTTAGATAAGTCTTATATTATGCTAACCTGTAGCGAAAACTAATTTTTGTTACAGCTTTTCATATTTGCTCAAACATTGCCATACAGTTTAGTTGACATTGATGAGGTGATCGCAAAAATTCATTTTGGTTACGGCATTTCCTAGTTTCTTTCCGCTGCTATGACTTTTTTCCACTGCCTATACATAAATAACCTATTTTTCCATTATTATCTACCATTAACTTGTACCTTTTCCCGATGTTACGCTAAAATCTTCTTTGTTTTTGGATGTGACGTCTGAAATATTTACTTTAACAGCCATGATGCTTCCGAGTGCTTTTGACTGTTAACGGAATTCGCCGATGCCATATTTTGCATTATTTTTTTCCGATTGGCTGGCGTGTTTACTCCGAGCCAATCGGAGAAATTGTAGCTAGAGGTAACCAGTGTTAAAACTCTTCCTATTACAACCATCACAAGGCACTGAAGCATGTACATGTATGTTGATACAAGTAAAAATCTTTTACATTATATTTAATGTAGGTGTAACTTCACTTCATGACCTTAGAATAAAGTTTGAAGATGCTGGTCGTGATACAGTTCCAGTAATGTATGATGGTGTGCCGTTTGTGGTCATAAGTTGTGACATGAAGGAGTGTCAGTATGGACCTAACAGACACAAGTCAATAAAGGTGATTGAAAGTGTACAATTAATCATATCAAACTTTGTGAAGCTTTTAGAGCAAAAAGTTTTTGACAATATTTATCTCTATTTTATAACAAGACATCCAAGTTGAAGTACATTTGTTGGGAAAAGGAAACAAAGATGATTTCAACATGTGTAGTTGAAAGTGTTATATCTGCTATTTAATAGCACTTAGAACCATTTTGCTTTGACCCCTTTTTATTGTATAAATCATACCATGTCTATGATGTGTAACTGTTATTTTGAAGCTTGAGACATTTTATGTATTTAAGTAATAAGGAAACTACTATCGGTGTATTGAAAGTAAAAAGCCGTAGTGACAAAGAAGGAAAGTAAGTTTGACTGAAAGTTAAGAAAAAGACATGCATAATATAAAAATCTGTATATTCACACTTCCACCTCGTTGTTTGCAGTGAAGTATTAATGTACACATGGTGATATATTACTTAAGTGGCATGGCCGCAGTAAAAGCTGCTCATACTGTACTTTATCAGACCATGCACAATGTTCACAAATTTGTGAAATGTGCATCCACATTTTGCCACAAATTGCTGTGTAAAGGTATAAATTTATGGTAATTAACCTGTCGTACTTAATATATGTTCCACAGATTGTTTTTTTTGTGGACAGTAGAATGGTGTTTAGCTGGTGTCCAAATAGATGAATGCATGAACATTGTACATTATAATTTATAAACATTAAAAAACCAGCGAGAAATGAAAACTCTCCCTGTACATAAATATGTGTATATTGGCAACCAGTGTACTTTTTTATGTTCAGCTTAGTTCAACAGAATAATATACCATATCAACAGAGTAAAACATGAAATAAGTTAGGATGAAAATAATGTTGACATGCTGTGATTAAATTTTAAAGGGTTTTAACCTCTTGATGGGGCTAAAGCCATGTTAAATATGTTAGTAGTAGTAATGTCTTTACAGACAGAATGTACTAAACAATGAACCGCTTTAATGGCATTAAAAGTTTCCATTTGATTAAACAATAAAAAATGAAATATTCCTTCATATTTCAGGAACTGGAATACTGTGATCATGCATTTGCCTCTAAACGGCGGCGTCACATTCAAACCACTAGGAAAATGGATTGTGGGGCCAAAGTGAAGTTAAGAAGAATCATAAGATTTCCTGATTATAAGGTACCAAACCAAAGAACGAATTATTCTTATAATCATTATTTAAATATTTTATTTTAATATTAGAATGTTTCCCATGTATAACAGTGCATTCTATTTAGTCATAGGCTGATATATGTTTGAGTTTCATTTTATGCATTAGAAAATGAGCAAATAGCAATTCCCAGTCTGAAATTCAAAGGGAATCTCAGCAAATATCCCTCATATCTGGATTTCTGATATGTGTAGAAGGTCACTCACCAAAGTGATTCCATATGTGTGAAGATTTCTGATATTTGTAGAAGGTCACTTACCAAAGTGATTCCATATGTGTGAAGATTTCTGATATGTGTAGAAGGTCACTTACCAAAGTGATTCCATATGTGTGAAGATTTCTGATATGTGTAGAAGGTCACTTACCAAAGTGATTCCATATGTGTATATTTATTCTCTAAGTTACAATTCTTATACACATATCGATCTGTCTAGAGTTAAACGATTTACCTTGATTAGTATTACTCAATTCAGTAGCTATTACCGGTCTCCTGATGGTCAGATAAGAAAGCATGGCTTTTATTTGTTTATCTATTTAGAACTCATTGATCATTTTATGTGTTGTGTGAAATTAAGGTTAGAATATAACACATTGTGTTGATAACGCGCGCTGCTCTATCATCTGACTGTGTAATCGTTTTACTTCATAATTTTATTGCAACATGCTATATACTAAGTCATGCAAAGCGAAGCAAGTTTTGCATGATAAAAACAAACACATTTGTTAAGCGGCTAACACAACAAAAATGAACCCGAACAGTCATCGCCAATTTATTTACAACTTATTTAGACCGTTACAACAAGAATAAATAACAATAGTTTATTAGAGTTTTTCTCAATGATGAACACCTTGTACTTGTTTGTTCATAGAAAGCCTGTATGGACATGTGTGAGGTTGGTGCACAATAGCACCACCTTGTTAAACACACCCAGCGGAAAATTTATTTTACACAGACCAAGGCGAAAATCCGTTATATTCTCTTGATTTTGCTCATTTGTATAGGTTATTATTATAAAAGTGATATTACATTTCTAACCTGTTTTTCTGTGGCTCTTTGAGTTTCATCTTTTGCTAACTTTCATGTCTTTTTTATATTTAATTTTAGGTACAGTAGTCATCACTACTGAAGCTGGAATCACGGAATAGTTAAAACAATAAAAGCAGATGTGAAAGAGAAAATGTTATTGGTATCACCGTTCATGCTGGGAAATGGTCGCTATAATTTTCCCGGAATCTACACCTATGATTTCTAGATTTCGGATTTTACATAGTGTTTAAAAATGGAAAAGACAAAGTGCCAACTTACCAACGCTATAAATCATAATACACGAGTATATTAAAACAAGATTTCTGTTATTAGTGAGTTGTTCGAAAAAGCGAATCATAAACGGTTTACGTGTTTATGACATTTAAAGACATTTAAGTAACTGTTTGTTCATAGTAAAATACCCAATCTGGAGTAACTGTACACCTGATTTTTAAAGTAAAATCTTGAGAAATAATAAAATAAAAACATAATAATGTTAAAGTATATAAATTAAATGCATGCTTTGAAAGATGATATTAAATTACTGTTACATGAATGCGATTTTAAATCATTCTGAATAATAATAATAAAAATTATTATTATTATAATTATTATTATTATAATTGTTATAATTATTATTATTGTTTGGAAAGTACTGAATAAAATGTTGTTAATTAAAATTAATTTTTTACTAGCTAATTGTTTTTTGTTCTTGGGGACTTGATTTGAATAAGATACATGTATGATACAATTACTGAATTACTGATATGATCCGGAGTTTGATAAGCGAAAAATATAATTTATATTATATATTTCTTGAATATGTATGATCATCAGCAAAACACATTAATCACAGTATATTTGCATAGGATTAAAACCGGTAAAATTAATAATGTTTTCTATAAATGCCTTGTTAGTTTTTTTCAAGATTTATTCACTCAGTATTTTAGCTTTTTTGACAATTATGTAAACGGGAAATATGCATCACTTTGATGTTCACTCCCCATCTTTAAAACTAAAAAAACACCAATATATACTTTTTTATATGAAAGATTGGGTTGTTTTTGAAATCAGACTTATTATACTTTAAAAATTAAACATCTTAGCAAATATTTATTAAACATTAATAACCAGCCGATGCCCATGGAATATTTTTGCCAACTGACGATTCTCATATAATCGTTAACAAATATTTGTTATGTTCTGAAATCTGACTGACGGTAGATTCAGTAACAGCGAACTGAGATGTTAACAAATTCTTGTTAATAATTCGGCCTATTTTCTTTCTGCATCTCTGTCAAGGAGAAAAGTATAAGCTTTAACAAAGATTTGTTAAACTCCTATTACTGACGGTAGGTTCAGTTACAGCGAACAGAGATGTTAACAAATTATTGTGAACAGTTCGGTCGATTTTCTTTCCACATCTCTGTCAAGTGCAGAGAATAGTATAAGCTTTAACAAAGATTTGTTAAACTGCTATGACTGGCGGTAGATTCAGTAATGTTAACAAATTATTGTTAACAGTTCGGCCGATTTTCTTTCCACATCTCTGTTAAGTGACGGGAATAGTTTAACAAAGACTTGTTAAACTTTGAAGTTCAAGTGAAATAGTGACAAAGTGTATGCAGTTACATAGTACAAGCATTAACAAATTTTTGTTAAAGACGCTATTTCTTGAAACTTTGTTGAAATAAACAAAAAATCTGAAAAAAAGTTGTAGAAACTTACAACTTGATCACGTGGAAATGATCAAACACAATTGGAAGCTGTTTAGTGAGTATAAATTTATGTAATGTGTACGAGTCAAGTTTTTGTTATTATGTATCATATAATTATTCCACGTAATTAGTATCATGGTGTTGTTATTATATCTTGCCCGCTTTGTATCGGGTCAGTCGCGAATTGTATATATTTTTTGTATTTTGTAGTTTAACAGTTATGTATCAATTGATTTAGTATAACTTTATTTGTATATTAAGTATTCATATTCGTAGAAGTGTAATTCTTATTTTCTTTATAAAATTTATTTGCAGGTTTGAATGGATTCGTTACTGAACGTTTACGACAGGATTTGGTATGGAATAGGACATTCAGCCTGCGAGGGGGGAAAGGAAATAATGATGAAGCAGCCCTCGTTAACGAGTTCCTCTATAGAAAATACAAAGGTATAACTTTGTAAATATGAGAAAAACAAACTAAGAATTAAACAATGAAACGAGCAAAACGTGCATTTTTCCAAAATCTAATGGAACAGAAATAAAGGCACAAACAAACATCATCCTTAGCCTTGTTTAACATTATCACTGCAAACAGGAACAAAAGTGTGCATTATTTCACTAAACATAATTATTTCCTAACATAGCTTTCAATTTATAATGCTAAAATAACTCATGCCGAGAAATACCGCTGCAATTTTTTCAACCTCTCAGTTTCTACACAATGTTAAAAAAATGTAAAATTGTCAAAGCTGCTGCCAAATCAATCCAAGGCAACTTTCTTTATAAAGGTTCAAAGTTTAACGAATCGGATGTACACACGTAGTCTGTTCCTCTCTAGTGTGTACCTGGATACCTTTTCTACTGAAAGGAAAAATGGAAGGAATTTCTCGGCATGGTTAAATAAAAAACATAATAAGTATATGATTACATGGCTTTCGTGTAAAAGAAATATAATTCTTCGAAACTGATTCAAAACCACAGGTTAGCCGCATAATCAATAATATTTTCGCTTGATTTATTGATACGATAACATCATAGTGCACGCTGAACATCAAACCTTACCAGATTTATGCCTTAAGGCAATGCAGGTTTATCAGTGAAAGACTTTCCCAGATGTTATCAATACGGTCTGCCATACTATTTTTCTATAAATAGAGAATTTTCAACACGATATGATTGGCCTAAGTGAATATTATTATTATTTGGACAATTCTGATTGGTCCAGTGATTATTAATTATTGAATTTCCTCATCTTTTATTTCAAGATGGTACTAGGATGGACCACACCATAATGTCCTCGGTCAGAGGCGGGAGGGTCCTTAAACTGGGAATAAACAACAACAATAGATGGTACTAGGGAATAATAAGTTCGATGGTTATGTCACTGGAATAGCTGTGTAGAATGGAAGTATTTTGTTCATCATAACGAAACTTAACACTATACGTTTGTATTGCCTTGACACGGCACAAGCAGTCCCTAGAGTATGTTTTTTTACGCCATCATGTATATGTTTAATATTTTGTATTAAGATGATCTAGAAAACCTTATTGTGTGAAAATGTTTTAGATGTCGATTTTTCCTGACCACAACCATGTTGGGTTAAATTTATATCGTCATTATACCACTGTGTTATAGTTTGTTCTTTTCTGTTCTGCAGAATTCTGAATACCAACAATTATGGCTCTAATTTATATCACGAATTGAGCTGTAACATGTAGGAGCTAGTGACTGTTTAGGCTATAGACCACAAAATCAAATCCTATAGACTCCAACTTCAGCAGTTCATCAAAAGAACAATATGGCGACGCCACAAAAAATTCGGAAAACTGAAGATGAAAGCAGTGCAGAAGCAGCTGCAGGTTACGTCCATGACGTATCACCTATGTTGACTTCAGCAAAAGGTTTCCCGTATTTTAATGCGAAAATCCAAGAAAAAACTCGAGTCACCTCCATAGTCGGATACAACGAAAATATGCGAAAAGACTTGTTGGAAATCGAAAACCAACGGTGAGTTCAATATGAATAAATATAGCATACTACTACCGATTCATTTGATTCTTAAGCGTTACATACTAGATTACAGATGTCTATCCCTTGCATACAGTGGACTCGACATTTCCGGGTCATTTACAATTCCGGGTCACAAAAGTTTAATATGAACTATGATGAACTGGCAGAAGGAGCAACTTCTGAACCTTACACGCTAATTCCTTTCAATAATGGTCCATGTGGACAAACGTGTCAAGGTGAGACTAGGTCATGTATAATATTTATAAAAAACTATACAGTGTCTGTAATAAAACAATTACTCATATTCTTTGTAAATACTAAATACTAGTAAGTGAAAACTGCAGCTCCCAAACTATCTGCTGACACACACTTTAGGGGTATGTCTGCATCTAAGTTTTAATTTTGCCGAACAGCTTTAAACAAAGCATGTGTGACTGACATTTTATTACTTTCATTTTTGTCTCCATTTTGAATTAAATCCAGTCAGAAACATGCATAATGCATGTGGAATCTCAGGCCAATGCCGGTTATTATGTTTGATGTGGTCGGTTTATATTTTATCAATGTTATGCATGTAGATCTCAGATCTTACCATATTTATTTTAAACAAAAACTTGACATATTTATTTCTAATAATTAATTCTATAGTATGAATGAGCTTTAACATTTTTATTTCAGGACAGTGATGTACAATACATGTGCATGAACTTGCATAACACATTCCATTTATATAAAGAATGTGCATGGATTATTCATTGTGTATATTAGTCAACTTTGACACATTCGCGAGGGAACGAAACATGTTGGGGACGAATAGTTGTAATAGTTATTCAGATTCCCCGGCTGAAGTGACAATTTTCCTGAATATTAAGAGACACGTTTTTTCATTGGACAGAAAAATCCTGCTCAACCAAGTCACGGGCAGAATACTATGTCGTGTAGGAAGATCTGTCAAAATGGATCTGGATCAGGAGCCTTCTTTTCAGCGGGTCTGCCATCGACGAAACCAGATTTAGCTGAGGACCGCATGACCGTAGCTGCTTTCAACTGTATGAACTTTAGGACTTCAGCATTTGCAATTAATGAACTATTTTGTATGTATTCAGGAGCATTGGTTGTTCCAAGCTCAAATTAATATATTAGGTGAAATAAACTCATCCATTCATTTTGCTGCAAAGGGAGCGGATTGTAATAACCCGTTACCGCCAGTCCAAATGCCAAGAGGGTATGAAGGAGTCGTTGTGCTTTGGAAGGATCAGTATACTAGCTTTGTCAACATACTACCAGATGGCTCGGAGCGTATTCAATGTGTTGAAATAGGTAATAAGAATAGTAATTCACGAAAAACTTTAATAATTTCGATGTATCTTCCATGTCGAGGTTACTCAACGAGCAACGAAGACTTCTGTGCATGTAGTGATGAACTCTTTGAAATATTTCTTAAGTATTCTTCAACTCCTAATATTCTTAATGGAACAGATTTGAATGAAGATCTTAATAAAGACAGCTATGACAGAAGAGCTACATATATCCGGCAGTTTATCTCGGACTATAACATTCAATTTTGCTGTGTGTCTTCAACTTTTACTCATCCAAATGGTTGTGGTGAATCTGAAATTGACTATTTCTTCAAGTGTGGGGAAACTTATTTCACAGACTGTCATAAGGAAATTATTGAACTTGCATCAAATGTTTCAGATTTTATGCCAATAGTTACAAATGTTACTGTGTGTTGGAAGAATGCACGCAAACCAAGAACTAAAAAGAACAAGTTGTCTCATGCACGCATAAACTGGGATAAGATTGACAAAGAACTTTACCTAACCTCAGTGAATGAAAATCTTGAAAAGTATGACCATAATACTGTTAATATTGATATTGAAAATTCCTTTAATCATCTTAATAAAGTGATGATAATTGCAAAAGTGAAGAAGCCATCGGCAAAAAGAAAAGTGGGAGAAAGTCAAAATCCAAATTGGCAGATTGGAATGAGAATATATCTGATGCTTTTAAGTTGGCCCGCCAAGCACATAAAGCCTGAGTCCAGGCTGGGAGAAATTGTAATCCAAGTGACCCTCTATATGTTGAACGTAAAAACTGTAAGACAGAATTTAGACGTCAGTGTCGCATAGCTGTAGCAGACGAGCTTACACTTGAAAGAAACAACATAATGACGGCCAGATCCGGTGATACAAAGTTGTTTTATAAACTTATTAATAAACAAAGCGGATTTTTTTTTAAATATGGTAGATGATCTTTATGTGGATGGGACTTGCTATTCAGGTGGGGATGCAGTACTTGAGGGCTTCAGGAAACACTTCGAAATCCTAGCTAAACCTTCTGAAAATGTATTTTTTGATCAAGCATATCATGATCAGGTGGAGAAAGAAATTCAGGTTATTATAAACAATCAAGCATATCATGATCAGATGGAGAAAGAAATTCAGGTTATTATAAACAATGTGAAAAACACTTGTGTAGATCCAGTTATCACGGAGGAATTTGTAAAAGCACTGAAATCTATAAACACTGGTAAATCCCCGGATGTGTATGGCATCACAGTTGAACATATTCTTCATGGTGGTGAACTTTTACAGACTTAACTAGTGACTGTTATAAATAATGTATTTGAGTCTGCGGAAGTTCCCACATGTTTGAAGATTGGCGTTGTATCACCAGTCTACAAGAATAATGTGCATCCAACAGAGGCTACAAATTACCGAGGTATTACTGTTCTTCCGGTAGTGTGTAATATTATAGAAACAATTGTCAGAAATCGCATACAAGAACATTTTCTTTGTAATCAAAATATTTCTCAACGTGGTTTTGCAAAAGGTGCATCAACCCTAAATGCAGCCTACATTTTAGAGGAGTTTTAACGGGAGTGTGCCGACTTGAAGCTGAATGCCCACATTGTGTTATTAGACGCAAAAGCCGCATTTGATGTTGTTTGTCATACCCATTTATTGAGAAGACTTTACCATGCTGGAGTAGAAGACCAACACTGGTTACTCGTTAAATCGCTACATGAAAACACCTCAAGTGTGGTGAAGTTCAAAAATCTTACTAGTGAAGGATTGATCTAGATCTTCCAGGGTGTGCGTCAAGGAAGAATTCTCTCTACCGATCTGTATAAGACTTACATAAATCCTTCATTGAACCAGTTAGAGCTATCGAACATAGGTGGGAAAATTGGTGTTGCAAAAACAAATAACTTTGCATGTGCATTTCAGTTCTGTACTCGGTTTCAATAAGCAAAAAATACAGAATAACAAGTTTGGAATTTTTATGAACTTTCACAAGCCTTTGACTGCCTAAAATGAGATAAGTCTCTGAAAAACCCACAATCAAACAATTGAGTTCCGAGACCTCCGATAAACTTGCCAGTTTATGTACATACACTGTATAAAGATGAGACTGCTCTGTAATATAGTTGAATATTTAAAGAATCTGCTACAAATTTGCTTGTCCGCACTCTAGTGGTCGTAATTTTGGTCCGATCTTCTTCAAACTTGGTCAGAATGTTTATCCCAATGATATCTAGGTCATGTTCGAAACTGGGTCATGTGACCTTGAAGTCTAGGTCACTAGGTCAAATTTTAGAAAAAGCTTGTCCGCACTCTAGTGGTCGTAATTTTGGTCAGATCTTCTTCAAACTTGGTCAGAATGTTTAACCCAATAATATCTAGGTCATGTTCGAAACTGGGTCATGTAACCTTGAAATTTAGGTCACTAGGTCAAATTATAGAAAAAGCTTGTCCGCACTCTAGCGGTCTTAATTTTGATGCGATCTTCTTCCAACTTGGTCAGAATGTTTATCTCGATGATATCTAGGTCAAGTTCGAAACTGGGTCATGTGACCTTGAAATCTAGGTCACTAGGTCAATTATAGAAAAAGCTTGTCCGCACTCTAGTGGTCTTAATTTTTGTCCGAACCATTGAACAGATGTTCGCAGGTGAACGACCCAGGGTCCCATGGACCCTCTTGTTATTTTTGACTTGATTGTACCACACTTGCACAAAACTCTTGCAAGCATTGAGCAGTTGTTGACAGGTGAGCGACCCAGGGTCCTATGGACCCTCTTGTATATACAAAGTAAATACAAATAAATCTAAAAAGAAATTGCATACCATTTCACTAGCGGTTTTCTAATTGTTTTTCGTTCATATAGGCTTTCATTCGTTTCTGGACTTCACCCACTGCCATAAGCAAGTCTTTACATATATGAAAATATCTATCTAGTTTTTCATCATTTTCAAGTGTGTCTACTTCTCCAATGCAACTAAAGTGATATTTTTTCAATTCACAATGTGATTCACACGTTGACAATTCATACGAATCAGTTTCAGATGATGACGATTCTTCACTCGATTTTGAACATGTTATACGTTAATTAAGTCATCTGAATTATGTGGTTGATCGCTGAAAAAATATGAAAAATCAACTTCTGGTAACTTTGCGCTCGTATTAAATTCTTTTGTTCGTTTTGGTGACAAATGTCCTTTCTTAAACATAAGCTCTATCTCTTCAGTTTCCTCCACAGCTCCTTCAATAATCTCGGTAACTGTTTCCTTAAACATATCATACACTGTATGCTCCTGCTCTGCCATGATATTCTGTAAAGATATCCTTTCCACGACCATAACGTATTTAAACGTGACAAAATTTTGACTTTACCAAAATCCGACCCCGATTTACTGGAGGACGCCCGAAAGGTATTTAAACGTATAAAAAATCGCGTATCAAAACCCGACTCTGTCTTCGTAGAAAACCCGTGGACATTTATTTCCTTTTTTAAAAAAGTACCCCCTTTGATGGCTTTTTCGAAGAACACGGAATCATCGATCAGTATTTTACACTATATGTCCTTTGAATGCATCGCATATTTTCTCTCGTACACCATATAGTAAGAAATTGTTTACAAATGATTCTTAAATTAGTAATTAAATCGAAGTCCAATTTTAAGGAAAAAAATCTATTTACGTTGTTGCTGTTTCTTCATCTTTCATTGTCAAAATAAAAAAGAGGACCAAAACAGTTATCCATTATGTTAGAAAATACTTGTATCTACCAAGTACTCATTACTTACTCGAGTACTGAACCTCGGTACTCAGCGAAACCCTTCTACCTACTAACTAATTGAAAATGACATTTTTGCAATGACGGTTAATTAATGACTGTTAATTAGATTAATTGATTTACGGAATTTTCCGTTACAGTCTTCCAGCGATAAACCGAATTTTATGCCGTATGGTTTAATCCGTTGTTTGAAAGACCGTTGAGATTCGGGATTTTAACGCACTATTCTTGTAATGCATATTTCACCGTTTTTACCGATGAAAAACCGTAACGTAAGATAAAGTGTTTTACCGTTATTTACCCCTGGGTTATAGTATAGCTGTAATGGAAATTTGAAAAAAGTGCTTTACTGTGTTAAAATCCAGCATCGTGCGACCTGGAAAATTCAAAATTAAAATTAATTAAAGCATGTATTGCATGAATCACTTTCCTGTAACCCGTTTATAAATATACAAATGTACATGTGTGGATTATTTAGCCAACTTTAAAAATCTTGTTGAAAGTTACCTTAGGGCTATTCCATTTAAACATATATCCCACCCCAGGAAGGCACTTTCAAATTAGACCACCCCCATTAGAAGCAAATTTAATGGAAAACAGACCCCCCTAAAGAATTTTTTTTCTTCAATGTTGGTCCACACATAGAAGTGATTTTTTAAGCCTTATAATTTTTTTTTATGTTGAACATCATTCATAAATACATGTTTCGTGCCTGGAGTTCATATTTATCTGCCGTATTATTGTTAAGTCTACCACATTCTGAAATCTCACATTCTAAAGAAACTTGTTGTTTTATTTCTAATAACTGTCTAACATTGGAATTAAAATATCATCATAAATAATACATGCATCATGACCGAGTTTTATTTTTATTTCCCAACAACTTGCATTTCCCAGGAAGATAGAGGAAAATCTGTTCTTATCATGTTGGCCTTGGGTGTAATGAAACTGTAAACTTAAGTGTAGCAGTTTCCATATCGCAATACAAACATAATCTGTTTATTTGGATTTGCTACCTCTTGCAATTCTATGGCAACCAGTACAACACATTCTGACTAAGTCTGCATTCAAATAACAAAAGAAGGAAACTTACCTATTGACACATTTAAGCACGGTGGCTATACAGTGACTTAGAATGTTGTGCACACACAAAATCACTCTGCCCTTTTCTCAAAAATTCAGACAAATTTTGTTTGAAATGTCTATGGATGTTATAGAAAATGACAAATAATAGAGTTTGAATGTTGATGAAAGTGCTTTTTAACTGTATAGTGCCCTTTTTCTAAAAATCGGTCCAGAAATTACTGAGAAATAAGAAAAAAACCGACCTGAAGCAGGTGATTTTTTCTTATATATACATGTGTGCACGACATTCTAAGTCATAGGTGTAGCTACCCAGCATTCAAGTGTGTTCCATTACACACTTGGGATAAAGCATTATAATTTGGGGTATCTGCTACATGCTTTAATAATAGTGGCATTGTTATATCTTTGGTCATTTTGTCAAACTGCTAAAATAAAAAATACTAGGTATTGCAGGACTAGTTCGTTTTAGAAATTAACTGGTTACGCCATATAAACTTGTATAGGGATTGTATTGCTGAGGGAACAGTTTAGATCCAGATCATCCAGCACTAATGACCAGGATCTAAACTGGTTCCCTTCTTGTCAGTAATAACCTTTTGAATTCTAATGCCAACAAACTGATTTTTGCCGACTAATTTGGATCAACACTGTTTACCAATTTTTACAGCAATATCTCATGGGGTCAAGCGTTAAGAAGTAAATATTCTTGTATCTTCGACAATGTGCTGTCACACTGAATATTATATGAAAAACACAAGCTATGCAAGATTTAAAAACATTTTAATATGGAAAAACTCAAAAACAGCATCATGAGCTTTACTGTCATAGGATAAAAACAATAACTGATGACATCTTCTTTGTGATAAGAATTGCCAGGTCAGCACTAAACGGGTGAATGAGTAACAATATTTTTCAAAGTTCCCAGAAAATGTAAACACCAAAGAATATTACTTGAGTGTCATGTGACTACCTAGTTATTGTTTACATACTATACTTGATTTTTCCCCACAGACACTGCCATTGTTAATGCATGAAAAAATGTATATGACTACGATTGTCGCATAAAAATTTAACAGAACTGCCATAAATACTATTAAAGTGACTTCATTTAAACAGTACAGACATCAAATGATATTGATGATATGATATTTTCTCCCAGTCATGATCAGAGTAACTTATTCTTGTCCAGGATTTCAATGGACGCTGCACAACTTCTACATCAGTGTGGACAAGGGCTTTATCATCCCTCGCCACTATACTTCCGGTTGTACAAAATTCATTTAAGGAAGCTGAAGGTCACACATAGCATAATGAGAATTGATAGAGGTCTTTTTATTTAAATCTCTTGTTGGCTTCCTTAGACTTATGCCTGGATTAATATTAATTCCTTCATGATGTCTCTTTGCTTGATTTGATTTGGAGTTTCAGTATAGGTGTAAGCAGCAGACAGAGATATCGGAATTCCAAATGTTTGTTGCAGGACTGAAACGGCACGTGGCATATCCATCCACGATTTGTTTTGTACGAACAGTGTTTCACATATAAGACGTGGATGTGATTGTAGTCCTTGACCACTGCTATCAAATAACATCAGCAGGCATGCTGCTAGGTTTGGAAACTCTTCTGCCAAACTCTTCAGAAAAACGTCCAGAGCCAGGCAAACGTTCAGTTATTTGAAGTTTCTGTTTCTTACATAGGTAGCTGGTTGTGGAGGCTTGTTTTATTTCAGTAAAACATTCAACATTTCAATTCATTTCTTCTTAAACTATTCTTTGAAACTCTTATTGAACAGTGCTTTGATAAATATGTTCCACTAGTCAATTTTGTCAGAAGGAATTTAAGCAAATGTCTGTCCCCTTCAGATGTCGCGAAACCAAGTGCAGGACCTATCAACGAATCAATAGTTTTTACAATTTCAGCTTTCAATGAAGTTCTATTCACAACTGGCCAATTCAATTCATTTATCAGTTTCTGAATTTCAGAACTTTGTATTTGATAATTGAAACTATTAAAATCATATTTTGCAGCATAATACAGGTTATTATACTCTGAACTGCGAAAAAAATTCTGTACTCTAAGAATATGTCTGAACTAAAGCCATACAACCCAGCAGCACACAGCAGCATAATTTCGTAAGCTTTCATGAACATCATCATGATTACAACCTTTGTCAGTTTCTTTACAGTTTCGACTAATAATGTTATGATATCAATTTAAAAAGTAATATATTTCTCTCTTTCAATAGCAGCGTGACAGTAACAGACCTGTAATAATTACAAACAAACAGTGATAAAAGCTAGACATGATGATTTTAATTACAGTCATACTTGCCCAGTTTTAAACTCTAAATATTTCTTTAATTCTGCAGGTTGTTTTTAGTGATCTGTCTCTATACAACCTCTCTCCATATATATAACCTCTGTTATTTATTTTTTCTGCTGCTACAACTAAACACAACATGATTTTTTGTATGAAATTAGTATGAATAACTACTAATCTACAAAAAACCACACAATGCTAAGTTTTGATCTAGCTGGAGAACAACTTGGACTATCTATCCGGGTTGCACCAAAACGAATCCCATACTAAGGAAATCTGAAATTTAAATTAAAATTAAACCTGAACATCAGGCTGAATAGCAGCCGATCGTCGTGCCGGTTTTGAAAGATCATTTTCTAGCATGGCAGTTAGCTCAGCAATAGCAGGGCGGTCTAGCCGATATCTTGATACCACTTCGGCATCCCGTAGATGGTCTATGCCCACTCTCTCACGAAATAACCTAGGAATTCGTGGATTTGGACGATCTACACAGTAGAGTAGCGCCATTTTGAGCGATGTCGTATGCTGCTACGACAGGCAGTACCCTGTCGTAGGTCAACGACAAATTCTACGATATATTTGCTACGACATTTTTTGATAAAACGCAAAATAACGTCTACGACAGTCCAAAGAGAAAAATTCGGCTACGATATGTCGTACAGCGTTGATAAAACGGCCCCCTGGTCCCAGAAAACCATGGATTTTATGACAGACCTAAATCTGGCATATATGTTTACTAGAAATGGTTTAACATGGGGCCTTAAACATTGTCTGCTTGACACTTGTTTTCAAAACTGTAGCACCAGCTTGAGATTTTTTGAAAATAATTATAGCAGAAATATGTTTATTATATTTATACATACAAAATTGTAAGTTATAGCAAATTAGACTTATTTAGAGAACATGAGTTGTCTCCCTTTCAACAAAGAAAATTGAAACAGAAAAATCATTTAATGAAATATGCTTTATTATACAATCAGAGCAATTGAATTACATAATAATTTAATCATTTCATCCATATTGACTATTTTTAAAGCATTTTGGATCTGATAATTCTTTATTTCATGGGATTTTGATATAGGATTACCTATGAGGAGTGACATCATAGAGGCATTTCAGGGCAAAAACAAGCCCCTGGGTAAATAGCAGTGTCCAGTCAAGGTGTGTTGTTTATTTTCATGCATAAAAACACATTGTATATGACAACTGGAAGAATTTAGTAAAAAAACAGTCTCATGAAATGAATGATTTCCACTCCAAATGCATCAAAATGTCATTTTCTTTTGGATTTTCACTATGTCTTGGTTTCCACAAAAGTCATAGCTGTGTATTTTAAGTGCAGAATGATACTAAATAGACTGTGTTTCCATGAATAAATATGTTTATAGCTGCTTTTAATGTAAAATTCAGGAATTTGATCTTGCAAGTAGTGAAAATTTATTGAAATAATAGCTAGAAAATGTCTTTTTTTTGTATTTTTACATGGGGTGGGGATACAAAATGACTCTGTATAGAAGCATTTAAGGCCAAGCCAAAAAATTACTTGTTTAAAATAACATGCCTGAGTGTAAGTCTTCAGTGGTCAAGTTTTATAACATAAACTGGAATATTCTATTTTTCCTGATTTTTTTGTTATGAATGTTTATAATCTGTTTATAGTGTTTTTAGTGTGGCTGAACTGTCACCAACTGCTTACACTTGAAGAAGGGCTGTGAGTTCGGATTTGGACAAAAACAATTAAAACATGGATTTTAATTTTTGGAATTATTTATTTCTTCATTTTATACAATGTTTGAATATAACTAAAAATAATATGTGAGGCTTAAGATCAGTGTACATTAAATGAAAGCTGCTTCCCGGTTGGTTAAAAAAAAAGTAAGGGGAAACCCGTAAGACTCTATAGAAACATTAGTTGATTGGCCAATATAGCTAAGGAAAAAATAAAATTCCTTCTAAAAAATAGAAATTGTGTATTTTTGCAGCTGTTGGAACCAAAAATCATTATCCAAAACATTTTGGATAAGAAAAAAATTACTTTTAAAATAATGCCTATAAACAAGTAAATTTAGTCAATAGGCAAGGGTGGTAGTCTTCAAAGTGAAATTTGAGGTAGAAACCTACGGTCATGGTGGTATTTCATCTATGTTTTTATGTAGATTTATATTCAAACTTCATCAGAAGACCATGCCTGATATTGTCTAAGAATAAATAAATCAAGGAGACTCCCAAGACTCTATATAGAACATATAGGGAAACGCAATAGTGTACGCTGACCTACAAGTTATTTTCACTGATCGCCATCTTGCTGACTCGATCTACCCTGCCTCACACGTGGGTTCAACGAGAGTTAGGGTCAGAGGTCAAATTACGTCACTCGAGTAGAAACTCGGCATGTTCGTCTGGTACTCTAGTAACTATAGTTAACTCTAGTAAGTCAGCTGAACTTAGTCCTGAGTCCTTAGTCCTAAGCTTAGTCCTTGTGATTAATAGTTGGAAATTTAAGAAATACTTCATCGCCTAAGTTCCAGACTTATGGTACACAAAATGTGCACTTGTTATTGCCATAATCACCGTAGTAGACTCAAATAATTGCCATAAACCTTTATAGACGTCATGCTTAAAATCCATATGAACTATTGCCTGTCTCGGAGATCTATAAGGATACGGCTTTCATTCCTTGTGCATATAGTTTAGATCCGCATCAACCAGAACATCAGATCAGGGTCTACAATAGTGCTTTTGATATGTTATCATGGGCATCTGGTTATTTATGACAAGTATAAAACAGTCTAGATCCTGATCAGACCACTGATGTGCAGAATGATCTTGATCAACACTGGTTGCACCCAGTATTTAAGCCGCATCCCACGGACTAAATGGTACGATAGCTTTGATTATGAAAGGGACCAAATGTAAAATTAATTGTTTGGTATACCAAAAATCCATGATTTCTTAGACGAGTTCGAGTACGGGTCATCTGGGTTTAAAAACTAGGTCACTGTTACTAAAAATAGAATTTTCTTGTGAACACTTTAGCGGTCACATTTTTTGCTCCGATTGTCATGAAACTTGGTCAGGATGTTTGTCCCAATGATTTCTCGGACGAGTTCGAATATGGGTCATCTGGATCTAGGTCACTATTACTAAAAATAACTTTGTTGTACTCTGGTGAGCCATCATGGCCCTCTTGTTTATTTGTTCAGTTACTACACACTAACATGCGAACAGTTCAGATCCTGAACAAACGACACAAATGAGCCGGCTGATCTAGATCTACACTGTTGGCATTGCATAAAAATGTGTATATATGGGTGAAAGGGTTAAAGACTGGTTTTGTCAAGATGAGGGCCAAAGACAATAAAACTGAGACTAGGGACCATACTCAATTCTGAAGCATCTCATACAAGTATGACATGCACATCTAAACTTTATACTGAACAACTGTTTAAATTTCATGCCAATATCTGTAAAACTGTGGAAGTGTGTACATGCACTGTATACAGCTGAGACTTCTCTGTAAAAATCTTAACCATTTTAGGATCTGTTAAAGATTATTTTTCACAAACAGTGAATAAAATATTCAGAAAAACTTGATTTTCAAAGTGCTATAAAGTAAGAATGTTTGCTTGGTCCATATCTGTAGAAAATGATTACCCTATTTATATTTACCCTATAAAAATTTCCAAAGCTCTGTTCTAAAAATTGCATAACACAGACCTAAACAGTAGAAATCAACAGGCCATTGACAAGCAACAAGAGAAATGACCTCTGATAATGCATCATAATACACTATCTTATGACCAGGTTTAAATATTGGAATTCTGACACCAATTTTTTCACTCTGCTACTAAAATTTTTGTTTCAAATTTTATCACTGAACAACCAGTGAATGAAATGTTCAGAAAAGATTGAATTTTAAGATGGTATAAAGTTTATGTCACAATTAGGTTGATAACTGTAGAAAATCAAAGGTTGATTATAGAATTTAAAAGAAAACAAAATTAAAAACCCCAGGGCGGGGCACCTGGGCAACTCAAGAACATGATTTCAATAATTTAAGTAGAGATCATCAATATAAATACACAGTTATCGACTTATTATGCTCTTCAATTTTAAAGAGCGCTAGGGGGAGGTAACAATTTGAAAGAACTCTATTGGTCAATTAGTCAATGGTCAATTGTGTTTGGTCAATAGAATAGATTTACCCTTGAATTTTGAAGAAAGGCGCTCCTGTCCACTCAAATAATAAATCAACGCAAGTAAATTGATGTCATTATCATCAAATGGCGTTGACCTTTTCTTACTTAAAACTGCAGGTTTATTACACATATTAAAATTATGCCTGCTGATTTCACATGTATTATTAACAAGCAAATCTATTGTATTTGGAAGTAAAAAGTATAATGATTGTACCCGGCTACACCACCTGTTACATGATATATTTTTGGAATCAGCTAATACTACTAACTATAGTGAAAGGAACTTTTGCTTCAAATAAATGCAATAAATACCCGAAAATAATTTTGAGTGGTCTAATAAAATATGTGATGTTGTCTATTCTCAGTTGATCTTTGGAATGATCAGTTTACCAACTGGTTGCTATATATAGATATATATAATGCAAATGAATGAATTATCGGTGATAAACAAACGAGAAAGATAAAATATGAATGAATGAATGAAAAGATAAATCAGCGAGAAGAAAATGAATAAATGATTGAAAGAATGAACAAATGAATGAAAGAACGCACGAACAAAGGCTGAAATTTTCTTACAACTTTGTCATGTATCCTTTTCTCCAGTTTCAGGATATATCATGGCAAATATAAGCAGGGTCACAGACCTTCTGAGGGAAGCAGTGAATGTTTTATCATCTAGTCCCACTGCTAGCTCATCTTCAACAGATATTTCCACATCATCATCATTGTCATCATTACGGAACATTTTTGCTCCATACAGGAGAAGAGGGGCTCCTAGAGCAATTCCTGGTGGACTCTCATTGTATCCCAAAACAACTTGGACACACAAATTCTGTTGACTTTCAAACCCATATCAAGTAAGTCACACATTATCAAAATGTGGTGCCTTTAACACAAATTGAAGAAGTCAAATTTTTTATCATCACATGTCAGTTTAAGTTGATCAGGCTTTGTACCTGTGCATATCGCTTTTCCTGGTCTGTAAGTTAACATTAGTGACTTCTATCTGAATGAAATGCTGAACTTTTTTCTTAAATCAGAATTTGCATATTTTTACCTGATTCCATTGACTAATCATTTGAATATTTATGAAATCAGAAATGCTTTATATATAAAGGTTGAAAATCATTGTATAATGTTTACACTTTAATCGTTTACTTTGTTCAGGAAACAGTTCCAGACAAGCCGACTAAGCAGCTTACAGATGCAGGCCTTGGGGAGAAAAGAATGACTCTTACCAAATCAAAAGATCCTCAGTATTTTAGGGAGACCTTGTACGAAAAATTTCCAAAACTTCGAGATGGTGGAGGGTTTGAGCTGCTCATGTCAAGCGCAAGAATTGCCTTGGAGAAAAAAAGCATTCCTGCAAATGGATACAATACACAATTCTTGTCAGATGAAAGTGGGCTCGGTGGGGCTATTTGTTACATAAGACCTATCCAGGAACATCTTTCATTGGAACCAGTGGTCAACATTGAAGTAAGCTTCATTTTATAATGCCATCAAAACAGGCATGTTGTAAGACCATCGTCAGTTTGTTTCACCTTTTTCCGCAATTTATATGGTCCAGTCATTGATTCACGTCTGTCAATTCAATATCAATACATATTTTGGCAATAAGTATGGTGTAACTATCATTTCTCCTGTATGTCGACGCATTTTAAATAATCCAGCACACAAAATATTGTTGTATTAAAAGTTCTTCTTTGACACAACGTTTCTTAAACTAACCAATCAAAATTGCTGGATTTGTCCGGACACACGTGTTAGATATAGTGTATTTCAAAAATTTGTCTTAAACGCTATAGTGCGTTAAAGATAATTTGATTTCTCGTTCTGTTCTGTTTTCTCTTTATCTCTCTCTCCCTTTTTCTAGAATTACAACAGTTACTTCTTTATACTTTCCACTGATTAGTTAAAATTTAATTTGATTTTAACTTAAGTTTACGAGAAAATGAACTTCGCCATACGGGAGGGAAATTACATGAATCGCGAAACCAATTCAATTTTTATATTGACATACCTTTGTTGGTTTTACAGTACATTTCCATCAGTTGATAACAAAACAAAAAAAACGACTGGTTTTCAACATCCCTAAGCCACGCTCCAGAGAAATGCAATGCCTCAGCCTCCACCTACTTATGAACTCACGAGAGCTTGGGACTCCGCCTTTGCACGAGTTTTCACCCAATCAAAAGCGATGTTTACACGAATTGAACTGTATTTTTGCTCAGTGCTTTACTTAAGACAAATGTAAATATTTGTCGATGGAAGAACTTATTCAAATATACTTCTACCAAATTATCTTGAAAAAATATGTATTAAAAAAAATAAGTGTACAAAACGTCAAATTGTGTTTTCCATCATCAGTCATCATCTACTTCCCTAAACTTCTATTTACATAAATTCACAAAAACTAAACAACACAAAACATCATTTAAAATGCCCACAAGAGTAATACGATACTGACAACAATTTATTGTGTACTCGTGACTTACGTACATATGTAAACTGAACGAGATGTTAGTAAAAGTGTGTTTGACCTTCAATATCTTGGTCGCTTCCTGGTCGCGTAAACGGATGACAATCACTGATTTCTCTTTTAGTATTTGATTTTTTTACAAAGTGCACAACATTTTCTTGTCAGTATCCTTGCGCTCACGTGGGAATTTAAAATTATGTTTTGTATCGCTAAGTTTTTGTGAATTTATGTAAATAGAATTTAAAGAGATATTCAGGTCTAGCTTTTTTTCTTTACTTTTCTAACGTGTCTTACTGTATGCAAAATAAAGATACATTAGTAACATTCATTTCTGCAAAGTTTCATTGAACGGCATTTTGCCATTATTGAGATTTTGATAATTTTCTTTTTATCGATGAACAAAGTTTGGAGGAATGTGGCGAGCCCTTTAATGACCTTAATCTTTATCATTGAAGACTCATAACTCCATACATATGTCTGTATCACATGGGCAAACAGTGTAGATCCAGATCAGTGGGTACATCTTTTGCATCTGATCAGGATCTATACTGTTCGCATTTAGATTGATAAAGTTATGTATGACTAATTGGAAAATACTTAAGATCCAGATCGGCTGGCACATCTGTCTTATCTAATCTTGATCTACACTGTTTTGCCGATGCGAAAAAAGATGTATATATGGAGTAAAGGGTTAAAATTCAGTTTGAAGTTATCAGAATTACTTTTGTAAATTATTACAACATGTAGCAAGATCAAGGCAGTCTTCAGCGATAGTGAAATCTGTTAAAGTTTACATTTTTATTATGATCTTTTACACAGTCAGAGAGTGACAGAAACTGTTACAATTTACTTGTACGTTTTCACATATAACTGTTGTCCAAGCAGGTATCAACAGGTCGGAGATAATTTTGATGTTGTTTGTTATATAAATGTATTTGGGTGTTTAGTTATTCAAACTCCATTTGCCAGTTGCGCAACATACTAGTTAGAACACGTTCTGTTTATAGTTGCTTTTAATTAATACCTCACATTAATGCAAATAGTTACATGTATATTACTAATGTCTAGTCATCTCCTTGCATTCATGTTATCAATTTTCAGTAGAGTGTCGGCACGATAAGCCGGTCAGAGGTTCGAATCCTGGTCTAGGCTACTATTTCCACATTAAATACAAACACTACAATAATGTGAATCTCATTATCAATGTAGGTACGAATACCTCATAGTGCAAAAAAACGACAATTTTGCATCATAATTAACTATTATAAGCATTATAATTAGTCATTAAAACATTGAAAATAATTACAATGCTAAGGCAATGCATGGCAGTCCTAAAGTGATTGGTAACTCATCATCAGAGTTGTCACTACTGCTGCTCAAGTCTTCACAAATAAGCAGTTAAGCTGAAACAACATCTTTAACCTCCATATTGTTTATTTGTCCGTCTCATCCGCTGCACTTGATTTACCGTTGAATCTCGGAATACACCAAGCGCTCGGAGGAATTCGAATCAAGTCCGCCCCACAAGAGATCAAATTATCATTGCCAATTGAATCTACTATTTTAAAAACATCACCATAAAATATTGGATTATCTAAATTTGGTCCATATACATTAAGAGGAGTAACTCTTTTATCTTCAATAGATAAATCTAATAATACATAGTAACCGTCAGTGTTAATTAATTGTTTATGAATCTTATATTCCAGGTTTATTGAAAATAATATTGCTGTTCCTCTGGAACTGGATGATCCAAAACTGCATAGACGTTCCCCATCCCATTCGGAGTATATGTGTATATTCAAGTCTTGAGTAAAATGTGTATCTTGACGACAAAAAATATGACCTCCTATATTTTTATGCCCCCCAAGGGAGGCATATAGTAATCGCACCGTCCGTCCGTCCGTCCATCCGGCCGAAATAATCTTGTCCTCGCTTCTCCTCCGAAACCGCTTGAGGGATTTTTTTGAAACTTCACAGGAATGTAGGAATGTTTGTCACCAAGCCTAGTTGTGCATATCGTCAGGAATTTCTGCTCGGATTATTTTTGGCTGAGTTATGGCCCTTTTAAGCAAAATCTTGTCCTTGCTTCTTCTCCCAAACCGCTTGAGGGATTTCATTGAAACTTCATAGGAGTGTTTGTCACCAAGCATAGATGTGCATATCCGAAGGAATTTCTGATCGGATTATTTTTGGCCGAGTTATGGACCTTTTTACCTAACCCAACCCTAACCCTTTTTGAAACTGCTTGAAGGATTTCATTGAAACTTCACTGGAGTGTTTGTCACCAAGCTTAGTTGTGCATATCCGAAGGAATTTCGGATCGGACTATTAATGGCGGAGTTATGGGCCTTTTTACCTAACCCTAAGGTAAATTTTGTTAATGCAATAGAGGTTACATTTTTTGTCCGATTGTCATGAAATTTGGTATGAATATTGATATTCATGATTCCTACACAAATGATTTAAATCATATTGTTAGATTGACCAGGGGCCCCGCCCTTAGGATTTTAATTTTTATGCCCCCAAAGGGAGGCATATAGTAATCGGACCGTCCGTCCGTCCGTCCGAAATAATCTTGTCCTCGCTTCTTCTCCAAAACCGCTTGAGGGATTTCTTTGAAACTTCACAGGAGTGTTTGTCACCAAGCCTAGTTTTGCATATCGTCAGGAATTTCTGCTCGGATTATTTTTGGCTGAGTTATGGCCCTTTCTAGAAAAATCTTGTCCTCGCTTCTTTTCTGAAACCGCTTGCGGGATTTCATTGAAACTTCACAGGAGTGTTTGTCACCAAGCCTAGTTATGCATATCCTAAGGAATTTCTGATCGGATTTTTTTTGGCGGAGTTATGGGCCTTTTTACCTAACCCTAACCCCAAGCTTTTTTGAAACCACTTGAGGGATTTCATTGAAACGTCACAGGAGTGTTTGTCACCAAGCCTAGTTATGCATTTCCTAAGGAATTTCTGATCGGATTATTTTTGGCGGAGTTATGGGCCTTTTTACCTAACCCTAACGTAAATTTTGTTAAAGCAATAGAGGTTACATTTTTGTCCGATTGGCATGAAATTTGGTATGAATATTGATATTGATGATTTCTACACAAATGATTAAAATCATGTTGTTAAATTGACCAGGGGCCCCGCCCTGGGGATTTTATTTTTTATTTCTTTCAAAATCTGTTTTTAACCTTTGATTTTCTACAGTTATCAACCAGATTTTGACACAAGCTTTATACTATCTTAAAATTCAATCTTTCCTGAACAATTCATTCACTGGTTGTTCAGTGATAAAATTTGAAACAAAAATTTTAGTAGCAGAATGAAAATTTCAAGTATCAAAATCCAATTCTACCTGTCTTCAGCTACATATGATGTTTACCAGTTTATTCATTAATATTGGTCAAGTTGCAGGACAATGACCTCATGAACTTTGCTGCTTAGATCTGTGTTATGCAATATTAAGAACTTTGCTCTGGAAGATTTTATAGGGTAAATTTTGTCATTTTCTATGGATAGTGACCAAATAAACTTTCTTACTTTATAGCACTTTGAAAATCTGGCTTTTCTGAATATGTTATTCACTGTTTGTAAGTAAAACAACAAAAAGAACAACAACAACAAATTTGAAGCACATTCTCAAAATCTTAAGACTAAATTTAAGAAAGTCTTAGATGTATACAGTGTATGTACACAAACGGGCAAGTTAAGGCCACACTTTTTTAAGCTCCCCGCAGAAATTCGGGGGAGCATATAGTCGCCAAGTTGTCGGGTCAGTCCGTCAGTACATCCCACATTCTTTAACACTCTAGCGGTCACATATTTGCCTCGATTGTTTTGAAACTTGGTCAGGATGTTTGTCCCAATGATTTCTCAAATATGGGTCATCTGGGTCCAAAAATTAGGTCACTGTTACTAAAAATAGAATTTTTTTGTTAACACTCTAGCGATCACATTTTTGCTCTGATTGTCATGGAACTTGGTCAGGATGTTTGTCCCAATGATTTTTTGGACAAGTTTTAATATGGGTCATCTGGGTCCAAAAACTAGGTCACTGTTACTAAAAATAGAATTTTCTTGTTAACACTCTAGCGGTCACATTTTTGCTCCAATTGTCACGAAACATGGTCAGGACATTAGTCCCAGTAATTACTTGGAACAGTTCGAATATGGGTTATCTGGAATCAAAAACTTGGTCACTGTTACTAAAAATAGAATTATCTTGTTTTGGCTGTAAATTTGTTATTTCTCATTGGATTTCAAAATAACTTGGCACAAATGTTCACCATGACAAGGCGGTGTGTTGAGTACAAAACCATGTCGGTTGGTCCAAGGTCAAGGTCAGTGTTCCTAAAAATGGAATTTTCTTGTTAACACTTTAGTGGTCACATTTTTGCTCTGATTGTTCGATTGCAAAGAAACATGGTCAGGACATTAGTCCCAGTTATTAATTGGACGAGTTTGAATATGGGTCATCTGGGGTCAAAAACTAGGTCACTGTTACTAAAAATAGAAAAATCTTGTCCAGGCTGTAAATTTGTTATTTCTCATTGGATTTTAAAATAACTTGGCTCTAATGTTTACCATGACAAGATGTTGTTTCGCGTACAATACCCATGGCTGTTTGTCCAAGGTCAAGGTCACTGTTACTAAAAATAAAATTTCTTGTTTGGGCTGTAACTTCCTAATGAATGGAGTGATTTCAAAATAACTTTACATAAATGTTTACCATGACAAGGGGTTGTATTGCGTACAATACCCATGCCGGTAGGTCCAAGGTCAAGGTAACTGTTACTAAAAATAGCATTTTCTTTTCCAAGCTGTAAATTTGTTGTTTCTTATTGGATTTTAAAAGAACTTGGTGTAAATGTTCACCATATCGAGACGATGGGTCACATACAACACAACTTTGTTGTATTCAGGTGAGCGATAAAGGGCCATCATGGCCCTCTTGTTTCCCTTGATTTTACCAAACTTGCACACAACTCTTACAACCACTGAGCAGTTGTTGACAGGTGAGCCACCCTATGGACCCTCTTGTTGCAAGGGTTATAGGCCCTTACTCTTTACTATTTAACTTCCACAGGCATATTTTTACTACATATGTATACCAATTCGATTTCAAAGCTGCATTTCGGGGGCATATGTCAATTTCAAGTGACAGCTCTTGTTTAAAGATAAAGTGACACATGCTTAGTTTCCAACAAAATACTTTCCAATTTATGTAATTACCAATATCTCATATAAATAAATCGATTTTATGCACAAAAAACGCCATAAATTAGCATTGACATCCACAAATTCAGCGCTCCAAAAATCACTAGAATTTCGGACTGGGCGCTTAATATCGATGACGTCATTGGATCTAAAGCGCTTATGAACGAGTGTGTAAATAGTACACTTATTTGATAATATTTACAGTGATTTGATGATAAATTTTAATGACAATGAATATTTTTGCTGTGATCAATTGTAAAAGAAAAACAATCAAACCAAAACGATATTAGCTTCTTTAGATACTCGAAGGAGAATACAGAAAATTCGGTTGAAATATGAAAAAGGAAAGGGCTGTACGCAAAGACCTATTGTTTCGGTAAAGGTTCGCATATCTTCAAACACGATTTATATCGAAATTGTTTTGTTTTTAATCCAATTAATAATAATAATAAATGCCAATTAGTTTTCGTAAATGTTTTCTATCCGACGCGTTGTCGACTTTATTACTTTAGATACATGAGAGATGTTAAAACGTCGCCAAAACGTACGTAAGTTATGCAACAACAAGACCTGTACTGAAGACAAAAAAGAGCCGAACAGATTTTTTGCATTACTTAAATCAATCATTTTATCATTTGGTAACACAAATGGCTTGAGACTTAAATATAATAAATATACTAAATACCATCGGTGAGTATGACGTGAAGGCTTGATTCGTGTGTAAAATGTTTCAGGAAATATGTACTGTAATACTGGTTTACACAATTTTTATGAATGTCTACGGGATTTTGCAAATATCTTATCTCGTAGTACTTGCCCAACAAAAAATCAGTCTGGCATTGCAGTATTTACCATTGAGTTTACTCTTATTATTTTCTGGAGTGGGATCGAGAATGAATATAAGACAACATTAGTACCAATCATTTCGTTAAAAATTCGCCGGAAAACGGCTATGTAATTCATGTCACTAAATTTAATATAATTATAAATAAAGTCTTGCGACAATATTGAAATACAAAACTTCACATACTTTCATAAAATTAATTGACCCGATATCAGGGATTATCGGTCATACGTGATGTACATGACACGTGTCTGAATACGTCCTGCTTCCCGAGGCTGTAGAGTGCGCGGCATATATCACAAGTCGTTTGATCACCGGATGCACTGATTAAATCAGTGATTTGGGGACTGGGGCCAGTATATCATGTAATACTAGAGCGTGGCCGGCAGAGGTTCCAGATAGTTAGCGGCATAGATCACACGCGTGTCACCGAACCAGTAAAACAGACAGGTACAAATAGCTTGCGCTTTTTATGGATAATCGATTAACATTATTTGTCTTGATTAAAGCAAATTTAAACAATATGCTTTCTTTACATCTCTACTTCGTGGCTGTTCGCGAAGGATTTACGAGTACACGTATTTCTGAAATGCATATTCTTAATACTCTTTTTACTAAAACAATAACGAAACTGTTCGAGTTTTGTATCGTCATTTAAAACCAGATTTAGGATAGCAACAGATTTTGATATTTGTGTATAAATCGCATATTTTCTAAGCGCAGAATTATTAATATTCTAGTCCCTATAGCCATAGGCGGATACAAAAGGGGAAGTGACGGGGTTACCCTATATTTAATAGGCATATATTCGTTTTCTTTAAATGTATTCTAAATATTCTATGCAGTTCGCTGTATAATAAGCCAAGACGGACATGATATATTTACTTAACAAAATGAAAATAGTATATTATTTTCTTACTCAACCCAAAAACAACGGTTACCGTTTTAGCGAACGCATTCACCAAGAACCATTCCCGACGGAACGGTTTTGGTTAATATTCGCATGATCAGCATGCATAAACGCTAAATGAAACTGTAAATTAAATATAATTCGTTCGTATATCTTCATTTTAATGCATGTCCAATTAAAAATTTTTGCACTAGTATCCGCCGAAATGGCTACATGGGATATACGGTTTCCGTAGCTGTGATTTACAGATATTGAATCGTCATAATCGGACTACTTGTGATTTGGAAAAATTGGAACCGGACAAGGATAAGTATCTAAACATGTGGCATTATATGGGACATGCACAACTCGTTCAAATGTAATGCGAATCAGTATTACATACCCCGTTAATACTATACGCCTATAAATCTTACGTGCTTGTAGACGCTATTAAAAGGTTCCGAACGCCGATCGAAAAAGGCATCAGCATCGAGGTTGATATAAGTGTTTGCAAAAATTATGTGGAAATGCAAAAATTCATATACTAGCAAAGTTACGGACACAGGATAACGTTATTGTCATATTTACTATGTTATACTATACGCGACAGATACCCATCATAGCGAACTGCGATCCAATGACGTCATCGGTAAACACAAGTTGTTCCACTTAGATTTTTCGTACCGTGTAATGCGCCCCGCAGTTTACTGAATTAATTCAACCAATGCTCGTGTAAATTGTATCATTTGATCAGAAAACGATTTTCTTTATATTCAGGATAACATATTTACTAAATTTAGTACAAAATTTACAAAAGTTAGTATTCATTTGTCAGTTTATCTTTAAGTATTGAAATACCTTAATTCTTTTCTTAACTCCGTTTAAACCTCTACAATTTACGGACAGCAATTTAATATCCATGGTATTTCCTCAAAATAAGTGTATACAAGAGCCTGTGAAGTAAGTCATAATACAGGTAAGCAATAAAATGCAAGTTCATTGTATGATAGGATGCTACAACTAAACACTTGTAAAAAATCAGATTAAGATCCTTAATAGAGAATTCAAAGGTATAACTGTGTTAATGTGTATTATAATGCGAATATATGCTCCTTTAGTAACAAATGCAACGCTAGTTTATGATTTACTTTTTTCGTCTACATTTAAAATTCTGACACACTACATAACATTTTTCAGATAGCTAAATGTCCGCTGGCCACCATACTACATCATCAACAAAAGAGCGCAGAGAAAAACTGTCCAGTTAGTTAAGGGAATGATATTGATTTCAAGGAGAACTTATGAATGTGGGAAAACGCTCGGGAAAAGAAAAACTGTAGAGAGGATTGAGGATTTACCTTTCCTTGTAGAGTGTCATCGTAGAGAAAACTTACCGTCTGAAAAGAAAGGTTGGGCCTTTAAAAGTTTCCCGAAGTCGAGAAATGTGATCAATGTAGTCATTGGAAAACTGTGCAAGAAAAATGAAATGTTTTCCTAAAACACGACAAAGCATTGCTAGGCGTGTTGCTCATTAACATTGCATGAAACGATTACATTATTGACGTATCAATAAATTTAACTGATAAACAAATTTTATGACCATGGACATCGTTAAGAAGTTAAGTTTATTAGCAACCTGGTCTGGTAGGTGAAATAAAAGAAAGTGTGTTTTTCTGATAATTTACGCATGAATATTTTATTAACATGTGGCTCCTGATAAGATACTTTATCAAATATTTTCATTTACTAAATTGATTTGATAATGCAATAGCTACTGAAATATAATTAAATAATGAAAATAAAAATAAACTCGGGTTAAATAAAACAAAATATGAATACGTGGCTAAATAATACATGTAATTATTTATAACTGATTCAAAGACAACATCTCAACCACACAATCCAAATTAATTTCGTTTGATTTATTATTGGATAAGATAACATCAGATAGTGCACGCTGTTACTTCATATTGATTTATGCCTAAACACTTCTGGCGGTCGCCGTACTATTTTTCTATTAATAGAATTTTCAATGCAATATGATTTGCTCAAATGGATATTATGGTTATTGGGACATTCCTGATTGGTCCGGTTAATATTAATTATTGCAATTAGATCTTTTATTTCACCAGATGGTACGAGGGAGTAATAAGTTCAATGGTTATGTCGCCATAAGAAAAGCAAAACAATAAGCTGTTATTTCACAGTTTCACCGACTGAAACACTTTATGCACGGATAAAAAAAACATTTTATATATGGAAGTAAGACAACAATTTGTGAAAATTAAGACGCATAAATAGATATTGCAGTCTTTTTTACATCTTTTTATGATATTTTCTATAGGAGTTTTCCAAGTAAGATATTAATTTAAGTACATGCCTATGAATTAAGCATGTTTTGAGTAATTCAAAGTTTTGTTCCAAAATTCTAATGTGAAGAAATAGGGATCTCTTGGAATTTTGATCGGTAACTATGTAATTAAACTACCTGAGAAATTTCGGCGTGTTCAGCTGGGTTTTGGCTTTAACTATTATATATTTTTGGTAGTTCGGAGTATTCATCGTTTGGCCAAAAATATTGTCGATAGGACACTTCCATGATGGCATCCATTAAATTGTTTCTACAGTTTCAGATTTGACCACCAGATTTAGGTTGGATCGAGCTCCGGACACCTCGGGTTCGACATCGGGTGACAACAATGCAATTTTCTACTTGTATTCCTGAAATAACTCAAATATAGTTCCAAAATGTATATTGTGATCGTAACATTATGTAGATCTTATATAATTCTTTTTCAGACCAAACATATTCCATCAAAAGTTACATTATTCTATCGGCTTGCAGTAATGCATGTCACGATGCATGATGATTCCAGCCAGAGCGTAGGACCTTTTTCACAGTTGTGATTGCCTAGAGTTTACCACTTGATCTGTTAAAGTGCGGGTTATGAAGACAATGCTCGTATAAGCGAATAATCGGAACCGGATAATAGTTCATGTGTCGTCTTATTGTTCTATTCCACTATACGGTTGGCTTCTCAAATTTGAATAAAATGTCGACATGGCGTTTTATAAACATTATGAAAAAAAACACCATTTAAAATGCATATATTAAGTACTTATCCAAATGGCAGAACAAATTAAAATGGAATAAATATATAAATACATGTATAGTTCGATGTTGACCCGTGAGCTGTGACCTTTCATGATCTTTCGGCTGTAGGCATGCCAACTGTACTGCGATTTGTCAGACGCTTCATCACTGTCTTGACTGCCTGTCTGTCCCTCTTGGTTTTTGCAGTAGTAGCAAACCTGGCGTTCTGTCAACAGGGTATCGAAGAACTTAATTCGACATACTTGACGTGGAGATTACCCGAAACCATGCATAATAAGGTATGTGTCAGCTGGGACAGGGCACTTTTCATTTAGACACTTTATTTTTCCTTTGATAACTTCTACTGGACGCCAGAACAGATTAGTTGTTGTAAAAATGATAGCATGTTAGGCATCGATCACTTGGTAACAGTTGAATATGTGTTGGGTAAACTCCAAATTATCCTTAAAAATCTTGCGTTCTATCATTTCCCCATTGGCATTTTGGATACACGTATTTACCTTTGTCTTTCCAGATGTTCATCCCAGTCTTTCTGAGTTGCTTCTTTTTCTAAAGTATTTTCAAATACTTGCAAAACATTTTTGGCCACGCAACATACATCGCATTTCGCCATCTTCGAAATCTGTAACAAGAGGGGTTCATGTTGACATTTTCTACAAAGTATCGGTATATTATGTGTTAAAATATAACAACATATACAGCTTTACGAGGAAAATTTACAGCAAACTGTCTCTCATGAATATCATTTTTCCTAACGCTTGATATATCAAGCAATTTCAATATGGTAACATACTGTCGTGAAATAAAACATGAACTAAACTTTTGATGTTTAACGTGTTTAAAATATGTTCTCCAAATGTTATGGAACTGGGCATACTCAATAACCTTCTCTGGGTCAATCTTTGAATATGCCTCTCGAAACTTCTGATAAATCAATCGAAGTGTGACACCAACTGGAAGGAGTGTGTTGCCCAACTCAGGATGAACTTCGCCATAAAATGCTACGTAGTTAGTCATATATCCCTTCGCAACAATTCCTGAAAATATGACTACCTGATGAAGTTACTTCTGTGTTTTACAATTATGTATAAGAGAAAGCTTTGTATTTATCTAAATAGTTTCAGTAACACAGAACTATCATAAATCCTCCCTGATTTTAATAATCTTTTATGAAACTTCGTGCCCAAGTTATGGTCTATCCTTATTAAATGAATATTAGAGTTTGTAATTTTGGGACTTAAATATTCCTATATATTTTAAAAGTAAAACAGCGGCCATCTCCAGCAAGTCTCACTGCCCTTCCTTTTCTTTCATCCAGTAATGAAGTTTGTTTTATGTTCCAAACTAATTTAACAGCTGGAATCGGATAATGTTTCTGAATGCGAAAATATGACCTTCTTGTTATCCCTGCAATGTTCATATGTCTTTAGAAATTTACTGGACTGATCTGATTGTTCCGTCACTGGGCCTTATGCTCCTTTGAATTTAAAGGCCTAATAATTCACTGACAAGCTACCATTCAGTAGTTTTCAACTTGATTTCTTCAGTCTAATTTCATGAGCATTTTTGTGTCACCCTTGGGTAATTTGTCAGAATAACTAAAACAGGTTTGCAACAGTACTTATAGAAAATATAAAAATGTACAAACTAGAGTACTGTTGGTCATGATCTGTCACACTAGGACACCTTGTCAGAAAAACCTCAGCATAATTTATTGTGTACAAACAACACTACAGTGAAACCCCTCTATAATGGACACCTAAGAGACTGAGGGAAAGTGTCCTTGATTCGGGATTGTCCTTAATTGTGAGTTTAAATCAAGAAGAGAATAAACATAATTCCTGTCACTTCATCCATACCTAGGAGCTTTATAATATCATGCTTCGGTACGGGGTTGAAAACATCTGAATAAACAGTTTTAAATAAACAGTTATTCTAGCAAGATCAATGTTCTCGTGCCTTGTTCTGGAAATTCGGAGATTAAACCATAGTATAAAAAATACGTATTATAATGGTATTGGGTAACAGGTCATGGTTGTGTTTGCATTACCTGTGCTAAATTTTTAACTGTTACACATTTTGGTGTGTTTAATTTTCGCCTTTTTGAACAGAAAGGCCAAAAAGGCCAATTACTAACAACGGCCAAAATACCCCAATTTACGGTAGTGGTTTTTAGTATACAAACCTGATGGAGCGAGTCTTTATACAGGATCTTGCACTTGTAGGTTAATGTTCCGTCACTCTCTGCATCACTTTGACCTTTTTCAGATGTTTCTGCTGGTCTTTCGTCTGGCACATTGGCTCTTTCTTTAAACGATCGAAATGCAATAATTAATATTGACCGGACTAATCAGAAATGTCCAAATAACCATTTTATCCATTTAAGAAAATTATATTACATTGAAAAGTCTATTTATAGAAAAATAGTACGGCGACCGCTAGAAAGTGTTTCACTGATAAATCTGTATTGTCTACAGGCATAAATCAATAAGTAACAGCGTGCGCTATCTGATGTTATCTTATCCGTCAATAAATCAAACGAAATTAATATGGATGATGTGGTTGAGATGCTGTTTTTGAATCAGTTATAAATTATTACATGTATACTGAACCAAAAAAGAAACTTCGCCAAGTTTGATTGTAGAAATGTTAGTACAGTTTCAATCCTTTTGGCTGAAAGCTTACATTTTTGTAAAATAATGTATTGTGGTTCTTTTAAAATCGTCATTTTGGAGGAAAGGATCAGATTGATTGATGAATTTTAAATTAAAATAAGGTAGGGGTCGTTTATAAAGTTAACAATCAGTAGCGTGTGACCGCCGTGTGGGATGCTGACTGCCTGACAGAGACGTCGCATTGAGAGCACAAGTTTGTTAATGTCGGCCTGTGGAATATTATTCCATTCTTCAAAAAATGCTGCTCGAAGGTTGTTAACGTTGTTTGGAGGGTACCCTTGAACAACTGTCACATACTTTGCGAAAGTTTCTTTTTTTGGTTCAGTAGCCTATATTATTGAGCCACGTATTCATATTTTGTTTAATTTAACCTGAGTTTATTTGATCATTATTTAATCATATTTGAGTATTGCATTATCAACTCAATTTAGTAAATGAAAATATTTAACTAAGTATCTTATCAGGAGCCACATGTTAATGAAATATTCATGTGTAAATCATCAGAAAAAAACACAATTTCTTTTATTTCAGCTACCTGACCAGGTTGCTAATAAACTAACTTCTTAACGATGTCCATGGTCATAAAATGTGTTTATCGGTGAAATTTATTCATACGTCAATAATGTAATCGTTTCATGCAATGTCTCGTTCATTGAGCAACACGCCGTGCTATGTTATGTCGTGTTTTAGGAAAACACTTCATTTTTCTTGCACAGATTTTCAATGTCTACATTGATCACATTTCTCGACTTCGGGAAACTTTTAAAGGCCCAACCTTTCTTCTCGGACGTGAGGTTTTCTCTACGAAGATACTACACAAAAAAAGTCAAATCCTTAATCCTCTCTACAGTTTTTTCTTTGAAATTGCATACCTTTCACTAGCGGTTTTCTAATTGTTTTTCGTTCATATAGGCTTTCATTCGTTTCTGGACACCCCTAACCCAAACCCTAACCCTAGCGCGCTGAGGCTCAATACTTCCGCCAAGATCGCTAGATAAATAACTTGCGAAGTTCTCAATCAGCTTCTGCCTAATCACAACTGGCAGCTTGGGCGAACTTGCTGGCGTCGACGAAGCCCTAACCCCCCGATCAGCTTCATGCAGTGATGGAGGAGGCTCGATAGCTGAACTGCTCCCACGACCGCTCTCCGGGCCTCCTTCGTCACCTTGCACTTTCATAGGATTGATCTCTATCTCATCGTCGGAGCTGCTCATAGATAACCCTTGCTCACTCGCGCCTCCCGGTGGGATCTCCCATGTCATATCCTCTACTTCTCGGGATTCTTTGCCTTCCGGCGCGACTGTTCTCGAGTCATGCAGTGAGCTTGTCCCTCCAAGTGGAGTGGAATGTCTGCCACTATGGCAGGGCAGTCTGCCACAGGACAAAACCTGTATGCCCTTCCGCGGTAGTTCAATTCTCCGCGCAGCCGGGTGTAGTTTGCGTATAATGCACAGTTGTAACTGCTGCCCATCAGCTCCCTGTGCTGACGCTTCAGATGAGGCGTTAAACGTTTGACATTTACGCCGCACACGGGACATCTATATGCAAGCCTCCGTGCCGGCATTTTTAACTGATGATGATTTTTTCAGACAGTAGTAAAAACACGTCTGCTTCTGTCGAAATACAGCCAGACACAAGGTTTTAATGCACGTTTTTGCAAGGGCTGCAACTTTGAAACCGGAAGTGAAAAGTCTAGGATATTTTGCGGCAATCTAGCACATGGTAAGTACTGCAAAGGGGCCAAATTTCATTTTGATAGCATCATGGAAACATTATCAAATCGACCTGCCAATTTAGGGATTTTTTTAAAAGGACTAAAAGTCTTATGTTGGCATAAGCCGGTTTCTTATATCCAACAAAGACAAATCTTGCCCGAATTTTATTATATATCGAGTACAATATATATTCCAAGTTTCATTAATCTAGCACTTCCGGTTTAGAAACTGCAATAGAAAATTCATATCATGTTACCCAAATAGCCTAGTTTAATATTTCCATTGTTTCCCTAGGATTATCAAGATGAAATTCCGAACATTGATAGAGCTGCTTAAGATGCAAATTCCTGCCAAATTTCGTGCACTTTGCACTTCCGGTTTCAAAATTACAGCCATATGCCAGTTTTCTATGCACGTTTATTTCAACGTCTGCAACTTTAAAACCGGAAGTGAAAAGTACAGGATATTCGGCGGAAATCTGGCCCATGCCGAGTACTACAAATGGGCCAAATTTCGTGCACTTTGCACTTCCGGTTTCAAAGTTACAGCCATATGCCTAAATTCCCTAAGTCATATGTGGCAGTAAGGCAAGGGAATGCACTTCACCGATTGTGAAATAAAGGCCATGGTATAACAATATCGGTTATAACTTGTAATCATACCCCGGTATGTCCGACGATGGCTCTAAAATTATTACACTTGGTTGTATCTTGGGGTAGGCAAAATCATGGTTTGATATACAGTGGACTTGACCTTGGACTGACCTCCAAGACTTGGGTAGGATTGGTGAAATAAGAGCCACAGTATAACAAATCTTTCTAACCCATTTGACTTGTTCTACAGTGGATCCAAGGGAGATAACTGCTACCTAGGAACGACAACTCTTGTCCTATGGTGGCTCCCAGAATTCATACCCATTTTGTTTTACAGTCGCTCTCTATTTCTAACACTCGTTTCTCGATTGCGACAATTTAGAGGCCATGGTAAAACAACATGGGTTATAACATGTCATCCTACCCCAGTATGTCCGATGATGGCTCTAAAATTATTACACTTTGTTGTATCTTGGGGTAGGCAAACTCATGGTTTGTTATACAGTGGACTTGACCACCACCTCACTTTCAAGATTTTGGGGAAGAGAGGGGGCCACAGTATAGCAATTTTTCTACCCCATTTGACGTGTTGTACAGTGGATCCAAGGGCGATAACTGCTACCTAGGAACGACAACTCTTGTCTTATGGTGGCTCCCAGAATTCATTCCCGTTTTGTTTTACTGCGGCTCTCTATTTCTAACACTTGTTTCTCGATTGCGACAATTCAGGGGCCATGTTATAACAATATGGGTTATAACATGTCATCCTACCCCAGTATGTCCGACGATGGCTCTAAAATTATTACACTTGGTTGTATCTTGGGGTAGGCAAAATCATGATTTGTTATACAGTGGACTTGACCTTGAACTGACCTCCAAGACTTTGGGGTAGGATTGGTGACATAAGAGCCACTGTATAACATATCTTTCTAACCCATTTGACTTGTTCTAAAGTGGATCCAAGGGCGATAACTGCTACCTAGGAACGACAACTCTTGTCCTATAGTGGCTCCCAGAATTCATACCCATTTTGTTTTACAGTGGCTCTCTATTTCTAACACTTGTTTCTCGATTGTGACAATTTAGGGGCCATGGTACAACAATATGGGTTAAAACATGTCATCCTACCCCAGTATGTCCGACGATGGCTCTAAAATTATTACACTTTGGGTAGGCAAAATCATGGTTTGTTATACAGTGGACTTGACCTTTTATTGACCTTGAGGCCTTGGGGTAGGGGGTAAGGACTTGTAAGCCACTGTATAACCATTTCCCTACCCCAGCTGACTTTTTATGTGATGGCTCTTATGGGGAGATGACTCCTACCAAGGGAAATAATTAAGACACTGTATAACAATTTCCCAACCCCAGCTGACTTGTTATGCGATGGCTCTTATGTGGAGATCACTCCTACCTAAGGAAATAACTATGTATATAATTTTGTCATATAATGGCTCCCACATTTTCTGGGTTAGACAATCACTTTTTGAAAGGTCACTGTGACTTAACCTGAAGTTGTTGAAGCTTCAAACCTTTACCATAACCAGCATTTGTAGAGTAGTTACAAAGGGCAACAACTCCAAAATTTTATCAGCAATGGTTATCGCCCTTTGCCTTACAAGTCCTTTCTGTAGCAATTTTCCTAATGGGTTTGACATGTTAACCCTAAACTTTTTTGTCTTATGACCTTGAACCATGACCAATATAGGAAAGTTGGTCCCCAGACCCAACTGAGTTGAACCATATAGGTTTCATAAGGGTCAAGGTCATAGGTCACGTGATATAATAGAATGACTGTTGAGAGCCCTTCTGTGACATTACGCTAACCCAGAGAGCCACTCTGCAACAAAACGCAGAGCCTTGGTCGGACAGCTCAGAGCCACCACATAGCACCAGAGCCACCGTAGATCAGAGCCTTTATATTACGGCAGAGCCACTGTAGAGGAGTCCATCATATAGCATTTTCACAACCCTAACCCTAACCACTGCCATCAGCAAGTCTTTACATATATGAAAATATCTATCTAGATTTCATCATTTTCAAGTGTGTCTACTTCTCCAATGCAACTAACGTGAAAATTTTTCAATTCACAATGTGATTCACACGTTGACAATTCATACGAATCAGTTTCAGATGATGACGATTCTTCACTCGATTTTGATCATGTTATACGTTAATTAAGTCATCTGAATTATGTGGTTGATCGCTGAAAAAATATGAAAAATCAACTTCTGGTGACTTTGCGCACGTATTAAATTCTTTTGTTCGTTTTGGTGACAAATGTCCTTTCTTAAACATAAGCTCTATCCCTTCGGCTTCCTCCACAGCTCCTTCAATAATCTCGGTAACTGTTTCCTGACACATATCATACACTGTATGCTCCTGCTCTGCCATGATATTCTGTAAAGATATCCTTTCCACGACGATAACGTATTTAAACGTGACAAAATTTTGGCTTTACCAAAATCCGACCATGATTTACTGGAGGACGCCCGAAACGTATTTAAACGTATAAAAAATCGCGTTTCAAAACCCGACTCTGTCTTCGTAGAAAACCCGTGGATATTTATTTCCTTTTTAGCTCGACTATTCGAAGAATAGTGGAGCTATCCTACTCGCCCCGGTGTCGGCGTCGGCGTTCCCGTCGGCGTCCGTTAAACAAATGCGTTAAACAAAAAATGCACTTTGATCACTAACTTGAAAACTACTTATGATATCAACTTGAAACTTGGAATAAATATTCACCATCAAATTCTACATCATTACCAACAACACCCATAACTCTGCTACAAATATTTTTCAAGTTATGCCTCTTTTTTGCTTAAATTTTGCGTTAAGCAAAATATGAACTTTGGTCCATAACTTATAAACTACTTGAGATATCAACTTGAAACTTGGAATATGTATTCACCATCTAATTCTACATCATTACCAACAAGACCCATAACTCTGCTGTCAATATATTTCAAGTTATGCCCCTTTTTCTTATATTTTGTGTTGAGCAAAATATGCATTTTGCCCATAACTTTAATACTACTTGAGATATTGCCTTGAAACTTGAAATATATTTTCACCATCAAAATCTACATCATAACCAACAAGACCCATAACCCTGCTTCCAATATTTTTCAAATTATGCCCCTTTTTCACTTACATTTTGTGTCAAGCAAGATATACACTTGGGCCTTAACTTCGTTATGAATGGAGGGATTTCAAAATAACTTGGCACAAATGTTCACCATGACAAGGCGGTGTGTCGCGTACAATACCCATGCCTGTAGGTCCAATGTCAAGGTCACTGTTACTAAAAATAGAATTTTCTTGTTTAGGCTGTAACTTCGTTATGAATGGAGGGATTTAAAATAACTTTACACAAATGTTCACTATAACAGGGCGGTGTGTCGCAAACCATGCCCATGCCTGTAGGTCCAATGTCAAGGTCACTGTTACTAAAAATAGAATTTTCTTGTCCAGGCTGTAACTTCGTTATGAATGGAGGGATTTCAAAATAACTTTACACAAATGTTCACTATAACAGGGCGGTGTGTCGCAAACCATACCCAAGCCTGAAGGTCCAAGGTCAAGGTCACTGTTACTAAAAATAGAATTTTCTTGTCCGGGCTATAACTTCATTAGAAATGGAGGGATTTCAAAATAACTTGACACAAATGTTCACCATGACAGGGTGGTGTATCGCGTACCATGCCCATGCCTGTAGGTCAAGGTCACTGTTACTAAAAATACAATTCTCTTGTCAGGGCTGTAACTTCATTAGGAATAGAGTGATTTCAAAATAACTTGACACAAATGTTCATCATGACAAGGTGGTGTGTCCCTTACCATGCCCATGCTGTAGGTCCAATGTCAAGGTCACTCTTTCTAAAATAGAATTTTCTTGTCATGGTTGTAATAACGTTAGGAATAGAATAATTTCAAAATAACTTGGCAGAAATGTTCACCATGACAAGGTGGTGAGTCATGTACCGTGTCCATGCCTGTAGGTCCAAGGTCAAGGTCACTGTTACTAAAAATAGAATTTTCTTGTCCGTGCTATAACTTTCTTTTGAATGGAGGGTTTTCAAAATAACTTGGCACAAATGTTCACCATGACAAGGCGGTGTGTTGGGTATATTACCCATGCCTGTAAGTCCAAGGTCAAGGTCACAGTTACTTAAACTTGAATTGACTTGTTCGAGCTATAACTTCTTTATGAATGGATTTCAAAACAAGTTTTCTAACAAATTCAGAAATATTTCATAGTTATTCCCCTATTCAGTTTTATAGTTATGGTACATTAAGGAATTATTTCTGTTATTTGAAATGAATGTCTCCCTTACCATTCACTTGTTAATATTTTTCCTGATTGAACATGAATGTATGGCCATAGTTGTTATTGTTTTAATCTTTAAATTGCATTTGTTTCAAATGATTCGAATAGTCGAGCATGCTGTCTCTTGTTTAAAAAAGTACCCCCTTTGATGGCTTTTTCGAAGAACACGGAATCATCGATCAGTATTTTTTCACTATATGTCCTTTGAATGCATCGCATATTTTCTCTCATACATCATATAGTAAGAAATTGTTTACAAATGATTCTTAAATTAGTAATTAAATCGAAGTCCAATTTTAAGGAAAAAATCTATTTACGTTGTTGCTGTTTCTTCATCTTTCATTGTAAAAATAAAAAAAGTGGACCAAAACAGTTATCCATTATGTTAGAAAATACTTGTATCTACCAAGTTCTCATTACTTACTCGGGTACTGAACTTCAGTACTCAGCGAAACCCTGCTACCTACTAACTAATTGAAAATGACATTTTTGCAATGACTGTTAATTAATGACTGTTAATTAGATTAATTGATTTACGGAATTTTCCGTTACAGTCTTCCAGCGATAAACCGAATTTTATGCCGTATTGTTTAATCCATTGCTTGAAAGAGCGTTGAGATTCGGGATTTTAACGCACTATTCTTGTAATGCATATTTCACCGTTTTTACCGAAGAAAAACCGTAACGTTAGATAAAGTGTTTTACCGTTATTTACTCCTGGGTTATAGTATAGCTGTAATGGAAATTTGAAAAAAGTGCTCTATTGTGTTAAAATCGAGCATCATGCGACCTGGAAAATTCAAAATTAATGGTTTGTGTTGGAATTCTAATAAAATGTGGTCATTGGCTGAACGGTTTAAGTAATAGCCTTTAATGTAATGTATTACATATTTCATTTAAAGTTGAGGATAGTTATGATAATGTGATTTAGAATAGCTGTTAAAGCAGTAAGTTCACTTTTGTTCCCATAGCACCTAATTGCAAGCATGTATTGCATGAATCACTTTCCTGTAACCCGTTTATAAATAAACAAATGTACATGTGTGGATTATTTAGCCAACTTTAAAAATCTTGTTGAAAGTTACCTTAGGGCTATTCCATTTAAAACATATATTCCACCCCAGGAAGGCACTTTCAAATTAGACCACCCCCATTAGAAGCAAATTTAATGGAAAACAGACTCCCCTATAGAATTTTTTTTCTTCAATGTTGGTCCACCCATAGAAGTGATTTTTTCTAAGCCTTATAAATTTTTTTATGTTGAACATCATTCATAAATACATGCTTCGTGCCTGGAGTTCATATTTATCTGCCGTATTATTGTTAAGTCTACCACATTCTCAAATCTCACATTCTAAAGAAACTTGTTGTTTTATTTCTAATAACTGTCTAACATTGGAATTGTAGTATCATAATATAAAATATATGCATCATGGCCGAGTTTTATTTTTATTTCCCAACAACTTGCATTGGATAGTGTCCCAGGAAGATAGAGGAAAATCTGTTCTTATTATGTTTGCCTTGGGTGTAATGAAACTGTAAACTTTAGTGTAGCAGTTTTCATATCGCAATACAAACAAAATCTGTTTATTTGGATTTGCTACCTCTTGCAATTCTATGGCAACCAGTACAACACATTCTAAGTCTGCATTCAAATAACAATAGAAGGAAACTTATCTATTGAGACATATAAGCGGGGTGGCTATACAGTGACTTAGAATGTTGTGCACACACAAAATCACTCTGGCCTTTTCTCAAACATTCAGACAAATTTTGTTTGAAATGTCTATGGATGTTATAGAAAATGACAAACCATAGAGGTTGAATGTCGATGAAAGTGCTATTTAACTGTATAGTGCCCTTTTTCTAAAAATCGGTCCAGAAATTACTGAGAAATAAGAAAAAAACCGACCTGAAGCAGGTGATTTTTTCTTATATATACATGTGTGCACGACATTCTAAGTCATAGGTGTAGCTACCCAGCATTCAAGTGTGTTCCATTACACACTTGGGGTAAAGCATTATAATTTTGGGGTATCTGCTATATGCTTAAATAATAGTGGCATTGTTAAATCTTTGGTCATTTTGTCAAACTGCTAAAATAAAAATACTAGGTATTGCAGGACTTGTTCGTTTTAGAAATTGACTGGTTACTCCATATATACTTGTATAGGGATTTTATTGCTGAGGGAACAGTTTAGATCCAGATCATCCAGCACTAATGACCAGGATCTAAACTGGTTCCCTTCTTGTCAGTAATAACCTTTTGAATTTTAATGCCTGATTTTTGCCGACTAATTTGGAACTACACTGTTGACCAATTTTTACAGCAATATCTCATGGGGTCAAGCGTTAAGAAGTAAATATTCTTGTATCTTCGACAATGTGCTGTCACACTGAATATTATAAGAAAAACACAAGCTATGCAAGATTTAAAAACATTTTAATATGGAAAATCTCAAAAACAGCATCATGAGCTTTACTGTCAGAGGATAAAAACAATAACTGATGACACATTCATCTTCTTTGTGATAAGAATTGCCAGGTCAGCACTATAAGGGTGAATGAGTAACAAAATATTTTTCAAAGTTCCCAGAAAATGCAAACACCAAAGAATATAACTTGAGTGTCATGTGACTACCTAGTTATTGTTTACATACTATACTTGATTTTCCCCCACAGACACTGCCATTGTTAATACATGAAAAAATGTATATGACTACGATTGTCGCATAAAAATTTAACAGAATTGCCATTAATACTATTTGAGTGATCTGTTGCTTTTGCTTTGCTAACACTGTAGTAAAACCAAGTAAATCTTTTCTCATACTTCCCAGAGTTGAATTTTTTTTCACTATCACGCTTTTACACATTAGCGGAACAAATCGAACTGTCCGTAGCAGACTCCAGCAAAGGGGGGATTTTTAATTGGATGTGGGGGATAAATATATTCTATTTTGAGGGGGGAATGGGGCCCAATTTCTTCAAATATTTGGCATAAAAAACCACTGGACTTCAATCTTTAAAATGACGTAAGTGGCATTTCTTACTATGCATTTCACTGTTAACATAAGACTCTTTAGTCAAAATGTATTAACAGAATCACATGCCAATCGCAGAGAAACTTGTTGGAAGTTCTATCTAAATATAGTGACAATCAAACGTCAAAATTGTGCTAAAATCACCATAAATACAGTTTCCTTTGGCATGGCTAAATTGTTAGTTATTACGAAAAATAACGACCAGATACAAATAATATTAATAACGATAACAGCAACCAAATTTTTGTAAGTTTCCATTTCGCAGTTTCAAAAGGTCATTGAAAATAAATACTGACGCCTTCTTGACACATTCTGAGATTTTTAAAAGTTAAAATTATGGTATTTAATAAATTTTATACTATTAAAATTCTATATCTGTATATGATGCTGGCCGCCGGTTAATACAATTAAATTACAGAAACTTATTTAGCAATCTGCGGCAATGCTGTGTCGGCCCCCTGCTGTGCCTTGCGAGAACAAGTCATGTTTGAAAATGGTTACACTTACAGTAACACAGCCTCATCCCATCGAACGTTTTGTTCACCACCGACCTCAACAACGTGATCTACGAGCGCAGTTGCTTCGGCATCTGTCCAGTTTTTCGATTTTTTTCCATCCGTTTCTTTGCCGAACGCTGTTTGTTTACGTCTGCGTTTGACAGGTGCCCGCGCTAAAAACCACGCGCCCGGAAACGGCCGTTTTTAGACTGGATCACTGTATTTCATGTCGTACGACGCGTCGTATCTTTCGATCGTAAGTTATATTTACGGCGGTCTTAATGAAACGCGTTTGTCACATTCATAAATTTTGTCGTAAATGGTGATCGCAGTTTACGATACGACACGATCGTAAATTCTTAATGAAACGCAGCCTTGATCTTGATATCATTTTGATAAACATTCTGACAAAGTTTAAAGAAGATCGCACCAAAACTACGACCGCTATAGTGCTAACGAGCTTTTTCTATCATTTGACCTAGTGATCTAGATTTCAAGTTCACATGACCCAGTTACGAACTTGATCTAGATATCACTGAGATAACCATTCTGATCAAGTTTAAAGAAGATCGGACCAAAATTACGACTGCTAAAGTGCTGACGAGCTTTTTCTATAATTTGACCTAGTGACCTTGATTTCAAGGTCACATGACCCAGTTTCGAACTTGACCTAGATATCATTGAGATAAACATTCTGATCAAGTTTGCAGAAAATCCCACCAAAATTAAGACCCCTAGGGTGCAGACAAGCTTTTTCTTTGACCTAGTGACCTAGTTTTAAGGGTCACATGACCCAGTCACGATCTTGTTCTAGATATCATTGAGATAAACATTCTAACCAAATTAAAAGAAGATCGCACCAAAATTAAGACTGCTAGAGTGCAGACAAGCTTTTTCTATAATTTGACCCAGTGACCTAGATTTCAAGATCACATGACACAGTTTCGAACTTGACCTAGATATCATTAAGATAAACATTCTGACCAAGTTTGAAGAAGATCCCACCAAAATTAAGACCCCTAGAGTGCAGACAAGCTTTTTCTTTAATTTGACCTAGTGACCTAGTCTTTAGGGTCACATGAACCAGTTACAAACTTGGTCCAGATATCATTGAGATAAACATTCTGACCAAGTTTAAAGAAGATCGCACCAAAATTACGACCGCTAGACGCACCGTGCAGACAAGCTTTTTCTATAATTTGACCTAGTGACCTAGATTTCAACATTATTTTGAAATGTGTTAAAGTGCAATACAACATGACCTTTCCGGGTTTTCCGGGAATTCGATTAACAAAGATATTGATTTATTTAAAGAAGGAGGCGCTTAAACAAGGTACCCAGTATCTGCAATTTTCGTACAGTTCGTATTGTTTCGTAAATGTAAAACAACACATTTTCAACTAAATCTAATTATTGATTCATATATTCGATTTTTAAATAATATTTAAAACGGCATTTTTCTTCCTCGTTATTAAATGGTCATTTCGACGTCTGCTAAAACCACTTTGATGATCGTTTAATTGGACCATTAATGAAACTAACTTGTCGCTTTCACCACATGACTTCATTATCCCGTGCGAGTTCATATTTACAATCAGTACAGTGCTGTAAACACATTTTATAAATACATACTGAAGGGAAGAATTCTTCCTGATTCTGTCGCTAAGGGTAATGTTTCTACTGACCGTGATAAAGGATTCAGGATTAATGTATTGAAACTGTTATTAATCGGGTGGCCGAATATTTACGTACCGGTACCTGTCAACATTACATAATTCGCCAGTTTTACGTTATTGTTCCGTTCGCAAAACCTACCTGGTTAGCAAGGATGTAAATACCAATACTTGTGTTAAAATAATCACAAATAAAGCAAAATATCTTCAGAATCTATTGTTTGCTTATTCCCGGTCGCTCCAGATTTTTCTGTTTCTGTGTCTGTTGTCTTTGTCCTTGCTCTTGCAATACAACCTGATTGTGGAGAGGAGAAAAGTTTAATAATTATAACATTTTGACATTTTATTACATCAAAAATTAATAAATCAACGGAAAAAAAGAAAAAAGTAAAACAGCATATGCTTAAAGTCCAATTCTTTGACACTCTCTGTCTTTTTTTGGTGTAATTGAGTTATAGTATCAAGGTACATTTCGAAACCACTTATTAAACCCGGTTTAGAGATCGTAGTTCGGTTCGAGGATTTATGATGGTGTATAGCGTTATACTTGTTTAATGTTGGTTAACTTTAAACAAGAGGGCCATGATGGCCCTATATCGCTCACCTGAGTACAAAAGTACTCTCAGCTTTACCCCAGGGCCTACGTTTAAATAATGCTGGTAAAGGTTCTCTTCACAATACTCAACACGAAATATCTAAGGTCTAGTCGCATTAGTTTGAGAGAAAAATGATTATTTATGTTTTCCTATATAAATCAATGTAAACTAAGAGAACCCTGGGGCGTGACCAATTTTGGCCCAGGGGACATAATTTGAACAAACTTGGTAGATATCCACTAGACAATGCTACATACCAAATATCTAAGCTTAAGGCATTGAGGTTTCCAGTAAGAAGATTTTTAAAAATTGCCTTTTTACATATTAAGGGCCCCCGGGGCGGGGCCAATATTGACCCCAGGGCCAACATTTAAACAATGTTGGTAAAGGGTCTCTTCACAATACTCAACACCAAATATCTAAGGTCTAGTCCTATTAGTTTCGGATAAAAATGATTTTTCATGCTTTCCTATATAAATCAATGTAAACTAAGAGAACCCTGGGGTGTCGCCAATTTCGGCCCAGGGGACATAATTTGAACAAACTTGGTAGACATCCACTAGACAATGCTACATACCAAATATGTAAGCTTAAGGCATTGAGGTTTCCAGTAGGAAGATTTTTAAGGTTTTCCTTTTTTACATATTTAGGGCCCCCAGGACGGGGCCAATTTTGACCCCAGGGCCAACATTTAAACAATGTTGGTAAAGGGTCTCTTCACAATACTCAACACCAAATATCTAAGGTCTAGTCCTATTAGTTTCGGAGAAAAATGATTTTTCATGTTTTCCTATATAAATCAATGTAAACTAAGAGAACCCTGGGGCGTGGCCAAGTTTGGCCCAGGGGACATAATTTGAACAGACTTGGTTACAGACATCCACTAGACAATGCTACATACCAAATATCTAAGCTTTAGGCATTGAGGTTTCAAGTAGAAAGATTTTAAAAGTTTGCCTTTTTCACATATTAAGGGCCCCCCGGGGCGGGGACAATTTTTACCCCAGGGCCAACTTTTAAACAAAGTTGATAAAGGGTCTTTACACAATACTCAACACCAAATATCCAAGATCTAGTCCTATTAGTTTTGGAGAAAAATGATTTTTCATGTTTTTCCTATTTAACTATATGAAAACAAAGAATCCTAGGGCGTGGCAGATTTTGGCCCAGGGGACATAATTTGAACAAATTTAGTGGACATCAATAAGAAAATGCTACTTACAAAATATCTAAGCTGTACGCATTGTGGTTTGTGAGAAGAAGCTTTTTAAAGATTTTCTATATAAGTGTATGTAAAATGAAGTGACCCCTGGGGCAGGGCCAATTTTGACCCCAGGGAAATAATTTGAACAATCTTTGTAGAGTTCCACTAGAGGGTGCTAAATGCCAAATATCTAAGCTCTAGGCCTTCTGGTTTCAGACAAGAAGATTTTTAAAGTTTTTCCTATATAAGTCTATATAAAATGAAGTGACCCCTGGGGCGGGGCCAATTTTGACCCCAGGGAAATAATTTGAACAATCTTTGTAGAGTTCCACTAGAGGGTGCTAAATGCCAAATATCTAAGCCCTAGGCCTTGTGGTTTCAGACAAGAAGATTTTTAAAGTTTTTCCTATATAAGTCTATATTAAATGAAGTGACCCCTGGGGCGGGGCCAATTTTGACCCCAGGGAAATAATTTGAACAATCTTTGTGGAGTTCCACTAGAGGATGCTAAATGCCAAACATCTAAGCTCTAGGCCTTGTGGTTTCAGACAAGAAGATTTTTAAAGTTTTTATAAGTCTATGTTAAATGAAGTGATCCCTGGGGCGGGGCCAATTTTGTCCCCAGGGAAATAATTTGAACAATCTTTGTAGAGTACCACTAGAGGATGCTAAATGCCAAATATCTAAGCTCTAGGCCTTGTGGTTTCAGACAAGAATATTTTTAAAGGTTTTCCTATATATGTCTATATAAAATGATGTGACCCCTGGGGCGGGGCCAATTTTGACCCCAGGGAAATAATTTGAACAATCTTTGTAGAGTTCCACTAGAGGGTGCTAAATGCCAAATATCTAAGCTCTAGGCCTTGTGGTTTCAGACAAGAAGATTTTTAAAGTTGTTCCTATATAAGTCTATTTAAAATGAAGTGACCCCTGGGGCGGGGCCAATTTTGACCCCAGGGAAATAATTTGAACAATCTTTGTAGAGTTCCACTAGAGGAAGCTTAATGCCAAATATCCAAGCTCTAGGCCTTGTGGTTTCAGACAAGAAGATTTTTAAAGTTTTTCCTATATAAGTCTATATAAAATGAAGTGACCCCTGGGGCGGGGCCAATTTTGACCGCAGGGAAATAATTTGAACAATCTTTGTAGAGTTCCACTAGAGGGTGCTAAATGCCAAATATCTAAGCTCTAGGCCTTGTGGATTCAGACAAGAAGATTTTTAAAGTTTTTTCATTTCGGTTGCCATGGCAACCAGAGTTCTGCATGGAATTGATTTCTTTGAACAGCTTTGGAAGAGCTTCATGCAAGGAACATCCGTGGCAAGTTTCATCAACTTTGGCCCAGGGGTTTAAGAGGAGATGTTGTTTAAAGCAAAAATTGACGACGCACGACGGACACAGGGCGATCCTTAAAGCTCACCATGAGCACAAGTGCTCAGGTGAGCTAAAAAGCGACAACTTTTAACGCGTTGTTTTTATTTAAGTAGTGGATTAACACTAATCGTAAATGTATCTAATGCTAATTCTTTAATCAAATCAGCACCAATATGTTGATTTTATTTTTATAACAGCAATTCGAGTCACAGAAGGATGATATAACTTCAATAATTTGATTCGGTTATATTGTTAGAAATAATTGTTTGATGCATTTTAGCCTATTATGTAGAAATGATCGTGTGATTGCGAGTTAACGAAGAAATTTGTGTATATTAAGTTGTTCATGCATGGCAAGAATGCTATTGACGTGATGACAATTATTAATCGAGAAAACTGATAGTAACGTAAAAAGAAATTATTTTAGTGTAATTTAATATTTGTTAACATGTGCAATAAATGTCTTCGCAAAGGTTTGTTGTATCTGTAACAAATGCAATGAATGTCTTCTCAAAAGTTTGTTGTATCTATACACATCTACAGGTTTCGGCCATTACCTTCCTCAAGTGTGAGGGATGTTATCTGAAGCTTCACCGCTATTCTCTCTGGGTGAGATGTTATTATAACTCCACTGACCTGATCTTATCAAGAGTTTAGGAGCTTTCAATGTCCAGCAAATTGTTAATCATGATTTGTGTTGCTCTGTTGTAAGAGAACTGCAGATCTTGAATTTATAAAATGTGTATGAGCCATTGGGTATGGTATTTTAACTAATTCGAAGTACACTTTGTAAATCTGTTAAATAACAGAAAAATAATAATTGGCACAGTCATGTACAATTAATTTCTTGGTTCTTCTGCTCTTACTATGTTGATTAAATATAAGAATAGCCTTTACATTTTGCTAGGCTTAAATTACCAGTACAAATTTACCAAATTTATGGTATTTTAACTAATTCGAAGTACACTTTGTAAATCTGTTAAATAACAGAAAAATAATAATTGGCACAGTCATGTACAATTAATTTCTTGGTTCTTCTGCTCTTACTATGTTGATTAAATATAAGAATAGCCTTTACATTTTGCTAGGCTTAAATTACCAGTACAAATTTACCATTTATAATGGTTATTTACATGATAACAACCCCAGTTCGTACTTATTTATCTTCAAATAATAACAAGTTATAATAAACAAGAAGGCATTAATAACATAACCATGTTTATTATCTCATAAATCATCAGAATGCGTTTAAGCTTCAATACTTGTGTATCATTTTGATTTGCTTTGGCTTAATTTTCGCGTATTTCGCGCTCCGGCCACTGCGTGAATTTTAAACTAAGTTTAAATTTATCATATATTATTGTTTCTGGTACGTATCCTAAACACGCTGAGGACTTACACTTTGTAATTAGTTGTCCATACCATTATTTGATAAACGTTTGAGGTATTAGATAATTATATTAATAAAGGAAATGAAATTAATTATTACTGTCGAATTTCGTTAGGAATATTTTGAATGTTACTGCAAAACTCGGACGACATTTAAGTGTGTGCAATTAAGATGGGCCAAGTTTAACCAAATAGTATCGTTTTTTAAGTAATTTTTAACGATTAGTTAGAGGATAAAACGGGTATGCAAACAAGGATTTGCGCGAATTTACGTGCGCGCAAAACAGTCTTTTTAAGCGATTGCACGAAATTTCGTGCCAGCAAAATTAAATGATACCACAATATGACAAGAAAGCAGAAATGACAAACAAAATATAAATCATAACACAAACCAATGTTGATCTGACTGAAATGATATATATACTAGTTATAACTTTAACAACAACATAATCATTGTGAAGTGAACTCTGGTTTTCTGTAGCAGCAATCGAAAACTAGTTTACAATCTGATCGTTACAGATTAAACAATCAAAGTGAAAAAAGGCGTGTCTTTGAAGGAGTTCAAGCGTAGTGAAATTAGCCGTGTTACAGTACACTGCGCAATTGATATATCCTCTGAAGATATGGACTTGTGTTGGTCAAGGAGTGGAATACAGTCTGTCGTTGGTACAAGGGGTGTGTTGAGCACATGCGCGTCTTTCTCCGATTGTGCAAACTACCAAAGCAATCTTGATGGAAGAAAGATAGACATCTCAATGGATCTTCTAAAGCTATGCTTTTATCCGGAAAAGCTTCTATTCGTACAGTTTTATGCTGACATTGCTCATCGCAGACCTAAAATCCGATTTCGTTTGTCCGTGAATTTGGGACCAGGAGAGTTGAGCGCCGGTCGCAGTTTAACCGATGATTTAGGTTTTGTAGCATAGGACAGATGGACAGCTTGTATGGCCCACGAAGACAGCCTGCCACCGTGTAGTATTTGGACAGAATCTGACGTAATTGCTGGAAAGATAACAAGATCCGCCGGTATACATGACATAATGCAGAGTAGTTCATTTGTTTTGGGACGGCGGCTGTTAGATACTTTGATACGAGACCTTTTTGAAGTCGGAAAAGTGGGAGTGTGCATCCGATTTGAAGACTTCAAAAAAGAGCTGTTGAGTTCAAAGCCAACGCTAGTAAAAGTGACGGGTGCTGTGACAGTGAATCAGCTTGCAATAATTTTGAGTGGTAAAAGGAGATTGCCAATTGCTATGGCTTATGGTAATATTTATCATCTACTAGAGAAGTCAAAGGTTGACATACAAAATGTACTAAAAGACGGCTTAGTAGAATTTGGGCTTTATCATTTTCCTGCTGTCCAGACATCTGATAGTCATGGAAACGCCATTTTGAATTGGTCCTCTCGGTGTGGAGTTTGGAAAATTATTGGACGAGAAGAAGAAAGAAATTCTGAGTGCCGTTCGTCTGCCGAAGTTTTGTCAATGCTAGTGGTGGCCGAATTGGAGAGGCGACGTATTGTTTACGCTAGCAAATTTGGGAAAGTACCTGAGAAATTGCCATGGATCGAAGAATGCTGTAGAAAAATGTCGCGAGAGAAGTTGTCTGATGAAGATCTCGTAAGAGAGTTAAGTTTCATTTCATGTGTTGCCCTGCTTATGAACGGCTGGTATGTTGCATATGATTGTATGGAGAAGCTCATGAGAGAAATAGCATTGGATCAATATCGCCTTCGAGACCTTGAGATCATGTCAAAATTTCTGTTGTCGCACATGAACAAATTTAAAGTATTGAGGTTACACCATAGTATTCCTGTCAAGATCTCGGAACAGAAAAGTAAAAGTGTGTGCAAGCAACATGAAGACTCTGAGAAATGCTGCGAAAATGCGAATGTAGAGACTGAAGGATCCAGTAATCGAATTCCAGACGATGAGGTTATCGTAGAGAACCAGAACATTTCATTTAGAGTTCCGAGATGTTTGCCTGTCGGTGTGTCAGGTTACAGGCGTTGGACATCTGAAGAGTTGGAAATTCTGCATCATGTTAAAGGCGAAAATGTGGAAATCAATTCCATGTATAAATCATACCAGCAAAAATGTATTGAGAACGGTGTGTCTTTTAGAACCGTTAAATCTTTTAAACATAAGATGGACAGACTGTAGAGAAAATACCTAAATCTAACATATGTTAACATGAATGATCCATATGGCAGAATAAATCTATCTATCTATGAGGTGGCAAGTAGAAAAGGTGAAAACGCAACACTGAAATCACTAAGCTTAATTCAGACAGAAATGCATGGAAAAGGGAATTCCATTCAGAACCTTCAGATCCTTTGAGAAGAAATTTAGTAGACTACAGCAAAACTCTGATGACCGAAAATCGATAGCTCACTTATGATTTGCAGTATTAACTTGTGACATGTATTATCTTTATTTGTGCTAAAAAAATTAACAGAAAATTGCCTTCTCTGTGTTATTTTCAATGTCATTTATTGACATAAAGGGCATTTTAAAAGAGAGTGTAGATCTCGGAAATTGCATTTAGTATTGGATACAAGGATTGAAATAAGCTTTTAACGTATCCGTTTGCTTTTGACGATGATGACGACGACGACGACGATGATGATCATGATGATGATGATTATGATGATGGTCATTAGTTCTATAAACTTCGTATGACGTCTTAAAAGATATGAATTGCAATATTATATACATTCGATATATTTCTATACCGGCACAACCAGTTTCCGGCTGTCTAACGGTTTATCGCAACACGATATTTAATCAATATTCAACTCATTTTTAAATGGGATTGAACAAAGTATTTCATAAACCATTGGTGAAAAACAAATAAAGTTCACTGACCTTTATTTTTGTTTTATGCTCTCCAGAATGCCGTATGCCACTTCCTCCAAGGGGAATCTCTGTGACCAGTTTTCTGCGGGTTGACTAATAGTACACTTCACACAAAAATTGTGCGCGACACTGAAATAATATTTTCAGAAACTGTAACTTTAAACATGTTTTTACTATTGGGAACTGTTTTAAACTGTTCTAAACCGTGTTTAACTAAAAATAAACATATTTACAAATGTTTGGACTGTTAGTTGTTTAAATTTTACAATTTGGGCAAATGAAAGTATCACCTCTCATTAAAAACCTCACTTTATAGCAGATCCCAAGATGAACCCAGGCTATGTCATCATCATCTCTTGCAGGTAAGATATATTTGAACGTCTGACCGTTGGCCATTGATAACAGCTGTAAATATGTTATCAATGTTCACCTCCACGGGACGCTGACCCCGTCAGACAGATGGAGGAAAAAGATTTGAAATGATTTTTACAATGTTAATTCAGAAGTCGTATAATCAAATTGGAATCATTTATAATTACACAAAACATATTGCACATTTTCCAGTGAATGGCAGATAGTCCTATATATCCAGAATATGGCCTATTGCACAAATCCCTACTGGCCGATTTGAAATGATTGTTACTATGTTAATTCAGAAGTCGTATAATCAATCTGAAATCATTTATAATCACACAAAACATATTGCACATTTGCCAGTTGACGGCCGATAGTCCTATCTATCCAGAATGTGGCCTATTGCACAAATCCCTACTGGCCGATTTGAAATGATTGTTACAATGTTAATTAAAACATCCAATAATCAAGCATAAATCACAAGTCATTATCAACGATAAACTAAATCAAGCCACAAACTACTAGCCATTCAGTCGTCGACAGGAAGAGGCTCAGCAGCACATTCCTGCATGTATTGTTGAATCCTAGCATCTGTATCGGCCAACCTTTTCTTGTGAAGAATCGACTTTCTCTCATTCTTCAAACGATTGGTTATATATATTCTTCAAACGTCAGATCAGTAGAAGGAGAGAAGTTGGATAACCAAATATGCTCCTCCACACCTTCTCTTATGACTTGGTTGACTAAACCTTGTGTAATGGCCGCATTTATCTTGTAGAATTCATTAGCCTTTGCCTTGATGAAGGCTCGCTGAAGCGGGTTGAGCAGATCTTTATTTGCCTGGTTATCGATGCCGTAGAAAGGCTGAATTCTCTTTGTAATCTTGTCCGGCAGGTCTTGGAGCGTGGTGTTTGTTCTAAAACAAGATTACATTAAAGGTGGATGAGGCGTGCTCTTAGTTTCTGTTCAACTTAAATTGAAATGTATAAATTTATATTTAATAGGTACAATAACACCACTTAACGTTAAAATGAACTTCTATGGATTGATTATTCAAGAAAATGAGATTTTGGGGTAAAACAGTAGAAAAACTCAATTAGTCATTTTTACAATAAAAAACCCAATGCAAGACGACAAAATCCTTTGCCAAAATGCCTTAAAATGTTGATAGTATACAAACAATATAGTATGGAATAAAAACACACCATTTACTTTTTAAATCGTTGTTTATTAATTTTTAGAAAGTCATTAATTTTTGTGTACAATTCATTTTTCGTCAAAATTTTACTGTTCAACATAATGAATAGACTTATTGAATTCAAAGATAAAATGAAAAGGAATAATACCATACCCTGGCGCTTCAGAAGGTGGAGGTTTCCTTTTCAAGGACAGGCCGGTGGATTTTTTCACTTTCGTCAATGTAGGACGTTTCGGTAAAGGATTATGCTCGAGGGTACTTGTTTGCAGAGGCTGTGCAAAGGCGACGGGGGTACTTGTTTGCATAGGCTGTGCATATGCGTCGATAGCAGCTACAATTGGGGTAATATCAAGTGAATCTGTCCGTATGCCTAATGTCTGTGCAGATCCTGATGCAGTCACAACGGCGTTAAGCCCAGCCCTGAAGAATTTCTCAAGGGTTTGTATAGCGTCCTCTTTTGGCTGACTGGTTTGTGCTGGTGATTACTTCACTGACTAAGTTTTCAACAGTATTTGTTTATCCCTGCACATTATCAGTTAATCTATTAACCTTATCCTTTAGTTCCGTATTTTCTTGTATAAGGTTAGCCATTTGTAAATCCTCCGAGGCTTGTTTGGCTTTCATAGTATTTGTTAATCCCTGCAAATTATCAGTTAATCGTTGAACCTTATCTTTTAGTTCCGTATTTTCTTGTATAAGGTTAGCCATCTTTAACTCCTCAGAGGCTTGCTTGGCTTTCATAGACGCCAACTGTTTTTGCACTTTGGCAATTTCGGACGCCACAAAACGCTCCGACTTCTCTATTAATGCCGTAACGAATTGTTCATCTGAGCAACTCATGTTGTCAAGTTCTGAAAATAAATAAAATATAAGTGGAACAAAAACTGCAACGTTTTCATTAATTGAAATCCTAGCAATTAAATAAAGTTATAGCCGTCATTTTTCATAAAAATCAATTATAGCTGGATATGTTTTTAATAATTTGAATATATTATTTTTTGCAGAGTATATCAGCATTGTAATTATGTAAACAATCGAGGTAAAATAATGTTAACCCTGCTTGTCGGTCTGTACGTAACTGATTTTAATTTGTTTTATTTTTTCACTTTCAATGTGAGATTGGAGTTTTTATAATGATCAAATGTTTGATTTAAATGAAAACCAATGGAAACAGATGTATTATGTGCTATTGATTAGGAATGACAAGAGGGCCCTGATTGCCCTATATCGCTCACCTGAGTATATAGTACAATACATTTCAACGAGATTGTGTGAAGATAAACATTTAGTTATGTTTTTGACAATGTATTAATGATGATGCTTTTATTTTAATATTATTTTAATATATTTTATATATTCTGAGTTTAGGATGTGATCAAAGGGCAATAACTCAAAAAGTATGACAGCAAGAGTTACGGTTCTTGTGCACTTAACTTTTCCTTAATGAGACCTATCTACCTATAAAGCTTCAAGTTTGCATCTCTTATAATTTTCTAGATATCGCCCGGACAAAAATTAAGTATAAAAATGTAAAAGGGCAATAACTCAAAAGATATGAGAGCAAGAGTTATAGTTCTTATGCACTCCACTTGTTATTAATGATTTCTATGTACTTATAAAGTTTGTTTCATATTTGTACCACAAATACTTTTTTAGATATGGCCCGGACAAAAATTAAGTATAAAAAATTTAAAAGGGCAACAAATCCAAAAATATGATAGCAAGATTTATAGTTCTTATGCAATGCACTTTTCATTAATAAGATCTATCTACTTATAAAGTTTCAAGTTTGTACCTGAAATACTTTTTTAAGATATGGCCCGGACAAAAATTAAGTATAAACAATTTAAAAGGGCAATAACTAAAAAACAATGCTATCAGAGTATTTCGCGCAGTACAAAAGTCCCCTAACGGTGAACACTCCTATCTATCTGTAAAAAAACTTATCAATAAGTTATTGCAGAACAATCATGTGACCTTTGAACTCGGGTGAAAAAGGTCGTGAACAATGTTCGCATTGGGGTTTAAATGTATACCAAGTGTCATTAAAAGATCTTCAGTACTTATTGAGTTATTGCATTTTAAAGATTTTTCTATTTTTAGTAACAGTCACGTGACCTTTGACCTCAGGCAAAAAATAAAAGGTCGTGCATAATTGTCACATTGAGGTTAGGGTTAGGGTTAGGGTATAGGCATTTTGACGAGATGGGGAGCTCGAGATGGGGAGCATGCAATTTTATTGGTCGATTTAATCACGTGGTATTTGCATATATGTGCGCGCATCATATGCGTGCGCATCCTTGTAGTCAGTTGAGAAGCCATCTTGATGCTGTGCATGTGTGTTTGTTTAGAATATTTTTAGGATTATTTATGCAAGGTTAGTGTCTTTTGTTTTGTTTGAGCCACATGATCGATTGGCTGACTGAATGATTGATTGATAGATCGATGAATGATGACTAATGATGATAATTTGAGCATGCAAATCGTTCATATATAACGCAGGGAGCCATGGAATATGGAATAGCTGTGACGTCATGCATAGACTTATAGTACAGAAAATGGCGCGAAACAGAACAAAGGAATCTATTTTTAGTAACAAAGCTAACTAACCATAACCTTCTATAACCCTCTATATATTGTTATGTAAGAACATTTACTTGAACCAGATTTGAAGTTAACTCAGAACCCTTAACCTTCTACAACCTTCTATAACCTTCTCACACCTAACCCTAACCCTAACCCTCTATAACCCTAATAACCCAGCCTATAACCCTCTATTATCCCGTCGATATTCTTCTATAACCCTGGTAAACATTTTTACATGTTTGAAGTTAACTGATAACCCTTAACCTTCTATAACCTTCTATTACCCACCATAACCTTTTATGGTCCAGGGGTAGCCCGGAGTGAGCACTTTCTATAACCCTGATAACCCAGCCTATAACCCTCTATTATCCCGTCGATATTCTTCTATAACCCTGGTAAACATTTTTACATGTTTGAAGTTAACTGATAACCCTTAACCTTCTATAACCTTCTATAACCTTCTATTACCCACCATAACCTTTTATGCTCCAGGGGTAGCCCGGAGTGAGCACATTCTATAACCCTGATAACCCAGCCTATAACCCTCTATTATCCCGTCGATATTCTTCTATAACCCTGGTAAACATTTTTAGAGGTTTGAAGTTAACTGATAACCCTTAACCTTCTATAACCTTCTATAACCTTCTATTACCCACCATAACCTTGGGTTAGGTTTAGGGTTAGGGCTAGGGTTGGGCTTAGGGGTAGGCAAAATCATGGTTTGATATACAGTGGACTTGACCTTGGACTGACCTCCAAGACTGGGGTAGGATTGGTGAAATAAGAGCCACAGTATAACAAATCTTTCTAACCCATTTGACTTGTTCTACAATGGGTCCAAGGGAGATAACTGCTATCTAGGAACGACAACTCTTATCCTATGGTGGCTCCCAGAGTTCACACCCATTTTGTTTTACTGTGGCTCTCTATTTCTAACACTTGTTTCTCGATTGTGACAATTTAGGGGCCATGGTATAACAATATGGGTTATAACATGTCATCTTACCCCAGTATTTCCGACGATGGCTCTAAAATTATTACACTTGGTTGTATCTTGGGGTAGGCAAAATCATGGTTTGTTATACAGTGGACTTGACCTTGAACTGACCTCCAAGACTTTGGGGAAGGATTGGTGACATCAGCGCCACAGTATAACAGATCTTTCTAACCCATTTGACTTGTTCTACAGTGGATCCAAGGGCGAAAACTGCTACCTAGGAACGACAACTCTTGTCCTATGGTGGCTCCCAGAATTCATACCCATTTTGTTTTACACTGGCTCTCTATTTCTAACACGTTTCTCGATTGTGACAATTTAGGGGCCATGGTATAACAATATGGGTTAAAACATGTCATCCTACCCCAGTATGTCCGACGATGGCTCTTAAATTATTACACTTGGGGTAGGCAAAATCATGGTTTGTTATACAGTGGACTTGACCTTGAATTGACCTTGAGGCCTTGGGGTAGGGGGTAAGGACTTGTAAGCCACTGTATAACAATTTCCCTACCCCAGCTGACTTGTTATGTGATGGCTCTTATGTGGAGATCACTCCTACCTAAGGGAAATAACTATGTATATAATTTTGTCATATAATGGCTCCCAAATTTTCTGGGTTAGACAATCACTTTTTGAAAGGTCACTGTGACTTAACCTGAAGTTGTTGAAGCTTCAAACCTTTACCATAACCAGCATTTGTAGAGTAGTTACAAAGGGCAACAACTCCAAAATTTTATCAGCAATGGTTATCGCCCTTTGCCTTACAAGTCCTTTCTGTAGCAATTTTCCTAATGGGTTTGACATGTTAACCCTAAACTTTTCGTCTTATGACCTTGACCCATGACCTATATAGGAAAGTTGGTCCCCAGACCCAACTGAGTTGAACCATATAGGTTTCATAAGGGTCAAGGTCATAGGTCACGTGATATAATAGAATGACTGTTGAGAGCCCTTCTGTGACATAACGCTGAGCCAGAGAGCCAGAGCCTTGGTCGGACAGCTCAGAGCCACCACATAGCACCAGAGCCACCGTAGATCAGAGCCTTTATATAACGGCAGAGCCACCGTATAGGAGTCCATCATATAGCATTTTCACAACCCTAACCCTAACCCAACTAACCCTAACACTAACCCTAACCACTGCCATCAGCAAGTCTGTACATATATGAAAATATCTATCTAGTTTTGATCATTTTCAAGTGTGTCCACTTCTCCAATGCAACTAAAGTGAAAATTTTTCAATTCACAATGTGATTCACACGTTGACAATTCATACGAATCAGTTTCAGATGATGACGATTCTTCACTCGATTTTGATCATGTTATACGTTAATTAAGTCATCTGAATTATGTGGTTGATCGCTGAAAAAATATGAAAAATCAACTTCTGGTGACTTTGCGCTCGTATTAAATTCTTTTGTTCGTTTTGGTGACAAATGTCCTTTCTTAAACATAAGCGCTATCCCTTCGGCTTCCTCCACAGCTCCTTCAATAATCTCGGTAACTGTTTCCTTACACATACCATACACTGTATGCTCCTGCTCTGCCATGATATTCTGTAAAGATATCCTTTCCACGACGATAACGTATTTAAACGTGACAAAATTTTGGCTTTACCAAAATCCGACCATGATTTACTGGAGGACGCCCGAAACGTATTTAAACGTATAAAAAATCGCGTTTCAAAACCCGACTCTGTCTTCGTAGAAACCCCGTGGATATTTATTTCCTTTTTAGCTCGACTATTCGAAGAATAGGCGAGCTATCCTACTCGCCCCGGTGTCGGCGTCGGCGTTCCCGTCGGCGTCCGTTAAACAAATGCGTTAAACCAAAAATGCACTTTGGTCACTAACTTGAAAACTACTTACGATATCAACTTGAAACTTGGAATAAATATTCACCATCAAATTCTACATCATTACCAACAACACCCATAACTCTGCTACAAATATTTTTCAAGTTATGCCTCTTTTTTACTTAAATTTTGCATTAAGCAAAATATGCACTTTGGTCCATAACTTATAAACTACTTGAGATATCTACTTGAAACTTGGAATATGTATTCACCATCAAATTCTACATCATTACCAACAAGACCCATAACTCTGCTGTCAATAAATTTCAAGTTATGCCCCCTTTTCTTATATTCTGTGTTGAGCAAAATATGCATTTTCCCATAACTTAAATACTACTTGAGATATTGCCTTGAAACTTGAAATATATTTTCACCATCAAAATCTACATCATAACCAACAAGACCCATAACCCTGCTTCCAATATTTTTCAAATTATGCCCCTTTTTCACTTACATCTTGTGTTAAGCAAAATATACACTTGGGCCTTAACTTCGTTATGAATGGAGGGATTTCAAAATAACTTGGCACAAATGTTCACCATGACAAGGCGGTGTGTCGCGTACAATACCCATGCCTGTAGGTCCAAGGTCAAGGTCACTGTTACTAAAAATAGAATTTTCTTGTCCAGGCTGTAACTTCGTTATGAATGGAGGGATTTCAAAATAACTTTACACAAATGTTCACTATAACAGGGCGGTGTGTCGCAAACCATGCCCATGCCTGTAGGTCAAAGGTCAGGGTCACTGTTTCTAAAAATAGAATTCTCTTGTCCAGACTGTAACTTTGTTATGAATGGAGGGATTTCAAAATAACTTTACACAAATGTTCACTATGACAAGGCAGTGTGTCTGCACAATACCCAAGCCTGAAGGTCCAAGGTCAAGGTCACTGTTACTAAAAATAGAATTTTCTTGTCCGGGCTATACTGCATTAGAAATGGAGGGATTTCAAAATAACTTGACACAAATGTTCACCATGACAGGGTGGTGTATCGCGTACCATGCCCATGCCTGTAGGTCAAGGTCACTGTTACTAAAAATACAATTCTCTTGTCAGGGCTGTAACTTCATTAGGAATAGAGTGATTTCAAAATAACTTGACACAAATGTTCATCATGACAAGGTGGTGGGTTCCTTTACCATGCCCATGCTGTAGGTCCAATGTCAAGGTCACTGTTTGTAAAATAGAATTTTCTTGTCATGGTTGTAATTACGTTAGGAATAGAATAATTTCAAAATAACTTGGCAGAAATATTAACCATGACAAGGTGGTGAGTTATGTACCATGTCTGTAGGTCCAAGGTCAAGGTCACTGTTACTAAAAATAGAATTTTCTTGTCCGGGCTCTAACTTTCTTTTGAATGGAGAGTTTTCAAAATAACTTGGCACAAATGTTCACCATGACAAGGCGGTGTGTTGGGTATATTACTCGTGCCTGTAAGTCCAAGGTCAAGGTCACAGTTACTTAAAACTTGAATTGACTTGTTCGAGCTATAACTTCTTTATGAATGAAGGGATTTCAAAACAAGTTTTCTAACAAATTCAGAAATATTTCATAGTTATTCCCCTATTCAGTTTTATAGTTATGGTACATTAAGGAATTATTTCTGTTATTTGAAATGAATTTCTCCCTTACCATTCACTTGTTAATATTTTTCCTGATTGAACATGAATGTATGGCCATAGTTGTTATTGTTTTTATCTTTAAATTGCATTTGTTTCAAATGATTCGAATAGTCGAGCATGCTGTCTCCTCTGACAGCTCTTGTTTAAAAAAGTACCCCCTTTGATGGCTTTTTTGAAGAACACGGAATCATCGATCAGTATTTTTACACTATATGTCCTTTGAATGCATCGCATATTTTCTCATACACCATATAGTAAGAAATTGTTTACAAATGATTATTAAATTAGTAATTAAATCGAAGTCCAATTTTAAGGAAAAAAATCTATTTACGTTGTTGCTGTTTCTTCATCTTTCATTGTAAAAATAAAAAAGTGGACCTAAACAGTTATCCATTATGTTAGAAAATACTTGTATCTACCAAGTACTCATTACTTACTCGGGTACTGAACTTCAGTACTCAGCGAAACCCTGTTACCTACTAACTAATTGAAAATGACATTTTTGCAATGACTGTTAATTAATGACTGTTAATTAGATTAATTGATTTACGGAATTTTCCGTTACAGTCTTTCAGCGATAAACCGAATTTTATGCCGTATGGTTTAATCCATTGCTTGAAAGAGCGTTGAGATTCGGGATTTTAACGCACTATTCTTGTAATGCCTGTTTCACCGTTTTTACCGAAGAAAAACCGTAACGTTAGATAACGTGTTTTACCGTTATTTACTCCTGGGTTATAGTATAGCTGTAATGGAAATTTGAAAAAAAAGTGCTCTATTGTGTTAAAATCCAGCATCATGCGACCTGGAAAATTCAAAATTAATGGTTTGTGTTGGAATTCTAATAAAATGTGGTCATTGGCTGAACGGTTTAAGTAATAGCCTTTAATGTAATGTATTATATATTTCATTTAAAGTTGAGGATAGTTATGATAATATGATTTAGAGTAGCTGAGTCTGCGGAAGTTCCCACATGTTTGAAGATTGGCGTTGTGTCACCGGTCTACAAGAATAATGTGCATCCAACAGAGGCTACAAATTACCGAGGTATTACTGTTCTTCCGGTAGTGTGTAATATTATAGAAACAATTGTCAGAAATCGCATACAAGAACATTTTCTTTGTAATCAAAATATTTCTCAACGTGGTTTTGCAAAAGGTGCATCAACCCTAAATGCAGCCTACATTTTAGAGGAGTTTTAACGGGAGTGTGCCGACTTGAAGCTGAATGCCCACATTGTGTTATTAGACGCAAAAGCCGCATTTGATGTTGTTTGTCATACCCATTTATTGAGAAGACTTTACCATGCTGGAGTAGAAGACCAACACTGGTTACTCGTTAAATCGCTACATGAAAACACCTCAAGTGTGGTGAAGTTCAAAAATTTTACTAGTGAAGGATTGATTCTAGATCTTCCAGGGTGTGCGTCAAGGAAGAATTCTCTCTACCGATCTGTATAAGACTTACATAAATCCTTCATTGAACCAGTTAGAGCTATCGAACATAGGTGGGAAAATTGGTGTTGTAAAAACAAATAACTTTGCATGTGCATTTCAGTTCTGTACTCGGTTTCAATAAGCAAAAAATACAGAATAACAAGTTTGGAATTTTTATGAACTTTCACAAGCCTTTGACTGCCTAAAATGAGATAAGTCTCTGAAAAACCCACAAGCAATTGAGTTCCGAGACCTCCGATAAACTTGCCAGTTTATGTACATACACTGTATAAAGATGAGACTGCTCTGTAATATAGTTGAATATTTAAAGAATCTGCTACAAATTTGCTTGTCCGCACTCTAGTGGTCGTAATTTTGGTCCGATCTTCTTCAAACTCGGTCAGAATGTTTATCCCAATGATATCTAGGTCAAGTTCGAAACTGGGTCATGTGACCTTGAAGTCTAGGTCACTAGGTCAAATTTTAGAAAAAGCTTGTCCGCACTTTAGTGGTCTTAATTTTGGTCAGATCTTCTTCAAACTTGGTCAGAATGTTTAACCCAATAATATCTAGGTCATGTTCGAAACTGGGTCATGTGACCTTGAAATCTAGGTCACTTGGTCAAATTATAAACAAAGCTTGTCCGCACTTTAGTGGTCGTAATTTTGGTCAGATCGTCTTCAAACTTGGTCAAAAGTTTATCCCAATAATATCTAGGTCATGTTCGAAACTGGGTCATGTAACCTTGAAATTTAGGTCACTTGGTCAAATTATAGAAAAAGCTTGTCCGCACTCTAGCGGTCTTAATTTTGATGCGATCTTCTTCAAACTTGGTCAGAATGTTTATCTCGATGATATCTAGGTCAAGTTCGAAACTGGGTCATGTGACCTTGAAATCTAGGTCACTAGGTCAAATTATAGAAAAAGCTTGTCCGCACTCTAGTGGTCTTAATTTTTGTCCGAACCATTGAACAGATGTTCGCAGGTAAACGACCCAGGGTCCGATGGACCCTCTTGTTATTTTTGACTTGATTGTACCACACTTGCACAAAACTCTTGCAAGCACTGAGCAGTTGTTGACAGGTGAGCGACCCAGGGTCCTATGGACCCTCTTGTATATACAAAGTAAATACAAATAAATCTAAAAAGAAATTGCATACCATTTCACTAGCGTTTTCTAATTGTTTTTCGTTCATATAGGCTTTCATTCGTTTCTGGACTTCACCCACTGCCATAAGCAAGTCTTTACATATATGAAAATATCTATCTAGTTTTTCATCATTTTCAAGTGTGTCTACTTCTCAAATGCAACTAAAGTGATATTTTTTCAATTCACAATGTGATTCACACGTTGACAATTCATACGAATCAGTTTCAGATGATGACGATTCTTCAATCGATTTTGAACATGTTATACGTTAATTAAGTCATCTGAATTATGTGGTTGATCGCTGAAAAAGTATGAAAAATCAACTTCTGGTAACTTTGCGCTCGTATTAAATTCTTTTGTTCGTTTTGGTGACAAATGTCCTTTCTTAAACATAAGCTCTATCTCTTCAGTTTCCTCCACAGCTCCTTCAATAATCTCGGTAACTGTTTCCTTAAACATATCATACACTGTATGCTCCTGCTCTGCCATGATATTCTGTAAAGATATCCTTTCCACGACCATAACGTATTTAAACGTGACAAAATTTTGACTTTACCAAAATCCGACCCCGATTTACTGGAGGACGCCCGAAACGTATTTAAACGTATAAAAAATCGCGTATCAAAACCCGACTCTGTCTTCGTAGAAAACCCGTGGACATTTATTTCCTTTTTTAAAAAAGTACCCCCTCTGATGGCTTTTTCGAAGAACACGGAATCATCGATCAGTATTTTACACTATATGTCCTTTGAATGCATCGCATATTTTCTCTCGTACACCATATAGTAAGAAATTGTTTACAAATGATTCTTAAATTAGTAATTAAATCGAAGTCCAATTTTAAGGAAAAAAATCTATTTACGTTGTTGCTGTTTCTTCATCTTTCATTGTCAAAATAAAAAAGAGGACCAAAACAGTTATCCATTATGTTAGAAAATACTTGTATCTACCAAGTACTCATTACTTAATCGAGTACTGAACCTCGGTACTCAGCGAAACCCTTCTACCTACTAACTAATTGAAAATGACATTTTTGCAATGACGGTTAATTAATGACTGTTAATTAGATTAATTGATTTACGGAATTTTCCGTTACAGTCTTCCAGCGATAAACCGAATTTTATGCCGTATGGTTTAATCCGTTGTTTGAAAGACCGTTGAGATTCGGGATTTTAACGCACTATTCTTGTAATGCATATTTCACCGTTTTTACCGAAGAAAAACCGTAACGTAAGATAAAGTGTTTTACCGTTATTTACCCCTGGGTTATAGTATAGCTGTAATGGAAATTTGAAAAAAAAGTGCTTTACTGTGTTAAAATCCAGCATCGTGCAACCTGGAAAATTCAAAAATAAAATTAATTAAAGCATGTATTGCATGAATCACTTTCCTGTAACCCGTTTATAAATATGCAAATGTACATGTGTGGATTATTTAGCCAACTTTAAAAATCTTGTTGAAAGTTACCTTAGGGTTATTCCATTTAAACATATATCCCACCCCAGGAAGGCACTTTCAAATTAGACCACCCCCATAAGAAGCAAATTTAATGGAAAACAGACCCCCCTAAAGAATTTTTTTTCAATGTTGGTCCACACATAGAAGTGATTTTTTAAGCCTTATAATTTTTTTTATGATGAACATCATTCATAAATACATGTTTCGTGCCTGGAGTTCATATTTATCTGCCGTATTATTGTTAAGTCTACCACATTCTGAAATCTCACATTCTAAAGAAACTTGTTGTTTTATTTCTAATAACTGTCTAACATTGGAATTATAATATCATCATAAATAATACATGCATCATGACCGAGTTTTATTTTTATTTCCCAACAACTTGCATTTCCCAGGAAGATAGAGGAAAATCTGTTCTTATCATGTTGGCCTTGGGTGTAATGAAACTGTAAACTTTAGTGTAGCAGTTTCCATATCGCAATACAAACATAATCTGTTTATTTGGATTTGCTACCTCTTGCAATTCTATGGCAACCAGTACAACACATTCTGACTAAGTCTGCATTCAAATAACAAAAGAAGGAAACTTACCTATTGAGACATTTAAGCAGGGTGGCTATACAGTGACTTAGAATGTTGTGCACACACAAAATCACTCTGCCCTTTTCTCAAAAATTCAGACAAATTTTGTTTGAAATGTCTATGGATGTTATAGAAAATGACAAATAATAGAGTTTGAATGTTGATGAAAGTGCTTTTTAACTGTATAGTGCCCTTTTTCTAAAAATCGGTCCAGAAATTACTGAGAAATAAGAAAAAAACCGACCTGAAGCAGGTGATTTTTTCTTATATATACATGTGTGCACGACATTCTAAGTCATAGGTGTAGCTACCCAGCATTCAAGTGTGTTCCATTACACACTTGGGATAAAGCATTATAATTTGGGGTATCTGCTACATGCTTTAATAATAGTGGCATTATTATATCTTTGGGTATTTTGTCAAACTGCTAAAATAAAAAATACTAGGTATTGCAGGACTAGTTCGTTTTAGAAATTAACTGGTTACGCCATATAAACTTGTATAGGGATTGTATTGCTGAGGGAACAGTTTAGATCCAGATCATCCAGCACTAATGACCAGGATCTAAACTGGTTCCCTTCTTGTCAGTAATAACCTTTTGAATTCTAATGCCAACAAACTGATTTTTGCCGACTAATTTGGATCAACACTGTTTACCAATTTTTACAGCAATATCTCATGGGGTCAAGCGTTAAGAAGTAAATATTCTTGTATCTTCGACAATGTGCTGTCACACTGAATATTATATGAAAAACACAAGCTATGCAAGATTTAAAAACATTTTAATATGGAAAAGCTCAAAAACAGCATCATGAGCTTTACTGTCATAGGATAAAAACAATAACTGATGACATATTCATCTTCTTTGTGATAAGAATTGCCAGGTCAGCACTATACGGGTGAATGAGTAACAATATTTTTCAAAGTTCCCAGAAAATGTAAACACCAAAGAATATTACTTGAGTGTCATGTGACTACCTAGTTATTGTTTACATACTATACTTGATTTTCCCCCACAGACACTGCCATTGTTAATGCATGAAAAATGTATATGACTACGATTGTCGCATAAAAATTTAACAGAACTGCCATAAATACTATTAAAGTGACTTCATTTAAACAGTACAGACATCAAATGATATTGATGATATGATATTTTCTCCCAGTCATGATCAGAGTAACTTATTCTTGTCCAGGATTTCGATGGACGCTGCACAACTTCTACATCAGTGTGGACAAGGGCTTTATCATCCCTCGCCACTATACTTCCGGTTGTACAAAATTCATTTAAGGAAGCTGAAGGTCACACATAGCATAATGAGAATTGATAGAGGTCTTTTTATTTAAATCTCTTGTTGGCTTCCTTAGACTTATGCCTGGATTAATATTAATTCCTTCATGATGTCTCTTTGCTTGATTTGATTTGGAGTTTCAGTATAGGTGTAAGCAGCAGACAGAGATATCGGAATTCCAAATGTTTGTTGCAGGACTGAAACGGCACGTGGCATATCCATCCACGATTTGTTTTGTACGAACAGTGTTTCACATATAAGACTTGGATGCGATTGTAGTCCTTGACCACTGCTATCAAATAACATCAGCAAGCATGCTGCTAGGTTTGGAAACTCTTCTGCCAAAGAAAAACGTACAGAGCCAGGCAAACGTTCAGTTATTTGAAGTTTCTGTTTCTTACATAGGTAGCTGGTTGTGGAGGCTTGTTTTATTTCAGTAAAACATTCAACATTTCAATTCATTTCTTCTTAAACTATTCTTTGAAACTCTTATTGAACAGTGCTTTGATAAATATGTTCCACTAGTCAATTTAGTCAGAAGGAATTTAAGCAAATGTCTGTCCCCTTCAGATGTCGCGAAACCAAGTGCAGGACCTATCAACGAATCAATAGTTTTTACAATTTCAGCTTTCAATGAAGTTCTATTCACAACTGGCCAATTCAATTCATTTATCAGTTTCTGCCACTGTACACCTTCCAGTCGTTTAATGACATAACTAACAGGTTCATTTTTACTAGGTTTATAAACTATGATGACAGGAAGATTATTGCAAAAAAGTCCCTTGCCCCAGTGCTAATGTATTTGAATGCTGGTATCTTATCTGCTGCAGTATTTATTTTATTATGTTCAGTTATACATTCATCTGCGTAAGTGTTCCAGAGTTCTTTTAGCTGAACACAGTGATTGTACTCAATAAAGTCAGCTGCTACAAATAATCCATACGCCGTCACTCTTGTATTAACATTGTTTCTGTTATTTTTCATTATCTTTAAGTGCAGATGCAAAGCTTCTTCCCAACTCTTCCGACAACTGTAAGGGTTTTCAGTGCGCATTGTATAATGTGGTCATTTAGCTTTGCGAGGCGTAACTTGAAGGTTCTAAAATTTTAATAAATATTTAATGTTTTTTGATGAAGATTAATATCGACCAAAGGCTAATCATTATTTGATTTGTTAATCTTATGGAAAATTAAATTTAATGATTCCACAGTTAAGACAATTAAATACAAAACGTGTATCTAAATTCAAAGTGCATGTAATCGCGCCAGAAGTACAGAATCATATAACAATATATGAGCGCATAGAAAATTACACACAATCAAATGAAAATATATCAGGTGTTTCACAATTTTGGTTTTGTAGTCTATCGTTCAAGTGTATTACCCATTGCAACAGTACAATTTAGGAACCAATCACGTGACATTTGGCAAAATTTCGATTGTTTAGATTTTTATTATTGGTAGGTACAAATCATGTTTCCTTGTCACTTTTTAAAACTCTTAAGACTTAATCACATCAGTACTGGTTTAAAATATCTTGCACTTAAATTAATAAAGCATCAATTTACAAAAAGCAAAGAAGCTGTATACCCAAAATTAAATTTTGTCCTCTTAAGCTAATCGTTTTGGAGTTGATGTTAACAGTTTTTTCTGCGACGTCCCTTTTGTGGTGTATTTTCTGGCCCCTTTTTTCTTATGTCCAAGATCTTTTAAGTTAGGTAAGTCAGCAATAGAATGGAAGTGGGCTTCGGAACCGAAGTTATACTCAACTTCTCCACACTCTGTTTTCCCCAAACGTGATGACTGTAGAAAATCAGGCATAGGTTTGTTATGAATGCCGACAGTTTCGATATATTGTATTTGCAGCTGCAATAAATCGGCTAGCCGTTCAATTACAGACTGTGGAGGAAGCCACTTCCTGGGATTGTTTGTCTTGAAGCCAGATTTCTGTGATGGATCTTCGGCTTTCCCAATTGACATCGTCCTGATTTCCCTAAATGATAGGTTTGAGTTTAGGTACTTTTTCGGACAGTGCAGCTGTTCAAACAATGTAACAAACGCCGCTGAATTTACTTTCACACCATCGTCTCTGAATCCGAATAAGTTTTCTCTCTTAAGTATTGTGTCTGCAGAACGGTATTTAATATTGTGTCATGAGAAATTTGAAAACTCTTTGGAAAAAATTCATTGCCTCCAATACAAAGCGTGAATGCTATTTTTGTACCAATAAATTTGTCTGAAAAGTATGATTCAAATGTTTCCAACATAGCTGTGATATCATATATGTCATAGCTTGATCGAGGTTTTTGTAAGACAACATATACTGGGTTTTTGAAACGACCATCATGTCTCCTGTGCCAGTGTGCACTTACTGCATATAAATGAATTACAACTGCATCAATATCACCTGATGTAACAATGCAAACTGCAGAACTAGTGTTGGTCATCTGATCTTGAAGTCCAATTAACCAGTCTACAACAGCCATTTCAGCCTCACCTTTGCATTGCTGAACCTCTTTCAGAAGTTTTGTGTTTTCTTGTAAGTTTTCTGATGTAAATATGTAAGATATTGGTGTACTATACTTAGTACAAGAACAAACTCCACTGCAGGTACAATTATTTAAATGCAGTTCGCTGTCAACAATTAACTCTAATCCATTCTTTGGCAATGAAAGGGCGTTGACATTTTTAGCAAGGTATGTGCTAATCAATTGTTTCCCATGGTTTCATGGTGGAGTGTCGTACTCTGTCAACTACTACATTACGTCAACGAGAATACATAATGTGGTTTACCCTTGTCTGATAGCTGGAACAACTTTTTTATCAGCCAACTGTCCAAAAACTATTTTTCTAAACTGAAGTTGAGTTTTCAGAGACTTTCGCTTTTCACTTTCCAATGGTATTCCTTTTAATTCTCTGATCTACTACCTCAGGGAACTGCCAAAGTCCAAAGTACAACATGTCATTCGACAAATTATCATTGGCTTTAAACTGATTCTGCTTTTTCTTCTCTAAGGCAGCCCGTTTTTTCTTCAGTGTCTCCTTCTGGGCCTCTTCTAGTAACTTTATCCGTTACAGGTACTTCTTTCTTATGTCTCTACCCTCTTTCTTAGCTTTGTCTAGATACTTGTTTTTCCTCTGAGCTTGGTGAGTTGATCCAGTCGCCAGTTTTGAAGAGTGAAAACATAATGTATGCTTCATTGCACAAGGTAGAGGCAACAGGACGGAACCTTGTAAGGACATCGAGAAGAGCAAACACCCTCTCAGGGAATTTGTTGTGCCTAGGTGTTGATACAGTTTGGGAGGCTGTTCCTTTATCTACTTGTGCGTACTTCCCACCTTGTAAGTGATCGCTTGCAGCCTTTTGAAGAAGCGTACTCCAGGCTCCAAAAATATGATGCAAAAGAATAATTGTTTTGGCATCATATTCATCTGGCTTCATCAGACGTTCATGAACTTCATCTTTTTTACCAGATCTGGAAATGGCCCATGTCCATTGAGTAATTCAGAGCTGTCTTCTTTTGCGTTATTCAGGAATAAATACAATTTTTGATAAACAAGACTAGCATCTTCCAGTGAGCATTCTTTGTCTTCCATGATGCGCCAAAATTGAGCAGTTACAAGTTTTGAACAAAGTCCCAAGGCTTTCAAGATTGCCATATATAATTCTGTCTGAATGTCATAATGGACTGCTTTTTGTGGGTTTTGATAAAATTCCCTACGAAGTTTTAAAGTTTCCTATTATTATTGATGTACTTCATGCATTGTTTAATTTATGTTTTGATACAGGTTTGGTTCCAAGTCTTTGGAGAAAAGCTATGATATTTCCTTTACCCAAAGACAATACCAAAGACAAAAGAGTTCCTTTAAACTATAGAGGAATTAGTCTGTTATCTGTTGTAAGCAAATTATATTCTGCTGTTCTTAATAATCGTTTATTGTCATATCTAGAAGAAAATGAACAATTAGCCGAAGAGCAAAACGGTTTTAGACCTAAACGTTCATGTGAAGATCATGTATATAGTGCATGTACAATTATTAAGAACCGTCTGTTAAAGAAACAGGACACATTTGGAACCTTCATAGATCTGCAAAAGGCATTTGATTTTGTCAATAGAGATGTATTGTTGTATAAAATGCTGTCTAATAATATAGATGGAAAATTTTATAATTCTATTAAGGCTCTTCTGAGTAATACTTCATCTGCCATTAAGCTCAATGGTATGCTCTCAGACTGGTTCCCGACTTTGTCAGGGGTAAAGCAGGGGGATAGCAGTTCCCCGACAATTTTTGCATTCTTTATAAATGATCTTGTAGAAGGCCTTAATACACTCAACAAAGGTATATTTATTGATGGTACACATGTTTGCTGTTTATTATATGCAGATGATATTTTATTGTTGTCTGAAAATGAAACAGATATGCAGAAAATGTTAGACTTTCTGTTTGAATGGTGTAGAAAATGGCGTTTAAAAGTTAACTACACTAAATCACAATCAATTCATTTTAGAAATAGAGGAAAACAACGTAGTAAATATGAATTTAAAATAGGAAATCAAACTGTAGAATTTACGGATGTATATAGATATCTTGGAGTTCATTTTCATGAACATTTGGATTTTTCTTGTACTGCAGAAATCTTATCACAGGCAGGTGGTAGAGCATTGGGGGCTGTAATTTCAAAGATTCAAAATCATAAAAATGTTGGGTATAAAACATATTGTAAACTGTATTATTCATGTGTGGTTCCAGTTTTAGACTACTGTTCTTCTGTCTGGGGTTTTAAAACTTTCAATCACATTGATATGATTCAAAGTAGAGCGATACGGTATTTTTTAGGTGTTCACAAATTCACACCAATTTTAGCGTTAAATGGGGATATGGGTTGGATTATTACAAAACACAGACGTTGGGTAAACATGATTAGATTATGGAACAGATTAGTAAACATGAATAACTCAAGATTGACAAAAAAAATATTTGAGTATGATTATAGATCAAATGGAAATACTTGGTGCTCAGAAATAAAACAAATTTTATGTGAAGTAAATCTTTCGGCCTGTTATGACACTAAAACTACGGTTGATCTCAAAGAGGTAGAAGTCAGGCTATTTACAAAATATAAAGAAGATTGGTCCAATAATATAAAAACAGTCTCAAAGTTGAGAACTTACATAAAATTTAAATCAGAATACAATACAGAAAAATATCTTCTCGCAAATCTTACAAAGGTTGAGAGATCACATTTATCACAATTTCGTTGCGGTATTCTACCTCTTCGGGTTGAAACTGGAAGATTTATGGGTCTTAACCAAAATGAAAGATTGTGTCAAATTTGCAATAGTAATAGTGAAGTAGAAGATGAAACCCATTTCTTGTTAAAATGTTCCATGTATCAGGACATCAGAGACAATCTACTACACAGAGCAATTGCCAATAATGAGAATTTTCCAACGCTTTCCGATTCAGAAAAACTAGTTTATTTACTAAATAACCATTTTATACATGTGTCAAAATTTATTGTAAGCGGCATGATTAGAAGAAAATCGATACTATACACTTAAAAAATCTTTTTTTTTACGAATAGTCTCTAATTAAAAATCTACTTAAGTAATATGTATTTATTTCCTATCAAACTCTCGTTCAGACATACCATATGTATATATTTTGTTTTCTATTGTGTGACTTGATGTAAATAGTACATGCGTACTAATTGAAAATGTCATACAGTATTAGTTTCTGTTCTAATGTTTAAAACCATCTGAAGTGACTTATAGGCCCAACGTGGCCGGGTGTTGTATTTATTTGTTATTATAGTTTGTAAATATTTGATACACAATGTCACTATAATAAAATTTACTTACTTACTTACTTACTTACTTATTTTGCCTGGTGGCTCTGGTAAAACGACGTTCCTCCGCCGGAAATAAATATTTATTTACCTTGTCAAAATACTGCCTCACTATTTATAACTTTTAATCAATTAAATTTCTGTATCCGCGTTTGGGTTTGCTAAGAGATCATGTTTCAAAATTCGGTAAAATCCATGGGTCCTCCGTGGCCGAGGGGGTAATATCGCTTACTTCTACACATGCCCCTCACCGAGTTGGCTCGAATCCCGGTAGGGTCATTCGGATTTTCTTGTAGGAAGCTTTTCAGCTGGCCTGCGGAAAGACGGTGTTTTACCCGGGAGTATCTGTGCATTCGGAAAGTCCCCCATTTGCCATAAGCTAGACGTCGCTTTATGACTGAAATACTTTTTCAACGTCGGTAAATCAAATACACAGAGTGAAATCCAAGATATATCTTCAATTAAGTTCTTTTTTCGATTAGTATGATCAGGAAAGCCCCGGTATGATAAAGTTATTTTGTGAATGTGTGGCAATAGCCACGCACCTCAAGATTTGAACAGAAGCATTCAGACGGTCCTAAATTTATCTTTCAGTGGCGTAGATTTCATTTTGACATTGGGGCGGCGAACACTACGTCGGAAAATTAACGCTTACCGGTATTTTGGTCACGACAAATAAGGGCCCACATGTTTTGCGCATGTATAATGGATAACATTTACGTTTTAAAACAACAAACCCATTAGTTTTCAAAAGGTAATGTCTCAATTACTAATAAGCATAATAAATAAGTAACAAAACAAACATAAATAAAGCACATGAAAACTTAAATACATGTTGTAACGTACAGACAATGCCCAGTACGTATGCCGTAAAACGGCAAAAACGTCGTGTCACTTGGCAAACGACAAACGACGTTTCAAGGGTTCAACCCAAAAGTCATTTAACGTATTGACGGTTATATTATAAGTTATTGTATTTTAGGAGGTTTTAAGTCACATTCTTATTAAATCTTAGTTAAAAAAAATATCGAGCGAAGCGAGCGAAAAAATAATCAGAAAATACAGCGTTTTGGGCATAAAATCATAGGTCCGTGGCCCCTCGACCAGCTAGTGATTGGTCTCGCTAAAAACTCAAATTGCATTCATTAAGGGAAAGAAAATTTTGTTTGGGAAAGCGAAAAGCCCATCATTTCTGTAAAACAACGACTCGCCAAATAAGTGGGGCGGCGGCTGCCGCCCCTTTATATACGCCCCTGATCTTTTTATACATGTCTCATCAATAAACAGATTTTACAGATGAGTTATAAGAGATTGCTATTAACATTATCTAAATAAAAATACTATGAGAAGAACTTTAAGAACAAAAAGCATACAAAATATTGTAAAACAAATATCAAAATTTATACAAAAAAGGATCATGTGTTGGCTTATATTGGTCTACAAACAGTACGGCTTGGATTGTAAAACATTGCCTGTAGACACAAATGAAGTCTTAACCCGTTTAATATTGGCAATTTTCATTCAAGATTAGGTTAAAAACAATATTTGTACAAACATATAAGATATACACAGTTGTTTGTTTCATTATCATTGAAATCAAATCGATTTATTTCCTTGTACGGTATGGTAAAATGCAAATCTGATTCATATAACAGGAAATAATGGATAATTTCTTCTATATTTTTCACGATTCATGTCCATAAACGGTAAAATGTGGTAAGCTTCCTGTCCCAAAGAAACTAGAGCACTTATTACCGTCATGTGCTTTCCAAGCAAGCGTCAGTTCATAAAAATCAAATAAAATTTAACACCAAAGTGTAGGAATACGTCAGTCATATTATATTATGCTCAGTATTTAATTACATGAATAAAACGGCTTTGATTTTACTAGGTTGTGGGCCAGGTGGTTGTGGCTTTGATTGCTTTTGCTGATATTCCATCGCTGTATTAAGTTAGCTTAATAAAAGCGCGCGAACGTGGCAGAACTGTCAGAATCCCGTAAAAAGAATGGTTACACGTTTGGTGTTCTGGCTATCTGGATAGCATTTAATGACATAAATGGTTTTAATTAGCAAATAGTTCAATGTTCTTCAACTTAAGGCTATACTTAAATGCAATGCAGTGTTATATGTTTATTGCATAACATCCTATGAGTTACTAGTCTCGTAAAAGATCAAACCTTTAATTCATACACCTACTTGTTGGTAAAGTGTTTTTTTCTGTTTAAATGTAAATGTTAATCATATTCAATAGTAACAGAGAAAATTAAAACCATACATGAATAAAATTAAACAAATCACGCGCAAATGTCATTATTCTTATTCTCATGTTATGGTAAAGGGGGACGTTGCTCGGTTTTCTTAGATGTTCAAATAAAACATTGAATTTTTTCTCCTATGTTTTCCTCAAATAATAAATATGACAGTTTAAAGCCTTTACCAATGACGATTTCATTCTAGTCTTGAAACAGAGGAATTATCTTTATTATAAACAACATTAAACTACTTAAGATGAAAAAAGTATGTATCAATTATTTAGTTTAAAACTCTGAATCGAGCGGGCAGATATTGTTTATGAAAGTAAAATAATTTCAAGATTCGATTTTTATAAAAACAGATTGAAATGGTCAATGTTTCTATAAAAAATAGTAGTTTCTCATAAATGCTAGTGTGACTATCTTAATACAAAACGCCAGCTTTTCGTGTGTATTACATATATAACAATTAATGTTTTCCCACTACTATGTATACAGGTCTGTTGTTATTTTATTAACTAAATTATTATTTTTGTAAGACATTTTGTTAATGAATGCTTAGCATGTATAGTCAAATAAATATCTCCCAGGACCACTTTAAGAATAACTATGTCTAAGTGTTGTAAATATATAACAATACAGGCAATGTAATGGGAAGCGAAGATATTCCGTGATTCTTTTTCAAGCGATTATTTAATTAATGGGTAAGCCTTCCAGCTGGCTTCCGGTTATAACCAGACACTTCTGTACATTTTGAACCTTCCTCTCCCTGTTTGTGCGTGTGATTTTCGTCACGGCGACAGTTTTTCAGCCATATTGCATCATCCAGCTAACCACATCTGGAACCCTGAATACACATAGGCACCCCACTTTAAAGTCAAATTCTAATGCAAGAATTAGAATTTCATACAAGGTTAATGCAGGTATTGAAGTCTTATTTTTGTCGTGATAAAACATAGGCCGAGATGAATATATTTATTGATTTTATACAGTTATCTCTTTAAAATACGAATCACTTTAAAATGTAGAAAATTTAAGTAAGTAAAATCCTAATAATATAGATCTAGTAAGCTTTGCTTATTATAAAATTAGATAAAAGACACAGTTTTGATTATCCATTCACAACCTGGTGAATGTGTCTGTGTCTGTGGTAACATCACCATCAAAACAATTCAATATCAACCAGGGCGGGTGTATTTACCATCCTTGGAAATTATAACGCAAACAACATAAAGATTTCAACAACTTTTATTAGCTACAGCATATAGTTTTATCAAGATTCAATGCCACAATTGTAACATTGAGTTGTTAACTAAGTCTCTCAGACAAAGTTTCTTTATCAATAGACAATCAAACACACATGTATTACACAGGTTTCAAGGAAAGAATAAAAAAAATTGGAAAATATGAATATACATATGGTAAATGGGTTAGGATCTCAATGTTTTGAGGAGGTAATGTCAAAAGTAAAATTAAGAGGGTGGTGCCTTACAAAAAAATATGGTTCTAGGTTGGAAGTTAAGAATATTTAACCAAAATATTCATTTATTATGCAAAAAAAAAAACTAAAATTGATAAGTTGGGACCTGACCCAGGGAGCACCAATTTACAACAAATCGGAGCATCACTACACACCAATTACTAAATGTGAGTGAAGTTTAGTAATGCTATGCTGGTCTCTGAGATAAGGTCTGTTAAATGTTGCCAACACAAGAGAGAATAGCAGTTTAGTGTGACCTTAGCCTTTGAGCTACAAACCCTGTTTAAATGTTACACATATCGCCCCAATGTACCAAACATTGATGCACTATTATTTAGAGCCTACTTGTAATTAAACAAAGACAAGGGCAGAACATGACCATCTACTCACGATCACATCTAGGCTTTAGATGAAAGAAACCTGACCTAATTGAAACCATATTCTAGCCACAACACATAGTCTTCATTTCATGTTAAACACATTTATGCATTTTTTAAAAATACATCAAGGACTGACAGAATGGTTAACCAGGTTTGACCATCAATCAACATTTATGAAATGGCACGCTTTTGAATGAAATGCAAGTGTGACTTTTGAGCTAAAGCGAAAAGTCATCATGTTAAGTTCTTTTGACAATAACTAGAACAAATATGGTAGTTATTGTTCTTGTGCCATGTACTTCCTTTCATTGTCAGAAGCATACATACCAAGTTTGAAGTTTTTAGGACTTATGGTCACAAAGTTATGCTTGATAGAGAAATCGGAACGATGCCGCCGACGCGGATGCCGTCGACACCACTGCGGAATAAGTAACACCAAATGTCGCCTTTTCAGGTGACAAAAAAATCATCAAGGAATGACAGAATTGTTGACCATACAAAACCATCAATGCACTTCGATAAAACATTCTTTTCAGGTGTTAAGTTTGACTTTGACATGTTACCTACAAACCAGCATATGACACATTTCGTAATGTACAACACATTTATGCAAAATAATCTCAAGTCTATCTATTAATAACAAAGTTTAGGATAAAACACAACAAAGTTAAGACAGACAAAACATTAATGCCTGTCAATCTAAAGGGTGGGGGGCCAAAAAACATACATCAACTATCAATACTATCATATATACATGTAGGCAAGTTCCAGAGTGATTGTAAAAGTGAATGAAAATTAAACACCTAAAACTGTAAATTAATATAAGCTACAAGAAACTATGAAGCTAGTATGTAACAATTCTTTACAACCACAAGTTAACAATTATCAGATTTTGTTTTGCTTATGATTTTATGAAAATATCAAAAATCAAATTAGAACGATGTAAAAGTTGATAATGACAGTTAACAATTATCAGATTTTGTTTTGCTTATGAATTTATGAAAATATCAAAAATCAAATTAGAACAATTCAAAGGTTGATAATGACAGTATGAAAAATGTTAAACATTCATAAAATTTATGAATTTATATATAACATGTTGTTGAGTACAAAACTGAATTCTATTGGCCGAGTACATAGCTACTTTGAAATAGTCAAAAAGTAGTAATACAGTATTCAAACTTGTAAACTGACCTCTTTATTTCACACTTATGTAATAACATTTCAACACAACTGGAAGGACTCCCAAAACCTCTAACTCATGTATGTTTAGAACATATCATTTTACAACTTAGTCAACAAAAGTACTTCAATATGAAATGAAGTCAGTTGAGATTAAACTTGATATGAATATTTTTTGTACATATTTTATGTATCAAATCTCTATGACACAATGTTTGTTCTACATATCCATGTACATGTTAAGTATTCCAATACCGCAATGTGTAAGCAAAACATTAAATCATAGTTTGAACATTTTCTTGATTAAAAATGACTGAAGATACTAAAATTGTCACGGTTTTCTATACTGACCTAATAAGACAAGGAAACAATGACAGACTTCCTAGTACAGCCCAAATGTACAGCATAATGGTTATCAAAACAGATTACATGAAATAGCTTCACTGTTAATTGTTGTTTGAAAAAAACATTAACAAACCTGTACTTAAGTTTGCTATTTCTTAACAGTGATAGAAGTGAAAACAAAGAATGTATAGGCTCTATCCAAAAATTTAAAAGTTTAAAAAGACTAACGGCTAAAACATGGTATTGGTGCTGATCAGGATTTTTTTTATGTTATATCACTGGTACAGAAAAAACATACATGATATGAACAAGTTTTATAAATTAACTAGACTGACAGTTACCCATTTTACTTTACTGAATATTTCAAGATGCTAGCATTACCCATTGCTGACATATAAGTAAAAATATACTCCAAAAATGGCCATTTTTTAGCGTTATGCAGTCTCATCTTACCAAAATATATATTTATCATACAAAATACTTAATGTTTAAAATAAGCAGTTGAGCAAAACTTAAATGAGTTGTGTTAAGACATCTGTTCTGTAAGTTTTGCTGCTTCAACTATTAAAATCGGTATAAAATAAAGGATTTTATAAGTAAGTAATAATATCAGCTAAGTTTGACTAAATCTTGCAAAATCAAGCATATACTTATTCAAATATGCCTAAAACTGGCACAAAAATACAGCTTATGAAAAATAAATTGACATTTTACATTCAGTATTGATAACGATAAGTAAAAATAACACCTATGTTTGAGGGCTTGCCCAGGATTTTGATGATTGATTTTAATTTGCTAGATATAGAAAATCAAAATTCTGTAATGTCTGTAACCATAACAAATTTATATTGCAATAGTTTTTTTTTTTTCTCATTTAGATAAGTATAAACCTTGTTTGGCTAATGGTTATCTATATAATGTCTCAAGTTGGCCAGAATTTGTAGTCATACAAATTAACATGACTGAAAATTATTGGTTAGAAAAAGTAACAGACTACAAAAAGATCTGATACAAATTAACATTACTGAAAATTATTGGTTACTGACACTACAAACAGAGGAAAAACATGAAAAAGACTGTTTCTTATGTAATACTAAAGGGTGGAAATAATAGATAAAAACTATGCATATATGTACAAGAACTCAAAATGATTAAGGATAGATATTTAATAAGTTTTGCTAATTTCTATATATGGAATCTAAAATTTTACCATTTTTAGCAAGTGAGACTACTTTCAGCACCAATACCAAGTTTTAGCCGTTAGTCTTGTTAAGAACTTATTGGTTCTTCCAGTCAAAGAAAATTATTGATGTTTAGTGTTCCTTTTTATCAGGTGTTGAACCTTGCTTTTAATTTGGTGAATGTTCCTGTTTTTAAAGATAGGAAATTTTTGAATTAACACTCTTGCTTCATTGTTTTTTGGAATTGTTTTACATTTGATGTGGTCTTGGAATTCTGTAGAGAGGAGATGTTCTTCCTCTCTACTCCATTTCTGGCGTTTCAAACTGGGTTTAAGTTCATCCTCAGCTTCTGATTCTGATTCTGATGATGGTAAGTAATTTTCATCGCCTTCATCATCACCTGCAGCAAATTATTTGTAATTAACAGTAATAGTCAAATTTTAAATAAAATACAACATGAGTGGTTGAAAAGTAGTTTTGTTTTCAGTTGGCCTATTGTCTTGTGCAAGTGAATGTGTTACACATTTTTTATTTGAAAGTTAAAAGTCAAATTTTGCAGGAAAGCTTTACTAGTCTACAGTCACCCACCAGCCTGATTTTATATACTAAAAACCAAAGTGGAAAAAAAAAGAAAAATCATCAAGTATCTTTAATGAGCTATGTGTCCAAATTTGGATGTGGCCCCTAAATGAAATTATACACATTGCATTTTACAGGATGTCATGTGATCAAGGTCACGGACTAATTCTAGACACTGTTTAGTCCATTTAAACATGTGTTTCTAAGTAAATTCCCCAACCCCCCTTAACATACACACATTTCATGAAATCTAAAATAGAGCTTTGAATAATTAACATACTTGATTCCAATCTTCTTTTTCTACTGGGTTTGATTTCTGGTCCTGGGACAATGGCGTTCCTGGATAATAAAATGAGATGTTGAGATATTCACAAGGCACTGCTACACAGCAAATATCTAGGCTTTAGACGCACAGTTTTGTGGAAGATTTTTTAACTCTAAAATCTAGTGAGTACTTATGCTCGAGTTTTTTTTCAAATCCATAAATCCATACTATATACATATTAGGAGAACACGCTCCCTGGCAGCCATAAAAGATAACGGAACAAGACTGATCTACGGAACATCTGAGCTTTAGCAAGCAAACTCGTCAAATTGATATTTTGATGATTCTATTGCAAAACACTTTTTCTTAAATAGGTCTATATATCTGTAAAGTTTCATGCTGGTATCTTTTGCAGTCACTGAAATATGTTAAAAAAACTAAGTATAAAAAAAACAAAATGCAAGTACTCTTAATGTAAAAATCCAGGGTAATGATTGTAGTCCAGTACACTTCTACAAGAAGGTCACCGTAGAAAAAATGCATATTTATTACTTAAACGGAATATTATGTTAGCATGTTGATCCGTCGGTTTGTATCACTTCGAGTTGCCTGTGTTACGGGAGACCGAAGTGATACAAACCGACGGATCAATATGCTAACGTAATGTTCCTTTTATTATAAACCTTTTTCCATAACATTTCTAATAGTTTAAATAAAAAAACAACCGATTTACTCTGAAACTTTCGCTAAAATCTAACAAGAGCCAGTCGGAAACGACTGCAAGCTCGACTATTCGAAAAGTCAGAATTATTAAGCACATTGTAACTGGGCTTCATTTAAACTGGGGAGTGATTCAGGAGTTTATGACACCTCCAACAAACACACATGAACAAAAGTTTCTTAATCCAAGTTAGGAAATAAATAAATTACACTTAATTTATTATTGTAGATTTTTTTAGGGTTAACACAACCCAGCCCATAAACCCCTGATCCGACACCCATCAACCTACTATCCCTGCCCACCTAAAGTGGTGTGGCGTGGTGAAGTACAGTATGGTATGCTGGTTGCTGGTGTTGTCATTGTTGGTGTTGTTACTGGCGGTGGTAGTGTTGTTGCTGGTGGTGGGGGTGTTGGTGTTGTTGTTGTTGGTGGTGGTGGTGGTGTTGATGTTGGTGGTGGTGTTAATGTTGTTGGTGGTGGTATTGGTGTTGCTGGTGTTGTAATAGTATAGTAATAGTAATAGCATAGTAATAGTATAGTAATAGTAATAGTATAGTTATAGTAATAGTAATAGAATAGTAATAGTATAGTATAGTAATAGTATAGTATAGTAATAGTATAGTATAGTAATAGTATAGTAATAGAATAGTAATAGTAATAGTCTCGGTCTCGACTAGGTCTGGGTCTCGGTCTGAGTCTCGGTCTGGGTCTTGGTCTCGGTCTGAGTCTCGGTCAGGGTCTCGGTTGAGGTATCGGTCTCGGTTTGGGTCTCGGACTCGGTTTGGGTCTCGGTCTCAATCTCGGTTTGGGTCTCGGTCTCGGTTTGTGTCTCGGTCTCGGTTTGTGTCTCGGTCTCGGTTTGTGTCTCGGTCTCGGTTTGTGTCTCGATCTCGGTTTGTGTCTCGGTCTCGGTTTGGGTCTCGATTTGGGTCTCGGTCTCGGTTTGGGTCTCTGTCTCGATTTGGGTCTCGGTCTCGATTTGGGTCTCGGTCTCGATTTGGGTCTCGGTCACGGTTTGGGTCTCGGTCTGGGTTTGGGTCTCGGTCTGGGTTTGGGTCTCGGTCTGGGTTTGGGTCTCGGTCTCGGTTTGGGTCTCGGTCTCGGTTTGGGTCTCGGTTTTGGTCTCGGTCTCGGTTTTGGTCTCGGTTTGGGTCTCGGTTTGGGTCTCGGTCTGGATTTGGGTCTCGGTCTCGGTTTGGGTCTCGGTCTCAGTCTCGGTTTTGGTCTCGGTTTGGGTCTCGGTCTCGGTTTGGGTCTCGGTCTCGGTTTGGGTCTCGGTCTGGTCTGGTCTGGTCTGGTATAGTATAGTATAGTATAGTATAGTATAGTATAGTATAGTATATGCCCCCACCCACCCCACAATTTCTCAACACTTTCAACCAAAGTATGTAAAGTACATCTGTTTTAAACATTTTCTAAAGCATTACATATGAAAAACACTAACATTGAACCTTTAACAATTATTTATAAGTCTTAATTCTAATTTCAAGTGAAAAGGGGCAAAAACCAAAAATTCTAAGTCGAAAAAGGGCAATAATTTGAACAAAATTGAAGTTAGAGTTATGGTTCTTGGCATACAAACTTCAAATATGATGATGAACAAGTGTTGAAAGTTTTAAAGCTGTAGTATAAGTAGTATGGAAGTTATGGGTTTGTACAGTAGCTTGCATGCAAACTTTAACCTGAAATTCTAAGTCAAAAAGGGGCATAATTTGAACAAAATAGAAGTTAGAGTTATGGTTCTTAGCATACACACTTGGGATATGATGATGATCAAGTGTTGGAAGTTTCAAAGCTGTAGTGTAAGTAGTATTGAAGTTATTAGTTTGTATAGTAGCTTGCACGCAAACTTTAACCTGTAATTCTAAGTCGAAAAAAGGGCCATAATTTGAACAAAAGTAAAGTCAGAGTTATGGTTCTTGGTATACACACTCGGGACATGATGATGAACAAGTGTGCCAAGTTTTAAAGCTGTACTATTAGTAGTATTGAAGTTATGAGTTTGTACAGTAGCTTGCACGCAAACTTTAACCTGAAATTATAAGTCAAAAAAGGGCCATAATTTGATCAAAATGAAAGTTAGAGTTATGGTTCTTGGCATACACACTCCAGACATGATGACGAAGAAGTGTGCCAAGTTTAAAAGATGTAGCTATAGTAGTTTTTAAGATATAGGTAGGTTGCACGTAAACTTTAACCAAAGCGGGACGCCGACGGCGACGCCGACGCCGACGCCCAAGTGAGTACAATAGCTCGACATATTCTTCGAATAGTCGAGCTAAAAATAACATCAACTCGCATTCTACTGATTACACAAGGTAAGAGGGTGATATGGGATTTTAATCCGTTACACACGAAGGAATTATGATACGGGATTTTCAATTCGGTCTGTTGTATTTGTTAGCCTGTATTGTAAACAGATCTTCATAGGTATATAATAAATTTTAATATTATATAGCAAATCACACACCTATGTTTTATGGGTCAAAATATTGATGACCCACAAACAGCATTGAAAATGCATACATATTACGTATGTAAATATTATTAACCATATCACACACTGGTGTTTTATGGGTCAAAATATTAATGACCCACAAACAACCTTGAAAATGCATACTTATAACTTATTTAAATACTAATTACCACACCACACACTGTTGTTTTATGGGTCAAAATATTGATGACCCACAAACAACCTTGAAAATGCATACTAATTACTTATTTTAATGTTATATTATACACATTGGTGTTTTATGGGTCAAAATATTGATGACCCACAAACAACCTTAATATTCTACAAAACAAGTCAGATTTTAATGAAATGACCTGCATGATTGCGTGACAGATTTTTCCAAGGGAAAACTTCATTAAGAATTTGATTTATTTGGTAGCCATGTTCTTACTAAAGGTGGTGTATTTTAACTGCCTTTATTTGTGAATATTTGTGAAGGCGACAAAAAAAAGAGCTGATGTTGTTTTAAATATAAAACGGTTTTATGGCTATGTAGGTGAGCTAAAAAAAAGGAAAAAACTAGAAATGTGTCCATAGGACACGGATGCCCCCGCTTATAGTGTTTTTATCGTAATAAAAGGCCATACATGTTACTTTTTGTAACAAATAGGTCATTGTTATAACTAACTTGAAGATTCTTTAAACAATTGAACACATAATGGATAATGGATACTGGTACTCACCTTTTTTCAGTACTGTTCTGCACTGCCACATCAGCATCTGCAAAATGGTTTAAATGACCAACATTAATATTATGTAAATATTTTAAATATATATATATATTTTAAAAAATGAGAACCCCCAATAGCTTCCAACACATTTACAATAAGATCTACTCTTATATCAGCCTATGTCATATCATATATATATCATTCACCTGAGAAACAGGTATAAGAAGAAGAAATAGAAACTGAAAATATTTTATAATCTAATGGAAAATGGGCTCTGATCTCTGCCACCCATAAATTTATATAGTACTTAGTGGCAGGAAGAGCTTTCATATTGGTAAAAACCTTTCTTTGCCATATAACTTTGAAATCTAATTAGTACTTTTGGAGGAAAAGCTTTCTGATGTTTTTTTTACCATATGCATTTAAGAAAAATAGCTTCCCCAAGCAGTGAAGTTTTTTCAATTAATCAAAACAATTTAAACATTCTTGGTAGAGAGTGAACAAAGGAACATCTGTTAAATTTTTTTTCAAAATCTGGCAAATGGTTTTGGAGATGATGATCTAAGTTTTTCTTTCCGTAACAATGATATGGAATTAAATTCTATGAACAATTCAAAATGGGCATCTCCCGTGAAACTTCCATAAGTATTTTTAATTAAATGTTGATGCAGGACACCAAACAGCATATGGGATATAAGGAAATAAAATAGTTTTGCACTAAGCCCTCAAAACATAATCAGTTACATTAGTACACCTAGAGATGACCCATTTTAGAACTTGGCCAAGATATTGTTTAAACAAATATTCTGACTAAATTTCATCAAAATCAGGTCGTAAATGTGGCCTCTCGAGTGTAAACAAGAATTTCCTAAGATTTGACTTGGTGACCTAGTTTTTTTACCCGACATGACCCATATTCAAACTTGGCCTAGATATTGTCAAAACAAATATTCTGACAAAATTTCATCAAAATCGGTTCACAAATCTGGCCTCTAGAGTGTAAACATGAATTTCCTAAGATTTGTCTTGGTGACCTAGTTTTTTTACCCGACATGACCCATATTCGAACGTGGCCTAGATATTGTCAAAACAAACATTCTGACAATATTTCATCAACATTGGGTCCCAAATGTGGCCTCTAGAGTGGTTATTCATATTCATTTTAATAAACAAGAGGGCCCAAAGGGCCCTGGGTCGCTCATCTGAGGAAAAGGTCAAAGGTCACAGTGAAGCCATTTACAGAGGACCACTTATGTTGTCCACCAAATATAAGTAGACCTCTAGATGATGTTATATATCAAATATGAAAGCTCTGGGCCTTGTAGTTTCAGACAAGATTTTTAAAGACCTAATTTTAACCCTGTAACCTACTTTTGCAACCAATCAGAACCATTTGAACAACTTTGGTAGAGGACCACCCAGGGGTCATTCCTGTGATTCCCTTGAAGTTTGGTCAAAATCCAATGAGCGGTTTCAGAGGAGAAGATGTTTAAGTAAAAAAGTTTACGCACGACAGACGACAACGGACGACGGACAAAGACCGATCACAATAGCTCACCCTGAGCATTTTTTGCTCAGGTGAGCTAAAAACCAAATATTTTGATGGCTCAAACACTCAACATTCTTACCTTGTGTCGCCAATATAGGTTTTCCTCATCATCCCCATAATCATATCGTATTTCAACACCTTCTGTAATATCACATGTGGCAAACAGGCAGAGCCTTGGATACCCTTCTATCAAAACCAGTTTCATCTTTGAGTTGCATTCCTTGCTACCACTTTTCGCATCATTTACATAACGCCCAAGTCTGTTTGTTGCTGTCCCATCAATCCTGTGCAAAAAAATAAGGGTCTTAATAATATATTGATATTACAATTATTTCTTAAATTAAATCTGCATAACAAACTTTAAGCATTCTAACAAATCAGAACAAATTATTCCTAAGTAGAATGTTGACATTTCTAACATTCTTGAAAGTTTTTTCTAGAGTAGAGACAGAAGCTCTTACATATAATGCTTATTTTGGACAAAACGAGTAAAAAGAATCCATGGACTCAGAGACCTAGACTTAGGCAAATTTAACGACAAATTTTATAATGAACATATCTTATAAACTTACCAATAGTGTTTGTCATTAAACTTGTAGCCAAAGAGAAAACTGCTATCACGCTGTTTACCCTCATTGAGAGCAGAATCTAAAATTCTATCCCCGACATACTCCAAAAGAAAATCACCCTTTTGGAAAGGTTTTGTAGTGAAAACACCGTACCCTGAAAAAACACAATAAATCCAACTAGAATATTACCTTCAGAAAATTGTGAGTTTTATAATGAAAATATGAGATTGAGCAGCTATGCTTTTCATTATGTTATTAGTTTACTATACTGGTTTCACACTCCATCATGTTATTCAAGCAAGTACTGAAACTCATTATATGGCCATTATTTGAGAAAAAGATATTTTGCTTGCAGAAAGTACATGAACTTATGTTCAGCTGTTTCATGGGTTAACTCTTTTACTTCCGATTTCACTGACTATTTACTTTTGTTCCTTAATTTTTTAGTGTTGTCTCAAACAGTTATGAAAAATTAAAGCCTTGTAGATGGGATGAAGGTACAGCATCAAAAACATAAGACTGGTGGGGGACTTCTGCATTGTCTGTGACAAGCTATTGATTTAATTTCAAATGTCGTAACACTGCTTTTATACTAAAACTGCCTTACCAACATATTTTGAAACAAGTTTAGTTTGAAGCCCATCTTGATCAAGCCCCGACTTTCCCCAGAATGTGGCACTCATCATTGGTGTTCGTCTCTTTTGCTAGGTAATGGTAAAGATTACATTAATCTTACAAAATGTTTACATACCAACAGTGTTTTGCATTGAGCTTAGCATTATTTCAGTCTGACATATAGCAACATTCAGCTAATTCCAATGATTCTGTTTCCGAAATCAGATTTCAAACATATATACATGGTTTGACATAAATGATCAACCAAACAACCTTCCCTATACAAATGATAGTTATTTCAACAAAAGAAGGTCTAAATTTCAAATGGAATTCCTGTTTAGTTTAAGTCATTGTTTTAGCAAGTGCGATAAAATAGTCTCAATCTGAATAAATTTGCCAATCAGATACACATTGCAAGATTGCTTAAAAAAGTAACAGCAGAGTTCTATTTTTCGTTTTGGGGGAATAAAAGTCTATCACAAAGTATGTAAGTTGCTTTACATACAAATGAAATAAAGGCTTTGCTGAACATGATGACGGTACTTGCCATGAAGGTCCATCTATTTATTCATACAATGGCCAATGGGGCTCTTGAACTTTGGTGGCATAAGTAAAAACGGGCATGATGTCCTGACTTTGTGTAGCGATTTCCACATACATGTAGCAACATGTTGAAAACATACCAAGGCATTTTTAAATTTTGATAGTTGAAGTGATCATATGTCAAAAGGTACTTTCTTCTAAATTTTGTAAATTTGTTTGTTTGTTCATAGATAAACGTATAAATGTGTAGGAAAATACATGGATGAATAAGTTATGTGCATTTAACAATGCTGAAATCATAATATTGTAGTAATGTGCATGACTGACATGTACATAGTCTGTGTTTTGGTCCGATTTTAGTCAAAATGCATTATTAATAAATTATCTTACTTTTATTTGTCGTATGGAATCATTAATCCAGGTTTATTAGTCTCCAAATTGATACATTTTAACTATTTTAAGCCGTTATCCTGGATGTAAACAGTGATTTTATCTTTAACATTTTGTGTATCAGGCATGGAGGCGGCCATTTTGTCGCATTGCATCATGGGCGGTTGCCTAGGATATGTAAACAGTTTCAGCAGCATATACAAATGTCATCAAACTTTGGCTGTAATTTTCTGTCTTATTATCCATTTTAAAGGAATTCGGAGGTGCCAGTCATTTTCTTTATTGTTTACTCTTTCGATTGATATGTATATTAGTGGAAGTTTTATTTACGATTTTCTGTAAACTTTTTAAGTTTGTAACGCGCACTTGGTTGAATCTTGTGCGCAGCGTTAAACTGTGCGCATTTGCACACATTTATTGTTTGTGTACGCGTTTTTCTAAGGTGTACCGCAAATTTGAAGTGCGTACTTCTGGGGTATATAAACCCAGTTTTTCTTCATTCTGGAGCTCCAACACATCAAAATTCAAAAATTGTTGTCATTCATTTTTTCGTACAAGATTCAAGCAAGGTTCAAAATTATTATCAAACAATTGACTTTTAGTAATTTTATCTGACAGAATTTCATTTATTTAAAGGTTAAATACAAATTTGTTAAAGAATTTCATAGCATATCAATTATAATTAGCCTAGTAAAGGCAGAGTGTTTAAAAGTTTTTCATTAAAGTCTTTTGACTTCAGTATTGTATTTGCATGCTTTTTAGCAGGTTTTAAGCATTTCTTAAATAGACTAGCTACTAGCCTTATTATTTGTAATAGACTGGCAACAGAATTTAACATATTGTCGATTTCCATATTCTGTCTTGATATTTATTTTGGTGAATTATCAGAATAATTAACAATTGTTAAGGTGCTGTATATTAAAAATAAAATTCATTAAACTGAAGCTGGCTATTTTAGATTTGTAGGTAGGAAATAACAAAATATTACTACAGTAGTTTAGTTGGAGCTCAATTTCGGCCATTTATAACAGTTTTCCCAAGTCTGCTTATAGCAAAAGGGTATTTCATCATTGCCAGTTACTGGCTCAGACCCAGAGGACCCGGCTTTCGAACCCTGTTAGAAAGGCCTCCAAGAGTCAGAAAAGGTGTAGAGATTGTCTTCACCGTCTAGACGGATAACAGGATCCGTACCTGGCCCTGCCCAACAGCCGGACCGTAACAATATTAACATACTTTCGAAAAAAAAGTGTATACATGCATTCGGTGTTTAAGCATTGTTGAAATGTTGGCCTAGTTCATGTTGGTCCAGCTATTGAATAAGCTATCGTCCAATCTTTATATACATGTACATGAAACTGAATAATGTTCATTTTTCTGCTGTTTCTTTTTTTTGGCAAAATACAGTAACACTTTGAATCAGAATGTAGTTGAATACATATTTTTAAAGTAGAATTTAAACTGGCATTATAAAAAGAGTTAAGGTCATGGCATTGTCAACAAGAGGATATATTGAAACAATCCTTTATTAGGTTCAAGAAAAATGCATGATATAGAGACTAGAAAACCACAATTTACCTTAGCAATATCATTGTCTGCCTTTCTCAAACTCTCCCGTAGCTGAAAATGTTGTTGAATATATTTAATAAGTTATAATCAACCATTAAGGCTTAAGATATATGAACATTAATAATGTGGTTCAAATGTAGACAGGAGTGCCAAACTTAACTTTATTTTAACTATTTTAAATTGATCTGTATTATTGTTATGACATTGCTGTAAAATGAAAGGTTAGAGAGCAGGTAGCCCATTTTTCTATCTATTCGGTCAGTTAAGAATTCAAACATATAACAGTGTAAAGCTATCAGACATACAACCATTTTTTCTTAAAAAATAATAGTATTTATTATTTCTTTGAATGAAAACTGTTAAACTTTCGTCAAATATTGATTGTTTACAAACATTGTCCTCATTTCCAATGACAGTTGTAACTCAGGTTCTCACAGGCGCTTTCCTATCTATTCAGTCAATCTGATTGGCCAATCACCCCGATGGTGTAAATGACGTTATCAAGCACGTACTTCAACTGTTTCAATACACAAGTCTTCCCAGATGCACATGTATGCAAGATTTAGCTTGAAATGTCACATGACACAAAAAACAATGGTCTGGAATGTTAGCTCAGAGTCAGAAGAAAAGTACAAATGAGTAAAATAAAGCAGTATCATGGGACCCCACTGTATCGTGCTACTTGATTGAAAATATTACCAGGCACTATAAACTTGATATTACTGTTTTTATTTCTAAGACAGTCCAAACAAAAATCATCCTTTTTGATATTTAAAAAAATAGTTTTAGCTATTTTGGGTAATGTCTGGAAAAAATACAGACCTGCAGTGCAATAGGTAAAACTTAATGCCTATTTCAACAACTCCATTATATCGTGCTATCATTGTAAACATCTAACTTCCTTGGAATGTTTATTTTGTTACAAAATAACATATCCATTCAATCTTCACAAAATAAAGAATAAAGCATTCAAAAATGGACAAGCGTGCACTCATTACAACCTTATGTAATGACACCATGCAATATTTCATGATTTACAATGGTAGATTATGACAAAATCAGCATATCATAAAAGTAGGTCAGTTGATTCGATTTTCTGAAAATATACATGAAAAACGTGAAAATGAAAGTAGAAAAATGCTTTGGTTAGTTTAGGCTATGCAATCAATCTATAGATGGCGCTGGTGTGAGATTTCCTTATTCTATAAATAGCACGATACAGTGATTAGCACGATATAATGGAGTCCGAGTATATTTATAGATGTATTTGTAAAATACAAACAGACATACACTTTTTGCATAATGCACATAATTAATCAACAAATTAACTATTTTTGCATTTTGTTTGATTTGTTGAGACTTAAAATATTAAAGTGTGAAGTTACTGGGAATTAGAACATGCGCTGGTTCGTTAATAACGTATGGAAGCCCTGGAGGGACATTTAAAATTAAATATGAACTGTGAATTATTAAAACTTATAACTTAAGTCTTAAAAAGTAAAATTTAGTTATTAATACTTAAATTCTAGAAATAAGATAAAGCTATACACAAAAAGCGGCAAACGGCCATTAGTATAGATGCAGTGATGGCCAGCGGCAGTGGTGGAAACGAACTCAACAGAAATAAGGTAAGCTACACAAGGCCAAGGGATACTGACAAAATGAGACATAGCAGACAATTTGAGACGCATTACCAGAAAAAAAATAGTTGCACAAGATTGAACTGATTAATGTCTCGGACTGTCACATATGACCAGTAAACGACACAACCATAAAATCACTGCCCATGTCGACATTCTTGGACAGGGCACTTTCGGTTTTCATGAAAATGCTTCGGGTCAGACATACCAAATTATTTTGGTCTGTTTATCTGGTTTGATAATGGTAGTAATGATGATGATGATGATGATGATGATGATGACGATGATTATGACGATATTTATATTTACTTGCATTACCTCCCACTATTACACCATTATTTTGTAAATAAAAACATGAGAAGGAAATTTTCATTATCAGAAACGTATGAAATCATAATCTGAATTGTTTGTCCAGGTCCTGGTTTTTTATCATTGATTTCGTTCAAATTGAATTAAAAATTTCTTAGCAGTATTCTCCATGAAGTTTTGGTTCTTGAAAACATTTTTACCGTAGCGTACCGTACATTCACATTCGGTAATGTACGGTTTGTCATGGATTAGGAACAACCCTCTTTGACAAGAGAGTTACTTCCCTTTTTACCAGTGTGCCATTTGTAAATATTAAGAATGTAACAGCAGTGAACAAGGCCTATTCTAGTCTAACATTGCTTATTCAAATTCATTTTCAAATCCATTGCAGGTCAAAGTAGTTGAACGAGGTATATTCCAACATAATAATTTTTATTTAATGTCGGCAAGGTACAATTAACGAACAAAAACTCATTCGCCCTAATTCACGTTCGTCCTACTACCTGTTCGCCCTAATGCACGTTCGCCCTGGGTCTGTTCGCCGTAATTGCATGTCGCCTGGGTTCTTACGACCTTTTCCATAATTTGATCATGTCTAACTGACTAAAAGTGCTGAAGCTATGTATGAAGTAAATATGGAAAACTTTTCTCACATGAGGTTTTAAAAAAATCCCGTATTTGAAGGACAAACAGACAAATAGTAGCAAAATGTAATGCTTTTTTGTCAATTTATTTTTCTCTGAATTAAAAAAAAGAAAGAAAGTGAAATGTATCCAAAATAGGTAGAAATATACCAAAGTTTTTATATCTTGAGTCAAAATGCATTCATGTGTAGATATTAGGAATCTTAATCATACCTCACTAACCTCAGTATTCTTTTTAGGAAGTGTCTCCGGGTCCGGGTCCGGACCTCTAGACTTTTGGTCTAGAGGTCCGGACCCGGACCCGGAGACAACCCATAATGAGTTGTCTCGGGGTCCGGGAAAATTTTTATTATAGATATTATGCAGTTTATGAGATATTTTCTCAAAAATGTTATTACTTATCATCTTATTGAATCATAAAAATGTAATTTATTCATTAAAATTTTTAATTTAGGAATTTTATTTCAGTTTTTATTTTAAGACCAAATAATCCGACCTGCATAGCGCGTTGGAAGTATAACCAACGACACGTTTCAACTGCGGTCTACTGTTCTTTAATTAATGAGTGAAGCTATGATTGCATGTTGCGTACATTATTTTCTCGTTGCTTTGTTGTATTGTTGATTATAATGATTGAAAATAATATATAATTTAATAAATACATTGATACACAATGAAAAAATTTTGTTTGTGTTTTTATTATTATCCGACGCTTATTGTAATTGGATTATTGTAATAAACAGACCTGTGAAAAACTACAGTTAGCTGGGTAATAATTATTTTTTCCGAAGTGATCATCAAAGATGTCCAGGTGTCTTGATTGGCCTTAATTTGCCTGCTCAAAATATACCTCACAGATGATTATTAACCCTTAATGTGAGGACAGTATATTGAGGGCCGAAAGCTTGAAGAGCAGGCTTTAAATTTAGTTACTATGCGAGTTTAGCGGCAGTTTCTCGTGTCAGTGTCAGTGGGAAACATGGCACACAAGTTTCATATCGGTGAAAAATTCAGTGATTTTGTTTCGTTAAAAAGTAAAAGTAAATTGTTTTAAATTAAAAAACAAACAAACAGGAGAACGTGCAATTTTCAAAGCTTCACGAACTTTAACTGCTAAAAAGCCATGCTCGATATCAAAACTTTAACGAAATAATTAAACACTATAAAATATCTTATAATTGTTTTCATGGTGGCAAGAAGTTTAAAGTCAGGGGAGATGGCAAGAAGATGGACAGGTAAGTGTCCATCATTTTTTTTTATAACACACGCCAACAAAAGTCGTGTGTAGTATTTAGCAGTTCCATACATGTATCTATAAATGTAAATGGACACGGTCTTTTGTATAGTAAAATAAGTTATTTAGAATATTTTCATCTGAATTAAATCCGTTAGAAATCAGCATGTTCCGTGATTTATACACAGCTTACATCTTTCCAGCCATCGTCATGAATCAACACACTATTATGTGTTTTTTTAGTATTTGCTTACACGTGTGATAATTCAAGTTAAGGTTCAAATTATTTATGTGTCGCGCTGTAAACATTTTCACGAGTAGCTTCCGTTTACAGAACACGCTTGCGGCGTAATATTCGATTTTATTAACAATTATTTATTTGAAGCTAAACATGTTTATTAAATATAACAATACAATAACAAAAGTAAAAGTTAAAATGTATATTAAAGATGAAAGGCAACAAACATTCATTTATTAAAGTTCTGTATGTCGCATTTGGAGAGTGCCGTTGGTTACTCTTTCGACGAACAAAAAGCGACGAATTATTGATCTTTCAAAACTGAAATAAAATTATTATATGTTACATTTTAATGACTAAATTACATTTTTATCATTCATTAAGATGATAAGTAATAACATTTTGACAAAATATCACAAAAACTGCATGATATCAATAACCAAAATTTTCCCGGACCCGGAGACAACTCTATATGGGTTGTCTCCGGGTCCGGGTCCGGACCTCTAGACCAAAAGTCTAAAGGTCCGGACCCGGACCCGGAGACACTTCCTTCTTTTTAACCACAATTCAAGATATATTAATATTATTCATATGTTATAAATATATCTATATTTAATAAAATAGGGTGAACAGACCCAGGGCGAATGGACTCGGTATCTATGAGCAAACGGATCCAGTGCAAACAGACCTAGGGCGAATGTGTAAGCCTTTAAAGGGTGTATGGACCTGATACCTATCAATTCAAAGTAGAATCTGCATCTAGCTTAAAATTATGAATAAAACAAGTCATTATCGGACGATTTTGACAGTGATTTGATTGGGTTATGGATTTTGTAGAATGATGAATAGAATGATGAACAGTGATGAAAAATATTTTGAAATTTTTTGCCGTCCTTGTAACAGATCACTCTATGAAATCTTCAAAATTTTACCTAATATAGAAATATCTGATACAGAAATGATGTAAAAATTGCTTTTTGCTATTTGCATGTAAACACATGATTTCATTCATGATTGATACAAAAATCTCAATCTTAAATATCAAAACTTAAATCTTAATTATAAATGATAAATAATTATTGATAAATAGTTAAAACTATAATCTTAAATATTAAAACTTAAATCTTAATTATAAATAATAAACAATTACTGATTAAAAGTGAAAAATAAAATGTTTAATCTTAAATATAAATTATAAATTCTTAAATATTAATATTGAATATTTAATATTAAAAATCAGGGGTCAGCATTTTAATACTTGTATTGATAGGTGATCCGAGGAATATCAGACACTGAATTTAGATGATCCTTCAAATGAAAGTCCAGCAATGAATATTATGATAGTCATTCAATGGTTGAATTGTACAGACTACAATAGTTTCATACAGTCACAAGATTTTGTCCTGATTTATCAATTCCCTGATGTGACCTGAAAATCATTATGTCACTGGTCACCTGGTAGAAATGTTTTGGTGTATACATTTAGTTTAGGTCTTTTAATTAAAAGCTGGATGCCAGGCTGGTTATATGTTCGGGATTATTTTACAAGGGCAGATAGCTCGACCCCTGATACCGACTTTTGAGTCGCATTTTATGCTTAGAATGTGGTGTTTTATCGTCATTTCTAGTAGAGGACATTGATAAGTAGCGGAAATCAGTTTAAATCAATGTAAAAAAAAATGTTGTAGGGGCCATCACTTTGCTATTACCATGCAGTTTTACTTGGTCAAAAATCTTTCTGGCAATACATGGACTTCAAAGCTGACCAATCTTGATGACATGACTCGCACAGAGTCATGTCATTTAATTGAACAAAGTCCTGGTTAGTTAAGGTACTTTTGACTATTTTAGAATGTAGATGGAGAAAATATTGTTATTCAGATCCCATAAACTATCGGACTTGTTCAATATAGAAAAGTCACCAATTTAAATATTATTGAGTGTAATAGACCTAATCAACTTTATAAATATGTATTTCAGAAATCGGAATCAAGAGAAGAAAGATTAAAAAAAGTCCAGTCTTTAGTTGATTCCATTCAACGTGATCAGAAGGGAGCTGGGATAACAAAGAAAATGGTAATAATTTTGATAATAACGACAGTTACATATACAGGAAAATCTATACTAGGATTCCAAGGCTAGTCACATTCTCACGGCACCAATGTAACAGGCGGCAGAAAATGTTATGCCCGATGCAGGGCTCGAACCCGCGACCTTATGCTTGCAAGTCAGATGCTCTCCCAACTGAGCATACCGGGCTGACGGACATTATTCATAATTTTAGATATATACAGATATACACGACCCTTTTACATAAGAAACATAATATATAGTTTGTCAGTTTAAGCATAATTAATCTTTGTATTGATATTTTAGGAAATGCAAAGTGCGTCCAAGAAGATTAAGCTTGGCAGGGGTCAAAGGAGGGAGTACAAAATCAAAATTGGGTGGGAGAATTACAGGAGAGATAAATACAGACTGGTTACTAAAGCCAAAGGTGGTGAAACTAGGGAAATTCCCTTCAGCATTGGAGAAGATCTGACAGTGAAGATGATTAAGGATAAAGCAATTGACTTTTTCTTCCCAGATGGTAAAAACATTCATGGCAGAGTAGAAGAGTTTGAATTCATGCTGGTCTCAACCTCAGGAGATGAATTGAATAACATGGATTCAACAATTCATGAGTATTTAAAAGCTCGTGGTATATTCGCAAGCCAATGCCATTTGTACCTAAGATCGAAGAAAATTGAGCAATGGAACTTTTCAGTAAATTGTAAACCAGTGAACAAAGTAGACAATCAAATACACATCAAATACTCTAAGCTCAAAAGATCATTATATTCCAGTGACACTTCTGAAGTGTTGTGTAATACATGGACAGGTTGCAAAAATATATCCGGTTCTCCGGAAACAGAGTATGATGTATTTGAAGATGGATATTCAGTAGTTGGGATTTCTGTAAATGATAGTGTCTATTTAGAAAGAGATGAAAATAATCGAATAAACTGCTTGCAGCCGTCTTCATGCGAAACTTCAATCCTAAATGGTCCAGATGAAATATTTGGATTTGAGACTGATGACACTGAACATTTGATGATTGGGGCGATTTCATTGGTCCACAATAGCAACTGCTTATATAGGTGGGAGAGAAATGGAGAATTATACAGACAGGGTTTAAATTATTGTGTAATCAAAGTAAGGGAATCAGGAAAGTACAGAGTAACAGTGCAAAATACAGATTCATCAATTCTGGGCATATCTGATCCTGTAAAAATTGATGTTGTAATAGCTGATAATGAGAAAATGTGTGTGCCACCATTGAGAAATGAAAAATCTACCATAGTCACAGGAAAATCACCAGAAGAATCTACACAAGTTGTGACAATTGGACAGTCTACCATAGTCCCAGGAGAGTCTACCCAGGGTATGGAAGTTGGACAGTCTACAGTAGTCTCAGGAGAGACTGCCCCTGTTTGGGCAGTTGGAGAGTCTACGGTAGTTACAGGAGAGTCTACCCAGGGTATGGAAGTTGGACAGTCTACGGTAGTCACAGGAGAGTCTACCCAGGGTATGGAAGTTGGACAGTCTACGGTAGTCACAGGAGAGTCTACCCAGGGTATGGAAGTTGGACAGTCTACTGTAGTCACAGGAGAGTCTACCCAGGGTATGGCAGTTGGACAGACTACTGTAGTCTCAGGGGAGTCTACCCAGGGTAAGGAAATTGGACAGTCTACTGTAGTCACTGGAGAGTCTACTCAGGGTATGGAAGTTGGACAGTCTACGGTAGTCAGAGAAGAGATTATCCAGGGTATGGCAGTTGGACAGACTACTGTAGTCTCAGGGGAGTCTACCCAGGGTAAGGAAATTGGACAGTCTACTGTAGTCACTGGAGAGTCTACCCAGGGTATGGCAGTTGGACAGTCTACGGGAGTCAGAGAAGATATTATCCAGGGTATGGCAGTTGGACAGACTACTGTAGTCTCAGGGGAGTCTACCCAGGGTAAGGAAATTGGACAGTCTATTGTAGTCAGAGAAGAGTCTACCCAGGGTATGGAAATTGGACAGTTTACTGTAGTCACTAGAGAGTCTACCAAGGGTATGGGAGGTGAACAACCTTCCTTACAACTAGTAAAACCTGGCCCAAGCATTAAAGGTGAATCATCTGGATCAACCTCAGTAAAGTCTACCCTGGACAAACTAGATATAGTTGTTGAAGGAGTTGTTGAAATAAGGCCGTCTCAATTGAGGTATATAGAAGAGATTAACAAAGGTGCCTTTGGCATTGTATACAAAGCAGTTTGGAATGAAACAACAGTAGCAGTAAAGAAGATACCAGTGAAAAGAATGAAGAAGTCCAAGCATTTACTTGAAAGGGAACTGAAGGTGAATAGCAGTATTAGGCACCCTAGTATTGTTTTGTTTTTGGGATATCATGTAGGAAATAATGAAGTTCAGTTGGTAACAAAATATATGAATGGACCAAACCTTGAACAAGTTCTCTTTGAGGAAAGTGAACTTGATTTTCCTTTGGATAAAAGGATATCCACAGGATATCAGATATGTTCAGCTGTGTCCTACCTCCATTCGAGAATTCCAGTGATCTTGCATAGGGACATTAAACCTGAAAACGTTGTCTTGTCGAAATGTCTCTCTGTTGCCAAGCTTTGTGATATGGGACTGTCGAAGTTCAAGTCTTTTACAACTGTCATCACTACCATGGCAGGTGGGACACAGCCAGGTACGGCCGCATACAAAGCCCCGGAAGTTTTTCTGTACAACTCGTCGGCTTCCTTAGCTTCAGATGTGTGGAGCTTATCAGCCACATTAGTGGAACTGCTTACAGATGAGGTTATTTGGGCAAATTCCAAGAACACAGACAGCTCTTTGGAGGAGTATATATTTACATCGATGAAACATGAGGAACAACCTGATGGTCTCAAATGTCTTGAAAATAAAGATATACCCATACAAATTAAGGAAGTTGTATCCACTGGTTTGGAGTACAGAGTATCTGCTAGACCGGCGGCAGTGAAAATATGTGAGCAGTTTAGAGAAATGTTGAGAGATTAAAACATAACGTTTGCTTATAGTGACCATGTTTTGTATGTATAATTACTAGTAATGGTTCACATAATCTTTGTACACACTTTGTTTTTATTTGTAATCAAAGTACTCAAAGTAATTGTTTTAAGCATAAATTTGTTATTGAAATATCTTTTTCACTTTGAAAGAAAAGTAGATGCACCAATATGTTGTAATGGTTTAGTGGTGTTACACCTATTATTAGAAGTCTTCTTTTTATGTCACAGAATATACAGTTAGTATTTTTCTTGATTTCGTTATAAATTTAGTTAATTCCCTTTTTCGCTTACCTGAGCACAAAGTGCTCAAGATGAGCTTTTGTGATTACCTGCCTGTCGTCCGTCCGTCCGTGCGTCCATCGTCAACTTTTCATTCTAACGACTTTCTATACCGCTAAGTCAAATTTAATAAAACTAAGCAAGGAATTTCCTTGCATCAACCTCTACCAAGTCTGTTGCATTTCTAGGTCACAGGGACCAAAATAGAAACAAGATGACCCTATACCGCTCACCTGAGCTCAACTGGCCTGATGATATGAATTAAAGGGAAACGCAACCCTAAGAACAAGTTTCTTTTAACTGAAAGACTATCTTCAAGGTCAAGGTTAGACACAAATTTCAAAGAAAAACGTCAGCAGAAAATCTATTATTGTGTTTATTTTGATAAAAGAAACATACAAGCACTGTTAAATATTGAGGAAACAAAATGTGACTTTGAAAAAAAAAACGTTTCTGTAATGATCCTCCAATGGAAGGATTTAATTAGATAGTAATTATAAGAAAACGTCAAAAATACCCTATAAAGATCTCAATGCGGGTAACGGGATATCTTTGACTCTTTAAAATCTTTTGAAAATGTAGGTTTAGTAGTGAAAAGTTCATTTATCCCATTGTAAAATAATGGAAAATCTAAAAATTCGAACAAAATATTTTCTTGAAAAGTGATAAAGTTTGCAAAATGTTTCTTTTGGCGTATCTAAGATATCCTGAAAGTTTTGAAACAAACCAAAAACGAATTAAGTCAATATTTGAGTTTTAAATTTTTCATGTATGAATATGTCTGAAAAATGGCTGAAAATGGCTGAAATTTACAATGGAAAATATCCTACCAAAATCGATATTGGATGATAACTTTAACTATATTAAAGATATTTCAAAAATTAAAGAAGTTTCTATTCACTGACACCTTCAAAATGATGTATAACTTGCACATATTTCCTTCAAATAAAAGCTGAAAATCAAGAAAAACAATTTCACGAAAAATGTGGACCAAACAGTAGGCTAAAATACATCTTAGACTTCATGTGCACTCCAAATCGTAGTTACACAAAATATGAGATGATGAAATGAAAATTAAAAATGAATGATAGTTTCGGTACATGTACTTCCAATCAAGAGTTAAGTTGTATCTAACTCTAGTTGTACTTGTTCGTATGCATGCATTAATTCTTCATACAAATCCAAGGCATTATGTGCATTCAAAGGCATCTGTAGACCTGGTTTGAGAATATGAGCCAACTCGGAGAAAGTATCACTGCAAATTTCCTTTGGTTTTGCATAAAGTTCTTGGCAAATGGAAACATCTTCCATATTGACCGGAACTCCATAATTTCTGGAACCAAACAGCTCCGGGACATTGAATAATACATCTGGTTTTCCAGTACAAGCCAGTGTATTTTTCTGTTGTCTTACTTGGTGTAAATTCCAATGTATAGCAATACGATCAAGTTCAGCTTGGAGTACACCAGATACACAAAAGCGTAAGCATTCTACATGCACCGGATTCGAACCATCAAATCGACCTAGATCTCTCAAATCCTTCAATTTGTTTATCCACCAGCTAATACATTGTTGCCTCAGATATCCCCACCATCGTTCTATTCGTTGATTTGTTGTGCTTTTACCGTACATAAAACTTTTCAAGCCTGCCATTGAATCTTGTTGGGTTTGCCTAAAGAAAGGTTGGAGAAAACTGATGTTGACATTTTCTGTACCTCTATCGGCTCGTACAATACGCGGGACAAACTTGTGAGCCGCTACTGTGTCGAGATAATACTTTGCAATTACCCTTGGATTATTGTTGGTTGACGCAACTTCTAACCACATCACTCTGCGGCTGTACCCGTCCATGGCACCGTGTATGCATAAACCGAATTGTTTCAATTTGTCATACCCATCGATATGCCAACAGAAATTTGGACCGGGAACAAGATATTTACGTCTTTTTAGTTTATGCCCTTTCCTCAATTGCACGCCATCCAGGTCAATCTCTCTTAACAAAAGCATCACATCGTTTCTTTTAACTTTGAAGTGAAAGTCATTTTGTAGACGCTTCCACATGCTCCGATACCCTAAACCTTCCGCACTGAACTGAAGTTCATTTCGTAACGTTTCTTTTATAATTTCTGTTGGGGTATACATGAGACCACGGCGTCGTAGGTTGTTAATGCGAAGCAATCGTTTCAATTGTCTAAGCCCGATGCGTATATTATGTCGACAAAAAAGGAGTAAAACTATTTCTGCGTATTTGAAGCCGGCATAGAAGTAGCCTTTTATCAGTTCTAGTCTATTATTTTCATCCAGTAAAGGTAATGGTGATGGTACAACTGATGAGACAAGACCAATTTCTGTTAGCATAAGAAAAGTTATCACCATTATCACTTCCATATTCAAATCCCTGAAACAAAAAGAAAGAGTACAATAGAATAAAATGTTGTAAGTACGTAGCATCAGTTATTTTGAAACATTTTATATATTTTATATCGTATCGTTTTCTCCAAAATTTCACAATTAAATATGTTAAATATTGAATTTAAAATGTTATATGGAAATTCTAAAAAAAAACTTGAATGAAATATAAAACTAATTTCTAAAAATGTTAATAACAAAATCTTTAATATAAAATATTAAGTATAATTTCTAAAATGTAAATAATTAAATCATAAATATAATATATAAAATATAATTTCTAAAAACTTAATAATTAAAGATTAAATCTTAAATGTAAAATATTTAAGATAACGACAATGGGTCCAGCGACTTTTACATATATAGTTTTCTTCAAAATGCCAGATTGTTTTATTATGAATGCAAAGTATATAAAAGTATACATTTCTGAAAGGGTATAAAGGGAGCTATTTATTTAACACTGTAAAATCTTGTTTAATACAGTAAAACCTGTTTGTAACAATACCTACTGGCCCCGACATATTCTAATTAGACAGGTTGTAATAAGGTGGTTATGCCATTTCTTATATAAAATCTTTACTCTTCTGAATCTTGAATCTTATTTTGATATTGCGGATATACTATGTACCAGGAACATTTTAATACCCGTCTCTAACAACACCTGTGTTTAAAAACAACCTCTAACTAACAACATAACATTTCGGGCCCTTAAAAGAAAATGTCATCATAACTTAACCTATGTCTAACAACACCCTGTCTTAACGGGATAGTATTTACGTTGTTTTATTTTATCAACTATTATAAAAAGATTTTTTTTCATTCAACCTTAATGACACTTGTTTTCATTTTAAAATGTTTACCCTCCAAAGCTCGTTCACATTTTTCATATCTTTGTTGTCTAGTATTAATCGGAATAATACAAGTGTTACAACTAATAGATCAAATCTCAAGGAATAAAATTTTATAGCAGTATGTATATAGTCACAAAATTGATATTGTAATATTTATCATTATAACAAATAATAATATTACATCATTTTGTCATGCATGATTTGAGTGTAATAAAATATTTTTGACTTGACTTAATACGGTCCCAATTTACGCCAATCAGTGTTAGTAGGGATAGGTTTTACTGTATTTTACCAAAGTATTCATAATTCTTAAATCTTATTTAAAACATGGTACACATATGATATTATTACTTAAACATTTAATGAAGGTTTTGAATACCGGTATGTCTTACAAAAAGTCACATATATTATTGCAAAATTAATTTTTTTTGTCAACACTTTCATAACATTGAGTAAGTAGAGAGATAACTGCATTATAGTTAGCATTTTTCTTGAAAGGATTATTATAATTGTATTATTATCCCAAACAACAGTTACCTGTGGTTGTTGAATAATTGCTCAACTAATTGCTTTCATGGACATGTTCAATTGTGAAAATCATCATTGGAACTGAAAAGTTCTAGTCAAGTTTGTCACAGATTTTATAAATAATTCTCCATTCAAATTGCCCACACGCTTAGCTCAGTTGGTAGAGAATTAGGTCTATGGACCTTTTGACCTGCAATGGATTTGAAAATGAATTTGAATAAGCGTGACAAACCGTACATTACCGAATGTGAATGTACGGTACGCTACGGTAAATAATGTTTTCAAGAACCAAAACTTCATGGAGAATACTGCTAAGAAATTTTTTAATTCAATTTGAACGAAATCAATGATAAAAAACCAGGACCTGGATAAACAATTCAGATTATAATTTAATACGTTTCTGATAATGAAAATTTCCTTCTCATGTTTTTATTTACAAAATAATGGTGTAATAGTGGGAGGTAATGCAAGTAAAGATAAATATCGTCATAATCATCGTCATCATCATCATCATCATCATCATTACTACCATTATCAAACCAGATAAACAGACCAAAATAATTTGGTATGTCTGACCCGAAGCATTTTCATGAAAACCGAAAGTGCCCTGTCCAAGAATGTCGACATGGGCAGTGATTTTATGGTTGTGTCGTTTACTGGTCATATGTGACAGTCCGAGACATTAATCAGTTCAATCTTGTGCAACTATTTTTTTTCTGGTAATGCGTCTCAAATTGTCTGCTATGTCTCATTTTGTCAGTATCCCTTGGCCTTGTGTAGCTTACCTTATTTCTGTTGAGTTCGTTTCCACCACTGCCGCTGGCCATCACTGCATCTATACTAATGGCCGTTTGCCGCTTTTTGTGTATAGCTTTATCTTATTTCTAGAATTTAAGTATTAATAACTAAATTTTAATTTTTAAGACTTAAGTTATAAGTTTTAATAATTCACAGTTCATATTTAATTTTAAATGTCCCTCCAGGGCTTCCATAATAACGTCATTTCCATACTGACCGAATAGATAGAAAGGAAGGATACTCTGCAAAAGGGCCAGGGATGGGGCACAGGGAAAGGTCTCGTAATTTTTATATATATCTACAGTATATAATAACAAGGGTAACAACTCGTTAGAAATTCTCTCGACACGATCGCGCAACAAGAGATTCTCTACAATAAATGGTAAAAAGCACTCTGTGATGCACATTCGTCCTTAACATTGCATTGTTTTATTAGAAAAAAGTTAATTTTGTAAATTGCAATTGATTATCTCGCCATTTATTGCAAGTTGATTAAGTCAATCAGCCAACATATTATTTTATTCCAACTTCACACACTCATCAGACATTTTGATGGAATGTAAAGGACGTTTTCATTGGGTGCTGTAAATACCACCACCAAATTTCAGTCAATGTAATAACAAGTTTCAAATGAACTTCTGACTAAAACAAAATGTACTATGTTTTGTTGCGCAATCGTGTCAACTTTTAAAAGCACCATGGAATATTGTCCTTGGGCAAGTTATTTCGCAGCAGCAATGAAATATATTGGTTTATTGTATTTTATTATGGAAGACTAATAATTCAGAACTTCAGAATTATTTATGAATCATCATTTTATTCCCTTTACTGCTAACATTGAAAACTTAGTTGTTATCCTTGTTATTATATACTGTAGAGATATAATAAAAAATACGAGACCTTTCCCTGTGGGGTGGGGGGTAGGTGGTCAGAAACATAATTATTTATTTCACTATTGAGAATGCATACAGTTGAGTCAATATCAGATATATGTAAAAAGAATTGTTCTACTTGAGTGGTATGAAAATTCAAAGCATCCTACAACTTTATTTCATTAACCCTTAGGCACTTAGGGGTTCAAAAGATGGTTCTTTCACGTGACCTTGTTGTGTTTGCCATTGCGTGAAATGTCCTCTTTTTTAAATAGTAAACGCCGAAAATGTAATCGACTTTATATTAATAGTTTAAGGGATTGCCACACTCCTCCCAACTTTGTTCATCGATAAAAAGAAAATTATCAAAATCTCAATAATGACAAAATGCCGTTTAATGAATGTTACTTATGTATCTTTATTTTGCATACAGTAAGACACGTTAGAACGGTAAAGAAAAACAGCTAGACCTCAAAATCCCTTAAAATTCTATTTACATAAATTCACAAAAACTAAGCGATACAAAACATAATTTTAAATTCCCACGTGAGTGCATTGATACTGACAAGAAAATGTTGTGTACTTTGTAAAAAAATGTCAACTTCTAAAAGAGAAATCAGTGATTGTCATCCGTTTACGCGACCAGGAAGCGTCCAGAAAATTGAAGGTCAAACACACTTTTACTAATATCTCGTAAAGTTTACATATATAAGTCACGAGGACACAATAAATTGTTGTCAGTATCATATTATTCATGTGGGCATTTAAAATGCTGTTTTGTGTTGTTTAGTTTTTGTGAATTTATGTAAATAGAAGTTTAGGGAATTTTTAGATCTCGCTATTTTTGTTTACTCTTCTAAGGTGTCGTACCATCTGAAAAATAAAGATACATTAATAACATACATTTGGGCAAAGTTTCGTATAACGGCATTTCGCCGTTATTGAGATTTTGATAATTTTCTTTTTACCGATAAACAAAGTTGGGAGGAGTGTGGCAATCCCTTAATTGACTTAAATAAGTTCCTAAATGTTCAAAATGAATGATAATATGATTAAATATGATGTTTTTTACTTACCGCTCGTTTGCCGCGGGAGAGCGCCGCCATTTTGTTTCCCAGAATGCAATGCGGCTACACCATACCGTACTATGGGTCATCGAGCAGGCACTTATAGAAACGTTGTGGGATATCACAATAAATGAGAATATCTGGCAAAAAAGCCGTCCCTGGTGCGTGTTCTAAAAATAGATGTTGCACTGTGGGTCATAAAGTTATATATACTTGTGGGTCATGAAAATGACTTTTTTACAAATAAATTCGATTTAGGTTATTTGCAACTTGATTTTGCTTCCAAAACACTGGTGGTTTGTGGGTCAAAATATTGATGACCCACAAACCACCTCGATATCCCACAACGTGAGTCAGATTTTGGCGAAATGACCCACAAAACGGTAGTTAGAAAACTATATATATATATATATATATATATATATATATATATATATATATATATATATATATATATATATATATATATATATATATCAAGTAAAGGGTTAAACCAGTTTGACCACTCGAGATTCATCAATTTCCATCATGGCGTCATATTCGGCGTAGAAAATGCAGGCAACATTCTGCGCCAGAGAGCTACCGAACTTCACGTTGAGCGAAAGAGTACCGGCGTTGAGCAGTTCGAAATGGAAACCTTCGTCTATCGCCGGTGCCAGGTCGAAGACGTATATTGCATGCCCTTTCTGGAGGTCCCTCCTGCTGATACCCACATGTTCTCGCGGTTTACCACTAATTCCGCCCATAGCATCGCCGGACATGACACTTTTTGAGCCGTATATCCTGTCCAAAACTTCCATCACCAGGCCGTCGTTGAAGTTGACGCTGACGGGATTTCCCGGACAGGCTATACCGTTGACAAGCAAAGAAATCTGGCGCAAGTCGAAATGTTCCATGTTGAAGGGATTCTGTTTCAGTGACCCGAGAACAGCTTTGCTATCAACAAATGACACAATGACAAACTTTGGCAGGTAAGCCGAATTAATGTGATCCCAGGAGAACACGCTCTGGCCGCTCGCTATGTTAGCACACTTTGTTTCGGAACGGATGTAGGGATATTTTGCGGTTACCGTTTTGAGCAGCTTGGAATGTGCCAACAGAATAGCGGGATTGACCTTCGCCTTCCAGAGGCGGAAGTAAGCGTCCTCGATTCTAATCTGGTAGCCACCCTGGTCGCCGTCTTCACCGCTGATTAAGCAGAAATCCGAAGTGTTCCTGTGCAGTACGAGCCTTAAGTGAATGCCGTTGATCAGGTAACGGTCCAGTTCCATCAAGTCATTTAACGGTAATCCAACCATGTCGAAAGGCCGAGATCCTTTGCTTGTCATGTAACGCAGGTACAGGTTTTGATTGCCTGAAACAGACAAGTTGAATGGTTAAATATGTATTTTGAACTGTATTTAACACAGATCAATAACTTGTTCTATAAAATATCAAATAGACCTGTTACTATATAGAAACTAAAACATAAAAAAAATATTTAAAAAAAGGGACTGCCTCTGGGAGCGAACCCGCGCTGTCACGGCGACAGCGCCTAGCTCTGCTAATCCTGCGAATCGACCAACTGAGCTAGCCGGGACAGATAGAAAATGTAATTTGTATATTTGGAAAATTATCAAGTGAATAGATTAACACTAAGTTACCCATCACCGCTGCAGTCGGATGACTATGGCGTAAAAATAATATTAATTTTAAGAATGATAATAATAATAAGAAGAAGAATAAAAAGAAGAAGAACAAAAACAGTAACAATAATTAATAATATTGATAATATAATAAAAATGAAAATAATACTAATAGTTTTAATTGCTGTTGTTGTTGTTGTTGTTATATATATATATAAGGACAAATGCAGACATTGGTAGACCATGCCATAAAAATAAGGCATTGGCAGACCAAAATGTATATATTTATCAAAAACATTTTCCTAAATAATTTATTTATTTCCTATCATAAAATGACCCTAAAAGAAGAAATATAATGTTCTTTTTCTTCAAAAATGAATAACAAAATATATATATCTTCATCGGTCTGCCAAAAATTTTCGCTGGAACAATTTAAGTAATAGGCAGACAGTGCTTTTTCCGTCAGACATAGGCAGACCGCTCGGTATATAGTTTATTTTGCTTTTTCCATCATAGACTAATTAGATTAAGAGCTACCTAAGATTCTAATGTACTGACTGTTTCTTAATTTCAAATGTATAGGGACATAAATATAAACATACGGTCATAATCGGAATAGAAAAAAAGTGAAATGCATTATGACGACGTTTTATTAAACTATGGCGTCATGTATGACGTCATTCGTCCAAATTCAGTTAAAGTGCACCAATTGGAATATTTGTATGTCACAACGCAAGTAAAACAAAACTTATCAAATTTTCTAAACAAAACTTGTGCAATTAGTTACTCCATTGCAGTGTCTTTACACTCAGCATGTAGTTTCTTGTCGGTAAAGATGTAAAATAAATTTTAACTCATCTAAATGATGCCAAAAATGCCCAAAAATCTATGTCACAAACTCGAGTGTTTTAATCAATTAAACACTGCAAGGTGATTTGGTTAAACACCTTCCTTTGATTTGCATTGAAGATATCATAATGACACGTCTAAGTCTTTGAAAACTCGACTTAACATTATTGATATATTTTGACTCTGTAATTTATCATTAGTACACAATGTCCCAAAAATGAATGTGAATTACGTTACACAAATTAGACTACCAATACAGTTATTCAAATTAACAAATTTAGCACAGTTTAGTGCTATTCCAATCTTAAATTGTTAAAATAGTTCAGAATTCTAGTCATTCTTGAGATCATATAATGAATTAAAAAATAAAAGGTGCATGTATTGGCTAAATGGATGTTTAATTTAAAACGTGAATTACGTTCAGTTTGTCATGTTTACAAATCAAAACATCTTTCAGTTTGCTGTCTATATTTAGGAAGTACACCCATTCAACTCTCAAATATTGTGCATCGTTAAGATCCCGCGAATAATCTGCATTAGCTCAGTGTACACTCGAAAGTCCGACCCTACTTCCGATAGCGCTGAATATACACATAGCCATCACGAAGGAGCTGGTTAAAAAGCGGGTAAGACAATTGAATAAAGAGTAATTATTTAATTCTTTTACTTTAAATACTTAGACTAGCAAGAAATAGAGTGCGTCGAGTTATAAAATGAACGTGATAAAACAATACGATCGATCACCAAAATTTACAAAAAAAAATGTCAATCGTGTCACTTCAAACGTCCATTTCAAAGCTTTATTTACATTGTTTGGCCGAAATTCGTTTTACTATGCGAAGTGTTTTCATTACTATATCACTTCATGTAGTTAAATCTTGTCCCAACCCGCTAGTTTTCGAAAAACTCGAATTTTCATTTGCACTGGTAGTGTGACAAGATGGTACGGCTACTAGCAAAGAAAAGAATGAATACTAATGAAGTTACAGATATTTACAATATGTAAATGTCCTATAATCCAACTAAACAGTGGAGATATAAATGTTATATAGTAGTAATAGCCGAGTAAATTGAAATTTACTACTTATTTCATATGAAATGTTATTAATTGATTTGGTGTAGAAATGTTTACTGATATTAAGTTTATTATTAACTGATTACCATAATTTTATGAAAATAGATGATAAATGATGCTTCATAAAATTCGAAATCGTCTGAGCATGATTTATTAGAAGTAATATTGAACTTAACTCACCTGTCAGTTTGTACCTTTTTAGCTCACCTGAGCCATAGGCTCATGGTGAGCTATTGTGACCCGTCTTTGTCCGGCGTCCGTCGTCCGTCGTCCGTCAACAATTTCCTTTAAACAACATCTCCTCTGAAACCACTTGATGGATTTTAACCAAATTTGTCCTGAAGCATCCTGACACTGATGTCTACAAAAGTTGTTCAAATCATGACCACAGGGTCAAGGTCAAGGTCACTGCTGCTAAAAATAGAAATTCAGTCTTTGCTCAATTACTTGAGTTTGCTTAGGGTTATTGACTCCAAACTTGGTGTTTGGGTAGCTTATATTAAAAGGCAGCTTGGGCTTGCTACCCAGATGTCTATGAACAAGGTCAAGGTCACTGTTGCTAAAAATAGAAATTCAGTCTTTGCTCAATTACTTGAGTTTGCTTAGGCCTATTGACTCCAAACTTGGTGTATGGGTAGCTTATATCAAAAGGCAGCTTGGGGTTGCTACCTAGGTGTCTGTGATCAAGGTCAAGGTCACTGTTGCTAAATATAGAAATTCAGTCTTTGCTCAATAACTTGAGTTTGCTTAGGCCTATTGACACCAAACTTGGTGTATGGGTAGCTTATATCAAAAGGCAGCTTGGGGTTGCTACCCAGGTGTCTGTGATCAAGGTCAAGGTCACTGTTGCTAAAAATAGAAATTCAGTTTCTGCTTTATAACTTTAGTTTGCTTTGGCCTATTGATTCCAAACTTGGTATATGGATAGCTTATATCTAGAGGCAGCTTGGGGTTGCTACCCAGGTGTCTGTGATTAAGGTCGAGGTCACTGTTACTAAAAATAGAAATTCAGTTTCTACTTAATTACTTGAGATTGCTTTGGCCTGTTGACTCCAAACTTGGTATATGGATAGCTTTTATCTAGAGGCAGCTTGGGGTTGCTACCTACGTGTCTGTGATCAAGGTCAAGGTCACCATTGCTAAAAATAGAAATTCAGTTTCCACTTGATAACTTGAGTTTGCTTTGGTTTTTTGACTCCACACTTGGTGTATGAGTAGCTTATATCAAGAGGCAGCTTGGGATTGCTACCCAGGTGTCTCTGATCAAGGTTAAGGTCACTGTTGCTAAAAATAGAAATTCAGTTTCCACTTAATAACTTGAGTTTGCTTTGGCATATTGACTCCAAACTTGGTATATGAGTAGCTTATAACAAGAGACAAACTGGGATTGCTACCCACGTGTCTGTGATCAAGGTCAAGGTCACTGTTGCTAAAAATAAAAATTCAGTTTCTGGTTAATAACTTGAGTTTCGTACTCAGGTGAGCGATTCAGGGCCATCATGGCCCTCTTGTTTATAATTATGTTTACAAGTAGCCTTTGCAATCTGTGACATTCTCATTCCTTACCTTATTGCAGAGCTACCTTCAAGTTCAAGTGGAACGAGCAGATCAAACATGGAAAGAACAGGTCAGTTTTTCAATAGTTTAATAGTCAGACCATATTGAGGTTTGCTCCTTATCTTATATTGGCATAAGTAGTTCTTACTAATCTGATATAGTCTTATGTTTGAGAAAAATGCATTTTTTAATGATAAATACTGTAAGAGCATTTGTTGATTTATGCTGGTTTTGCCAATTAAAAATGAAAGTACAGATGTTTGAATTTGAACATATATATTCATATAGTAAGTTAAAAAAAAAACGAAAAATTTTATAATTATTTTGCAGAAGAAGAGCAACGGTTCCACTATCTCATAGAGACAACAATCGAGAGAACAATTGCAGAACAAGGTATGTCAATTAAAAAATAATAGGTGATTAAATTTTGTAGTCAAAATATCTATATTGGTAACATTAGGTAAACAGGTTTGTCTCCATTGTTCAGGTATACATTGTGAAAACAATATAAGTGTAATTGATCAAGGGAACAAAAAAGCAAAAAATTTGTTACGACTTAAATATTTAGCAGCAAAATGTTTTTATAACATGGATATGCAGTTTGCATTTGATTTAACTTACTGTTATAATGAGTTATTGCTGAAATTATGTTTGAGCCAATGGCATTATAATACTAAAAAACCCATTAATTCTCATGTTTTCTGAATTAATTATTCAAAGTCCAATTTGCTTAACATTTTATAGACATGGAAAGTGAGACTATGGACGAATGTATCATCCCAGAACAAAGGCCTGACACAAAAAGAAAGGAAAAGAAAGGTACATGTAATATGTCGGCTACTTTTGGAAACTTTGAATGTGTTGTTTTGGTTGGACAAACATTGTGGTCAGCACATACTCAGGAATTCCACTAGCTGCTGAACCTCAAGGGTCATTTTGATAATTGGTTTATTATCAGACACAATATTTACATTCATCTTTTAGTTCACTGTGATAAGTCTGTCTTCTGACTGTTTCAGAAAGTGTTTGATATCATAATTATTAAATTACAATTTCAGAAATCATGATTTAATTGTAATAAGTGAAACACCTCTTTTAAAATCATTATTGTAAATATGTCCCTTTTCACTTATCATAACAGCTAGGGTTAAAGAAAGTACATTTAAGTGACCTATGATAAATCTTATGTTAAGAAACTAATTTCCTGCTTGATGAATAAAAAAATAAAACATTTCTGGTAATTCCGACTACTTTAAGCATTACTTATAATCAGTATGTTAATTTCTTACATTTTCCATTAATTTGAAATAAATACATACCGTCATATATATTGTATTTGAAATGCAAGAAAATTTAAAAAAGAAACGACACAAAATTTGTCATAACAATTAGTTGCCATTAATCAATAAAACATTTGTGTTACTCCAGAGAGAACAAGAGATCAAATGATAATGGATCTGGAACATAGGCAGCTGGAAGAACTCATTCTTATAAGACAGTCGATGCAAAACATGGAGACATCAATAAGAAGTATGGGACAGGCCATACAGAATATGGATACTTCTATGAAAGAGCTTGTCCGACTTCAGAAGGTAAATATAGGTAATGAAGTTGATGAACATGTCCATCAAGTTTTTGGTTTTTAATATGTATTTCCAATTTGTTAGCTTCTCTTTAAGGGCTTACCACACTCCAACCCAGCACGTTCATCGATAAAAAGAAAATTATCAAAATTTCTATAATGACAAAGTGCCGTTCAATGAAACTTTGCACAAATCAATGGTACTAAAGAAGTTCCAACTACTAAAAGAGAAATTAATAATTGTCATCCGTTTACGCGACCAGGAATCGACCAGAAAATTGAAGGTCAAACACACTTTTACTAATATTTTATAAAGTTTACATATGTAAGTCAAGAGGACACAATAAATTGTTTTACTATCATATTACTCCTGTGGGTATTTAAAATGATGTTTTGTGTTATTTAGTTCCTGTGAATTTATGTAAATAGAAGATGTGAACATTCTTAGATCTCGCTATTTTTCCTTACCGTTTTAACGTGTCTTACCATATGCAAAATAAAGATACATTAATAACACTCATTTGTGCCAAGTTTCACTGAACGGCATTTTGCCGTTACTGAGATTTTGATAATTTTCTTTTTAAAATCAATAAACATGCTTGGTGCAGTGTTGTAAGCCCTTAACAGTAGATTTATAGACCTATTACATGAACATCATTGCCTATGTTTACCTTCTGTTTTTTTTTAAATGATATTTTCATCTCAGGACTGAATCAATATTTTATTATATTTTATTTCGCCAAACACACGTGTCGTCTGCTTGCAAAAAGTTGAAATACGGGCCTTTGTTTTATCATATTTGATAAAAATATGTAATTCAAGTTGCATTGCAATGCTACAAAATGACTAATTTTAATTGATCAGTTATTATCTTTATTGTATATTCCAATTACATTCAAAATACAGTTTCAGGTTAAAATCTTTCAAAGGAGCACAACTCAAAACAGATATAACTTCATTAAAACAGATGCCATATATCAAGTATTGTGTCAAAAGCACAAATACATTCCAAGTTATAAGCAATGAGGTTTCCTGTTATATTAATTGAAAGGGGCATAACAGGTGTTATCATTCTTGATGTCAAAAATGGATTTGTTCCTGAAGATGATATTATTAAGCTAATATGACAAGTACTTTAAGTTATAGCAACATAAAGTTCCATATGAATGTCATTTGAAAGGGACATTACTCCAAAAAATGGTCAAACAGGGGTTATCATTATTGTTGTTTCAGATAGCTTTGTTTATGCAGATGATACATTCCAAGTATTAAGTTGGACAAGTACTTTCAGTTATAGGAAACATTAAGTTTTATATTAAAGTTTGGGGACTAACGGACGAGGGGACCGTGTGTGAAGCCTGAAGGGTTTCATGCATACATTAACAATAAAACTGTTTTGGATACCCAAATGAAAACCATCAAATATTGATTCAGTTCTCATATTTATAACTCATAAAGGTTCTCGTTAATATAGAAATTATTAGAAAAATTTCATATATATTACATTTTTAATGGCTGTTAAAATGCTCAAAAACTAATAAAATAGTATGTATGTTACCGATATTGTAATCTACATTTGTGTAGAAAATGTTTGATTGAAAACCAACCATTTGTAAACTTCTTTTAAATACCCCTTTCCTCCATAAATACTCATTTTTACATATGGCGAACAATGTAAATACAGATCAGCTGGCATATCTGTGCCGTCTGATCAGTATCTGCACTGTTCTTTTTATGACCTGTTAGGTTATTTCTGACCAAAACGACTAATGCAGATCCTGATCAGACAACCCAGATGTGCTGGCTGATCTGGATCTACATTGGTCACATGTGTGAGTATTTATGGAGGAAATGGATACTGTTAAATGAAGTTTTGTCATTTATATTGAAGTTACTTGTGAAATAATGAATTTCACTTTTTGTCATATCAAATTTCAAATAAAAGAAACTGAAAATATATACTTTATTATAATATTTTTATATAAATGTTTTGTTATTGTCATTTAACCATATATAAGCATGTTATTGCAGGTGGGAACAGTGTGGATCCAGATCAGCACATCCCTGCCATCTGATGAGGTTCTAAACTGTTTGCTTCTTGGTCAGAAATAACCTAATGAATCCAAAAGTGAACAGTGCAGATCTTGATCATACATCATGGATGTTTCAGCTGATCTGGATCTATATCATTCGCCTAGGCAATAATGGTGTGTCGATGAAGTAAAGGGTTAAGTGTTATTTGATTTGTGAAGTAAACTTGCTGTTTTCCATTTTTAACCAAATTGCTGTTACAAATGAAAATGAACTATATAATTAACGGCATACTGAATTTCTATAACACTTTGCACAACAAATGTTATTTTTTAATGTTATTAAGTTTAGTCCATGTTAAGAAAAGTTACAGCTGTAAAGCATTAAGTTCAGTAAAAGACAGAAATGTTATTCACTAGTGAATTCTGGAATTAGGCCACTGCTTCAAATAGGAATTCCACAGCTCACTCTGAAAATGTTTAATATCTTACACTAGTAAAAAATATCCTCTACATCTTATATTGTATATAATGATGAGACAAAATAACATTTTGTTTTTAGTATCAATACTCATGTAAGCATTTTCAATGATGATTTTGTTGTTTGGTTTTTATGTTTGGCTGTTATGGAATTTTAAGGATTTTAAGATCAAACAACTATTCTTTATTGTTTTCATTTTTAATATAAGCGAAATAAAGATACATTAATAAAAAATTTGTGCAAACTTTTATTTCACTGCATTTTGCAATTAGAGAGACTTTTAGCCATAAAAGAATTTTCATTTTTTAATGATGATAGTGCAATTATGACTTTAGATAACACTTAAACTTTAAATTTGGGTTTTGTTTAATTAATTTCTTTTTTTATTTTCCTTGTAAAGTACTTGTGATTAGGACATGAATGGACGTGATATTGTTTTTTTGTTGTTTTTTATAATTGTTGAAGTTTAATGAAAAATTATAATTGTTATTTCTGTTACTGAACCTCATATGATCTCTTTATTTAAAATAAACATTTATTGATACAAATGTTGCAATATATTTAATATTGAAATTAAATTATGTTAAAGATTAATTGTTGTTGCAATTTTACACAAGATATGGTGGAACCGATTGATGATATATGTAGTTTTGCAGGTGACAAAGGTACAAAATATACCTACCCGGTAATTCTATCTAACTTTATCAAAAGGGCCATGACAATCAGTCTATACAGACTGTCGCTTGTTGCCTTGCTTAAATTATTTGCATAATCAGTAATTTTGGTTTCTTATAGTGTTTTTCATTGTGATTAAAAGTGCAGATAGAAATGGCGTTAAACATGCTGTATGAGCCAATGTTAGTGAAGCTTTCAGTGATGACTTTTTAAATTCTTACAGGCCGTTTCTGAGAAATTGCTCGGATATGAATGGTCTTATACCATACCATTGGAAAACTAAAGGGGAAATAACTGAAAAATCACCATCCTAGAACATCATTACATGTACCTTGACGAAGGCTATCAGTCATTCTGTTTGACCAAATGCATGATGTTCTGTTCAGTTACAAACTTCCATGTGAAATTACTGCAAATATTTTATGAAGCTATAATCTGTACTGGTAACAAATTCAACTGAGTCAAACATTACTGCGTATTCAGCTACAGCAATCTGGCATTTCAGAATGCTTCTTCTCAACTTTATCGAATGTGGCAAATGGAATCTGTGGGCAAATGCTCAATAGTGATATCCCCGCTTTGAGAAATGTGACTTTTAAAATGTTATTTGCATTTTACATATGTCAAATTTTCAGAGTATTTACCTTTATATATAATACAAATATAATATTATTATAAAATATCAGGTTGCTGCATGTTATAGTTGCTTAGAAAATTGCAATGGTAATTGTGTATGTATGTCAACTATGTTTGAAAATCTTAGTATTCGGTAAACCTGAAGTCGATCAGCAAGGAGCATTAAATTGCTTTACACCATAGGGGAGTATAGGATAAAGCAATATGCAAAATGTCAGGCTGCTGCATTTTATAGTTGGGGGTTGGGTGAAACGGGGTTTTCAATCCAATTATCTGGTCAGGCACAAAGTTCAACCAGACTTCTCCGTCTTTGTTGTCCTGTTCTGTCAGGAGGAACACAGCAAATACTGTTGTCATTGGAATCATCTGGTTCCACAGTCTCGGGTAATGGCACCTGTCTATCTAAACAGAAGTTATGTAGACGAAAACATGCCTCTGCAACTTTACAACACTTTGTTGGCTTAAAGGGAAGCACACCACCTGTCTTGTGAAGGCACCTGAAATTTATCAATGGCCAATATTATATTAAATAATTAAACATTATGAAATATGGTTACTTTAGGATTTAATCAATTTTTTATTGCTTATTTCAGGGTATGCTACATGATTTTGTCCAATGATTCAATATGTGATGCATTTTGCTGTTCTGCATGGGAAAACTAAATTGTATCATAATCATATTTGATGTAATTAAAGCCACATATTTATGTAATGTCTCACCGGAATCTTGACTTGAGAACACCAAAAGCCTTTTCAACTACCAGGCGTCCTTTCATGTGGCATTCATTAAACATTTCCTCCGCTCTAGTGTTTGGATTGGCAATGGGAGTTATTAGGTACCTCCTTAGAGGATAGCCACTGTCTCCTAACAAGTAACCCAAATCATCTGACTCAAGTACTGTCTGAAACCAATCAAAGAAATTTATAAAACAGAAAAAAAAGAAATAATTTATCATGATTATACTTTTGCCGGAAGTTAATTTATATTGTCCCTTTGTTGCAAAATCCAAATAATCAGACTTTGTACCTGCAGCTTCTCATGACAGTACAGTGTACCTGCAGCTTCTCTTGACAGTACAGAGTACCTGCAGCTACACATGACAGTACAGAGTACCTGCAGCTTCTCTTGACAGTACAGAGTACCTGCAGCTTCTCATGACAGTACAGAGTACCTGCAGCTACTCATGACAGTACAGAGCACCTGCCACTACTCATGACAGTACAGAGTACTTGCAACTCTCTTGACAGTACAGAGTACCTGCAGCTACTCATGACTGTACAGAGTCCTTGCAGCTACTCATGACAGTAGAGAGTGCCTGCAGCTACTCATGACAGAACAGAGTACTTGCAGCTTCTCTTGACAGTACAGAGTACCTGCAGCTACCCATGACGGTACAGAGTACCTTCAGCTTCTCTTGACAGTACAGTGCCTGCAGCTACACATGACAGTACAGAGTACCTGCAGCTACTCAAGACAGAACAGAGTACTTGCAGCCCCTCTTGACAGTACAGAGTACCTGCAGCTACTGATGACAGTACAGAATACTTGCAGCTACTCATGACAGTACAGTGTACCTGCAGCTTTTCATGACTGTACAAAGTACTTTCAGCTACTCATGACAGTACAGAGTTCCTGCAGCTACTCATCACAGTACAGAGTACCTGGAGCTTTTCAGGACTGTACAGAGTACCTGCAGCTTTTCATGACAGTACAGAGTACCTGCAGCTACTCATGACGGTACAGTATTTGATTTTATACATACCTTTAGTCCACAGTTCTCAAAAATGAAGGCATCATGTTGGGAACTTGGCCATCTTGTCACAATATCTAAAAACCTGTTAATATTAGCAATTTTAATCAATGCGCTGTTTATGAAATATTTATGTTACCAATATTGTGTTAAAATACACCTTTATTATAAACAAAACAAATAAATTCTACACCATTACCATTGCCAGTAGTATTCAGAATGCGAACTAATTCAAATGACATCATATGCCTGATGAGATTAAAAATAATCAAGCTAAAAATGTCAGCCTGACATTGATAATTACATCATATCAAGTTATGCCAGATGTTACTAGATTAGGATCTATCATCTTTATTTATTTTCTTAAAATTCAAAATAATGATATCACAGATGTCCAATAGACATTCAGACATTTAAATGTTTACTGCTTAGTTTTAAGACAAACAAGAAAGTACAGAAAATATGGCAATATAATTTGAGAAAAAAATTACATACCTCATATTACTATCTAAAACTGCTTGTACATTAATTGCATGATAGCCTTTACGGCATACATAGACGGCTTCATTTTCTGAAGGTCCCTGTATTGGAATTAATGTCCCATCTACAGCACCAACAACATTGGGCAATCCACTTTTTCTAAAAAAGCCATGCTTTATAGGGGTTAATCTCTCTCTAGGAAACCTGGAAGTAACAGACTATTTAAAAAAAAAGGAAATGAATTAAAGTAATGTTAATTTGAATCTTATTCATGTCAAAAATTCTTAAATTAATCAAACTGTGAATTGATTTCTAAACTAATTTATATTTGTAATTTAAACCATGCATTAAACTGAAATAAAATCTATCAATCTTGTATATATCTTTTGATATGAATGAATCAATAAATAAAATTGTGTTAAGTAAAGCTTACAAGTATCGCTGGTATAAGTAATTAAATTTAGAACATTAAATGAAAACAAAGTAATGGCCAGTTTATGTTCTGAAAGTATTTTTAAACTGAAGAGTATATTTTGTAAAAATTTTCCTCTACCTAATTTTTATATATTCTGTTCAGGGCTTTTCATCAGAAAATATATTGGGAACTATATGCGTGATTGTTTGTTTTGGGAAATCAAAATTCATTGAAAGATGGGCACTACTTTATAAATTTGAATACTTATAAGTATTTTCAATTTAAATTTCATTTTTTAAAGCACTTAATTTTTCAGATTTTAATATTTATACTCCCCTCGGAGGATTTTGATCTATTTTTCATCATCTTACCAAGCATTTTGGGAAAAAACTGACACAGTTGGGAAAAAGCACTATTTTTGGATTGCGAAGAGGCCTTTATACGGCCTCTGTTATATAAGGATGAAAAGACCTGCTGTTTGATCATCAAAGCAAGAAAGAAACTAACAACAAATAATATTTACCCATGCAAAAACAGTTTGCTTTTACAAAAGATCCATCTGTGTTCAGCAATTGATACAGTTTATTTACAATTTAAAGTTACTGTTGTTGCAGCACAGTAGCTTTAGTTTATAATAACTGCAGACTTATAAGTTATAAAGAAGTGAGACATTACTAGTACCTTATGTTGTCTAACTGCTGTTCACTGCCTCTAGAAATGCATCCAAGATCAGTGAAACACTACTCCTACTTATGCCATGGAGGTCTGCCACCTCAGAATAAAAATCTCCTTTTGGGAGATACCTTAGCCCAACCAAAACCTAAAAAATATGATATGAATTTCAGAACTTTGTATTTGATAATTGAAACTATTAAAATCATATTTTGCAGCATAATACAGGTTATTATACTCTGAACTGCGAAAAAAATTCTGTACTCTAAGAATATGTCTGAACTAAAGCCATACAACCCAGCAGCACACAGCAGCATAATTTCGTAAGCTTTCATGAACATCATCATGATTACAACCTTTGTCAGTTACTTTACAGTTTCGACTAATAATGTTATGATATCAATTTAAAAAGTAATATATTTCTCTCTTTCAATAGCAGCGTGACAGTAACAGACCTGTAATAATTACAAACAAAAAGTGATAAAAGCTAGACATGATGATTTTAATTACAGTCATACTTGCCCAGTTTTAAACTCTAAATATTTCTTTAATTCTGCAGATTGTTTTTAGTGATCTGTCTCTATACAACCTCTCTCCATATATATAACCTCTGTTATTTATTTTTTCTGCTGCTACAACTAAACACAACATGATTTTTTGTATGAAATTAGTATGAATAACTACTAATCTACAAAAAACCACACAATGCTAAGTTTTGATCTAGCTGGAGAACAACTTGGACTATCTATCCGGGTTGCACCAAAACGAATCCCATACTAAGGAAATCTGAAATTTAAATTAAAATTAAACCTGAACATCAGGCTGAATAGCAGCCGATCGTCGTGCCGGTTTTGAAAGATCATTTTCTAGCATGGCAGTTAGCTCAGCAATAGCAGGGCGGTCTAGCCGATATCTTGATACCACTTCGGCATCCCGTAGATGGTCTATGCCCACTCTCTCACGAAATAACCTAGGAATTCGTGGATTTGGACGATCTACACAGTAGAGTAGCGCCATTTTGAGCGATGTCGTATGCTGCTACGACAGGCAGTACCCTGTCGTAGGTCAACGACAAATTCTACGATATATTTGCTACGACATTTTTTGATAAAACGCAAAATAACGTCTACGACAGTCCAAAGAGAAAAATTCGGCTACGATATGTCGTACAGCGTTGATAAAACGGCCCCCTGGTCCCAGAAAACCATGGATTTTATGACAGACCTAAATCTGGCATATATGTTTACTAGAAATTGTTTAACATGGGGCCTTAAACATTGTCTGCTTGACACTTGTTTTCAAAACTGTAGCACCAGCTTGAGATTTTTTGAAAATAATTATAGCAGAAATATGTTTATTATATTTATACATACAAAATTGTAAGTTATAGCAAATTAGACTTATTTAGAGAACATGAGTTGTCTCCCTTTCAACAAAGAAAATTGAAACAGAAAAATCATTTAATGAAATATGCTTTATTATACAATCAGAGCAATTGAATTACATAATAATTTAATCATTTCATCCATATTGACTTTTTTTAAAGCATTTTGGATCTGATAATTCTTTATTTCATGGGATTTTGATATAGGATTACCTATGAGGAGTGACATCATAGAGGCATTTCAGGGCAAAAACAAGCCCCTGGGTAAATAGCAGTGTCCAGTCAAGGTGTGTTGTTTATTTTCATGCATAAAAACACATTGTATATGACAACTGGAAGAATTTAGTAAAAAAACAGTCTCATGAAATGAATGATTTCCACTCCAAATGCATCAAAATGTCATTTTCTTTTGGATTTTCACTATGTCTTGGTTTCCACAAAAGTCATGGCTGTGTATTTTAAGTGCAGAATGATACTAAATAGACTGTGTTTCCATGAATAAATATGTTTATAGCTGCTTTTAATGTAAAATTCAGGAATTTGATCTTGCAAGTAGTGAAAATTTATTGAAATAATAGCTAGAAAATGTCTTTTTTTTGTATTTTTACATGGGGTGGGGATACAAAAATGACTGTATAGAAGCATTTAAGGCCAAGCCAAAAAATTACTTGTTTAAAATAACATGCCTGAGTGTAAGTCTTCAGTGGTCAAGTTTTATAACATAAACTGGAATATTCTATTTTTCCTGATTTTTTTGTTATGAATGTTTATAATCTGTTTATAGTGTTTTTAGTGTGGCTGAACTGTCACCAACTGCTTACACTTGAAGAAGGGCTGTGAGTTCGGATTTGGACAAAAACAATTAAAACATGGATTTTAATTTTTGGAATTATTTATTTCTTCATTTTATACAATGTTTGAATATAACTAAAAATAATATGTGAGGCTTAAGATCAGTGTACATTAAATGAAAGCTGCTTCCCGGTTGGTTAAAAAAAAAAGTTAGGGGAAACCCGTAAGACTCTATAGAAACATTAGTCGATTGGCCAATATAGCTAAGGAAAAAATAAAATTCCTTCTAAAAAATAGAAATTGTGTATTTCTGCAGCTGTTGGAACCAAAAATCATTATCCAAAACATTTTGGATAAGAAAAAAATTACTTTTAAAATAATGCCTATAAACAAGTAAATTTAGTCAATAGGCAAGGGTGGTAGTCTTCAAAGTGAAATTTGAGGTAGAAACCTACGGTCATGGTGGTATTTCATCTATGTTTTTATGTAGATTTATATTCAAACTTCATCAGAAGACCATGCCTGATATTGTCTAAGAATAAATAAATCAAGGAGACTCCCAAGACTCTATATAGAACATATAGGGAAACGCAATAGTGTACGCTGACCTACAAGTTATTTTCACTGATCGCCATCTTGCTGACTCGATCTACCCTGCCTCACACGTGGGTTCAACGAGAGTTAGGGTCAGAGGTCAAATTACGTCACTCGAGTAGAAACTCGGCATGTTCGTCTGGTACTCTAGTAACTATAGTTAACTCTAGTAAGTCAGCTGAACTTAGTCCTGAGTCCTTAGTCCTAAGCTTAGTCCTTGTGATTAATAGTTGGAAATTTAAGAAATACTTCATCGCCTAAGTTCCAGACTTATGGTACACAAAATGTGCACTTGTTATTGACATAATCACCGTAGTAGACTCAAATAATTGCCATAAACCTTTATAGACGTCATGCTTAAAATCCATATGAACTATTGCCTGTCTCGGAGATCTATAAGGATACGGCTTTCATTCCTTGTGCATATAGTTTAGATCCGCATCAACCAGAACATCAGATCAGGGTCTACAATAGTGCTTTTGATATGTTATCATGGGCATCTGGTTATTTATGACAAGTATAAAACAGTCTAGATCCTGATCAGACCACTGATGTGCAGAATGATCTTGATCTACACTGGTTGCACCCAGTATTTAAGCCGCATCCCACGGACTAAATGGTACGATAGCTTTGATTATGAAAGGGACCAAATGTAAAATTAATTGTTTGGTATACCAAAAATCCATGATTTCTTAGACGAGTTCGAGTACGAGTCATCTGGGTTTAAAAACTAGGTCACTGTTACTAAAAATAGAATTTTCTTGTGAACACTTCAGCGGTCACATTTTTTGCTCCGATTGTCATGAAACTTGGTCAGGATGTTTGTCCCAATGATTTCTCGGACGAGTTCGAATATGGGTCATCTGGATCTAGGTCACTATTACTAAAAATAACTTTGTTGTACTCTGGTGAGCCATCATGGCCCTCTTGTTTATTTGTTCAGTTACTACACACTAACATGCGAACAGTTCAGATCCTGAACAAACGACACAAATGAGCCGGCTGATCTGGATCTACACTGTTGGCATTGCATAAAAATGTGTATATATGGGTGAAAGGGTTAAAGACTGGTTTTGTCAAGATGAGGGCCAAAGACAATAAAACTGAGACTAGGGACCATACTCAATTCTGAAGCATCTCATACAAGTATGACATGCACATCTAAACTTTATACTGAACAACTGTTTAAATTTCATGCCAATATCTGTAAAACTGTGGAAGTGTGTACATGCACTGTATACAGCTGAGACTTCTCTGTAAAAATCTTAACCATTTTAGGATCTGTTAAAGATTATTTTTCACAAACAGTGAATAAAATATTCAGAAAAACTTGATTTTCAAAGTGCTATAAAGTAAGAATGTTTGCTTGGTCCATATCTGTAGAAAATGATTACCCTTTTATATTTACCCTATAAAAATTTCCAAAGCTCTGTTCTAAAAATTGCATAACACAGACCTAAACAGTAGAAATCAACAGGCCATTGACAAGCAACAAGAGAAATGACCTCTGATAATGCATCATAATACACTATCTTATGACCAGGTTTAAATATTGGAATTCTGACACCAATTTTTTCACTCTGCTACTAAAATTTTTGTTTCAAATTTTATCACTGAGCAACCAGTGAATGAAATGTTCAGAAAAGATTGAATTTTAAGATGGTATAAAGTTTATGTCACAATTAGGTTGATAACTGTAGAAAATCAAAGGTTGATTATAGAATTTAAAAGAAAACAAAATTAAAAACCCCAGGGCGGGGCACCTGGGCAACTCAAGAACATGATTTCAATAATTTAAGTAGAGATCATCAATATAAATACACAGTTATCGACTTATTATGCTCTTCAATTTTAAAGAGCGCTAGGGGGAGGTAACAATTTGAAAGAACTCTATTGGTCAATTAGTCAATGGTCAATTGTGTTTGGTCAATAGAATAGATTTACCCTTGAATTTTGAAGAAAGGCGCTCCTGTCCACTCAAATAATAAATCAACGCAAGTAAATTGATGTCATTATCATCAAATGGCGTTGACCTTTTCTTACTTAAAACTGCAGGTTTAATACACATATTAAAATTATGCCTGCTGATTTCACATGTATTATTAACAAGCAAATCTATTGTATTTGGATGTAAAAAGTATAATGATTGTACCCGGCTACACCACCTGTTACATGATATATTTTTGGAATCAGCTAATACTACTAACTATAGTGAAAGGAACTTTTGCTTCAAATAAATGCAATAAATACCCGAAAATAATTTTGAGTGGTCTAATAAAATATGTGATGTTGTCTATTCTCAGTTGATCTTTGGAATGATCAGTTTACCAACTGGTTGCTATATATATATATATAATGCAAATGAATGAATTATCGGTGATAAACAAACGAGAAAGATAAAAAATGAATGAATGAATGAAAAGATAAATCAGCGAGAAGAAAATGAATAAATGATTGAAAGAATGAACAAATGAATGAAAGAACGCACGAACAAAGGCTGAAATTTTCTTACAACTTTGTCATGTATCCTTTTCTCCAGTTTCAGGATATATCATGGCAAATATAAGCAGGGTCACAGACCTTCTGAGGGAAGCAGTGAATGTTTTATCATCTAGTCCCACTGCTAGCTCATCTTCAACAGATATTTCCACATCATCATCATTGTCATCATTACGGAACATTTTTGCTCCATACAGGAGAAGAGGGGCTCCTAGAGCAATTCCTGGTGGACTCTCATTGTATCCCAAAACAACTTGGACACACAAATTCTGTTGTCTTTCAAACCCATATCAAGTAAGTCACACATTATCAAAATGTGGTGCCTTTAACACAAATTGAAGAAGTCAAATTTTTTATCATCACATGTCAGTTTAAGTTGATCAGGCTTTGTACCTGTGCATATCGCTTTTCCTGGTCTGTAAGTTAACATTAGTGACTTCTATCTGAATGAAATGCTGAACTTTTTTCTTAAATCAGAATTTGCATATTTTTACCTGATTCCATTGACTAATCATTTGAATATTTATGAAATCAGAAATGCTTTATATATAAAGGTTGAAAATCATTGTATAATGTTTACACTTTAATCGTTTACTTTGTTCAGGAAACAGTTCCAGACAAGCCGACTAAGCAGCTTACAGATGCAGGCCTTGGGGAGAAAAGAATGACTCTTACCAAATCAAAAGATCCTCAGTATTTTAGGGAGACCTTGTACGAAAAATTTCCAAAACTTCGAGATGGTGGAGGGTTTGAGCTGCTCATGTCAAGCGCAAGAATTGCCTTGGAGAAAAAAAGCATTCCTGCAAATGGATACAATACACAATTCTTGTCAGATGAAAGTGGGCTCGGTGGGGCTATTTGTTACATAAGACCTATCCAGGAACATCTTTCATTGGAACCAGTGGTCAACATTGAAGTAAGCTTCATTTTATAATGCCATCAAAACAGGCATGTTGTAAGACCATCGTCAGTTTGTTTCACCTTTTTCCGCAATTTATATGGTCCAGTCATTGATTCACGTCTGTCAATTCAATATCAATACATATTTTGGCAATAAGTATGGTGTAACTATCATTTCTCCTGTATGTCGACGCATTTTAAATAATCCAGCACACAAAATATTGTTGTATTAAAAGTTCTTCTTTGACACAACGTTTCTTAAACTAACCAATCAAAATTGCTGGATTTGTCCGGACACACGTGTTAGATATAGTGTATTTCAAAAATTTGTCTTAAACGCTATAGTGCGTTAAAGATAATTTGATTTCTCGTTCTGTTCTGTTTTCTCTTTATCTCTCTCTCCCTTTTTCTAGAATTACAACAGTTACTTCTTTATACTTTCCACTGATTAGTTAAAATTTAATTTGATTTTAACTTAAGTTTACGAGAAAATGAACTTCGCCATACGGGAGGGAAATTACATGAATCGCGAAACCAATTCAATTTTTATATTGACATACCTTTGTTGGTTTTACAGTACATTTCCATCAGTTGATAACAAAACAAAAAAAACGACTGGTTTTCAACATCCCTAAGCCACGCTCCAGAGAAATGCAATGCCTCAGCCTCCACCTACTTATGAACTCACGAGAGCTTGGGACTCCGCCTTTGCACGAGTTTTCACCCAATCAAAAGCGATGTTTACACGAATTGAACTGTATTTTTGCTCAGTGCTTTACTTAAGACAAATGTAAATATTTGTCGATGGAAGAACTTATTCAAATATACTTCTACCAAATTATCTTGAAAAAATATGTATTAAAAAAAATAAGTGTACAAAACGTCAAATTGTGTTTTCCATCATCAGTCATCATCTACTTCCCTAAACTTCTATTTACATAAATTCACAAAAACTAAACAACACAAAACATCATTTAAAATGCCCACAAGAGTAATACGATACTGACAACAATTTATTGTGTACTCGTGACTTACGTACATATGTAAACTGAACGAGATGTTAGTAAAAGTGTGTTTGACCTTCAATATCTTGGTCGCTTCCTGGTCGCGTAAACGGATGACAATCACTGATTTCTCTTTTAGTATTTGATTTTTTTACAAAGTGCACAACATTTTCTTGTCAGTATCCTTGCGCTCACGTGGGAATTTAAAATTATGTTTTGTATCGCTAAGTTTTTGTGAATTTATGTAAATAGAATTTAAAGAGATATTCAGGTCTAGCTTTTTTTCTTTACTTTTCTAACGTGTCTTACTGTATGCAAAATAAAGATACATTAGTAACATTCATTTCTGCAAAGTTTCATTGAACGGCATTTTGCCATTATTGAGATTTTGATAATTTTCTTTTTATCGATGAACAAAGTTTGGAGGAATGTGGCGAGCCCTTTAATGACCTTAATCTTTATCATTGAAGACTCATAACTCCATACATATGTCTGTATCACATGGGCAAACAGTGTAGATCCAGATCAGTGGGTACATCTTTTGCATCTGATCAGGATCTATACTGTTCGCATTTAGATTGATAAAGTTATGTATGACTAATTGGAAAATACTTAAGATCCAGATCGGCTGGCACATCTGTCTTATCTAATCTTGATCTACACTGTTTTGCCGATGCGAAAAAAGATGTATATATGGAGTAAAGGGTTAAAATTCAGTTTGAAGTTATCAGAATTACTTTTGTAAATTATTACAACATGTAGCAAGATCAAGGCAGTCTTCAGCGATAGTGAAATCTGTTAAAGTTTACATTTTTATTATGATCTTTTACACAGTCAGAGAGTGACAGAAACTGTTAAAATTTGTACGTTTTCACATATAACTGTTGTCCAAGCAGGTATCAACAGGTCGGAGATAATTTTGATGTTGTTTGTTATATAAATGTATTTGGGTGTTTAGTTATTCAAACTCCATTTGCCAGTTGCGCAACATACTAGTTAGAACACGTTCTGTTTATAGTTGCTTTTAATTAATACCTCACATTAATGCAAATAGTTACATGTATATTACTAATGTCTAGTCATCTCCTTGCATTCATGTTATCAATTTTCAGTAGAGTGTCGGCACGATAAGCCGGTCAGAGGTTCGAATCCTGGTCTAGGCTACTATTTCCAACCCAAATCTGCCACATTAAATACAAACACTACAATAATGTGAATCTCATTATCAATGTAGGTACGAATACCTCATAGTGCAAAAAAACGACAATTTTGCATCATAATTAACTATTATAAGCATTATAATTAGTCATTAAAACATTGAAAATAATTACAATGCTAAGGCAATGCATGGCAGTCCTAAAGTGATTGGTAACTCATCATCAGAGTTGTCACTACTGCTGCTCAAGTCTTCACAAATAAGCAGTTAAGCTGAAACAACATCTTTAACCTCCATATTGTTTATTTGTCCGTCTCATCCGCTGCACTTGATTTACCGTTGAATCTCGGAATACACCAAGCGCTCGGAGGAATTCGAATCAAGTCCGCCCCACAAGAGATCAAATTATCATTGCCAATTGAATCTACTATTTTAAAAACATCACCATAAAATATTGGATTATCTAAATTTGGTCCATATACATTAAGAGGAGTAACTCTTTTATCTTCAATAGATAAATCTAATAATACATAGTAACCGTCAGTGTTAATTAATTGTTTATGAATCTTATATTCCAGGTTTATTGAAAATAATATTGCTGTTCCTCTGGAACTGGATGATCCAAAACTGCATAGACGTTCCCCATCCCATTCGGAGTATATGTGTATATTCAAGTCTTGAGTAAAATGTGTATCTTGACGACAAAAAATATGACCTCCTATATTTTTATGCCCCCCAAGGGAGGCATATAGTAATCGCACCGTCCGTCCGTCCGTCCATCCGGCCGAAATAATCTTGTCCTCGCTTCTCCTCCGAAACCGCTTGAGGGATTTTTTTGAAACTTCACAGGAATGTAGGAATGTTTGTCACCAAGCCTAGTTGTGCATATCGTCAGGAATTTCTGCTCGGATTATTTTTGGCTGAGTTATGGCCCTTTTAAGCAAAATCTTGTCCTTGCTTCTTCTCCCAAACCGCTTGAGGGATTTCATTGAAACTTCATAGGAGTGTTTGTCACCAAGCATAGATGTGCATATCCGAAGGAATTTCTGATCGGATTATTTTTGGCCGAGTTATGGACCTAACCCAACCCTAACCCTTTTTGAAACTGCTTGAAGGATTTCATTGAAACTTCACTGGAGTGTTTGTCACCAAGCTTAGTTGTGCATATCCGAAGGAATTTCGGATCGGACTATTAATGGCGGAGTTATGGGCCTTTTTACCTAACCCTAAGGTAAATTTTGTTAATGCAATAGAGGTTACATTTTTTGTCCGATTGTCATGAAATTTGGTATGAATATTGATATTCATGATTCCTACACAAATGAAAATCATTTGAAAATCATTTAAATCATATTGTTAGATTGACCAGGGGCCCCGCCCTTAGGATTTTAATTTTTATGCCCCCAAAGGGAGGCATATAGTAATCGGACCGTCCGTCCGTCCGTCCGAAATAATCTTGTCCTCGCTTTTTCTCCAAAACCGCTTGAGGGATTTCTTTGAAACTTCACAGGAGTGTTTGTCACCAAGCCTAGTTTTGCATATCGTCAGGAATTTCTGCTCGGATTATTTTTGGCTGAGTTATGGCCCTTTCTAGAAAAATCTTGTCCTCGCTTCTTTTCTGAAACCGCTTGCGGGATTTCATTGAAACTTCACAGGAGTGTTTGTCACCAAGCCTAGTTATGCATATCCTAAGGAATTTCTGATCGGATTTTTTTTGGCGGAGTTATGGGCCTTTTTACCTAACCCTAACCCCAAGCTTTTTTGAAACCACTTGAGGGATTTCATTGAAACGTCACAGGAGTGTGTGTCACCAAGCCAAGTTATGCATTTCCTAAGGAATTTCTGATCGGATTATTTTTGGCGGAGTTATGGGCCTTTTTACCTAACCCTAACGTAAATTTTGTTAAAGCAATAGAGGTTACATTTTTGTCCGATTGGCATGAAATTTGGTATGAATATTGATATTGATGATTTCTACACAAATGATTAAAATCATGTTGTTAAATTGACCAGGGGCCCCGCCCTGGGGATTTTATTTTTTATTTCTTTCAAAATCTGTTTTTAACCTTTGATTTTCTACAGTTATCAACCAGATTTTGACACAAGCTTTATACTATCTTAAAATTCAATCTTTCCTGAACAAGTCATTCACTGGTTGTTCAGTGATAAAATTTGAAACAAAAATTTTAGTAGCAGAATGAAAATTTCAAGTATCAAAATCCAATTCTACCTGTCTTCAGCTACATATGATGTTTACCAGTTTATTCATTAATATTGGTCAAGTTGCAGGACAATGACCTCATGAACTTTGCTGCTTAGATCTGTGTTATGCAATATTAAGAACTTTGCTCTGGAAGATTTTATAGGGTAAATTTTGTCATTTTCTATGGATAGTGACCAAATAAACTTTCTTACTTTATAGCACTTTGAAAATCTGGCTTTTCTGAATATGTTATTCACTGTTTGTAAGTAAAACAACAAAAAGAACAACAACAACAAATTTGAAGCACATTCTCAAAATCTTAAGACTAAATTTAAGAAAGTCTTAGATGTATACAGTGTATGTACACAAACGGGCAAGTTAAGGCCACACTTTTTTAAGCTCCCCGCAGAAATTCGGGGGAGCATATAGTCGCCAAGTTGTCGGGTCAGTCCGTCAGTACATCCCACATTCTTTAACACTCTAGCGGTCACATATTTGCCTCGATTGTTTTGAAACTTGGTCAGGATGTTTGTCCCAATGATTTCTCAAATATGGGTCATCTGGGTCCAAAAATTAGGTCACTGTTACTAAAAATAGAATTTTTTTGTTAACACTCTAGCGATCACATTTTTGCTCTGATTGTCATGGAACTTGGTCAGGATGTTTGTCCCAATGATTTTTTTGGACAAGTTTTAATATGGGTCATCTGGGTCCAAAAACTAGGTCACTGTTACTAAAAATAGAATTTTCTTGTTAACACTCTAGCAGTCACATTTTTGCTCCAATTGTCACGAAACATGGTCAGGACATTAGTCCCAGTAATAACTTGAAACAGTTCGAATATGGGTTATCTGGAATCAAAAACTTGGTCACTGTTACTAAAAATAGAATTATCTTGTTTTGGCTGTAAATTTGTTATTTCTCATTGGATTTCAAAATAACTTGGCACAAATGTTCACCATGACAAGGCGGTGTGTTGAGTACAAAACCATGTCGGTTGGTCCAAGGTCAAGGTCAGTGTTCCTAAAAATGGAATTTTCTTGTTAACACTTTAGTGGTCACATTTTTGCTCTGATTGTTCGATTGCAAAGAAACATGGTCAGGACATTAGTCCCAGTTATTAATTGGACGAGTTTGAATATGGGTCATCTGGGGTCAAAAACTAGGTCACTGTTACTAAAAATAGAAAAATCTTGTCCAGGCTGTAAATTTGTTATTTCTCATTGGATTTTAAAATAACTTGGCTCTAATGTTTACCATGACAAGATGTTGTTTCGCGTACAATACCCATGGCTGTTTGTCCAAGGTCAAGGTCACTGTTACTAAAAATAAAATTTCTTGTTTGGGCTGTAACTTCCTAATGAATGGAGTGATTTCAAAATAACTTTACATAAATGTTTACCATGACAAGGGGTTGTATTGCGTACAATACCCATGCCGGTAGGTCCAAGGTCAAGGTAACTGTTACTAAAAATAGCATTTTCTTTTCCAAGCTGTAAATTTGTTGTTTCTTATTGGATTTTAAAAGAACTTGGTGTAAATGTTCACCATATCGAGACGATGGGTCACATACAACACAACTTTGTTGTATTCAGGTGAGCGATAAAGGGCCATCATGGCCCTCTTGTTTCCCTTGATTTTACCAAACTTGCACACAACTCTTACAACCACTGAGCAGTTGTTGACAGGTGAGCCACCCTATGGACCCTCTTGTTGCAAGGGTTATAGGCCCTTACTCTTTACTATTTAACTTCCACAGGCATATTTTTACTACATATGTATACCAATTCGATTTCAAAGCTGCATTTCGGGGGCATATGTCAATTTCAAGTGACAGCTCTTGTTTAAAGATAAAGTGACACATGCTTAGTTTCCAACAAAATACTTTCCAATTTATGTAATTACCAATATCTCAAATAAATAAATCGATTTTATGCACAAAAAACGCCATAAATTAGCATTGACATCCACAAATTCAGCGCTCCAAAAATCACTAGAATTTCGGACTGGGCGCTTAATATCGATGACGTCATTGGATCTAAAGCGCTTATGAACGAGTGTGTAAATAGTACACTTATTTGAAAATATTTACAGTGATTTGATGATAAATTTTAATGACAATGAATATTTTTGCTGTGATCAATTGTAAAAGAAAAACAATCAAACCAAAACGATATTAGCTTCTTTAGATACTCGAAGGAGAATACAGAAAATTCGGTTGAAATATGAAAAAGGAAAGGGCTGTACGCAAAGACCTATTGTTTCGGTAAAGGTTCGCATATCTTCAAACACGATTTATATCGAAATTGTTTTGTTTTTAATCCAATTAATAATAATAATAAATGCCAATTAGTTTTCGTAAATGTTTTCTATCCGACGCGTTGTCGACTTTATTACTTTAGATACATGAGATATGTTAAAACGTCGCCAAAACGTACGTAAGTTATGCAACAACAAGACCTGTACTGAAGACAAAAAAGAGCCGAACAGATTTTTTGCATTACTTAAATCAATCATTTTATCATTTGGTAACACAAATGGCTTGAGACTTAAATATAATAAATATACTAAATACCATCGGTGAGTATGACGTGAAGGCTTGATTCGTGTGTAAAATGTTTCAGGAAATATGTACTGTAATACTGGTTTACACAATTTTTATGAATGTCTACGGGATTTTGCAAATATCTTATCTCGTAGTACTTGCCCAACAAAAAATCAGTCTGGCATTGCAGTATTTACCATTGAGTTTACTCTTATTATTTTCTGGAGTGGGATCGAGAATTAATATAAGACAACATTAGTACCAATCATTTCGTTAAAAATTCGCCGGAAAACGGCTATGTAATTCATGTCACTAAATTTAATATAATTATAAATAAAGTCTTGCGACAATATTGAAATACAAAACTTCACATACTTTCATAAAATTAATTGACCCGATATCAGGGATTATCGGTCATACGTGATGTACATGACACGTGTCTGAATACGTCCTGCTTCCCGAGGCTGTAGAGTGCGCGGCATATATCACAAGTCGTTTGATCACCGGATGCACTGATTAAATCAGTGATTTGGGGACTGGGGCCAGTATATCATGTAATACTAGAGCGTGGCCGGCAGAGGTTCCAGATAGTTAGCGGCATAGATCACACGCGTGTCACCGAACCAGTAAAACAGACAGGTACAAATAGCTTGCGCTTTTTATGGATAATCGATTAACATTATTTGTCTTGATTAAAGCAAATTTAAACAATATGCTTTCTTTACATCTCTACTTCGTGGCTGTTCGCGAAGGATTTACGAGTACACGTATTTCTGAAATGCATATTCTTAATACTCTTTTTACTAAAACAATAACGAAACTGTTCGAGTTTTGTATCGTCATTTAAAACCAGATTTAGGATAGCAACAGATTTTGATATTTGTGTATAAATCGCATATTTTCTAAGCGCAGAATTATTAATATTCTAGTCCCTATAGCCATAGGCGGATACAAAAGGGGAAGTGACGGGGTTACCCTATATTTAATAGGCATATATTCGTTTTCTTTAAATGTATTCTAAATATTCTATGCAGTTCGCTGTATAATAAGCCAAGACGGACATGATATATTTACTTAACAAAATGAAAATAGTATATTATTTTCTTACTCAACCCCAAAACAACGGTTACCGTTTTAGCGAACGCATTCACCAAGAACCATTCCCGACGGAACGGTTTTGGTTAATATTCGCATGATCAGCATGCATAAACGCTAAATGAAACTGTAAATTAAATATAATTCGTTCGTATATCTTCATTTTAATGCATGTCCAATTAAATTTTTTTTGCACTAGTATCCGCCGAAATGGCTACATGGGATATACGGTTTCCGTAGCTGTGATTTACAGATATTGAATCGTCATAATCGGACTACTTGTGATTTGGAAAAATTGGAACCGGACAAGGATAAGTATCTAAACATGTGGCATTATATGGGACACGCACAACTCGTTCAAATATAATGCGAATCAGTATTACATACCCCGTTAATACTATACGCCTATAAATCTTACGTGCTTGTAGACGCTATTAAAAGGTTCCGAACGCCGATCGAAAAAGGCATCAGCATCGAGGTTGATATAAGTGTTTGCAAAAATTATGTGGAAATGCAAAAATTCATATACTAGCAAAGTTACGGACACAGGATAACGTTATTGTCATATTTACTATGTTATACTATACGCGACAGATACCCATCATAGCGAACTGCGATCCAATGACGTCATCGGTAAACACAAGTTGTTCCCCTTAGATTTTTCGTACCGTGTAATGCGCCCCCGCAGTTTACTGAATTAATTCAACCAATGCTCGTGTAAATTGTATCATTTGATCAGAAAACGATTTTCTTTATATTCAGGATAACATATTTACTAAATTTAGTACAAAATTTACAAAAGTTAGTATTCATTTGTCAGTTTATCTTTAAGTATTGAAATACCTTAATTCTTTTCTTAACTCCGTTTAAACCTCTACAATTTACGGACAGCAATTTAATATCCATGGTATTTCCTCAAAATAAGTTTATACAAGAGCCTGTGAAGTAAGTCATAATACAGGTAAGCAATAAAATGCAAGTTCATTGTATGATAGGATGCTACAACTAAACACTTGTAAAAATCAGATTAAGATCCTTAATAGAGAATTCAAAGGTATAACTGTGTTAATGTGTATTATAATGCGAAAATATGCTCCTTTAGTAACAAATGCAACGCTAGTTTATGATTTACTTTTTTCGTCTACATTTAAAATTCTGATACACTACATAACATTTTTCAGATAGCTAAATGTCCGCTTGCCACCATACTACATCATCAACAAAAGAGCGCAAAGAAAAACTGTCCAGTTGGTTAAGGGAATGATATTGATTTCAAGGAGAACTTATGAATGTGGGAAAACGCTCGGGAAAAGAAAAACTGTAGAGAGGATTGAGGATTTACCTTTCCTTGTAGAGTATCATCGTAGAGAAAAGTTCACGTCTGAAAAGAAAGGTTGGGCCTTTAAAAGTTTCCCGAAGTCGAGAAATGTGATCAATGTAGACCCTCTAGTCATTGGAAAACTGCAAGAAAAATGAAATGTTTTCCTAAAACACGACAAGGCATTGCTAGGCGTGTTGCTCATTAACATTGCACGAAACGATTACATTATTGACGTATCAATAAATTTAACCGATAAACAAATTTTATGACCATGGCATGGGCATCGTTAAGAAGTTAAGTTTATTAGCAACCTGATCCGGTAGGTGAAATAAAAGAAATTGTTTTTTTTTCTGATAATTTACGCATGAATATTTTATTAACATGTGGCTCCTAATAACATACTTGATCAAATATTTTCATTTACTAAATTGATTTGATAATGCAATAGCTACTGAAATATAATTAAATAATGAAAATAAAAATAAACTCGGGTTAAATAAAACAAAATATGAATACGTGGTTAAATAATACATGTAATTATTTATAACTGATTCAAAAACAACATCTCAACCACACAATCCAAATTAATTTGGTTTGATTTATTATTGGATAAGATAACATCAGATAGTTACTTCATACTGATTTATGCCTAAACACTTTCTGGCGGTCGCCGTACTAGTTTTCTATAAATAGAATTTTCAATGCAATATGATTTGCTTAAATGGATATTATGGTTATTTGGACATTTCTGATTGGTCCGGTTAATATAAATTATTGCAATTAGATCTTTTATTTCGCCAGAGGGAGTAATAAGTTCAATGGTTATGTCACCATAAGAAAAGCAAAACAATAAGCTGTTATTTCACAGTTTCACCGACTGAAACACTTTATGCACGGATAAAAAACCATTTTATATATGGAAGTAAGACAACAATTTGTGAAAATTAAGACGCATAAATAGATATTGCAGTGTTTTTCACATCTTTTTATGATATTTTCTATAGGAGTTTTCCAAGTAAGATATTAATTAAAGTACATTCCTATGAATTAAGCATGTTTTGAGTAATTCAAAGTTTTGTTCCAAAGTTCTAATGTGAAGAAATAGGGATCTCTTGGAATTTTGATTGGTGACTATGTAATTAAACTTCCTGAGAAATTTCGGCGTGTTCAGCTGGGTTTTGGCGTTTACTATTATATATAAATTTGGTAGTTCGGAGTATTCATCGTTTGGCCAAAAATATTGTCGATAGGACACTTCCATGATGGCATCCATTAAATTGTTTCTACAGTTTCAGATTTGACCACCAGATTTAGGTTGGATCGAGCTCCGGACACCTCGGGTTCGACATCGGGTGACAACAATGCAATTTTCTACTTGTATTCCTGAAATAACTCATATATAGTTACAAAATGTATATTGTGATCGTAACATTATGTAGATATTATATAATTCTTTTTTCAGACCAAACATATTCCATCAAAAGTTACATTATTCTATCGGCTTGCAGTAATGCATGTCACGATGCATGATGATTCCAGCCAGAGCGTAGGACCTTTTTCACAGTTGTGATTCTCTAGAGTTTACAACTTGATCTGTTAAAGTGCGGGTTATGAAGACAATGCTCGTATAAGCGAATAATCGGAACCGGTTAATAGTTCATGTGTCGTCTTATTGTTCTATTCCACTATACGGTTGGCTTCTCAAATTTGAATAAAATGTCGACATGGCGTTTTATAAACATTATGAAAAAAAAACACCATTTAAAATGCATATATTAAGTACTTATCCAAATGGCAGAACAAATTAAAATGGAATAAATATATAAATACATGTATAGTTCGATTTTGACCCGTGAGCTGTGACCTTTCATGATCTTTCGGCTGTAGGCATGTCAACTGTACTGCGATTTGTCAGACGCTTCATCACTGTCTTGACTGCCTGTCTGTCCCTCTTGGTTTTTGCAGTAGTAGCAAACCTGGCGTTCTGTCAACAGGGTATCGAAGAACTTAATTCGACATACTTGACGTGGAGATTACCCGAAACCATGCATAATAAGGTATGTGTCAGCTGGGACAGGGCACTTTTCATTTGGACACTTTATTTTTCTTTGATAACTTCTACTGGACGCCAGAACAGATAAGTTGTAAAAATGATAGCATGTTAGGCATCGATCACTTGGTAACAGTGGAATATGTGTTGGGTAAACTCCAAATTATCCTTAAAAATCTTGCGTTTCATCATTTCCCCATTGGCATTTTGGATACACGTATTTACCTTTGTCTTTCCAGATGTTCATCCCAGTCTTTCTGAGTTGCTTCTTTTTCTAAAGTATTTTCAAATTCTTGCAAAACATTTTTGGCCACACAACATACATCGCATTTCGCCATCTTCGAAATCTGTAACAAGAGGGGTTCATGTTGACATTTGCTACAAAGTATCTGTATATTATGTGTAAAAATATAACAACATATACAGCTTTACGAGGAAAATTTACAGCAAACTGTCTCTCATGAATATCATTTTTCCTAACGCTTGATATATCAAGCAATTTCAATATGGTAACACACTGTCGTTAAATAAAACATGAACTAACCTTTTGATGTTTAACGTGTTTAAAATATTTTCTCCAAATGTTATGGAACTGGGCATACTCAATAACCTTCTCTGGGTCAATCTTTGAATATGTCTCTCGAAACTTCTGATAAATCAATCGAAGTGTGACACCAACTGGAAGGAGTGTGTTGCCCGACTCAGGATGAACTTCGCCATAAAATGCTACGTAGTTAGTCATATATCCCTTCGCAACAATTCCTGAAAATATGACTACCTGATGAAGTTACTTCTGTGTTTTACAATTAAGTATAAGAGAAAGCTTTGTATTTATCTAAATAGTTTCAGTAACACAGAACTATCATAAATCCCCCCTGATTTTAATAATCTTTTATGAAACTTCGTGCGCAAGTTATGGTCTATCCTTATTAAATAAATATTAGAGCTTGTAATTTTGGGACTTAAATATTCCTATATATTTTAAAAAAGTAAAACAGCGGCAATCTCCAGCAAGTCTCACTGCCCTTCCTTTTCTTTCATCCAGTAATGAAGTTTGTTTTATGTTCCAAACTAATTTAACAGCTGGAATCGGGTAATGTTTCTGAATGCGAAAATATGACCTTCTTGTTATCCCTGCAATGTTCACATGTCTTTAGAAATTTACTGGACTGATCTGGTCACTGGGCCTTATGCTCCTTTGAATTTAAAGGTCTAATAATTCACTGACAAGCTACCATTCAGTAGTTTTCAACTTGATTTCTTCAGTCTAATTTCATGAGCTTTTTTGTGTCACCCTTGGGTAATTTGTCAGAATAACTAAAACAGGTTTGCAACAGTACTTATAGAATAAATAAAAAAATGTACAAACTAGTGGACTGTTGGTCATGATCTGTCACACTAGGACACCTTGTCAGAAAAACCTCAGCATAATTTATTGCGTACAAACAACACTACAGTGAAACCCCTCTATAATGGACACCTAAGAGACTGAGGGAAAGTGTCCTTGATACGGGATTGTCCTTAATTGTGAGTTTAAATCAAGAAGAGAACATGTCTGTTCTTTAAAAAAATGGCCCATAATACCGTGGTGCATGTAATACCGAGTGTCTGTAATGATGGGTTTTACTGTATTTCAAATGTTGCAGTCATGCATGTTAACTGCAACTAACTTATTTTGAAACTTAAAATTTTTAGATATGTTATGCTTGACTGGTAGTGCTTTGAATATTCTCAGTATAAATATGCATATTTAATGTGAAAATAATCGCCTGGAAATCAGATATGTATTACATTTAAGCAGACTCTAATTATTGAATGCATAATTTAATCTTATATAAAAATCTTATCAATGTGAAAGCAAATTATGGTTTCTTCTATACCTTTAAAACATTAAACAAATGCTTTTAAGAATGTAACATTTAATGCAATGTATACATAGAACAAAGATTGTTGGAGTCAGTGGTTAAAAAAGTTAATCTGTTTACAAATGTCTGAACATATATCTTACATCATACAAACAGTAAGCTAAAGTATTATATAATACCGTACCATTTTGCTTTATTACAGTTGACCATTCCTTTGAGCTTCTCCATTATCTCATCATGCTGGAATACAAACACAACGTGGCATATAAACTTTTCAGACTGCATCTCGGTTACACTGACATCTTTTGCACCTAAACTTTTGTTCAATGTTATTTTCAGTTGCAAATTTATTCTCTAAACTACAAGTACCAGTCACCTTTCCAACACAAGCACCACAAACATAATTATTTAGTTTTTTGTTATAAATTGCTGATCACGAAGACAATCTTCTACTTTCGTTTTGATTTTTTCCCACTTAAAATATTTAAAAATGGTGACTTATTATCAGTGTGGCAAGCTGCTCTATAACCCATTTCAAACATGACCTTCTGGTGTTTCTGAAACAGCAGCCATAGAAAGAAATCAGTGGTAGGACGAAATCAAAGAATTTCGAAGAATCAAGAGATGGGATGTGAATGGCAAAATTCCGAAACTGTTTCACTCGACTATAAATGGGTATTATTAAGTAGTAAAAATATTAACATTAATATTATAAAATACTGTTTACATATGTTTTTTATTTGTAAAACAAACAAGATTTACTCATTTTAGGGGCGTACATGTATGGTTTTAATTCGCAACATGACTTGCATTGAATGATGGTAATAATTTACCGGTTGTTGTTGTTTTTTGGTATCCCTTGATTGGGTCCTTTCTTCTGATTTCGGTAAGGATGGGTGAATGCAGTGGCCCCTTCCCTAAAAATGGCCTTTTACCCTGACTTCCTGTACCGGTAATTATTGATGGCTTTTCATTCAAAGCCTTGATTTCTTAATTTAAGCTGTCAACTGTTTTGCGTTGAAGATTGTTGGCATTAATGCAGTTCGCCATCATTTTAACTGCATCGGAGGCACGTCCTTTCACAGTTTTTTTGTTAAAGTGCTGATTCTGGGTTGCTTGAAGAAATCCGATCAGTGGTACTTAACAAAAACCCATATCTGCTGTTGCTTTCGGAAGCTGGATATCCGCATATCTCACTTCCATGGGAAGTCCCTTCCGGATCGTGATGTCGACTTTTGGTGTTTGCAAAGTTTCCATGTTTTCTGGGCGAAGTTGCTTCTCTGTTAGTTTTATGGGGTCCACCCAACTGAAAGAGAGTTATGCTATCAACGACATGGGGAAGTTAAACGAGACATGCCTGAAAGGGAAGGTTAATTTTGATGACTATTTAGTTGACTGCAAGCTCCTGACCAATATTAATTACCTACAAAATGTAGGATTTCCAAACAAACTGATGTTATTTTTACAGTTGTTATCCATGGTTTCGTCATATTTAATGTTTAAAATAAGAATATTTACATTCCTACTGATTTCTTCGTTTTAAAAAAATCGGTTCATTTTGCATGAACCGCATGACCCGTAATGACGTCAGTAACGTCATAGCTGTTAGTATTGAAAACTCCCACGTGTAACTCCCCCTTTTCACTAATACTAATTTTTGAAAGCGTTCGACTTAAGTTTATTTCAAGAAAAAAAATGAATTAAATGTAAATAAAAGTAATTATTCTTATTTTGGTGCGGTTCATGCAGATTGGACGTGCAGGCGAGAGCTGGAAAATTTACCATAAAGCGCTAGCGCGCTTTATGGATTTGCCAGCTCTCGCGTGCACGTCCAATCTGCATGAACCGCACCAAAATAAGAATCATTCCTTAAATATATTGTACGTACCAGTGAAATATCCCGATTTGAAATCACTTTTCCATTCATTTTCTCCATAATTCACGTAAAGCCTGATGTTTTACGAAGCTCGCAGCAGAGGTATTTGAATGAAAAAATCTCAAATCATAGCATTTCCAGACTCATACCACGATAAACTTAAAACATTCAGTGTTGAGAACATACCCATCCTTTCCACTGAATTTTAACAAAGTAAACAAATGCTCTCAACGTAGTAAACATTCGTTAAATAAATAACGTCACCTTTCGCTCAAACGACGTAGGAACTGGCATCATGACGTAGTAATTAAATTAATGAAAGTGGGAGATTAATGTTATAAGTTCTTGTGGTTATTTAATAAAATTGTGAACAAATAAGTGATGTGATATTGGCCCCGTTATTTGTCCTAGGGTCATGTGAATTGGCCTTGGGCCATTCCGACTGCCCTCGGACATATAACAGGGTAGATATCATATCATATCACTTATAATAGTACATCAAAAAGGCAGAACGTATGAGGGGTTCCTGCTGAACTTAACATTCTGGTTCAAGCGTGGTCATCAAATCACAGTCTGGAACGCTCATCCCTATTCTGCACTAGTGAAATAGTAGTGAAATATTACTAACAGGACTATCTTCACGAAAAAAGGTTAAGTAGACAAAATTATGACAACATAACTATTACCAGTGATTAATTGTATGTGCCTCGTCGACAACAAGTAAACGTATCCAGGAACTGTTATTTAACATGTCTCTCCATTTCGTCATGCCAAGAAGACTTTCAGGAGAAGTAAACAGAAAGTCATAATGTCCTTCTAGAATATCCAAATCGTCTGCAGTGTCTCTGCCAACCCAGCAAATTCAGAAAATCACACTGTCTCTGCCAATGTAGGTAGCTTTAAAACCCAGCAAAGTCAGAAAGTCACACTGTTCTTTCATTATTGACAGCAACGGTGTTACGATCACCACATGGCATTTTTCATCACGTTGTTTCTTCCTAATCAATTTGAAAAGCCTGGTAGACTCAGCCCTTTCCACCGCCGGTTTTTGTAGATACAAATACATCTTTTCCATTTAATAAACTATCGATGCTATTTTCTTGAAAATCAAAAAAATATCTCGATATTCATCTTTTCACAAGCCTTATGATACAAATCCTCACTGGACGACGCCATTTCAACAAGACTGTCGAAACGATTAAAGAACGAGCATTATGATTGGACTAAAATCTTTTATCGGATCATGAAGCGACCAATGAAATAGCATTGCCTAAAACGGCGAAAATCGAACTAAATATCCCACTGGCGATGAATGGAGAGTAACGGAATGAATCGGTCGTGGGTGTCCGACGATGTTTCCTCCCCTAAAATGTATGATTATATGATGACCCTTTATCGCTCACCCGAGTATTTGAGCTGAAAATGTCACATGTAGAGCGTTAACAAGGTTTTCCCATATTTATGCAAAGTGACCTAGTTATACACCCCAAATGACCCATACTAAAAATTGAGCTACAAATAAACAACCTTTCTGACAGATGTCAGGATATTTTGCCTGAAAATGTAACCTCTAGAGTGTTAACAAGGTTTTTTTTATATTTTGGCTATGTGACCTAGTTTTGACCCCATATGCTAACTTGGGCTGGAAATCATCTTAACAACCTTTCTGACATATTTCCAGGATATTTTGGCTCCAAATATTCCTCTAGAGTTCAAACAAGGTTTTTCTCCATATTTATACATTAAACATTATACGAAAGCTGTTTGTAATTTTAAGGTTATTAATCAGTAACAGATAACAATTACATTTTAACACAGTATTTTAAAGTAACAATATCGAAAAGTTGAGCTAAAATGGTCATATTCAGCTAGCTAACAGTAAAAAATGGCATTAAAATTCTCATGACCACATTGACGTCGTCAGCTGGAATGTGGGCAATGGTTTTCAGAGCATTTTCCATTTTTTTCTCAGTTCCTCCTGTTGTAGCCTCCATCTCTGATGACTTCGCTTCACCCTCTGACTTTAAATCAGTCTTTAAATTCTTCAATTTACACAAAGATTAATATAACCATTTATTTATTTACTGCGAAAAAAGGTCATTGCTGCAAAGCATTGCTCTGATACTTATTGCAGTTCATTTGAAAATGTAAAACTGTTCCTTACAGCATTAACCTAGTATAATTGTTAAATGAACAAGACTTTAAACTGTACTCGAAAAATATCCAATATATCTCAATCTGTATAAGAATACATGACATGGAGGAAATGCCAACGTTTGTCTGCTATTTTTTAAGTTAAACAGTTACAATTTGTCACAGGAATGTGACCATGCCCCATGACTGGAACCTTGATGCAGGAAAGGCAACCACTGTCAAACTGATGCGACCGCTGACCTACTGACCCAAAGTCTACATGAACCAACATCTCAATGAAACCAACCATAGCATGAAGTTTGAAGCCAATAGTGTCAGACACTGTCAATTTAAAAGTGAGCTTACCTAGTACTTACATTCAAAGCTAGTGACCTTTTATTAAAATTACTTCTCTTCGATATATAATTTAAATTTCAAATATCAGATAGTAATATTATACCAGTTTAAAGATTCAGTCTTTTTTCCTCAAACCTTTAAATAATACAATGAAATACACAATTATATATTTTTTAAAACCTACTTGTGCTTAGATACTGCAGTATTATGGGAATTATTGCTACCACTGTAAAACTATTGTTATTGTTTTTGGTGAAGCACTGGTTCTTGTGAATTTAATTGATATATCAACTTACTAGTATAAACTAATTGCTAAAATAGTAATAATATTACAGTTTTTATGCTAAGACATACATTGGAATAAAAAACACATGAATTTAAGAATCCAAAAATCTTAACGTATTGTCCTTGAAATCTAGGTCACTAGGTCCAATTATAGAAAAAGCTTGTCTGCACTCTAGCGGTCTTAATTTTGGTCTGATCTACAAACTTGGTCAGAATGTTTATCTCAATGATATCTAGATCAAGTTCGTAATTGGGTCACAAGGTCAAAGTATAGAAAAATCTTGTCGTAACTGGATCATGTGACCTTATAAACTAGGTCAATAGTTCGAATTTTAGAAAAACCTTGTCCGCATTCTAACAATCTTATTTTTGGTCGTCTTTTTCAAGGTTGGTCAGAATGTTTATCTCAACGATATCTATGTCAAGTTTGAATATGGGTCATGTGACCTTGAAAACTAGGTTACTAGGTCAAGTTATAATTAAAGCTTTTCTGCACACTAGTGGTCATAATTTTAGTCTTCACTTTCATTACCATAAGATCTTTGTTCCTTTCTTGAAATTCCCATATTGCATTATAGGTTCCAGATTTATGGCCATTAAAAGCGCCGAAATTAACTATTTAGACGAATGCGCCATAAACAAAACATACAAGATACAAAATTTTATTTTAAGTCGGTGTTTTCACAACAAAGCACAACATTAGCTATGTCATTGAATAGCTATTGACCATATACTGACATATAGAACTTTATGAATATTTTCAATAAATATAAAATTGACGTACTTGTTTTTTTCTGCTTTTTTTGATAATAAACATCTCCAATACAAAGTATCTATGTACATATTAAAGTTTTAGTTTCCAAATGATTATTATGATGTAGACCTACTTTCATTTTTGATTTTGTGTATTCAGATATTAAATTTTCTCGCGGCATAAAAAAGTAAAGAAAACAAACGTAGGACTATCAGTATCCGTCTACCGACACAAGGTCATTTCGGTTGCATAATAATTACAAACGTATTACTTACTACGCTTTCTCTGCGTAATAAAAAAAAACATTCGAGCATCTTCTGTTTATTTTTTTACACTCTATTGATACGCACACAGCTACATTCACCCGCACACATGTTGTAATTCTCCCTAGAGGGATAGGAATAATGACGTCATTCAGTGAGCTAATGCTACAGCCACGTGCGTGTAAAGCAGAAGTTTTGTTTAAAAATAGCGTCTTGGGTTTTCACCGGATGTAAACAAATATTCTTCACCAGAGCTAAAGGATACATGTACAGATCGAGCAAATGCAGTATCGTATCTAACGTATGACGAAAGTAAACACCAAAGATATCAACTCGATAAAATTAATGTTGTTTTCTTTTGTTTGCGGAAAAAGTAGCCGGCGAGAATTTTTAAATATCCGGGTTGGCGAGAAAAAGTCGATGACGTCAAAAGCCCGCCAAATAGGAGCCCGATTACGATTGGAAGATCAACAGATAGGATGGTTACGATTGGACTTTCAAAATAGGGTCATTGCTATATTTGGAAACATGGAAGTCCTTACCGTTAATCGTCATCGACCGACTTTTGAAAGACTGCACCCCCTTCCCCCCCCCCCCCCCCCCCCCCCCCCCCCCCCCCCAATTTTCTCAACGGATTTACGCGATTTGGAAAAACAGCCTCGGCGGCCATCACAGATCCGGAAATCCGGCATTATCCGGAAAACTTTCATACAAAAATTTGTAGAATAAGTTACGTCGATACGTAACATGTACCCTACGGTTATTCAGTAACACATTAACAGTTCTATCTATTGGCAATAAAATGAAAATCGGATATAGATTTCTCACCTGCTGTGCATCTAAGACTTGGCAGATTCTGATTTGGCCGCCCTGCGTCTGCGAGTGATTTCCGAACCCCTTCACGGAAACGCACCCTTTCCCCAATCGTCGTTAGACCCAAGCGTGTTAAATCGGCATCTGTTAAAGCATTACATATGCATAAACTGTCAATGTTTTGATGTTCAAAATTATAGTAATAGTTCAACATTTCAATTTCCCGCAGGAGCAACTTCACTTCGTTCTCCGCCATGGCTTGCAATTCTGAATAAGACGTCACCGGTGTCAGTGGCAAATGTACCCAAATAAATATATCCACAGAACGAAAAGACGTAACTACCGAGCGAAGTGATGTTTCTACTGCGCATAAGGATGTTTCTACTGCACGTAATAATGTTTCCACTGCAAGTAAAAAAGGACAACTGCACGAAATAATGTTTCTACTGCACGTAATGATGTTTTTACTGCACAAAAAGATGTTACTACTGCACGTAATGATGTTTCTACTGCACATAAAGATGTAACTACTGCACGTGATGATGTTACTACTGCACATAATGATGTTTCTGCTGCACATAAAGATGTTACTACTGCACGCAATGGTGTTTCCACTGAACATAAAGATGTAACTACTGCACGCAATGGTGTTTCCACTGAACATAAAGATGTAACTACTGCACATGAAGATGTTACTACTAGACGTAATGATGTTTCTACTGCACATAAAGATGTTACTACCGCACGTATTGATGTTACTACTAGACGTAATGATGTTTCCACTGCACATAAAGATGTTACTACTGCACGTAATGATGTTTTTACTGCACATAGAGATGTTTCTACTGCACGTAATGATGTTTCTACTGCATATAAAGATGTTACTACCGCACGTATTGATGTTACTACTACACGTAATGATGTTTCCACTGCACATAAAGATGTTTCTACTGCACGTAATGATGTTTTTACTGCACATAAAGATATTGCTACTGCACGTAATGATGTTACTACTGCACGTAATGATATTTCTACTGCACATGAAGATGTTAATGCTAGACGTAATGATGTTTCTACTGCACATACAGATGTTACTACCGCACGTATTGATGTTACTACTGCACGTAATGATGTTTCTACTGCACATAAAGATGTTACTACTGCACGTAATGATGTTTCTACTGCACATGAAGATGTTACTACTAGACGTAATGATGTTACTACTGCACGTAATGATGTTACTACTGCACGTATTGATGTTCCTACTCCACATGAAGATTTTACTACTAGACGTAATGATGTTACTACTGCACGTAATGATGTTTCTACAGCACATGAAGATGTTACTACTAGACGTAATGATGTTTCTACTGCACATACAGATGTTACTACCGCACGTATTGATGTTACTACCGCAAGTAATGATGTTACTACTGCACATAAAGATTTTACTACTGCACGTAATGATGTTTCTACTGCACATATTCACAATACTCATAAGAAGGCAGTAATTGCGTTCCATACAAGAAGGCAGTAATTGCGTTCCATACATTTTCATTTTTTTTTGTTTTTACTTGCATTTACATTTACAATTATTTTGTTCATTTTTAGCTCGACTATTCGAAGAATAGGGGAGCTATCCTACTCGCCCCGGTGTCGGCGTCGGCGTCCGTTAAACAAAAAATGCACTTTGGTCCATTACTTGAAAACTACTTACGATATCAACTCGAAACTTGGAATATATATTCACCATCAAATTCTACATCATTACCAACAAGACCCATAACTCTGCTTCCAATATTTTTCAAGTTATGCCCCTTTTTCACTTAAATTTTGCGTTAAGGAAAATATGCACTTTGGTCCATAACTTACAAACTACTTGAGATATCAACTTGAAACTTGGAATATATATTCACCATCAAATTCTACATCATTACCAACAAGACCCATAACTCTGCTGTCAATATATTTCAAGTTATGCCCCTTTTTTCTTATATTTTGTGTCAAGCAAAATATGCATTTTGCCTCTTAACTTTAAAACTAATTGAGATATTGCCTTGAAACTTGAAATATATTTTCACCATCAAAATCTACATCATAACCAACAAGACCCATAACCCTTCTTCCAATATTTTTCAAATTATGCCCCTTTTTCACTTACATTTTGTGTTAAGCAAAATATACAGTCGGCCCTTAACTTCGTTATGAATGGAGGGATTTCAAAATAACTTGGCACAAATGTTCACCACGACAAGGCGGTGTGTCACGTACAATACCCATGCCTGTAGGTCCAAAGTCAAGGTCACTGTTACTAAAAATAGAATTTTCTTGCAAAATTGTGTCCGCTCTGTAACTTTGTTATTTCTTATTGGGTTTTTAAATAACTTGGTATAATTGTTCACCATATCAAGACGGTGTGTCACGTACATGCCCAAGTCTGTATGTCAATGGTCAAGGTCACTGTTGCTAAAAATAGAATTTTCTTGTCCGGGCTGTTACTTTGTTATGAATGGAGGGATTTCAAAATAATTTGACACAAATGTTCACCATGACAGGGCGGTGTGTCACGTACCATGCCCATGCCTGTAGGTCAAAGGTCAAGGTCACTGTTACTAAAAATAGAATTATCTTGTCCTGGCTGTTACTTTGTTATAAATGGAGGGATTTTAAAATAACTTTGCACAAATGTTCATGAAAAGGCAGTGTGTCCGCACAATACCCAAGCCTGAAGGTCCAAGGTCAAGGTCACTGTTACCAAAAATAGAATTTTCTTGTCCAGGCTGTAACTTCATTATAAATGGAGGGATTTCAAAAAAACTTGACACAAATGTTCACCATGAAAGGGCAGTGTATCGCGTATTATTCCCATCATTGCACTTGAGTGTCTGAAAATGATGCATAGCGGGGCATCCGTGTCCTATGGACACATTTCTAGTTTCACTTATATTTTCACTTAAGTGCACTTCATCGATAACTTTGCAAATACTTAAGGTATCAACTTCAAACTACCATTATATTTTCATTTCAGTTCTTTTTCTGTAACATTACTGAAGTTATTGATATTTGACTAAAAGTAAATGTCTCTAATAAAAAATTACTAACAAGTTTTCAGAAATATTTCATAGTTATTCCCCTATTCAGTTTAATATTTATGGTACATTTAGGAATTATTTCTGTTATTTGAAAAGAATTTCTCCCGTACCATTCACTTGTAAATATTTTTCCTGATTGCACATGAATGTATGGCCATAGTTGTTATTGTTTTAATCTTCAAATTGCATTTGTTTCAATTGATTCGAATAGTCGAGCATGCTGTCTCCTCTGACAGCTCTTGTTTATCTATTTATTAAGCCTCTGGACTATTCTTTTTTGCTGTCAACAACAAAAGTGGTGTACCTAAATGCAGAAATGTTGATGCTTAAGTTAAGCAGTCAACAATGGTTAAAAGAACTGTTTTCATTTGGGGCGCGTCATGGGAAAAGGTACCTTCAGACAGTTGACGTCAATCTTTGAAATGACGTCATAAATTTGAGCAGACGACATTACTTATTATGCATTTTAAGGTAAAATACCATTTTATTGTCAAAATGGGTAAGAAAATCACATTTTAGTTATGACAATTTAATTAATAGTTTTAAGTTCTTTATAAATTTAGTAAAAACTAAAATATCACTAAAAATGACCGATGGTACCTTTTCCCGTGACGTGCCCCATTTCTTAGCAGTATTTAGTTGTTTGAAGTGCTAAATGCATGCAGAACTACAATGCTTGTACAAACTGTGAACATGTTAATAAATAAAATTGTTCTGATTCTCTGTTCTATTTTGTTCTTTAAAAGCCTGTACATACTCATTCTTCAAGAGAACACCAGCTTAAAATCTACCTCAATTCTATTATGCACTCAAACCTGTCTTTAGCAGTCACCCAAACTTTTTATTTCCATTGCATACCAGTACGTAGCCCCAGTCTCACACACATTAACCAGGTCTGTAACAACTTTTTTAAAAGCAGTTGTACTCAGGTGAGCGATAAAGGGCCATCACGGCCCTCTTGTTTACTTGATTTTACCACACAGTTGTTGACAGGTGAGCGACCCAGGGTCCTATGGACCCTCTTGTATATACAAAGTAAATAAAAATAAATCTAAAAAGAAATTGCATACCCTTTCACTAGCGGTTTTCTAATTGTTTTTCGTTCATATAGGCTTTCATTCGTTTCTGGACTTCACCCCTAACCCTAACCCTAACCCTAGCGCGCTGAGGCTCAATACCTCCGCCAAGATCGCTAGATAAATAACTTGCGAAGTTCTCAATCAGCTTCTGCCTAATCACAACTGGCAGCTTGGGCGAACTTGCTGGCGTCGACGAAGCCCTAACCCCCCGATCAGCTTCATGCGGTGATGGAGGAGGCTCGATAGCTGAACTGCTCCCACGACCGCTCTCCGGGCCTCCTTCGTCACCTTGCACTGTCATAGGATTGATCTCTATCTCATCATCGAAGCTGCTCATAGATAACCCTTGCTCACTCTCGCCTCCCGGTGGGATCTCTCATGTCATATCCTCTACTTTTCGAGATTCTTTTGCCTTCCGGCGCGACTGTTCTCGAGTCATGCAGTGAGCTTGTCCACGCAAGTGGGGTGGAATGTCTGCCACTATGGCAGGGCAGTTTGCCACAGGACACACCCTGTATGCCCTTCCGCGGTAGTTCAATTCTCCGCGCAGCCGGGTGTAGTTTGCGTATAATGCACAGTTGTAACTGCTGCCCATCAGCTCCCTGTGCTGACGCTTCAGATGAGGCGTTAAACGTTTGACATTTACGCCGCACACGGGACATCTAGATGCAAGCCTCCGTGCCGGCATTTTTAACTGATGATGACTTTTTCAGACAGTAGTGAAAACACGTCTGCTTCTGTCGAAATCCAGAAAAAGAATGAATTCGCATAACCCAATTTCATGTTCCGTACATCTGAAAAAGATAAAAATTGGCAGAATTTTGGCTTATATCAAGTCAAACAAATATTCCAAGTTTCATCAATCTAGCACTTCCGGTTTCGAAGAACCAATAGCTAATAATTACATTTTCAGGTTTCTCATCATGAAATTCGATACATTTATAGAGCTTTTCAAGATGCAAATTTCAGCCAAATTTCGTGCACTTGGCACTTCCGGTTTCAAAGTTACAGCCAGACACAAGGTTTTAATGCACGTTTTTGCAAGGGCTGCAACTTTGAAACCGGAAGTTAAAAGTCTAGGATATTTGGCGGCAATCTAGCACATGGTAAGTACTGCAAAGGGGCCAAATTTCATTTTGATAGCATCATGGAAACATCAAATCGACCTGCCAATTTAGGGATTTTTTAAAAGGACTAAAAGTCTTATGTTGGCGTAAGCCGGTTTCTTATATCCAACAAAGACAAAACTTGCCCGAATTTTATTATATATCAAGTTCAATATATATTCCAAGTTTCATTAATCTAGCACTTACGGTTTAGAAACTGCAATAGAACATTCATATCATGTTACCCAAATAGCCTAGTTTCATATTTCCATTGTTTCCCTAGGATTATCAACATGAAATTCCGAACATTGATAGAGCTGCTTAAGATTCAAATTCCTGCCAAATTTCGTGCACTTTGCACTTCCGGTTTCAAAATTACAGCCTTATGCCAGTTTTCTATGCACGTTTATTGCAACGTCTGCAACTTTAAAACCGGAAGTGAAAAGTACAGGATATTCGGCGGAAATCTGGCCCATGCCGAGTACTACAAATGGGCCAAATTTCGTGCACTTTGCACTTCCGGTTTCAAAGTTACAGCCATATGCCTAAATTCCCTAAAAGTCATATGTGGCAGTAAGGCAAGGGAATGCACTTCACCGATTGTGAAATAAAGGCCATGGTATAACAATATGGGTTACAACTTGTAATCATACCCCGGTATGTCCGACGATGGCTCTAAAATTATTACACTTGGTTGTATCTTGAGGTAGGCAAAATCATGGTTTGTTATACAGTGGACTTGACCACCACCTCACTTTCAAGATTTTGGGGTAGAGAGGGGGCCACAGTATAGCAATTTTTCTACCCCATTTGACGTGTTGTACAGTGGATCCAAGGGCGATAACTGCTACCTAGGAACGACAACTCTTGTCTTATGGTGGCTCCCAGAATTCATTCCCGTTTTGTTTTACTGTGGCTCTCTATTTCTAACACTTGTTTCTCGATTGCGACAATTCAGGGGCCATGGTATAACAATAAGGGTTATAACATGTCATCCTACCCCAGTATGTCCGACGATGGCTCTAAAATTATTACACTTGGTGGTATCTTGGGGTAGGCAAAATCATGGTTTGTTATACAGTGGACTTGACCTTGAACTGACCTCCAAGACTGGGGTAGGATTGGTGACACAAGAGCCACTATATAACAGATTTTTCTAACCCATTCGACTTGTTCTACAGTGGATCCAAGGGCGATAACTGCTACCTAGGAACGACAACTCTTGTCCTATGGTGGCTCCCAGAATTCATACCCAATTTGTTTTACAGCGGCTCTTTATTTCTAACACTTGTTTCTCGATTGTGACAATTTAGGGGCCATGGTATAACAATATGGGTTAAAACATGTCATCCTACCCCAGTATGTCCGACGATGGCTCTAAAATTATTACACTTGGGGTAGGCAAAATCATGGTTTGTTATACAGTGGACTTGACCTTGAATTGACCTTGAGGCCTTGGGGTAGGGGGTAAGGACTTGTAAGCCACTGTATAACAATTTCCCTACCCCAGCTGACTTTTTATGTGATGGCTCTTATGGGGAGATGACTCCTACCAAGGGAAATAATTAAGCCACTGTATAACAATTTCCCTACCCCAGCTGACTTGTTTTGCGAGGGCTCTTATGTGGAGATCACTCCTACCTAAGGGAAATAACTATGTATATAATTTTGTCATATAATGGTTCCCAAATTTTCTGGGTTAGACAATCACTTTTTGAAAGGTCACTGTGACTTAACCTGAAGATGTTGAAGCTTCAAACCTTTACCATAACCAGCATTTGTAGAGTAGTTACAAAGGGCAACAAGTCCAAAATTTTATCAGCAATGGTTATCGCCCTTTGCCTTACAAGTCCTTTCTGTAGCAATTTTCCTAATGGGTTTGACATGTTAACCCTAAACTTTTTTGTCTTATGACCTTGACCCATGACCTATATAGGAAAGTTGGTCCCCAGACCCAACTGAGTTGAACCATATAGGTTTCATAAGGGTCAAGGTCATAGGTCACGTGATATAAAAGAATGTGACATTACGCTGATCCAGAGAGCCACTCTGCAACAAAACGCAGAGCCTTGGTCGGACAGCTCAGAGCCACCACATAGCACCAGAGCCACCGTAGATCAGAGCCTTTATATAACGGCAGAGCCACCGTAGAGGAGTCCATCATATAGCATTTTCACAACCCTAACCCTAACCCTAACCACTGCCATCAGCAAGTCTTTACATATATGAAAATATCTATCTAGTTTTGATCATTTTCAAGTGTGTCTACTTCTCCAATCTAACTAAAGTGAAAATTTTTCAATTCACAATGTGATTCACACGTTGACAATTCATACGAATCAGTTTCAGATGATGACGATTCTTCACTCGATTTTGATCATGTTATACGTTAATTAAGTCATCTGAATTATGTGGTTGATCGCTGAAAAAATATGAAAAATCAACTTCTTGTGACTTTGCGCTCGTATTAAATTCTTTTGTTCGTTTTGGTGACAAATGTCCTTTCTTAAACATAAGCTCTATCCCTTCGGCTTCCTCCACAGCTCCTTCAATAATCTCGGTAACTGTTTCCTTACACATATCATACACTGTATGCTCCTGCTCTGCCATGATATTCTGTAAAGATATCCTTTCCACGACGATAACGAATTTAAACGTGACAAAATTTTGGCTTTACCAAAATCCGACCATGATTTACTGGAGGACGCCCGAAACGTATTTAAACGTATAAAAAATCGCGTTTCAAAACCCGACTCTGTCTTCTAGAAACCCCGTGGATATTTATATCCTTTTTAGCTCGACTATTCGAAGAATAGGGGAGCTATCCTACTCGCCCCGGTGTCGGCGTCGGCGTTCCCGTCGGCGTCCGTTAAACAAATGCGTTAAACAAAAAATGCACTTTGGTCACTAACTTGAAAACTACTTATGATATCAACTTGAAACTTAAAATAAATATTCACCATCAAATTCTACATCATTACCAACAACACCCATAACTCTGCTACAAATATTTTTCAAGTTATGCCTCTTTTTTACTTAAATTTTGCATAAAGCAAAATATGCACTTTGGTCCATAACTTATAAACTACTTGAGATATCAACTTGAAACTTGGAATATGTATTCACCATCAAATTCTACATCATTACCAACAAGACCCATAACTCTCCTGTCAATATAGTTCAAGTTATGCCCCTTTTTCTTATATTTTGTGTTGAGCGAAATATGCATTTTGCCCATAACTTTAATACTACTTGAGATATTGCCTTGAAACTTGAAATATATTTTCACCATCAAAATCTACATTATAACCAACAAGACCCATAACCCTGCTTCCAATATTTTTCAAATTATGCCCCTTTTTCACTTACATTTTGTGTTAAGCAAAATATACACTTGGGCCTTAACTTCGTTATGAATGGAGGGATTTCAAAATAACTTGGCACAAATGTTCACCATGACAAGGCGGTGTGTCGCGTACAATACCCATGCCTGTAGGTCCAAGGTCGTCACTGTTACTAAAAATAGAATTTTCTTGTCCAGGCTGTAACTTCGTTATGAATGGAGGGATTTCAAAATAACTTTACACAAATGTTCACTATAACAGGGCGGTGTGTCGCAAACCATGCCCATGCCTGTAGGTCAAAGGTCAGGGTCACTGTTACTAAAAATAGAATTCTCTTGTCCGGACTGTAACTTTGTTATGAATGGAGGGATTTCAAAATAACTTTACACAAATGTTCACTATGACAAGGCAATGTGTCTGCACAATACCCAAGCCTGAAGGTCCAAGATCAAGGTCACTGTTACTAAAAATAGAATTTTCTTGTTCGGGCTATAACTGCATTAGAAATGGAGGGATTTCAAAATAACTTGACACAAATGTTCACCATGACAGGGTGGTGTATCGCGTACCATGCCCATGCCGGTAGGTCAAGGTCACTGTTACTAAAAATACAATTCTCTTGTCTGGGCTGTTACTTCATTAGGAATAGAGTGATTTCAAAATAACTCGACACAAATGTTCATCATGACAAGGTGGTGTGTCCCTTACCATGCCCATGCTGTAGGTCTAATGTCAAGGTCACTGTTCCTAAAATAGCATTTTCTTGTCATGGTTGTAATTACGTTAGGAATAGAATAATTTCAAAATAACTTGGCAGAAATGTTCACCATGACAAGGTGGTGAGTCATGTACCATGTCCATGACTGTAGGTCCAAGGTCAAAGTCACTGTTACTAAAAATAGAATTTTCTTGTCCGGGCTATAACTTTCTTTTGAATGGAGGGTTTTCAAAATAACTTGGCACAAATGTTCACCATGACAAGGCGGTGTGTTGGGTATATTACCCATGCCTGTAGGTCCAAGGTCAAGGTCACAGTTACTTAATGTTCGAGCTATAACTTCTTTATGAATGAAGGGATTTCAAAACAAGTTTTCTAACAAATTCAGAAATATTTCATAGTTATTCCCCTATTCTGTTTTATAGTTATGGTACATTAAGGAATTATTTCTGTTATTTGAAATGAATTTCTCCCTTACCATTCACTTGTTAATATTTTTCCTGATTGAACATGAATGTATGGCCATAATTGTTATTGTTTTAATCTTTAAATTGCATTTGTTTCAAATGATTCGAATAGTCGAGCATGCTGTCTCCTCTGACAGCTCTTGTTTAAAAAAGTACCCCCTTTGATGGCTTTTTCGAAGAACACGGAATCATCGATCAGTATTTTTACACTATATGTCCTTTGAATGCATCGCATATTTTCTCTCATACACCATATAGTAAGAAATTGTTTACAAATGATTATTAAATTAGTAATTAAATCGAAGTCCAATTTTAAGGGAAAAAAATCTATTTACGTTGTTGCTGTTTCTTGTTGATGCTGTTCATCTTTCATTGTAAAAATAAAAAAGTGGACCTAAACAGTTATCCATTATGTTAGAAAATACTTGTATCTACCAAGTACTCATTACTTACTCGGGTACTGAACTTCAGTACTCAGCGAAACCCTGTTACCTACTAACTAATTGAAAATGACATTTTTTGCAATGACTGTTAATTAATGACTGTTAATTAGATTAATTGATTTACGGAATTTTCCGTTACAGTCTTTCAGCGATAAACCGAATTTTATGCCGTATGGTTTAATCCATTGCTTGAAAGAGCGTTGAGATTCGGGATTTTAACGCACTATTCTTGTAATGCATATTTCACCGTTTTTACCGAAGAAAAACCGTAACGTTATATAACGTGTTTTACCGTTATTTACTCCTGGGTTATAGTATAGCTGTAATGGAAATTTGAAAAAAAAGTGCTCTATTGTGTTAAAATCCAGCATCATGCGACCTGGAAAATTCAAAATAAATGGTTTGTGTTGGAATTCTAATAAAATGTGGTCATTGGCTGAACGGTTTAAGTAATAGCCTTTAATGTAATGTATTATATATTTCATTTAAAGTTGAGGATAGTTATGATAATGTGATTTAGAATAGCTGATAAAGCAGTAAGTTCTCTTTTGTTCCCATAGCACCTAATTGCAAGCATGTATTGCATGAATCACTTTCCTGTAACCCGTTTATAAATAAACAAATGTACATGTGTGGATTATTTAGCCAACTTTAAAAATCTTGTTGAAAGTTACCTTATGGCTATTCCATTTAAAACATATATTCCACCCCAGGAAGGCACTTTAAAATAAGACCACCCCCATTAGAAGCAAATTTAATGGAAAACAGACCCCCCTATAGAATTTTTTGTCTTCAATGTTGGTCCACCCATAGAAGTGATTTTTTCGAGCCTTATAAATTTTTTAATGTTGAACATCATTCATAATACATGCTTCGTGCCTAGAGTTCATATTTATCTGCCGTATTATTGTTAAGTCTACCACATTCTCAAATCTCACATTCTAAAGAAACTTGTTGTTTTATTTCTAATAACTGTCTAACATTGGAATTGTAATATCATAATATATAATACATGCATCATGGCAGAGTTTTATTTTTATTTCCCAACAACTTGCATTGGATAGTGTCCCAGGAAGATAGAGGAAAATCTGTTCTTATTATGTTTGCCTTGGGTGTAATGAAACTGTACTCTTTAGTGTAGCAGTTTCCATATCGCAATACAAACAGAATCTGTTTATTTGGATTTGCTACCTCTTGCAATTCTATGGCAACCAGTACAACACATTCTAAGTCTGCATTCAAATAACAATAGAAGGAAACTTATCTATTGAGACATTTAAGCAGGGTGGCTATACAGTGACTTAGAATGTTGTGCACACACAAAATCACTCTGCCCTTTTCTCAAACATTCAGACAAATTTTGTTTGAAATGTCTATGGATGTTATAGAAAATGACAAACCATAGAGGTTGAATGTCGATGAAAGTGCTTTTTAACTGTATAGTGCCCTTTTTCTAAAAATCGGTCCAGAAATTACTGAGAAATAAGAAAAAAAGCGACCTGAAGCAGGTGATTTTTTCTTATATATACATGTGTGCACGACATTCTAAGTCATAGGTGTAGCTACCCAGCATTCAAGTGTGTTCCATTACACACTTGGGATAAAGCATTATAATTTGGGGTATCTGCTATATGCTTAAATAATAGTGGCATTGTTAAATCTTTGGTCATTTTGTCAAACTGCTAAAATAAAAATACTAGGTATTGCAGGACTTGTTCGTTTTAGAAATTGACTGGTTACGCCATATATACTTGTATAGGGATTGTATTGCTGAAGGAACAGTTAAGATCCAGATCATCCAGCACTAATGACCAGGATCTAAACTGGTTCCCTTCTTGTCAGTAATAACCTTTTGAATTTTAATGCCAACAAACTGATTTTTGCCGACTTATTTGGAACTACACTGTTGACCAATTTTTACAGCAATATCTCATGGGGTCAAGCGTTAAGAAGTGAATATTCGTGTATCTTCGACAATGTGCTGTCACACTGAATATTATATGAAAAACACAAGCTATGCAAGATTTAAAAACATTTTAATATGGAAAATCTCAAAAACAGTATCATGAGCTTTACTGTCAGAGGATAAAAACAATAACTGATGACACATTCATCTTCTTTGTGATAAGAATTGCCAGGTCAGCACTATAAGGGTGAATGAGTAACAAAATATTTTTCAAAGTTCCCAGAAAATGTAAACACCAAAGAATATTACTTGAGTGTCATGTGACTACCTAGTTATTGTTTACATACTATACTTGATTTTCCCACACAGACACTGCCATTGTTAATGCATGAAAAAAATGTATATGACTACGATTGTCGCATAAAAATTTAACAGAACTGCTATTAATACTATTAGAGTGATCTGTTGCTTTTGCTTTGCTAACACTGTAGTAAAACCAAGTAAATCTTTCCTCATACTTCCCAGAGTTGAATTTTTTTTCACTATCACGCTTTTACACATTAGCGGAACAAATCGAACTGTCCGTAGCAGACTCCAGCAAAGGAGGAATTTTTAATTGGATGTGGGGGATAAATATATTCTATTTTGAGGGGGGAATGGGGCCCAATTTCTTCAAATATTTGGCATAAAAAACCACTGGACTTCAATCTTTAAAATGACGTAAGTGGCATTTCTTACTATGCATTTCACTGTTAACATAAGACTGTTTAGTCAAAATGTATTAACAGAATCACATGCCAATCGCAGAGAAACTTGTTGGAAGTTCTATCTAAATATAGTGACAATCAAACGTCAAAATTGTGCTAAAATCACCATAAATACAGTTTCCATTGGCATGGCCAAATTGTTAGTTATTACGAAAAATATCGACCAGATACAAATAATATTATTAACGATAACAGCAACCAAATTTTTGTAAGTTTCCATTTCGCAGTTTCAAAAGGTCATTGAAAATAAATACTGACGCCTTCTTGACACATTCTGAGATTTTTAAAAGTTAAAATTACGGTATTTAATAAATTTTATACTATTAAAATTCTATATCTGTATATGATGCTGGCCGCCGGTAAATACAATTAAATTACAGAAACTTATTTAGCAATCTGCGGCAATGCTGTGTCGGCCCCCTGCTGTGCCTTGCGAGAACAAGCCATGTTTGAAAATTATTACACTTACAGTAACACAGCCTCATCCCATCGAACGTTTTGTTCACCACCGACCTCAACAACGTGATCTACGAGCGCAGTTGCTTCGGCATCTGTCCAGTTTTTCGATTTTTTTCCTTCCATTTCTTTGCCGAACGCAGGTGCCCGCGCTAAAAACCACGCGCACGGAAACGGCCGTTTTTAGACTGGATCAAAGTATTTCATGTCGTACTACGCGTCGTATCTTACGATGATTTCAAAAGTATAAATTAGTCGAGCCTGCTGTGTCCAATGTTAGCTCTGGTTTAAATTTTAGCTAAATGTTTTTAATAAGTCACAATGAATTAATTTTGTTAAATGAATGAAGCCATTTGTGTATATTGACTGCTTCTTCTGTGCCCTTCAATAATTACTACTTGTCTGGGACTCCATCCTTCATATTTTATTTTATCCGGTTTCATTAATTTTCCAGGCTTCTGAGCACCTCACAAGTAAACTGATTGAAGACTTGTTATATAGACATAGGGATGAAAAGAAGTAAGTACAGTTAAACCTGCCTTAGCAGCCATCTGCATTCAGCAATCATCTGTCTTAACCAGTTTCAATAAGATATGAAACGCTCGGAATCCCAAAGCACGATCTTGTCCAAGATGTGGCGACTAGATGGAATTCGACGCACGGCATGCTGGAACGACTTGTTGATCAGAGGAGAGCATTAACAGGCAACTTGCTTGATATGTCTGTTAGCAAGAAATCCGATGCGCAGCTGCTGCTGTCAAACAACGAGTGGGAAACGGCTTCTGATCCGGTCAGCGTATTGTCACATCTAACGGAGACGACAGCTTACATGTCTACGGAGTCGCACGTGTCGATATCAGAGGTCTTTACGATTGTTTGTGGACTTGTAATCGGACCTTTAAAACAATACAACGATGACAGGGAACTGATATCCCGTGATCTCTGTCGTCGGTACCATCCAGTCTGACGAAACAGTTCGCTCTGTCTCGGTTCTGGGTTCATTACTGGACATTCGTAAAAGGATTTGAACTTTCGTGGGAGTGAGAAACCTAAATGTGCGGAGGAAACGTTGGAAGCGCGCCTCGATGATGTACCGTTCAAGGTCACTGTGCCAGAGGATTCCGTAGAGCCATCTCCTTAGCGACGGTAGCTAGCATTCCTGACGTCATCTAAAAGTAACCCTGGCATGCTCAGGTTGCGAGATCGATCTATTCCCGCATCATCAGTGCCATCAGAAAGGATATTTTCGGCGGCCGGACTCATTGTCACTAAGTTGAGAAATAGAATAGCAATATATCTTTTGGACAAAATTATATTCCTAAGAAAAAAATGACAAAAACTAAATAACTTACATGCAGTGTAACGTGCCACGGCCAATTAGATTGTATAAAATAGTGAAATGTGCTTATTTGTTTTGAACGTCCTATCATTGTGTTTTACATGCTTTGCAATATTTAGCGTAATATGTATAGTTCTGTTTATTTAAAGAAAATATATAATCATAAAAAATAAAATGATATTTTCTTCTTACAGAACAATTTGGAGTTGTTTTTTTTTTTTCATGGCTTCTTAAATACAGTTAAAAGTTATAGAGGTAGTTCCGTAGACAAGTCTCATTCTCCGATAAATAAACTTACTATTAACATTTTGGGAATACTCGGATATTATCGGCAAACCTATTTGAATGACAATTTCGTAGTTTCGGGGATACTGTAAAAGTTTACCGACAAAAACTAGTCGTTTCATGATTTGTGTGATTGTTTGTTAATAATTCGAACGTTCGAATGCAAAAACATTCGAATGGTAAAAATGGGGAAAATTGTAATCCCTATTTTCTGATTCTCATCGATTCGGGATTTCCCGTCGATTCGTGAAGTAATAAAAATGGCCCGAATCGCCGCTCGTGCGCTGTAAATTTCGTGCGAGTACTACGCAAGTTTCACTGTGAGCAGTTTTCAACGCATTTAGAACAATAAACATGCTAACTGAGCAGGTAAATCCTCTAAATATCAAATTATTTTTTTCTAAATTACAATCTCTTGCAACATTCGTCCGCTTCCGTTCCGACACGGCAATTTTCAAGGGAAATAACTGAATAGTTTTCCTATTAAACGACCTAGAACTACATCACAGTATGTGCAACAAAGCGAAACTTAGTCTAATTAAAAGCCAATTACGAAATGCTAACTTTTAATCGGTCCACTTGGCAGTCGGTACGAAAATCCGGATAATTAGACAACATAGTACATTCCTATGCACCAACTGTAAAAATTAGACAAAGATGATAGTTAAGTTTTGTTTTGGTGTTTTCAATGTTATAAGTGGTCAGTTTCCAGTAACATAAAACAGTTTGTTTTGTTTTCGTTTAATAATGTTCATATGAAATGCTGTTAAATTCTTTAATGGTTACCAACTTTAATATCATTAAAAGGAATTAATTCGCCCAAAAAAGTTGGATATTTTTACAGCTTACTATTAATGGTTTAAAAATCAACCATTTGTTTTTTGGAGTACTGTGACAAAGCAATTTCTAGAGTTAAAATTTACCATGCAAATGAAATGGTTAAAAATACTAAATTGGACATTTACACATATAAAGATATTCAAAACATAAACAATTTCATCCAGGGTACTCGCGGCTATGGTTGAACGGGCACATGTCCCGGGGGCGAAGGATTTCAGAGGGGCTCCCAGGGATGTTGCTACAAAGGCCAGTTTGTGTTAAAAAAGTGTTTCCATTGCTGACATACATGTACATGTCATAAATAAAACACCAAACTGACAAAGCATATTATTACTTGTCCAATTCTGATACAAAAATAATGCTCTCTGTCATTTCAAACCAGTAAGTTAGAATTATGGCAAAGTTTTTACCTATTTCAGATTGCAGAGATTATGGAATAAGAAGAGTGGGCGATGGACAGCACATGTTAAAAAAGTTCCCAAGGACTATGGTTATGTCAAAGACATTCAGAAAAGAGCATTGAAGATGCGCATTCATGACAAGACTGGCATGAGAAGAAAAAAGGAGCTTGAGGCTGATGATCCAAGGCGCATATCTGCTCACCTTGCACCAGAAGAACCGAAATCTACCAGGGAAATTTTGGCTGAAAAGTGTCTCGATTCAAGTGAAATATATACGTCAATGTCATACCTGCTTAGTGGTCAAAGTAGAAAATAATGTGCATTTTTGCTTGCTTCCGCTTTTACTTTACCACAGATTTACAGACTCTCATAAAAGTTGGCACAAATGAGAAGGAATAATTGTAGCTGAATGGTCAAGGTCATACTTAGTGGTCGAAGGTGAAAAAACAAATGCATTTGGCTTATGCGAAAATATGGCAGGCTTTGACATGTTGCCCTTGGGCATCTAGTATAAGAAAGTCTACATTTCAAAATAGCAACAAATTTCTCTTTCTCATTATGTTGTTTTACAATATTACTGTCAAGTACTACTAGAACTAGAAATACTGTATAAACATTTTACATTGCATTTCATGGCAAACTGCTTGTGGTTTTCTTTCAACCAGAATTCATTCATGTTGTACATATTTGTTTTGAATACTTGCATTGTGCAGTTGGTTTTCCAACACCAAACATAAAAAAGAAAGACATACAGTGAAACTTGCCTTAGCAGCCACCTGCCAATAGCAACCACCTGTCTTAAACAGCCAGTTTGAATATGTCCTAAATTAGCATATTGTTCTCATTTTAACCTGTCTTTAACAGCCACCCGTATAGAGCAGCCACTTTTTGTCACTCCCTTAGGTGGTTGCTAAAGACAGGTTGGACTGTATACACTTTTATCTGCTTTTTTGCCAGTTTGATTACACTAGAATGGTTAAATTGATTGACCCAGTTCCATACACAAAAGTATGTCAGTGCAACCCACAAATGTATTGGTAGAGTTATGGCCCCTTTTTATTAAAATGTTTTGTCCTCAAGAAATATGTGTATTGGTTTACCTCATTTTTATTTTTACAGAGGTATATATTGATCTTGTATATTGGTATAAGACCAGAAAGCCAAGGCCAGGTTTGATTTCGGTTTTAACTCAAACATGTTTGATGGAGTAATTGCCCTTTTTTACTGGTCAGTAATATGCTGTCTGTTCAGTATCTGATTGACAATTATGGGATCATGAAAAACAGGCTGTTTCTGTTACAATTCACAGATTTTTATTATCCATTTATTTAGATAACATTTCCATGGTTACGTGTTAGATTTTCTCTTACAAATCTGTGATACAGTATTTATTGAATGTAGTGATAGCCCGAGTGTTACAAATTTTTAGGCCTCTGAAGGGGAGGTATACTATTTTTGAACTGTCCGTCAGTCCGTCTGTCACATGGCCATAACTTTTTTTTACTTGTGAATGGATTTACTTCATATTTGGACACAAGACTCCTTTGGACAACACCTTTCCACTGACTTATAATCATTTGAACTCTAAATGACCTTGAACTTGCAGGTCAAAGCACCAATAAACTTTAACATAAGCTGAAACTTTTTTATTATGGAATGGATTTACTTCATACTTAGATACAACACTCCTTTGGACAAGACCTTCTCACTGACCTATATTTATTTGACCTTGACCCCTAGATGACCTTGACCTGGAAGGTCAAAGCTGCAGTTCAGGGGAATTGTCATTTTGCAGTGACAGTTCTAGTTCTTTTATATTTTGAGATTTTTAAATGAATTGTTACATGATCAATGGTCCTTTAATGTCGATTTTCATAATTTAGGTTCGAATATCTTTTTTCTGTTTCCTGCAGATTTGAACTGTTTACTTGTTCATGTATTTCCTGAATGCACATTGATTCTAAGTAGAATATGCAGCAAAGTTTATATGCATGGAGACGACATTGAAAAAGAAATAATGTTATTTTTCTATCTTTCGAAGATGAGGAAGACTCCAATCTTGTTGCATGTTTTTCACCTTGTTCCGATGTTTTTCACCTTGTTTCAATGTCAGGCATTTTAAACATATAAGTTAATCTTTATGACTTTTAACCTTTGTAAATATTTTATATATATACTGAAACAACAAATAAATATTAGATACATTTTATTGCTCTCTTTTTTGTGATAGCATAATACAGGTTAGCGATGAGGGTCATCCCAGCCGAGATGGCTTAAAACCAGTGTACTGTCCAAATGCGTCTGGAAACTTGTCTCTAATCTTCCATACGCAACAAGAAGGAATGACCCTTCTGTCCCCAACTCCCAGGTGCCCATATGTCCACAGAATATACTGCCTGTATGCCGTGTGCCTATTGGCAGCCATCAGGTCGGGCTCATCATCGTACACTAAAATATCTCTGCGGAGAAGTCTGGCAAGAGCGAGGACAGCTTCATCCAATATAAGTACTTGGAAGTCCTGAAGAATAACAATTTTAAATATTAAATGACACATAACTTATTACATTTTCTGTTGCTTTTTCTTTTGCTTTTTTTCTCTCATTCATTAACATTTTCATGCTGTTGTGAAGCAAATATTTCTCCCATGCTTGACAAAACTGGTAGATCCAGGGCTATTTATCTGAGACTTCTATCCAATATGATGTTATTTATTGCTGAAATTTAGGTCACACTGACACAATGTAGGTCATATGGTAACTTTCCAGCTTTAAGTGGAGGAAGACCCCAGGTGTCCCTTCAGATATTATTTCAGGCCCAAACAGGCACCTTGGTAGAACCATCAACAGTGCTGGAGCCAGCCAAATGGCTTTGTCACATGCAAGATTCTATATCCTCTGCAGGGGTTCGAACCCACAGCATCAAAGGACAACTGATTTGAAGTCAGCGACTCTAACAAATTGACCACAGAGGCCCCTATGATGTTTCTTACATTCAATAAATGATACCGGTATTTCATAAAGAGTCAATCATGAGAGATCTACTTATATAAGCATATTGTCACCTTAATTTTTGTCAATGTAAATGCAGTAAGGATAATTATAAAGTGATTATGGGTTTGTTAAAGTGTACCAACAGTTTTTCATCTCATTCCATGATAAACTGCTAATTTCTGTTGTACTAAGCTATGTCACTGCTATGAATTTTAGTATTAAATATAGAAGTATGTTTAACATTACTTACTGGTACTAGGGAGATACAATTTTCCTTCCCACAACACACTCTCTCTATCTGTGTGGGCATTTCTCGGCATTTAGTGCAGACACACCAATTGGGGGTTAAAGCATCTGGGCCTGGATGATAGCCACCAGGCTGTCTTACTGCCGGTCTCATTATGTCTATCATGACAGTCGGATTCTTCTCCAGCACATGAAGAAGAATCTCTCTGCATTCCTCCAAACTCATCTGATTAATTTCATCCTGTAAGAACAACTGCATAATTATTATGGAACAAATACTTCTGTAAATATTTATCAACCAGATTATACAAAATGAATCAAATGATTTAAAGCAGTAACCAACATACTTCTAGAATCCTATCACCTCTAGTACATGATGACTTTATGACAGAGTGCCAGCATTTACCAGACTGAAACAAATGTTGTCTTTTTATTGTAAAACTGCAGTAATTTTACCAGACAAAATGAAATTTCACCAGACTTCTCAGGTGGTCACCTCTGCAGTCCTAGTTTTTGACATTTTCATATTACTGGCAAAAATTCTGACATACTGTTGCATGTTTTCAGTAATTATTAATGTTTTTGTTTAACAGCACATTTGTTCACCATTAAATAACAATAAAACATGTTTTTATAATTATATCTGAATGAATCATACCGTGCTACCATGTATGTCACAAGCATATTATTTTTCCCTCCACATATATGCTATTTACTAGTAATATGAATTAATTTTCTGCAATTTATGTTTACAAATGCAAATGAAGTCACAATAGTTACCCTCATGCTGTCTTGTCTTTGCTGGATGTTTCTTAGGGCTTCATCTGCCCGTCCTTGCTCAGATCTGCCCTGTGAACGCCCTCCTGATCTTCCTCGAGACCCACTTCTGGAACCTGCCCTTCCACGAGAGCCGCTCCCTCTCCTTGAACCCCTTCCACCACGACCTCTACCACGTCCTCTCCCCCTCACATTTCTCTCTGGGCTACTAGATATAGAACTAGAACGTTCCTCTTGCTAAAAGAAGTGAAAAATATAATTTATACACAGTCATAACAGTAAGCAATTTTATGGAATACTCATAGACATATCATTCCAAGTCTATTGTCTGTTTGATTTTAGTATTATGACATTTAAATTTTTGCGTGAAAAACAGCATATATACTACAGATAGGATATCATAAACAATTTATGGCTGTGAAAAGTAAAGATTATTTGGTTACGAATACACCACGGTTCGAATCGGTTGTTTATTATTTCAAATTCATTTAGACTGATTAATTCACTCATCTGTCGATCGGACTTATTATGAAAAATGAAATTTTCAACCATCAACTTCACACATGTTTTACTCGTTTTCTTGAACAGTTGAAGACATCATTTACCGCATTTTTGCAGGCGTTTATGGATGCATTTTTGTTCATTATGGCTAATTACTAGTGTTAGGAATCGACTGGATTTTTCAGAATCGATTATCGGAGAAAATCGGCTTTGCTCAACCGATTGATAATCGGATAATCGGAACATGTTTTATCAACAACTTTCTGTGCAAAATTTTGACATATTCATGGAACACATGTGAAAGTCGTATTTAAAAAAAACATCACCAGATATGTAACTGACGAACAGCACCACTCCTTTCTCACAGAATCAACTTTTTCTCACAAAAAAAACCTACAGAATTATTCAACTGAAAAAGGAGGGTTCAGTAAGCTCTGAAATTGTATGGCTAGTTGTTGTACCAGGTATCAAAAATCGGAACTCAAATCGAAAATGGCTTGCGTGACAAGCGTGATATTACGGGTGGGGTATTATTTTCATACATTTATTTGCGTAGGATTTCCTGCAAAGCGTGCAAATGACTGCTCATGTGTAAATTTTCTATAACTGGAGCTCCATCTTTCATTTTTCGGAAGTAAAAATACTTCCAGATCCGGGAAGTCGTCTTTCCCGGGTAAGGAAAAAGGTCTTCGTTATTGTTGCCATCCATTACTGTCTTGATGGATTACCTCCCTTAAAAAATAATCGGAAAGAAACTACCGGAAAGCTACTACCGAAAAGAGAGAAAAGATTCATCCGCCTAACCTAGCGACATCGATTCTGAAAAATTGGACTCGATTGTCGCCGACATTGAAGTTATCCGACTGATTATCGATTGTCGGCGACAATCGGGCAAACACTACTAATTACATCTAAAGTAAAATGCGAAAATACTGCATGCTTTATTCCATGTATATCAATTGATAATGGGATTGGTCAATTACTTACCAAATCCATATCAGACTCCTCATCAGAATTTCTCGAATGCTCCGACATTTTGTTTTTGTTTTGTTGACCCAATGTATAAAACCCAGATCAAGATCTTAATTAAACTAATTTGACCACATGTCTTGGACCGTGAACTGTGTTATATACATTGTTGTTGACCTCTTGCGCGAACTTCCGGTATGCATAAATTATACATCGCCAAAATGTCGGAAGGTAGCGAAAGAGCGTCTGCTTCAATATTTGTTTTGCAAAAATCTTATTTTAAACCCTAATTTGATACATACCATGTGGTCAAATTAGTTTAAATTAAGATGTGTAAGCTTTCACGGCAAAAAGATGGATTTTAATTTTTTTGTTCAGATGCGCCAGATATATCTTTAACAAGAGATTGACAAGCATTATTTTCGGAAGATAGACAGCCTATCAGTTGTGTTTGTTTAGCGACCCCTTTTAATCGGGTTTCTTCTTTAATTTGGTTCTCAGTTTTTGACTTCAATGTGCGTTTTATTGTTACACCTTTACTTCTTTTGGCACGTGATACAAGATCCGCTGGTCCCGATATCTCTGACGGTAAAGGAATTTCGTCCTGTTTTCCTACTATGATTTGTGTAGCAACAAATCGCATTAGTAGGAATTTTCCAACATCATTGCTGCAGCTGTCCAAAGTAGAACTTGGTAAGATGACCGGCGTTTTGGTGTAGACATTGTAGACAACATCATTTTCATCTGAGGCTAACCCTTGCCTACGAAGAATGAGGGAAATTGTTGGAATTATGTGGTTTAAATCTACTTCTGTTTATTCCCATCCCAGCTTATCATCGTCATTAGCTTGAAAACTCAAGTCCGAAGTACGCGGTCGTGTTTCATTCAGGGAGTCTATCAATGACATCCGACAAGTTACAGCAGAGATGTTGGATCCTGAACGGAATCCTTTCAATGCCTCTCTATATGGTCCATCTCTCGCTTAGTGTCACATACTCATTTTAAATGGCGTACTAAAAAGAGTCTGCTTTAGGCATTTATGAAAATAACCAGCACTGTAATGTTGTAATAAGAGCTTGACGCAATATGGTGCATAGCAACTGGCATTGTTGACAAACGAGAATAGTAAGGAGTTTTTAACCGCTGCAAGCATCAGCTCATATCCATCTGGGCCACCAAAACGCTCTGCTAATGCAATGGCAACAACATTGTCGCAGTGCTTCATCATATCCATATGTAGCGAAATGTGGCACTCTGTTTGCATCTCATGTCTGTGAATTTTTCGAATTTTTCGCTCCAAGTTTCTGATGTGCTGATGGCTTCTCCATTCTCCATGTCGCTCAAAAAGCAATCAAAATCTTCCCCTGTAAGTGATTGTGCAAATGTGACAGCCAAAGCTAGATGCATAGAAATGGCAATGCGACGTATATACTTAGTTGCCATATCTATATGTTGTATAGACGCCAATTTAACCCAGTCATCTTGGTCTTCATCTCGCATGAATTTGAGTAGCTGAACAATTCCTGCTTCTTTATAAGAACTAACCAGAATGTTAATCTTGGATTTTCTCAGGTGCAAGAGGGGGAATTCGGGAAGAAAAGCCTTGTACTTATCATTCATGTCTATTAGATCTAAAATACATTTGCCAATCTTATTGTCTGGCCCACATAAAATTATATTGACATTTCTTGTCTTATCCACAGTATAACCCATTTTTGTAAGAACGTCGTCAAGCACTTCCCTTATTTTGACAATATCATCATCTCTTCCTATAGCAGGCGGATGATGGCGGCAAAGTAACTTCGGAACTACAAATTTTGTGAACCCAAATGAATTTAGGAGTTTTTGAATAGACTGGGAACTCTCTTCGACTGATTCTTGCTCAACTATTGACAAATGTTCAATCTACTTTTCTAGATCCAGAACGCTTGTGTCCTCTTCCTCTTGTTGGTTATCAAGGACGTTTGTGTCTGAATGTATGTTATCGCAAGCATCTTCTTCACTTACAACATTTAACAATTCAATTAAATCTACATCATCTGCGTCTTGGTTAGAAGTATCTTCGACTTCATCATCAACAAACTGAAAATACAAGCATAAGATTGGAGTACAATACACAAAAAGCAAAAAGTAAAACCAATAACGTAATAAAAATTTAGGGACTTCTATAAACTATGAACTATTGTTTTCGGGGTTTGCATAACAGGGATTGTTGAAAAACATTGTATATGAATGAAAAGTTTTTGCTTTACTAGTATTTAAATGAAATAGCCTTTGGCAGTGGCAAATATTTAATTGCATTTTAAATATTTAACCTGTTGTAAATTAATGTCGATATCAACTTAAAAACTACCATGTCAACTATTGTGTCCGTAGCACGATTTCTTCCACCAGCTTCGGTTGCAACGTCAATCTTCCTTTGAACGTTGTTTTTCACTGCCTCACCTGAGATGTCAAGGTATGACAACACCTCATCTAAAATCAACAAAAGTTCACATTTTTGCTCTTTTGAAAGTGTAAGCCTTAGCCCTTTAATTAAAACTAAAATGCTTTACTGCTATTTTATCTTCATTTTAGTACGCCTCCTGAAGATTATCTCTCATTTTAATGGAAAATGTGTATCAATATGCAGAAAAAGACAAACATATATCATGACAGAAGTAAACATTGATGGTCTTACATTTTTAGTTTTAAATTTAATATTCTATAACATCCATCCAACTTTAAGTATCAAAAGCATACTTATTTGTTACAGAAACTTATTTGTTACAGGAAAATGTTTATTTTGAGGATTTCACAGTGTGGCCTTTCTATGATAAACATCGCAAATCACTCTAGGTTAATATTTAGGAACCTATATTTAATATGGTCGACCTGTAAAATCCAAATAACACCTTTTCTTTGTTTTTTTTTTTTTAAATAATTTATAAGTTACCTGGCAGTTTCTTCCAAACATTTATGTTGCCCCACGTCATCAGTCTAAAGAACTGGTCATAAAGTTTCTTCTCATTATTTTGTGGCTGAAGTAAGACTTGTTGTATTTCTTGTGTTGTAAGAATTATGTTGTTCTTACATACGCAACATTGTGAGCCATTTAACTTTAAACGGCGAACATAGGGACCGCTTTGTCCGTCAGTCCGTCGGTCCGTCACGAAAACTTAACGTTGGCTATAACTTTGCCATTTCTTTATATTTCTTCATCAAACTTTCAAATAATATTGTTTATGACAACACGCTCGAGATGATGCCAAATTCTCAAGGTCAAGGTCACATTTGATGGAGTTATGCCCCTTTTTGTACTTATATTTAAACACGAAAACTTAACGTTGGCTATAACTTTGTCATTTCTTAATATTTCTATTATATATTTCAAATTATATTCCTTATGACAAAACGCTCGTGACGATACCACATTTATTAGGTCAAGGTCACATTTGATGGAGTTATTTCCCTTTTTACGAAAACTTAACGTTGCCTATAACTTTGTCATTTCTTAATATTTCTTCATCAACATTTCAAATTATATTCCTTTTCACAACACGCTCCTGATAATACCACATTCTTTAGGTCAAGGTCACACTTGATAGTTATTCCCAACGTTGGCTATAACTTTTCCATTTATTAATATTTCTTCAGCAAACTTTCAAATTATATTCCCTATGACAATAGGCTCGTGATAATACTATATTCTTAGTCAAGGTCACATTTGACTGTGTTATGCCCCTTTTTGTACTTGCATTTTTATTCCGACAGCACCAGAGGGCGACACAAGTGTTCTTCAAAGCTGCTTGTCAATTTCAAGTGACAGCTCTTGTTTTTTTCTACTTTCAGTTCCAATACGAAGTGTTCCTATTAAATTAAATTCTATTGGTTATTTGATTTTGTAAAACAGCTTTTGATTGGTTGATTCTTATTTGGTTGTTGAAATTTGAATTTTAGATAACTATTGTAACATTACTTTGCACGGTATAAACCCCGTTGCATAGCCTGTTTTCCTTTAAATGACTTCTCCGTCCATCAGGTCGGTGGTCTCCGGACCCTAAGCGCTTCACTTCAATTTTTGGTGCTATTTCTGTGGGAATTATTCTCCCTTATTTTTTGGTTATTTTTCGCTTTGTCGCGATGTTCTAGCTACAAAATCTATTAGGGTCCGAATTTGATAATTGCATTGTATTACATTGTGACACACTGATTATTCAGTATAACATTGATTAAAATAGTAGCATTGTTAATTATTCTTTGTCTTATTTTCTCTATTTTCACCCCATGAAATCATGTTTGTCCGTCCGTTCATTTAGATAAAACATAGTGTCCGTCAGTCCAGGGGTTTGTCCGTGAATATTATTTATATCAAAAAGCCACTATACGATCCTTGTTATAATTCACAGAGCCTGGTACATTGGTGCCGTGCCTTAAAAAATATGACCACGGGATTTTGTTTTACTTTGTTATAGTATATCGTGGGTTGATGGCAATTATAAATAGGGTCTAAATAAGGTCTTAATAAAAACAGTGCTTTTTTAGGGTCAGGACTTTATCTTTAAATAAGGACCGTTTATTAAAACAAGAGGGCCATGATGGCCCTGAATCGCTCACCTGAGTAAGAAACAAGTTATTAACCAGAAACTGAATTTTTATTTTTAAACAACAGTGACCTTGACCTTGATCACAGACATGTGGGTAGCAATCCCAATTTGTCTCTTGTTATAAGCTACCCATATACCAAGTTTGGAGTCAATATGCCAAAGCAAACTCAAGTTATTAAGTGGAAACTGAATTTCTATTTTTAGCAACAGTGACCTTGACCTTGATCACAGTCAGGTAGGTAGCTTTCCCACATTGCCTCTTAATTTAAACTATCCATATACCAAGTTTGGAGTCAATAGGCCAAAGCAATCTCAAGTAATTAAGTAGAAACTGCATTTCTATTTTTAGCAACAGTGACCTTGACCTTGATCACAGACACCTGGGTAGCAACCCCAAGCTGCCTTTTGATATAAGCTACCCATACACTAAGTTTGGAGTCAATAGGCCTAAGCAAACTCAAGTAATTGAGCAAAGACTGAATTTCTATTTTTAGCAACAGTGACCTTGACCTTGATCACAGACACCTGGGTAGCAACCCCAAGCTGCCTTTTGATATAAGCTACCCATACACCAAGTTTGGAGTCAATAGGCCTAAGCAAACTCGAGTAATTGAGCAAAGACTGAATTTCTATTTTTAGTAACCGTGACCTTGATCACAGACACCTGGGTAGCAACCCCAAGCTGCCTTTTGATATAAGCTACCCATACACCAAGTTTGGAGTCAATAACCCTAAGCAAACTCCAAGTGAGCAAAGACTGAATTTCTATTTTTAGCAGCAGTGACCTTGACCTTGACCGTGTGGTCATGATTTGAACTTTTGTAGACATCAGTGCCAGGATGCTTCAGGACAAATTTGGTTAAACACCATCAAGTGGTTTCAGAGGAGATGTTGTTTAAAGGAAATTGTTGACGGACGCCGGACAAAGACGGGTCACAAAAGCTCACCATGAGCCTATGGCTCAGGTGAGCTAAAAATGAGGAAATAATTGTTTTTGAAAATAGGACTCAATCCTAAAATTTAAACTTATAAAATTGCTGTAGTATTTGAGTATATTATAGTGTAGAGACTTTATTATACATGCACGAGTTGTGTAGTGTTATTAAACTAGTTTAATTGTTTTATAAATCGTTGTTATAATGTCAGGACATAATACATTAGGTTTAGCTGATGGTATCGGATCATTTGTTGGTACAACAGGTGTATTTTCGGGTGTAGACACGGGCTTTACACAACAACAATTTGTTCTATTCCGACTTGTATATATTTTAGTAGGGGACAATTTGTAAATATTGAGGGTCAGCGCTTGATTTTATCCAATCTTAGCCCCTCCAGTGAAGCCCAAAACTTGACTTACAATCTTACGAGATATTCAGTAGGGTTCAATTTACATAATAATCAGATACTAAGTAGGTATGATAGTTATATTTCACATCAAGGGGTTAGTAATTCAACTGTTATTGTATAGTACACAGCATTTGTATACGGGACATGGTGTTTCAAACAGTGAGTTGTTACGTTCTGTTGACGGTAACTTGGCCACACATAGAATGGGCGTGAGCCAACGTGACTCAGGAATGTTAAGACCCACGATCGTATCGAAAAATTACACTCAACCCATTACAGTGAATACTTACCTCACACCTTTGCAGCATGTTTTTCCAAGTAACCGTATGTCAACGGCTTCTGTCGACTTTACGGCGTGATAAATTGTAAAATTATTTTGAGATAAAGAGGGCATTAACTCAAAGGTTTACCCCTCAGGAACGGGAACTTGCATTAAGGTGTGAATTTAGAACCAGGAAACGGCGAAAAGGCGAGTCCAAAACTGATTTTGGTTACGCGTTACGTGGGTTGGGCTACAAAGCTTTTCCCGACATGCCTTCCTTTGCACTGGAAACGTGTATCATCAGTATATACATGGGTTAGGAAATTTTGATCAACAAAAGCATGTTTAAATTTTGCACCCTCAAAGTTTAGATAAAGCTATAAGCGCAGCTGTCGAATATTGCAAGGGTCCGAAGCTCGAACCTCGATACCCGAATACCTTGAACTAAGGGAGACAACTCAGAATAGCACACGTAGACGTAGATATGTCCCTTAGACCAAAGAATCTTAAGACTCACTGTAGTTTGGATGATTTACAGCAAATGATGTCAGCTTTACTTGATAAGTTAGAACAAAAACTTTCTGAAATGCAAAAAAATGCAGATACGTGAACGTAGTTCAAATAGGGGTTCTGAACAGACATCCCAAAATGTAACTGGTTCTACACAATCAATGTCGAGCCCAAAGAAAAAGTTTGATAAGTATGAGGATGAAACGAAGTCCTCAAAATCGAACTCTAGGGATATCGTTTGTACGTACTGCAATAGAAAGGGGCATGTTGAAACGCGTTGTTATAAAAAAAAAACAAAGTGATAATGAAAAATCGGAAGACTAGATTCGACTGGATTTGTGGCCGAAAATTTAGTCCAGTCTCAATTTAGGCCGAATACTGAACAGAAACCTGTCCATGACCAATGTTATGGTTGTGAGAAAAATGTTTGTTTCTTCACACGGTCAACCGTTGTACAAAATGTTTTTACCGCAACAACAAATGCTAGCATACAGCCTACCCGTTCGTAGGAACAGTTTTAAATACAATCATTCCCGACATAGTGATTACTCCACCGCAGGAAGCGTTATCTTGTACAAACAGTGACGTCATTAAATTTACGCACTGTTCAACAACGTTATATGCGGAAGGCGGAGTTCACATAGATCAAGATCTGGCTCATTAAAGTAGCGCACCGGGGTCAGACATTAGTTCACTAGAGAGGAAACCTACTTTTGCAAGTCCGTGAACTACCGAACAAAATATAAGTTTAGATCGAAGCAAGGCTTTGTGCTACTATGTAAAATGTTGTTTTGATCACGTAGCAGGTGGAATGCTTATAGACTCAGGAAGTCCTGTTTCAATTTTATCTCACAAGGCTTACAGTAGAATGCATGAAAAACCAAAATTAGAGCTGGTTTCTGAGTTTCTTTCTACTGCAAATGGGGCGAACTTGAAAATATTAGGAAAATGCTACCTGTCTTTTCAAATTGAGCATATTTCAGTGAGTTTAGAATTCATTGTTGCTGAAATTAAGGAATCAGTTGGTATTCTTGGCATGGATTTCTTTGAGCATTATGAAGTTTGTCTTAAGATACCGAAAAGACAGTTAAAACGAAGATCGGAATGTCATTTTCATGCGCTAAAATCCAGATCGCTGACTCAATTGCAATGCCAGCTACGTCCGAGATGTTCATTCCTGCGTTCATTTATGGCAATTGTTCAATTCAAGTCAATGTTTAAGATCTTTCGTCAAATTTCGCTTAACAAGAACAAGGTGTTTTCATAGCACGTTCATTGGTTTCTACATATGACAATAATTTGACTGTCAATTATGAATGTCAATAATAGGCCAATCAAAATAAAATCAAATTCAGTTGTTATGGGGAATGTTGTTCCTGCAACAGAAGTATTTCAGGGTGATGAAAAAATTTGACTGGCAATGTCACTATGGCTGCCTTGGTGAATGTTGTGTTATGCCAGAACATGGGCCCTTTATTGGAATCCGTTTCCTCAGAATTAGGTGCGAGTGAAAAATCAAAGGTTAAACACTTTTTGATTGCTTTCCAGGATGTATCTGTTAGTCCTGATGGTAAATTAGGCCAAACAAATGTAGCTGAACATTTATAAATACTGGTGATGCTAAGCCAATTCAGTGTAAAACTATGAGGATTCCATTATATTTACAAGATTCTATTGACAAAGAATTAGATAAGATGTTAGAGCAAGACGTCATAGCGCCATTTCATTCTCCTTTGGGCGTCGGGTATATGCCTGCTTAAGAAAAAAGATGGCACCTTGAGATTCTGTGTAGATATAATAGCCTTAAAATGTGACGTTATTTGATGCATATCCGTTACCTAGAATTGATTAAAATACCTCATTGAAGGTTCCACGTTCACCGCCATATGCATACCGTCGTTTGGGATGGATCGAAATTGTACTATTTAATCGTGTAATTACTGAGTTGCGCTCAACCCGGGGCTAGGCGGAGTGGGCAGTAATATGCATGCCCATTACTGCCCATGAACAGGCTCAATCAAACCTGCAGTATTTTCATATTTGTCATGTTCGGTGGCTTTCAAATTTCCCTTTTCATCTATTTAAATAGACTTGCAAACAACCAATACTATATTTGTCTAGATTTTGCTAGTGAATATTGGCAACTGAAAATAAATGAGTTTGATGCACATAAAACAAGTTTCAGAATTCCTTCAAGAGGACAATATAAGTTATGCCGTTTGGGCTTAAAACGCGCCTGCATCATTCGAACGGCTTATGGAGTCTGTCTTAGAAGGCTTGAGTTTTGATAAAGTACTAGTATACTTGGAATTATTATATTCTAGGAAAAACGTTTGATGAAGCCCTTGAGACTAGTTTTACAGAGATTTCGACAAGCAAACCTCAAATTAAATTCTGCCAAATGTAAATTGTTTCAAATGATAGTGTCTGGGAGCAAACCCGCACCGTCACGGCGACAGCGCCTAGCCCTGCAATTCCTGCGAAGAAAACAACTGAGCTAACCGATAGAACCCCAAAAAAGTTGATCGGATAGCTCTGATTTACGTAAAAATCACTGCATGACATCGGTAACGGGTTATTTTACCGAAAACATTACTGACAGAAATCAGACAAAAATCATTGTTCTGGGTCACGAGGTCTCAAGGAAGGGTATCACGTGCGATCCTTCAAAAATAAAGTGCATTCAAGACTGACCGGTTCCTAAAAACAAGCATGAAATTAAGTCATGGTTAGGTATTTGTGGATACTACCGGAAAATGATTAAAAAATTTGCTTAAATTGCATTACCTTTGACTAGATCGACAAGTAAAAATGCCAGATTTAAAGGGAGCAAGATTGAAAATAGTTCCTTTGAACACTTAAAACCAAGCTCGATGAATCCACAAATTTTAGCTTTCCCTGACGAAAATGGCGGCAAATTCATCTTAGACACTGATGCAAGTGGTGATACAATTTCTTGTATTATCTCTCAAATTCAAAACGGAGAAGAGTGTGTAATCGCGTATGGAAGTAAAACTTTGAATAATGCACGGCAGAATTATTGCGTTACAAAGCGTGAGCTGCTAGCTATTGTACATTTTGTTCAAGCCTACAAGCATTGTTTGTTATGTAGAAAATTTACTGTCCGTACCGATCACAAAAGTTTGATTTATTTACACAGATTTAAAGAACCCGAAGGCTTATTAGCAAGGTGGTTTAGCATACTTGGTTCGTATGAGATTGAGTATAGGGAAATTTACAGACACCTGAATGCAGATAGTCTAACTAGAATGATAAAACGTATTTGTAAAATACCAAACTGTCCGGACTGTCATGTTGACTCGCGCGTCTCTCAAATGAGATATTTAGAATCAATTCAGCCCGTGGCACTTTCAGTTTTACAGCAGCTGAACAGAGTTCAGGAACTCATGTTATGTAATTAGTTCAGATTTAATCAGTACAAATAGAACTGTTGGGGACGAGTATAAGCATTGCATTAACCCCTTACGGCATAACATTGATGCAAATGACAAATACAATTATCAAAACAGCGATATTGCAGTTGCTGAAATTTTGATATTGAAACAGTCATGTTGATAAAACTGAAAAATCACAAATTCTTGTGTTAAATAAAGATTTTATTAAAATATGGCACTGTTGGGAAATGTTAGAGATCTGTAATAATATTCTTTATTACAAAAATCTAGATAACTCAGGAAAAACAATTTTTCAGTTAGTGGCTCCTGAAAAGGTAAGGAAACAAATATTTGAGCAATTACATTGTCAAAGATACGCTGGTCATTTAGGTCGACACCGAACTATTGATTCTGTGAAACGTAGATTCTATTGGCCTGGAATGTCCAAGGATGTTGCATTATGTGTAAAGCAATGTGATTTGTGTGCTCGATGTAAACCTGGTCCTGGGAAAGGGAAATCGGCACTGAAACAGATCAGGGCTTATCGTCCAATGGAAATACATTATGTTTAATTGTACGTTTATTCTTCCAGTCAGGGCTCGGGCGATGCTTACGCATAGTGAGAGGAAAATATGGCCGCAAATGGGATCAGAATCCCCGTACCGGACTGTATGCCCGGGAAGGTCTATACAAGGTATGACCAATATAGCGAGCACTGGGCCAGGACCCACTTACCTGTTGTTGCAGTATTCGTTTGTATGGCGTGTGGTCACCTGAGTAATCGGGGAAATGAAGCCAGGCATCATGGGAAAAGATACGACCCGAACCACATTTCTGAGAAAACGTCAGTGGTCAACAATCTGTACGTTAGTACCGGTGGTATAAGTAAACCCCGTTTCCCAACAAAGGAAGAGAGAGAACGTGCGTTTGGAGGAGAAGCGGAAAGAACACGAAAGGAAGAAGGCGTTAGATGACCGGAAGGATAAAGACAGGAGTGCACGGCTTCGCGCGGCCAGATCTGAACTCTTACATATTTTGAACTTTGTACATAATGAAGAGTGAGATTATTTTGATAACGTAATTTCATTTTAAAACAAAAGGGACCATAGGACCCTGGATCGCTCACCTGTCAACAACTGCTCATTGGTTGCAAGTTATGTGCGAGTTTGGTAAAATCAAATAAAAAATAATGCTGCTAAAATTTACTATATAGCAATATGTAATAAAACTAGTGACCCCCGGGGCGGAGCCATTTTTGACCCCAGGAGAATAATTTTAACAACTTTTGTAGAGGACCACTACATGATGGCACATACCAAATACCAAGGTTCTAGGCCTTGTGGTTTTAGAGAAGATTTTTTAGTTTTCCCTATATAAGTCTATGTAAAATAAGTGACCCCTGGGGGCGGGGCCATTTTTGACCCCAGGGGGATAGGTTGAACAACTTCGGTACAGGACCTCTAGATGATGCTATATATCAAATATTAAGGCTTTAGGCCTTGTGTTTTTAAAGAATATTTTTACCTTTCCGTTGCCATGGCAACCTGAGTTCTGCATGGATTTCAATTGTTTGAACAATTTTCAAAGAGGACCACCCAAGAAACATTGCTGGGAAGTTTGGATGAAAGTGGCTTAGCGGTTTATGAGAAGATGTTGTTTAAATTAAAAGTTTACGGACGGACGAACGACGGACAAATTGCGATCACAAAAGCTCACCTTGTCACTTATGTGACAGGTGAGCTAAAAATGTCAGACTTAAAAAACAATATTTACGAAGTCTATGAAAAGATGGGTCCATTTTCGCCATTCAGATGCCTATGATTTGAGACTGGTCTCCATTTTCTTTTGAATGATCTTGCGCCTCATTTCCCATGCGTCAGTTTAAATGTTACGTTTTAAAGAAAAACCGAGTGACGGACAAAATGATCCTTTGTATCGCCTTTTCTTCAACGGACTCGAATTGTTTAATTTACATTTCTAAAAACCAAACATTAAAATAACAATAAGAAAGAAGACAACATAAGGTATACGGATCAAACTCACAAAACACGGGATCACAGAAAACTAAGCTTGTTCCCAAAGTTATAAAACTGAGCATGGAAACCAGTCTCAAATCTCAAGCATCTGATTGGCTGAAATGGCGACCAGCCAATCAGATCCTTGAGATTTGAGACTGGTTTAAAATCTCAGTTTTATACCTTTCAGCCCTGCCGTCATTACCGCTTGATGAATGTGGATGATTTACTTTTTTAAAAGTAATAAACATGTTATTAATATTACTAGTAATATTACCATGCTCGAAAAAAAGATTTGGTGATCTGTAACCATCCAAAGGATATGTTCAACGCAACTAGTTACACTTCGAAAAAAACAACAACCAAAAAAACAAAATACTGCAACAAAAACACCGTAAACAAATATTTTTTCACTCGAAATTAACCCTTTATGGGGTTGAGGCTTATAAGAGATAATGAGGGGCGTGTCATGGGAAAAGATGTTTTCGGTGAATCGACGTTATAAATATCGTCATAAAGTTTGTCTGATGCCATTACTTACTATTGATTTCGTAGTATATTTAGCATTATACAGTCAAAATCAACCATTAGTTACGAAGAAATTAAAGATATTTCCAAATTAAGGAACAAGTAATATATCAACCAATATGACCGAGGACACGTTTTCCCGTGGCGTGCCCTGTAATATCTTACAAGATACCTTTCTTAATAAAACACACTTATAATAGTCCATAATTTCCTTTATATCGGCAATCACGCTTATAGTTACTTTACGTGGTATCACGGTAGATACCCGGTTAGTGGTAATCGCGGATAATGAAAAAATGAGTATAAAAACACATCGGCTGTGGAGAGAAAAGTGCATGGTGAGGTAGTAAACATCTTTTTGTACACGAATTCCACCTGTGCCTTACACTTGACACTGCGGCCATTTAGAGCCACACGTTTCATAATTTATGTTTTGATATTTAAATAATAAATGTATCATGTGAATGTTAGATTCTTGTAAAATCGTTAAATCATAGTTTGTTTTATATAGTTGAAGTCATAATATAACAGGGAATGTATACCTTTATCCGCTCAGCAATTTTTTGTTATCCAGCGACTTTTTCTTGTAGATCCCATTATCTAATTGATTAAGGTGCCGAACAAAAAAACGTTTATTAAGGAAAATACCCATGCTTCTTGCAAAAGTGGGATGGCGATTTTAAGCGTCGATATTTTGAGCGCTGATTTTAAAAAGCTTTAATAACTTGAATGAGCGTAAAATGTAGGTTACTGTAGAAATCAGGAATGCTTTGTAATCATTTTCCTGTTTTTCACTTTATCTGACAACCAATTCCAGCGCCTGCTAGTAACACTCGGAAGCAGAAAATTGCAGTATAAATAGATATATGGGTAACAGAGGAAGGATATGATATCGCTTGATTGGTTTTATGTATTACATCACAATAACAAAAAACTCATGCAAATCGTATAGACTTTTCTTCAAAACGTAGATCTTCAATATACTCGCAACAATTCGTTATCTGCGATCTCTAATTATCTGGGTACATACCGTGCGAATGGAGACATGCACGGGATAAATATCGTGAACACCTAACTGACGTCACACTATAAAATAGATTTTTTTTTTAAATTTGAATCACACTTGTGTCAACTCTATGCTAGCTGCAAAGCGTTAATAGAGATTTCGAAAGCTTTCATTGAGTTCTTACCAGGCTTGCTAGACCTTCGAAGGGTTACAGTGATTTTTTGGATTGATTAGCAGAATTCGAGTTTTGATTTGTTTCTTTGGTGAGTCAAGTTTAAGTAAGTAAACCGTCTACTTGCTGTAAGTTATGAAAAGGCGGCAACGAATAAATCTGTGTGCCTAGTTACAAGGCACAATTGACTGCTTCTCATTACATTTTTAATAGTGATGAACTGATAAGCTAGTTGTAGTTCTTAGTAGATGGCGGTAGAAAATTCACAACACTTGGCTCAAGATCATAAAACTAAATCAGTAGACCAGTCCCAAATCTCAAGCATCTAATTGGCTGAAATGGCGGCTGGTCAAGATGCTCATTTTATTTGAGATTGCACTCCAATCTTAGTTTTATGATCTTGGACCCGGGTTCGTCGGCTTATTACTGACATGCGGCTCGCATCGAATTTAATCGGCTGAAAACCTTTTTTTTCTATCATGTTATGTCCCAGAGGTATCCCTCTGTTTGCTCTTATAGTCAAAGTGTTGATACTGTAAAACACCCATATCAGCCAAGTCTTTTCCAAGCAAAGGTAATATAGCTAAAGATGGCAATATAATAATGTACAGTGTTATCGTACCTATAGTACGTTATCGATAATAAAAAGTCACGTGACATACACGCCCCTGCAAATATTGCGTAACTGCAAAGCATTTTACAAATTTCATATATTGCCATATTTTTTATGAGTATTGATTGCTGGAGAATATTTTGGAATATTTGATTCCCCCAATTCTGCCACATGACCACTCTTTGTTCTATATACTTGAGAATCACGTGACCGTTCAACTTATCCATTATCAGTTATACTAGAGAAAGCCTTTGATATATGTAGAAGTATACAATATACAGTAGTGTAACTTAATCATTGCACATGGTCATAAAGCTAAATCAGAAAACCAGTCTCATCTGAAGCATCTGATTGGCTGAAATGGCAAGGAGTGGGGTGTAGATCCAGATCATCAAGCACAAATCTGATAAGGATCTGCACTGATCAAATTTTAGTCAGAAATAACCTAATAATAAACAAGAGGGTCCATAGGACCTTGGGTCGCTCACCTGTCAACAACTACTCAATGGTTGCAAGAGTTGTGTGCAAGTTTGGTAAAATCATGTCAAAAATTTAAAATAAATTAAGCTGCTATTGTGGAGAAAATGTAACTAGATGATGCTCTATACCAAATATCTAAGCTCTATGCCTTAAGATTTCAGAGAAGGAGATTTTTTAAGATTTACTATATAACACTATGTAATAAAACTAGTAACCCCCGCGGCGGAGCCATTTTCGACCCCAGGAGAATAATTTGAACAACTTTTGTAGAGGACCACTACATGATGACACATACCTAATACCAAGGTTCTAGGCCTTGTGGTTTTAGAGAAGATTTTTTAAGTTTTCCCTATATAAGTAAACCAAGTGACCTTTAGGTTGCCATGGCAACCAAAGTTCTGCATGGAGTTGATTTTTTTGAACAAATTTGGAAGAGCTTCATGCAAGGAACATCCGTGGCAAGTTTCATCAACTTTGGCCCAGGGTTTTAAGAGATGTCGTTTAAAGTAAGTTTACGGACGGACGACGGACGGACGGACGGACGCCGAACAAATTGCTGTTTGTTTTGTTTGTTTGTTTGGGGTTTAACGCCAGGTTTCAACACTTTCTGGTTATATCCCGGCGGTCAGTCCACCTAACCGGTGTTCCTGGGTCTCTAACCAGTACTAACCAATTTCTCCGCAAGCGACTGACTGCTTCCTCACTTGAATCAGAGGTGAGGGACAAATGACTCTCAGACGCAATGTCCGAGTTCAATTGTCACGGAGAAATTTTTCCCGCCTCGGCTGGGGATCGAACTCACGACCCCTGGATTGACAGTCCGATGCTCTATCCACTGAGCTAGCCGGGCGGGCTCGGACAAATTGCGATCACAAAAGCTCACCTTGTCACTACGTGACAGGTGAGCTAAAAATAACATTTCGACATTGCAGTGTTTTAGAATTTATTATTAGACACAACTAGGTTATGATCATTTATGTAAATTTTAGGGATTGCTTTAAATTGTTTCAAATTTATTGTTAATTAAATATTTTTTTGTTTGATTTGAGGTTAAAAATATTTTAATTTTCATAAGAAGGGAGAAATGTAACAGGCTACCTTTATTGTATTATTGTTATTACCTGTTTTTCCTCTACTTTCAGTTCCAAAACGAAGTGTTCCTATTAAATTAAATGCTATTGGTTATTTGATTTTGTAAAACAGCTTTTGATTGGTTGATTCTTATTATTTGTTGAAATTTGTTTTGTGGATAACTTTTGACACATGACTGTGCACGGTATAAAACAGGTTGCACAGCCTGTTTTCCTTTAAGTAGGACTTCACCGTCCATCAGGTCGGTGGTCTTCGAAGCCTAAGCGCTTCAAATCAATTTTGGCCCTATTTCTGTGGTAATTATTCTCCCTTTTTTTTAGTTATTTTTCGCTTTGTCGCGATGTTCTAGCTACAAAATATATTAGGGTCCGAATGTGGTTATTGCTTTAATTTCAAGTATTATATTGTGACACACTGATTATTCAGTATAACATTGATTAAAATAGTAGCACTGTTAATTATTCTTTGTTTTACTTTCTCTATTTATTGCCATCCCATGAAATGTTGTTTGTCCGTCCGTTCATTTAGATAAAACAAAGTGTCGGTCAGTCCAGTGGTCTAGTTTGTCCGTGAATATTATTTATATCAAAAAGCCTCTATACGATCCTTGTTCTAATTCACAGAGCCTGGTACATACGGATAATAAAGCGCGCGAACTAACTATGCAGTTACAGTTACGTTCACTCATTGTTTCAGATCATGTGTTTATACGCCCGTGATGATATTTCTTTATATTATTTTAATCAAGTGCACATTATTGTATTGTCCCCGGTAAACCCTAAAAACAATTGTTTAAAACTCTTTTGTCTGTGTAATCCTTGATTAATGCTATATTTAGTGATTTATTGATCAGTAATTTCGCACAATCCTTTGTATACTGGTTTTCATTGGGGGTAAACTATTTTATTAGGGATGGCAACGAGTAGTAAAATTGGTACTCGAGTACTGGGATAATCTTCCGATCGAGTACTCGGAAGATTGTAACCGAATATCAAATGCATGTTGAGTCCATTAATAAATCGTGAAGTTACTCTGAATTTATGTACCACATAAACCATATCAGCAAAAATTAAATGAAAAACAAAACATTATGTTTTATTTTTGGTGTGTTTTATTATTATATTTTGAAAGTGCCAAAAGTAACTGCCGCTTTGGTAAGAAAAAGAAAAACTTTCAAGATATACGGTGGACAGAATAATATCATGCTGTGAAATAATCACGTCGATAAATCAAACATATTTCAAACTTACAAGGTAGTTCCCGGCATGCAGGCTAGTTCTAAACCTCATAGTGAATATTTAACCTTCTTTCGGTGTGCAGCCCGTTCGAGGTAACTCCACGCAGGCATGTTGTTATGTGGTGTTTCAGTTCGATGTTTACTTTACAAGTATCTTTATGAATGTGATAATGAACATGAATAAATATTCATTTCCAATATAAAAAGTTAAGATGAAATTTTATTAGTACATGTTTACCAATCAATAATTATAGTGGAAGGTCTTGATTTTCAAATGGCCATGCTAGTAGCATCAAAAGAAAGATCTGTGGTATTAAAACACTGCTAATTTACATAAGTGAAAAGTGCAAATTGGGACCCAGATTCGACATTTTGAAATTTCACAACAATTTCAAAGTGTTAGTTTTGTCACCTGTGGTAACTTAATGTGCCGCTTATAGTGCCCTATTGGCACTTTTCCAATTCTTTAACATCTAATATCAAACGAATCTTGAACAAAATGGGATTTCATTTTTTTATGAAAACATATTTTTTTATCCGAGTAACCTTGTAGTAGAATTAGTACTCGACACTTGGACGATCAACCGTGTACTCGGTTACTCGTTGCCATCCCTATATTTTATATTTACACATTAAGATATCGTTCACTTCGTGATGCACGAGATATTTGTTAACAACCATATATAAAAGACCCCATTACTTTTAAAAACTGACCGACAGTGATTTAGTCCCTTGTTCAGTAAATTTTCGCGCGCGAATTATAATGTGGAAGATATCGATTTCAAAGACCGTGAGAATCCATGGACATTTTAGCCTATTTTCCAAGGACAACAACATAATAGTTACTTGGCTATGGGCTGCTGAAGTCGGAATGCCCTTGCAACACAGTTAACAAACTGTGGTCTGCAGAACGACCAGTAGATATTAAATGCGATGGCGTATTGAAGCTCTCCAAGAGGTCGACCAACATATCAGGATATACCCTCAGGTGTACCAACAAATAAAAACCATGAGAGGATTGTCCGCACCAATTCATTTTTGAAAGGTCTCAACTGACTTTTCAAAAAAGGTGAAATATGCATATCAGGAATCGCCACATTTAGAAAAAAACAGCCTCCCCACACAGTCAAGAAGAAGAGAGAGGGAGAGAGCATGGTTAATAAAATGATCAGTTTCAAAAAGACACCACGCACAATTAACAAAAATGAGAACCCGAGGGGTTACCGCCTTGGAACGGTCTGTGTAGATCCTGCTACAAGAAAAAGCATTCTTTTATCATTTTCTCTTCTAGAATCACAAAGAATAAAGTGGGTCATCATAAGCGGTATGAAGAGGCAAGAAGTAGTGTAAAAAGAACGCGCAAAAGTGCGAAATCACACAATCCTTACACGAAACAAAACTTTTGCGCGTGGTCGTCTTCAGACGATGACCTTCAATGAAATACACGTAGCAGTAATCCAATGTTAATTGTAGATAGTGTAAAAATTGTATCCCGTGTAGGACATATTCGATTTGTATGAAAAACAATGTCATCATCACAGAAAAAGGAAAAGTGTAAATATATCCTTTTTGTATAACTGTTAAGTGTAAAAGGCAAATTTACCAGGGCCTTATATGTATCACCAATTTCCAAGATTATACAAGAGAATTATGGGTAAGTAACGTTTCTTAATTTTTCAAGCTGCTAAGTGACACTGACTTTAAGATGTGCTACATTTACATATTTATTACAATTTAGTGCAAAAGAAATGTCTCCGTGTGGAGATAAAACCGGATATTGCAATAATTTCCATTCTTTCATTTGCCCCTTGCTACCATTTCGATTGTTGCCGTTTGTTATTTTTGGTTTTGGATGCACGCAGTACTCGTATCTCTGCAACATTTATTTTAACTGGCTACTTTTTTCGCGATATGATTAATTTTTAGTCCAGATTTATATTTCTATAAAAAGAACCGTAGAAAGTGATTGGCTTAAATAGAGTTTATGATTATTTGCAAGCCTATGATTGGTCCGTTAAATTAAAAGTGGATGAAACGCTGCAAAAATTAGCACTGCAAGGTTGTAAATTGACCAAATAAACATCTCCGTTACGTGCTGGGTTTCCACCTAGTAATTCTGTAAAAATATAGTGCAACAGTTGGAGTTTGGCATACGGTGGATGATAGGATGGAGGAAGGCGAAATCGCCATTGGAAACATTCATAAATAAAACGGGTTTCTTTCTCTAGAAACGTACAATTAGAGGAAAAGTCCGCATATTCAGTGCCAAACGAACCCAACATGTTTTGTTCACCACGTTTCATTACACGGTGAAATAAACAATAAATAAAGGATGGGGTAAACTTAAATTTATGATAACAAATCAGACAAATCGGTTCTAGAATGTAGTAAATTTGTTTGATAAGACGCATATTTATTTAGATGCCAGTATTCTCAGTCTCGTGTTTACCCCAACATACTTCTATTTAGAGCAAGAACACTTAATTTAGACTTAAAATTATCAATTTTTTTTAGGGGTGTGTTGATTAAGATTTCTTTGGTGAGGTATCAAACCGGTAATACAAACGAGAGACAATCATGGTTTATCGAATTAAATAAACGAATTATCAAAAAAGTTATTATTATATGCATAATTTATGTATATAAAAGGTTACATTTTCATATTGTCCCTCCATTGAAGAGTTAAACATACTTTTACTTGTAATATGCAAATTATATTCAAAATTTGATGTAAAATTTTCGTCATCTAAAATTGAGTTATTTAATTTCAAATATGAATTGCATACTAATACTACACAGATTTTCATTTTAAAATTACAAAGTCTTGATGAGAGCGAAAACATCGCAAAACAAACCAGCTATCAATATTGTCTTAAAATAGATAAAATAAATTCTATAAGTCTATAGCCAATGCCTTGACCTTACCAAGTTATTGATCATGTATTGGGATATAATATCCTAAACGTATCAACAAGATTGTAAGTTTAAATAATATTAGAATGTACTCTAAGAGACCTAGAGAATCTACAAAGAATAACACCTAATTTATCCGAACGGATTTCCATAAAATTATAATCTCCCGTTAAGACCAGTTTTCTATTTGTTGTAAAATAAGGATGACTTCTTCAGAAAATTCATTTTTTCAACAGCATTGACGTGCCTTGCCGACCTCTTTCGGTGAGTAGTGCTCTACTCCCGCACGAAGACACGGGAGACCAGCCTTTTGTAAGTTATGGAGTTATGGAAAGGCACTGACTTGCTCTTTTGATATTCATGTTTTCGCAGGACTACATGTGTTTTTGAAGGCTGCTGATACTTTGACAGTCCAATTCACATAACCACGACCGGCATGACGAATATTTGGTATATAGATCGCTATACCGTTACAATCATCGACGTTTTAATATGAAATGACTTGCGCATAATATCGTACCCGCAAATCTAAAAAAGTGTATAAGATTGTGTTTTTTTGCAGTTCACCTTACTACAATGTAACGAACCATTGTCCGTTGTTCACTTTAAATTCGCCAAACTGTGCTTTCAGTCTCTCCACTATGAGAACCATCCCATAGGGAGCCAAAATGGCTTTCAAGCAGTCTTCACTAATGAAAACAGGCAGCCAGTTAATTTTTACACCGACTACCCGTTTTTCTAATTGCGCCAAGCAGTATTCCTTTTTTGAAAGTTGTTAGTATTGTCGCGTGAATTTTAAAGGTTATTGCCACGTCATTATCTCCCACAACGAAAGTTTCAACTTCCTCGTATTTAACACCGTTTTGTCGCAAGATCCCGACTACGTCAGCCATAGATGCTCGACCGTACCCAACTCGTTGATACATATAAGGCCCTTTTCAAAATGCCAACTTGCTTTCTATTAACACAAGGAATGTAACACGTCATATATGTATATATATATAAGAAAAGAGAAAAAACACAAACGACAGTAATACCATAACATAATGTAAAAACAAGAACAGCAACCGAGTGTGGATATTAATATTACACAAGTTCAAGGTCACTAGTGTGATAAAAGTACGTTAAACTTAAACACTTGGAAAACGTAATGTATAATCCATAATCTAGATACATAGTTATAAAAAAGATATTCGTTTCTGCCACCTGTATCCGTTATCTTGTATGTAGTCATTGTTCAAGTTTATTGTCCAGTACGCTATAAGGTTACGTGTCACATCCAGGTACGTGCGGCGAGTCTGCAAACTCGGTCAGCAGGGAGCAACCATTCTTCAACGGGATTTCTTCACCACCCGAAACTCACAGCACCACCAGCCGTCCTTGTCTCTTAGCCCTGCTGCCGCTGTCTTTATGACTTAGGGTCCTTCAGCCTGCCATTCTCCACTTCCTGTTCCGCTGACGAGACTGTTCCTTGCGAGGCTGGTTGAGACTTCAATTTGCTCCCCTAAAACTTGGGCATAGACATTTCAATACAATCTTTCCTAATGTGACCTACTTTTTTGCACTTTAGGCATACAGTTGTTCTCTCTCCCTCTCTCTCGCTCTCCCCCACCAGTAATCAGACATTGATTCCCATTTTCAAAGTTAAACAGGTAAGGGATTTGGGTTCTTTGTAACCCGTTTACCTTCAACTTTACACCAGTTTTAACTCGTGTACGGTTCTCCCCGGAGTAATTTACGTCTTCGACATCTATTACTTTGCCATATAACATCTTAATGAAATTTACATTGACATTACTTGGTAGCCAATGCACTCTCAAATTAATGATCTGGTATTCTAAAGAAGTAACATAAAAACGTCTATTTCCAGAACTATGACACGGCACTGACCTTTTCCTTTTGACGTCACGGCACTGACCTTGTCCTTTTGATGTCTTCGTTTTTTCGCTCTACATGCACCCTATCCGCCACTGGCTTCGGCGGCCGTAACACTTCCACATCCTGAGCTTCTATCCCCATCGCTCGGAGGAAGGTTGTTGCATCATGGATCGAAGTGCTATTGACGGCAGTTGTAATTTTGATCGTCCGATTCATGACATTTTCGTTAATCTAACCACTGCTGATAGCTGGTGCGTTGACGACAACTGGCATGATCAAAAATCGACGGTTGAAAATTGCTGATCATGGTTTGGGTGCCTGGATGACCTCGACATCATTGGCCTCAATTCCCACAACAGCGGAAAGGCGGTGGTATCAGCAATGGATGTTTGTCCAAATTGTGTAGACACCTTTATGGTCCGTTTCATAACATATTCGTCCATGTAACCTTTAACAATAAAAATCCCAAAATCAATAGAAAGTCTATATCGCAATAAGGCTAAAAACTGATTTATAACATCAATTGAAGACATTTTTCTATGCCTATGTTTAGTATCGTTTCTGATTTACCAAATAACGAACCTAGATATTGATAACTTAATTAATGTTGGATATAAAACGCAATTTTCCAAGTGAGGTAAATACAAAACAAAATGTGTCTTTCAGAAAATTTAACCATTTTCTCTGATACGACATTTAATAAGTGTAATACTGTTCTTTTTAACGGTAAGAAGTATCCTCACTCAATTACAAATGTCTCTTAGTTTCAACATGCTTACATAATAACACAATTTATCAGTCGCAATATTGTCAAGAAATAAATAATAATAACGAAAACTACGTCATGCGCTAATATATAACAAATATTCTTATGCTGCGGATCAATTGATTTCGAAAATATTGAAGGTGTTTCAAAAATTAATGGTTGGATAAATACCAACACATGTGGGAATAAAAGAATCCTTAAGAAAACTCGTGTAAAGCGATTCATGGGTAAAACACCAAAAGTGATATCGGGCTCTTTTAAAAGCAGTTCTTAAAACGCTTTTAAGGCAATTACATAAAAGGGAGGTATATATTCAGTACTATTGGGAAAAGAATTAGACTCGAAAGATATATTGTACTTTCTTAATTGCAAACCAACCCAATATTTGTGAAAAAAAAATGTCCATGTGGCATTACTGTCCACAATGAACTTTTGAATATGACTAATTATAATGGACTTCCATTTATTTTCAATAAGCGGAATATTTAAACCACCTTCACGAGAAGATAAATACAATGTTTTACGTGAAATGGGAAATAAGACCCCATATAAATTTAAAGAACAATTGCCCTTTGAATTAATTTAATGTAATGTTCGGGCAAAATGGCTCTTATACAATTTTCCCCTACAAATACTGGCAAACAGTGTATCTTAATACCAATAATCTGCTTGCCATACTGTACAAGCCTATAGTCCCTAGGTAAGTAAGGGTTTTAACTAACCTTATTACTTCTTTATCTGTGAAGGTGATAGCGGCTCCTTCCTTCCCTACAGAAAAACTCTTTACCACCTCCTGTCCATTCCCTTTTTGCTTCAAAATTCCAACTACATCCGCAATGGCTGTCCGACCATATCCAACTCGCTGTATCCTGATGGTTCTTCTCATCATAGACAAGTCAAATAGCTAAAGGGTGGACACTTAACGACAAAATCTGCAAAAATAACTCTAAAAGCTCTTCAGTAAACGGCGAAACCGACTGATCAGGGTTTTTTCACTTTACCAGATAAGTTCGCCTATCTAAATTTATTAATCATGCACTTCAGTTCTTTTGTTCAACATAATCGATAACATTTCTAATTAAATGAATATTATCAAATATTGTTCTACCTTTAGTTGAACAAGTTTGACTGATTTCTATAATTTTGGGTAGTACATTACTTAATCTATTAGTAAGAACTTTCGAAAGAATTTTTCTAGCAACATTTAATATTTTAATATTGATATAGGTCTATAATTTTAAACATTTTTACTGTTGTTTTTATCTTTACAAATAAGAGTAATAAAGGACAACTTTTGAGAACTGGACATTCCCCAAAATTAAAACATTGGGCAAACAAGTTTTCTAAAATATCACAACAAATATTGTAAAATTTTAAATAAAATGATGATGATAAACCATCACTACCAGGGGATTTATGTCCATCCATCTCTTTAAGAGCTAACAATATTTCATTTTGGAGATTGGTTGACTTAAAAATAAACTGTCCTCGCGAACTTGTGCTAAATTGGTAAGAAATGATTTGTTTAATTTTAAACTACTGTCAACTATTTCATTAGAAAAAAGGTCCATTTAAAATGTTTAAAAACGTTCACAATACTATCTGTCTTTGTAAACGACATAAGTATAACGTTCACAATACTATCTCTGTCTTTGTAAACATTATTATATTTAATATTTGAAATTAACTATGAAGATTCACATAGAAAAAAGTAAGAAGTTTGATTTTCGTTACTATCAATTATAAGAACTTTACTGCTTATAAAGACCCCTTTTGTCAATACTCTGTGACGCTTGATATAGTTTCCGTAGTTTTCGAAGGTTAGAATTTTTTTCTCTATTTCTACTGTTTGAGAAATCTACACAATTGTTTAACCAAAACTTTCATTTTATCCCACTTTCCAAGAGTTATACAGTTTTACTTACTATATGAAAATAATATTCAAAATTTGAAGGAAAATTCTCCTCATCGAATATTGAGTTATTAATGTCCAATATGAATTGCCAATACTACACTCAGATTTTAATTATAAAATAAAATTTTATTTCAAAGACAAAACACATATTAGAAGGCAGATTATAGACTGTACCCCTCGAAATTAACCCTTAATTAAAAAACCTTTTTTAAAAGAAACTCAACAAGGAAACTGGTAAACACTCAGTAATTCGACTATTGAAGGGTGATACCATGATTGAAATGGGGTAATGGTTCTCTGACTGAGATTACAAAATGTATGAACATGATTGAAATATATGATAGACGGGTGAAAGAAGGTAATGGCTCTATTCTAGAGTTACATAAACTATGAAAATGAGTGATATGACAAATGTTAAACAACAGACATAGTAAATAATATTTATTCAATAAATAATATGAATATGCTGGTATCAACAGTATCTTCTCCCTCCTCCCGCTCGCAGGACATCGATCCCTGGGTCCAGATAATCGCTATCCTGAAAGCAGAAAGAGAGGAAAAACACAAACGGCAGTAATACTAAAATAATATAAGAACAAGAACAGTATCTGAGTGTGGATATTAACACAGGTTCAAGGTAACCAGTGTGTTAAAAGTGCATAACGAAACAAGAAAGTAATAAAATTACAAACCGGTGATTTAAATCACCTCTGTAAACTATAAATCGACGCGTTATCGAAAAACAAGATTGTAGCTGTATACTAAATTTAGGTGTGTCAAATATGTGCGAGGGCACAGACCTTACTGACTCCAGTTGTCTAAAAACTCAACTAATTTCATACGCTCGAAATCAATAGAAAGTCTATATCGCAATAAAGCTAAAAATCGATTTATAACGTCAATTGAAGAAATTCTTTTATGCCTATGTTTAATATCATTTCTAATTGACCAAATAACGAATCTAGATATTGATAATATAACCAATGTCGGGTATAAAACGCATTTTTTCAAGGGAGGTAAATCCATAAACATGTGTATAGCCATTGTTCTAGTTCTTGTCCGCAATGCAGTCATTTATCGAAATGCTCACATGTCATCTCCGGCTGGCGAGTCTGCGACCTCGGCGAGGAAAGTAAACGAATTACTCGTTTTCCTTGAACTTTTCCCCAGTCTTCCTTGACGCCTTCTTGACCGGTCTGTTCGGCGGGAAGAGGGTATCAAACGAGTGAGTTCGGGACTAAGTCCGCCTCGCCTGATGGCCGCTTCTCGCCTCGCGAACCGGCCTCTTCAGTACGGTCTTCATCGATCACCAATTCCCCCTCACCTACACTATCCTCTTCTCTCTTCTCTCTCGTCAGTCTCTGACGTCTGGTCCTGGCTGTGTGCCGTGGTATTCTGCTGCCGCTGCTTCAGGATTCGACTACACTCCTTATCTATTTCGGGTGTATCTTGGTCCGGCTCCCGGTTCCCTGCAACTACTTGTGCTAAGTATCTATTAATGTTATGAAAGCTCTGTGGTTGGGTATCATACCCATCGCACACTTTTCGCACATGGCCCACCTTGTGGCGCATTAAACACAGAGGTGGTCTTCAACTCACGGTAAGTAAGGCTTTGTTGTCACATGCAAATCGAAACAAATGAGGTAAATAATTCTTCTGGACCTCGTCCATTTCTACGGTGACGTACCACTGTCCTTTCTTAACTTAAAGTCACCCCTCTGAGATTTTAACCTCTCAGCGGAGAGCACCTTTCCTTAAGGGGTCAAGATGGCCCTTATACAATTCTCGGCAACAAAAACAGACAGCCAGTGTATCTTAACCCCGACTACCTGCTTTCCATACTGTACAACCTTGTACTCTTTCGACTTGAACGTTAGGTTTGTGACTGACCATATAGTGCCCTCGTTCTTGATGGTCACTGTAACACCTTCTTCCCCAATGAAAAAAAGTCTCCACGTCATCATTCTTCACAATGTTTTGACGCAGAATGCCGATAACGTCCGCCATCGATGAGCGCCTGTAACCCACACGCTGCACCTTTATGGTCCTTCTCATCATGCCCATATCAAACAATCCGCCCGCTAGGGGGGACGATCTACCATCGATTCCATCTGAAATATACTCTAGAAAGATCTTTCGTTTACTCGCTGATCAGCGTTTTCCCTGTACCAGGCAAATATACCTGGTCTGGCCGTCGTAGGAATAATAAATAAATAATATGTTAGTACCAATATTTGCGCAACAATAATTTATCTTATTAAAGTAGATAGTATAATGTGGTATGTGAGATTGTCATTTTGAGTGGCTCTTAATTTTATACATAATTACTAAACATATCAGTCAGTCGTGTTTGAAAGGAATCTATTAAAACACATACTATATCATGACACATTAACAGTAGCAATTTATACATGGTAGTAAAAAGAATACCACTTAAAGGAAAGTCGAAAAAGAATTAACATACAGATAAATATATATATACTGTAAATTTAGTAAGTACAATAATGCAAAACAAATTCTGGAAGAAAATAACAAAAAAATAATAAGCTTAACTTCAAAATCATAGTCCATTATCATATTCCGTGTTGAATCCGCCCGAGAAAAATCTGTGTATAAATCGTTATTCAGTTTCGTGTCCATAAATCGTAAACTAATCATCCTCTGAATCAGAGTTCAAGTCCGCAAGAAGAGCGAAAGCATTAGCTTCCGCCACCTCTTGCGTACTTGGTCTCTAGCCTATGTCCTGAGAGCAGGCTCTCATCACTTTATTTCTTGAATGAACCTTCCTAAAACTATCTTCAAACTCCTCGCCATCTTTTCTATTCTTCTTTCCTGTCGATGAACTTTCTTCATCCATGCTCTCTGTCCCTTGGGACACCTCCGATGTATCTTGCACCATCTCCTCCTCAGTGTCTATCCGACTGTCGCTCGGCTGTCTTTCCTCAGTCACATCCTCTGTCCCAGTAGTCACCTCACGATTACCTGAAGGCCTTGCACCTAAAACTTGCGCGTAATATTGATTAAATTTCAGACAATCTTTCCTTATGTGCCCAACCTTTTCACATTTTAAACAGAGAGAAGGCCTGCCTCCACCAGTGATGAGACATTGGTTGCCGTCCTTAAAGTTGATAAAGTATGGGATCTTTGTCCTCCTCTGTATCTCACTAACTTCTATTTAAACAATTCGAACTTCGGTTTTCACCTGAGTTCTATTGTCGCCATAGAAATTTACGGCGTACTCAATTTCTAGAACCGATCCATAGTCAGCCAAAATCATTTTTTAAGAAATTATTATTGACGTAGCTCGGCAGCCAGTGGACACGGATATGCACCACTTGTTTTTCCAATGAAGTAAGGTAGTATCTCTTATGAAATGGCACTTGCCTTGCTCTTTTCACGTCGTCCATAATTCTTAAAACAATGTTGACACCGTTCATACCAGGTTTCGGTGGCTGGATGAACTCCACATTATGGGCTGCAATGCCCATTTTCCTCAGGAAGTTGATTGCCTCATTTACTGACGATCTGTTAAACTGGGCTGAAACTTTTATACTACGTCTCATCACATCCTCGTCTAAATAACCAGAGCCTATGGCTGGCGCGTTCACCACAACTGGCATGATGACGGTTGAAACTTTTTTTTTGTTTTTCATAAAATTTTATTCAGGTAATTTACAGATAAAATAGACTGGCTGCCCAGCAGCCTGTAACCTGCTTCTCTTTTAAGTATTGTAAGCCTAAACATATTTAATAAAATCAGAAAGCAGGTTGATGTTGATGTTTTAAGATTGACTGTTTCTAAAAGACCCAAACAAATCCCACAATTTTACCCATCCCCTAATTCTAGAATATACTGTCCCATGAATTTAGCCCCTTTTCCAAAACTGCCAACTTGCTTTCTTTACAACAGATTATATATGCATACTATCACAAGTATAATATAGACTTTTACAACATACACAACATTTCAGAAGGCAACCATAGTATTATGTGTAATATAAACGTTTGATAATGCTTTCTCAAGTATAATATAAACTTTATTGCAACCACAGAAGGCTGACATATTATTATTAGTGTAATATGAACTTTTATTTAATGCTTACCACAAAGAATTAACATGTTCTATATGCATATTATCATAAGTATAATATAAACAACATTTCAGTAGGCAGATAAATTATTTAATGCTGTAACATGTTATGTATGCATATTATCACAAGTATAATATAAACAAAACAGGCAGACATTATTATAAGTGTAATATAAACTTTTCTTTAATGTTTTCACAAGGAATGTTACATGTTATATATTCATATTATCACAAGTATTTGCAATTCACACAAGATATCAGAAGGCAGACTTTTATTTAGAACTCACACCTAATATCAGAAGGCAGATTATTATTATTTATTTTAAAACGTGACCCTAAAACTCAACCCAAAATTGGAATACCCTTTTTAGACAAATTTCAATCTGCTTTCTTTACACATAATCATATCATTACAAATTAAATGTTTCAATTTCAAGTATTATTTTTAACAAATACATAGACAAAATTTTAGGCGAGAAGCAGAGTTAACATTGTTTACATAATATAATCCAGTCCTAATACTGAAGTGTGGGAAATAAAATTTTGGAAATCAAAAATAAAACCACAATGAAACTGAAGTTCCCGGTACACGCAGGGGGAACAAACCCTGCGCACCCCGTGATCCCCAACACCATACACACAAGGCTAAACGCCTTCGATGTTTGAATATATAAAAAAACTCACTTCTAAAAACTCAGTATCACTACTGTTAAACGAATGATTGCATTGTTGAAATGGAGTAATGATTCTCTGGCTGAGATATCATCGAAGATGAACATGATTGATATGGGTGATAAGCGAGTGATAAGGAATAATGCCCATTTATGGCACGCCAATGCTGTCTTATGCATAAGAAAAATAAATTGTGTTGCGTCCATTTAAATCGTGTTGCAAAAACAGTTCATCGCGATGGAAATTTGGCATATCGTGATGTCTGTTTAATAGATCGTGATGCAACCATAACATATCGTGATGTGAACTTCATATGTCGTGATGTAAGTTGTATATTTCGTGATGCAAACTTCATACGTCGTGATGTGAGTTAATAATATCGTGTTGCAAATATGGTATATCGTGATGTGAACTTCATGTGTCGTGATGTAAGTTGTATATGTCGTGATGCGAACATTTAATGGTGTGATGTGAGTTCAATACATCGTGTTGCAAATATGGTATATCGTGATGTGAACTTCATGTGTCGTGATGTTAGTTGTATATGTCGTGATGCGAACGATATATGGTATATCGTGATGCGAACTTCATACGTCGTGATGTGAGTTTAATACACCGTGTTGCAAATATGGTATATCGTGATGTGAACTTCATGTGTCGTGATGTTAGTTGTATATGTCGTGATGCGAACGATATATGGTATATCGTGATGCCAACTTCATACGTCGTGATGTGAGTTTAATACATCGTGTTGCAAATATCGTATATCGTGATGCGAACTTTTTATGTCGTTATGCGGAAAATCTATCGGGGGTAAACACGTGATTTCATTTTGATTTTGATCAACTTTGTGAAAAGTACTAAAATGGAGGATATCTTAAATTCACTTGGACTAATTTCGTGTTTTTCTATGTTTGAAAAAGAAAAAATAACTCCTGACATCGTTTGCAAACTTTCGATGCAGGAAATGAGACATTTGGGAATAAAAGACAACAGAGACATGATGAGACTTAGAGTAGAATGCTTAAAACATGGAGGAAGTTTTATCCCACAACAGAAATGTGACATTTCAAAGGAAACGCTTGAGCGTCTAATTGATTCTGGATTCAAAATCCGTGAAATAGCTACGTTACTGCATATCTCCGAAAAGACTGTCTACCGGAGAATGAACCAGTTTGGTCTTCGAAAGCATTCGTTTACATACATTGACGAAGAGACTCTGCAGTTGGAAGTGAGTGAGCTGACGACGGAATTCCCTCGACTTGGCGAAGCAATGATACACCGAATTCTCCATCAACGAGGAATTAAGGTACATGGTTCTCACAGGTCCTTGATAGTCTTTGAATGGGGTCATAACCCCCTCCCTAATGAATCCCGAATCCCTCTGAAATTTGCCACTGAATCCCGAATCCGTTTTCCATTTTAAGTCGGTGTGACTGCGGCTTAAAATTCAAAAACATATTCCTACGACTTAACGTGTTGACATAGTTCTTGGTCCAACATGACTTAAACAAGCTTGGTATAAACAACAATTTTCTAAAGTTTCTAGGCTTAACTATAGTTTTTACACTTCAATATCCAGATTCGAACGTAGCTTAAATATTGTCTTCTGACGCATTCTCACGTAACCTGGACAATTGGCCTAAACAAAAATCAAATTTTTTATGGAAGCAAATCCACTCAAAAACATTATTTTTAGTTAAAGTTATCTGTTCTCCTACTAGTCTTAAAGTTTGACCAGCAACACTTCAAGAGTTCTTTGTTGATGCTTATGTCTTTCCTATATATGGACACTGTTTTTATGCTTTTATTTTTGATTACATATCAACAAAATTTGATATGAAAAGTTGTATGTTAAATAATATTTTTTTACATTGCGACATTTTCATACACAAAATTTTTTGTTGTTTCTAAAAAGTCCCTAAAATAGCTGATTGGACTAAAACAAGTACGTGAAAATCGTGTTTAATCAAGAAACAAAATACGAAAAAAAAATCAAATTTCAAAATCGTAATCTTCAAGTTGCTGTGCAATTGATATTTGAACGAGCAAAATGATTAGCATAGTCTAAGGATAGTAATATGATACAATGCCGTAAAACTAAACTAATTCTTATTTTAAAGTGTTATTTTTTGCAAGAAATAGTTCTTTACAATGTTTTATGTGAGCCACATTTGTTTTGGCGACACTGGGTTTTTACTACCCTTGGTCGATTAAGCTATCAAATAAAATGTTTTAGATATGCCAAATAACCATGTTTTGGTGTTTTATTTTTACCATATATGTTAACTCAATAAAATAAAAATAAATGTTTGTGATGTTTGCAAAAACCGTTTCACACTGTTAACATATACGTCGGCGACAGCAATTGTCCAGGTTGCGTGAGAACGCGTCGAACTGAGTCGTATTCAAACGCTCGCAAGTCAAATTGTGACCTGTATGTTCTAAATAAGTATGTTCTAATAATTCTAAATGTAAATATTTGCAGATAACCAGATCGCAGCTGAGAGACGCATTGCACGCTTTTGATCAAACTGGAATAAAGCACAGATCACATCGCAGGTTGCATAGAAGAGTATACCATGTTCAAGCCCCAAACCATATCTGGCATTTAGACACCAATCATAAATTAATCCGATGGCGTCTTATTATTTGTGGTGGAGTCGATGGGTTTAGTCGATTTATTGTGTTTTTAAGATGTGAAAACAACAACAGAGCTGATACAATTTTGAGATGTTTTCTGGAAGCCACAGAAAAGTATGGAACACCACTACGAGTACGTACTGACAAGGGATTGGAAAACATTCGCGTTGCTGAGCACATGATTGACACACGAGGCGAAAACAGTGTAGTAGCTGGAAAAAGCACGCATAATCAAAGGATTGAACGCTTGTGGCGAGACGTATATGACGGTGTTATTTGCTACTATTACGATCTTTTCCATTATATGGAAGACGAAAACATTCTATATCCTGGGAATGAAGTTCACCTCGCTGCGTTGAGTTATGTATTTTTAGAAAAGATCAATGAAAAACTTGACATATGGTAGACGGCATGGGCAACACACAGAATTCGAACAGTTCGAACATCTCCCCTACGATTATTCACAGCAGGGGCAATTAATTGCCCAGTGGAAGACCCATCGATGAATTTGAATGAGTCCAGCAACGAGTTGCATGGTGCTGAATTCGACGACTCTAGACCATCTATAGACCCACTTGATTTACATTTGGGAAATGAGTGTAATCAGGAGCTGGGAGTAAACTGTCCTAAAAACTGGTCTTCAAGTAATTTTGGAATAGACATTTACCTGCGGGCTGTTGACATAATTCAGAGACATATTCGCCTGTAGTTATCTCTTTCAAACTAACATGCTTCCAGTTAAACATTTATCAACAGGAAAAGTGAAAGCAAAACACTGTGCATACTTTTTATATCATTTCATGTATTATTACAATTTATGAAATCAATAAAAGTTGTTTCATTGCTATGGCAGATGGTGCTTTTCATATCAAGAGGACCCCGTGGGTCCTTAACCGCTTATCTTGGTCCATATTCATTACCTGTATGCTATTTACGTAAGTATACGAAATTCCATATATTATACGTAGTAAAAAAGAAGACCAACAAGAGGGCCCAAGGGCCCTAGGTCGCTCACCTGAGGAAAAGGTCAAGGGTCAAGGTGAAGCCATTATATTATTATAACCAAATATTGGTAGAGAACTTCTAGATTATGTTATTATATACCAAATATGAAAGCTCTGGGCCTTGTAGTTTAAGACAAGAAAATTTTTGAAAGTAGCATTTTAAAAACCTATTTTTTGACCCCGTGACCTACTTATGCAACCAATCAGAAGCATTTGAACAATTTTGGTAGAGGACTACCCAGGGATCATTCTTGTTGAGTTTGGTCAAATTACAAAAAGCGGTTCAAGATAAGAAGTCATTTGAAGTTTTCTTTTTATAATTCAATGTAAAATTGTGACCCCCGGGACGGGGTCAATTTTGACCCCAGGGGCATCATTTGAACAACTTTGGTAGAGGACCTATAGATGATGCTATATACCAAATATGAAAGCTCTGGGCCTTGTAGTTTCAGACAAAAAGATTTTTGAAAATTGCATTTTGAAAACCTATTTTTTGACCCCGTGACCTACATATGCAACCAATCAGAACCGTTTGAACAATTTTGGTAGAGGACCACCCAGGGACCATTCCTGCTGAGTTTGGTCAAATTACCATTAGCGGTTCAAGATAAGATGTCGTTTGAACTTTTCCTTATATAATTCGATGTAAAATTGTGACCCCCGGGGCGGGGTCAATTTTGACCCCAGGGGCATTATTTGAACAACTTTGGTAGAGGACCTCTAGATGATGCTATATACCAAATATGAAAGCTCTGGGCCTTGTAGATTTAGACAAGAAGATGTTTGAAAATTGCATTTTGAAAACCTACTTTTTGACCTCGTGACCTACTTATGCAACCAATCAAAACCATTAGAACAACTTTGGTAGGGGACCTCCCAGGGATCATTCCTGTGAAGTTTGGTCAAAATACAATGAGTGGTTTCAGAGGAGAAGATGTTAAAGTAAAAAAGTTTATTTGGAATATTCTTTCCAAATTTCAATGAAATTTGTTCTAAACTGTAGCCTCTAGATTGTTAACAAGATTTTACCTGGTGACCAAGTTTTTGTTCCACTTGACCCACATTGGAAATTTACCTAGATTTTGTTAAGCTGATGATTCTGACCAAGTTGAATTAGTTAAAAACTGTGGCAGGCCTGGAGTGAAAGCGAGCCAAAAGTTCGCAACAGATAAAACTTTATTCGCCAGAACAAGAAAAACTACAAGTTAAACAACATTTTAAGTAATTTATTTCGAAAAAATGAACAAAGAAAGGTAAAACTGTTTGAACTAGAACTATAACTGTCATGATTAATAATACACCCGCTACTTTCAAATAGTCGAGCTAAAAACTCATCACCACCGTGATAAAAAGCCTTACATGCAGTCATACTAATGATAATTATAAAGAACTGACATTTTCATTTTAACACACAACTCAGAACTTTAAAATGCGCAAGAATTGTATAACTAATACTGTCAGCAAAGTTGCAAGAAACAATTAGGTTATTTTACCCAAAATATTGAAAACAACATTTGATAAAGAGCTCGCCAGCATGAACCATAACAGAACATTGCATTAAACAATGGCAGACATGGGGATGTTAAGTGTTAAAAGGAAACATTAAGACTAGTTTGCAAGAGAGTGGAAGGATTAAGTAAAAGCAATATGCAAAATGGTTCTTGATAATAAAGTGGTTTTGGAGGTAGAGCAGTATTTTGGATAAGAGCCAGACAGGATTTAACAAAAAAAAATATGTCAAGGGCAGTAACTCTATTAAAAACAAGGTCAAATGAAAAGTACAATTAATATGGACAACTAGTTTTCATACTAATAAAGTTTCATCAAAAACAGGCAAGCAGTTTGGGAGATGATTGCCAAACAAGTTTTAACTATGAAAAATATGAAAAGGGCCGCAGCTTAGTCAAAAAATGGTTAAAGATTAAAATTCCTATTATATGCACAACTTGGTTGTATACGGGTAACTCTCATAAAGTTTCATAAAAAATGGCAAAAGCTGTTTGAGAGATTAAGGCTGGAAAAGATTTAACTATGATAAAAATGAAACAAGAGGGTCCAGAGGGCCCTGGGTCGCTCACCTGAGGAAAAGGTCAAAGGTCACACTGTGGAGCCAATAATAGAGAACCCCATGGGCATAATTTGAACGACTTAGGTAGAGGACCTTTTGATTATGTTATATATTAAATATGAAAGCACTGGCCCTTGTAGTTTCAGACAAGAAGATTTTTGAAAGTTTCATTTTAAAACCTATTTATTGACCCCGTGACCTACTTATACAACCAACTGGAACGGTTTGAACAACTTTGATTGGGGACCACCCAGGGATCATTCCTGTGAAGTTTGGTCAAGTTTCTATGAACGGTTAAAGAGAAGATGTTGTTTGAAGTTTTCCTGATATAATTCAATGTAAAAATGTGACCCCCGGGGCGGGGTCAATTTTGACCCCAGGGGCATAATTTGAACAACTTTGGTAGAGGACCTCTAGATGATGCTATATACCATGGTTGTTGCTGACACACAGTCTGATGATGGTTAACATTTGTGTCTAATTATTTTAAATTCAATGAAGAAACGACAGAGTTATGGTCCGCACAATCTTTTTCGCATTTGACCTTAGTTTGACATTGACCTTAAACCTAGCCATATGGTTGTTGCGCTTCACATCGTCCAATGATGGTTAACATTTGTGCCAAGTTATTTTAAATTCCCTTAACAAAGGACAGAGTTATAGTCCGCACAACGCCGGACGGACAGACAGACAGACAGACGGACATCGACAGTGATCACATGATACGCCCGTTTTTCAAACGGGTGTATAAAAGTTCAGCAAAACTGATAAAAAATAAAAAAAATTTTTGGATTATCAGATTCAACCTAAGTATCCTTTTTGTGTTTAAAAATAAGTTTCTCAATTTTTTACATGTATGTTGTTAGAAAACAGCGCCCTTAACAACAGAAAAACGAAACAGCAAGCAAATGAAAAACCAATGAATTATATGAGCATAAAACTAATAAAAACATATTATATTTCTAATCTAAAAAGAATAAGTTCTTAACAAAAAATGATATGATAAATAGAATACTAAGATTAGTGTTAAATGAAGCTCCAGTTTATCCTGCTCGGCTTGAAAATCCAAAATCAATCTGCAAGCCTCGTGATTATGAATTTTCTCAGACTCGCAGGATAAAACTAGAGCTTTATTCAACACTTACCTAGTATTCTCTTTAATAAAAATTTGACGAAGATCAAACAAACTGCCTTTTTGGAAAAGAGTAAATGTGAAAGTAGTTCCCTCCACACACTTTCAAGTACAAGTTTGCCTATGTGCACTATACGTCTTAAGTTCAAGGGCACATAATTCAGTAAGGCCTCAATATACAATAATGAAACTTGTCTTGTCTACTGCAAACCGAAGTAAGCATTGGAGAAGGCGTAGTCAAACAATTTGAACAATTCTTCATCTGATGGAAATGAGTGATCTGGCAGGGGAATGGTCAGGGTGAGTTTGCACACACACGTGTTGGCCGTTGGCAGAAAGGAGTGACGTTCTTGAAAAGAAATCGAAGGTTCCAGCATGAAACCTAAAACCGGTTCTTCTTCTGTGCCGGTGACGAATTTCAGGATGTGTCCAAGGTTTATTGCTTGCCTTCGACCACCTTCAAAAATTTTTTTATTACAATGAGAAGAAAAAGATGGCACTAAATACTATGTACTATGTGCTGATACATGTCATCTGTAGGTCTTGCAAGTTCATACAAAGAAGACGTTTTAGGTTTTCATAATATAACTCTTATAAAATTTTAACACATGTCCATCATTGAGTTAATTTCACATTTTTAGAATTCTTTTAACTTTACGAGGGTTATTCGGGAAGTTATTGTAATTTTGCTATATCTTCCATGAGATTTGTTATAAATGCATAATACTTGGAAGATTTGTAGAACAACATATCTTTAACATACTTCACAAAAAAAACTTTTTTGATTGAAATTACAAAAGATCCTAAAAAGCGGTAACTGTAGCAACATAAGTAACCAACATGGCTTCAATATAGCATGTATGGTTCGTTAAAATGACTACTGTTATTGACACATTTTACAGCCCTTGAAAGCTAATTATGCATTTTCAGAATTTAAATAAAATGATTTGTTCAATATTTAGATAATTCCTTAGATCTTCTATTTACTTGTTCTTTCCAGACATAAAGACTCCTGATATAATGGAACTACAGTCTATATAGACACACACTTACTAGCTGCCTCACGCATGTACTTGACAAGTCTAGCATAGCAGGAAGATTCCAAAGTTCTTCGATTCGACCCCTCTTCACTGAAACTTGGTCGAAGCAAATGTGTCAACTTCTTTATTGTAAGTTGAGGTGACTGGCTTGGAGAAAACAGGTGGATCAATGATGGTATTCCAGCAACAAGCTGAAAATACAATTAGTTTGTCGCTTAAACCCCCTGGATCCGATACTGAAATACGCTTTTGTGTGCATTTATTATCTCTGTAAAACAATAATTAACTGTTTTATGTTATATGAAAGATGGCTTGATCTAAACGTAAATAAAAACAACACACTATTACAATTTTATTCAGCAGGAAAAGTGGGCCGGTGCTGAACTCGAACCCTTGGTCGCCGAAACACTGGCACACAGCTCTTGTAAACCAACTCTGCCAACACTGTATAAAACATGCTAACATGCAAAACAAATGGAAAAGAACGTAAAAGAAAAGTCTTGAAATAATAATAATAACGCACCGGAAACTTCGATGGAACTCATAATTCGCCCATGACCATGTTGACCCTCAGGCTCAGCTTGCAGCGCCGATCTGAATCGAATTCTGTCCCCGATGGTTAACAGACCAAGGTCAACGAGTTGGCTATCCGTTAGCGTTTTACAGATTGAAATAGTCGTTAATTTTTGGTCCCGAAATCTAGACATTAAAGTTTGCAGTTGAATTTTTGACAAAATTTTGCCAATTTCGTCGTCTGCAGGACGCTCCGCCATTTTAGCCGGTGAAAGCACCTGTAAACACCCCATTGATTTATCCTCCTAACGACATAAAGTATTCGCATCACGATATAGATCTACTAGCTTTGCATAACGGCAAGCAATATGCACACCACGAACTAGAATCTCGTATCACGAAATACAATGGTTAAACCACGATTTATAAATTCACAATACAACATATAAAACTGGCATCACGATATACAATGGTTGAAAAAAGATGTATTAAACTCGTGTCACGATATATAAAAATGCCATCACGACACATAAAATTCACATAACAATATACAATGATTGCAACACGATTTATCACACTCACATCACAACATATAAAACTGACATCACGATATATTAAACTCACATCACGGCATTTAATTTTCGCATTACGATTTATGAAACTACCATCACGTCATATACAACTTCCATCACGACGTATGAAGTTCACATCACAATATACCATATTTGCAACACGATGTATTGAACTCACATCACAACATTGAATGTTCGCATCACGACATATACAACTTACATCACGACACATTAAGTTCACATCACGATATACCATATTTGCAACACGATATTATTTACTCACATCACGACGTATGAAGTTTGCATCACGAAATATACAACTTACATCACGACATATGAAGTACACATCACGATATGTTATGGTTGCAACACGATCTATTAAACAGACATCACGATATGCCAAATTTCCATCGCGATGAACTGTTTTTGCAACACAATTTATTTTTCTTATGCATAAGACAGCATTGGCGTGCCATACCCATTGCTCGAAGGAATGATGTTGCGTCTGTTTCCAAAAAGAATGAAAAGGCACCGACCTTGCTCTTTTACGTCTTCTTGCTTTCGTAAAACAACATGCACTCCATTTGCCCCCGGCTTTGGTGGCTGCAACGATTCAACATCCTGAGCCTCTATGCCCATTGCTCGAAGGAATGTTGTTGCGTCGTTTATTGAAGAGCTATGAAAGGCCGTAGTCACATTTATTTTACGGTTCATCACATCTGCATTAATCCATCCGCTACTAATAGCTTGCGCGTTCACCGGCATGATCGAAATAACGATAGTTCAAGCTAGCTGATCTGGGTTTTACTGCCGCATGCGAATTTATGCGAATTTGAAAAGATGAGGTAGACTGTTCTTTTCAATCTCATTCACTTCTAACTGCACAAACCACTGGCCATTATTGACCATGTGGTCGGTTCCAAATTGCGACTTTAGTCGCTCTACCTTTATTATTTTCCCATAAGGAGCCAGCATTGCTTTGACGCATGACTGCCCTTCGAAAACGGGTAACCAGTGTACACTTACTCTAATTACTTGCTTCCCAAACTCAATGATTCTTAAGGTCTTCCCTTGCAAAGAAAGGTTTTTCACTGACCGTAGAGTGTTCTTGCTTTGAAAAGTCACTGAGGTTCCGTCCCCACCATTGTAGAATGCCTCTACATCTTCGTGGCGTATCCCATTCTGCTTAAGGATGTTCACAATGTCGGACACTGAAGCACGACCATAACCTATCTTCTGTAACTTGATCGTTCTCTCCATCCTGTCGGTATCATACAGCCCTCCCTCCAAAGGTGGGCACTCAACAACCGCTTCCATTCTGAAAATAGATTCTAGAAATCACTTAAGTAAAAGGCTAAAGATTTAACTGATCAGGGTTTTCTATGTACCAGGTAAGTATGCCTGGTCTGGCCGTCGTAGGAATATATACAACGAGGAAACTGCATTGCAGCGGTGACATCCCGACGGTCCGTATCGGCGACCCGTCTTTTCAGGAAGGCGGGAGACCAGTCTTAGGCCAGTCTTATGTAAGCTATCTCCTTACTCGGAACATTCCACACAAATCGTCCGTTTGTCTTGAACTTGGAGCCCGCCCGGCTAGCTCAGTGGATAGAGCATCGGACTGTCAATCCAGGGGTCGTGAGTTTGATCCCCAGCCGAGGCGGGAAAAATTTCTCCGTGACAATTGAACTCGGACATTGCGTCTGAGAGTCATTTGTCCCTCACCTCTGATTCAAGTGAGGAAGCAGTCAGTCGCTTGCGGAGAAATTGGTAAGTACTGGTTAGAGACCCAGGAACACCGGTTAGGTGGACTGACCGCCGGGATATAACCAGAAAGGTGTTGAAACCAGGCGTTAAAACCCCAAACAAACAAACAAACAAAATTGTCTTGAACTTGAGATAATCCGATAAGTTCGCGGGTTTAAACGTACTGCAAACGTTTTCTTGCAATATAAAACTCGTGATGAAATCAACAGATACATATCCGCTAAAATGATGACCTGTTGTTTTCGTCTGCCTGTTCTTGTGCTTAAGGTGTCGAACAATAAGATATATATCAAAATTATAAAAAAATAGAAAGAAACCCCAAAACAAAGAAATACATACATGAATAACTAATTGAAGAAATGAAAAGTCTACAGCACCCGGTATACCCAGGCAATTTTTCCTTCAAGTAGTAATCGCTGCTCAACAGACCAATGGTTGAGCGCTGTTCAGCAAGAGGGCAAATCCATTTCTCAAGGATATTCCCACGCTGTCCGTCCCTGCCGACCTGCGAGCCGTTCTGGAAGTCTTGGCCGGTCTGTTCGGCGGGAAGCAGACATCGAACGAGTCCGGGACTTCGTCCGACTCGTCGGATGGCCGCTTCTCGCCTCGCACCCCGGCCCCAGTCTCCACCTCACTAGCTCACCTTCTACCTCCGACTCTTCCTCCTCGGACGTCCTCTGTGACGTCTCTGTCAATTGACTGGGGGTCGGTTGCGGTTGGTGACCTTCAGTGTCCTTCTCCCTACTCTCCATTATCTGTCTGACCTCTGCATCTATCTCGGGGGTTTCCTCCGTGTTCATCTTGCGGGCCCCTGAAACAATCTCCACAAAAGAGCGGTTTATATCATTATATGAAGATGGTCTCGTGTCTTACCAAACGCATGTATTTCTTAGATGGCCGACTTTGAGGCAGCGTAGACAAAGTGGCGGTCTGCCTCTCGTGGTGATTAATGCTTTGCTGCCGGAAGGAAAACTACATAGGTGCGGAATATTGTTCTTTAGCAATTCGTCTACCTCTAACGTAACAAACCATTGTCCGTTGTGGACTTTAAATTCACTAAGCTGCGCTTTCAATCTTTCCACTGCAAGGACCTTACCATAGGGAGCTATGATGGCTCTCACACAATTTTCACTTATGAAAACAGGGAGACAATGAATCTTTAAACCGACCACCTGCTTCCCAAATTGTACCAAGCGATACTCTCTGTTTTGAAACTGAAGGTTTTTTTACTAACCATATTGTTTCTTGACCTTTAAAGGTTATTGACATACCATCCTCTCCTACGGAAAAGGTTTCCATCTCCTCGCACTTCACACCATTTTGTCGCATGATTCCAACGACGTCTGCCATAGAGGCTCTCCCAAAACCGACTCGTTGTACTCGGATCGTGTTCTTCATTCGATCAATTTCAAAAAGTCCTCCAGCAAGGGGGACAATCTACTACTGCTTCCATAGCTAAGGCTGAATTAACTGATCAGGGTTTTCTTTGTACCAAGTAAGTATGCCTGGTCTGGACGCCATAGGAATTTATACAACGAGGAAACTGCATTACAGCGGTGACATCACGGCGGTCGTTACTGGCGACGCGTCTTTTTAGGAAAGCGGGAGACCAGTCATAACCAGTCTTATGTAAGCTATCTCCTTACTCTCCTGGCTGTCCAACCCGCAAGACCACTAGCCGTCCTCGACGTTTTCTTGGCTGTTCTGTTTAGAGGAAAGAGGCCAACAAAAGAGTCCTGACTTTCATCAGACTCATCTGATGGCCTCTTACTGCCTTTCATTCCAGCCTCATCTATTTCAATATTTCGCTCACCTTCTTCTTGGGTCTCCTCTTCGTCTTTTCTATCATCAGGGCTTTCCTGTTGTTCATCTTCCTTCTGGTCCGTCTGGTTCACACTTTCTGTCGGGGTTTCCGTCTCTGACACCGGTGTCTGAACGGATATGCTTTTCGGTAGTGCTGCAACTTGAGCATACGATTTGTTATCGAAATCACATCTTTTCTAATGTGCCTTTCTTTCTTGCATTTAAAACATAGTGGGGGGCGTCCTCCACCAGTAACAAGACACTGATTGCCATTTCCAAATTAAATAGATACGGAATCTGAGTGCGCTGTGACTCACTCACTTCCAACTTAACAATTTTAACACCTGTTTTAACTCGGGTGCGATTCCCCCCATAGTAATTCACGGCATCTTCTACATCTATTACATTTCCATAATCTGCAAGTAGCATCTTAATGAAGTTGGTATTAACGTAACTAGGAAGCCAATGCACCCTCAAATGGACTATTTGGCTCTCTAGCGAAGTGACATAAAAGCGTTTGTTTCCAAAAGAATGAAAAGGGACCGACCTTGCTCTTCTGACATCTTCCTGTTTCTTAACACAACATTCACTCCGTCTGCCCCCGGCTTCGGTGGCTGCAACACCTCAACATCCTGAGCCTCTTTGCCCATTGCTCTAAAGAAAGTTTTGGCGTCGTTTATCGAAGCGCTATGGAAGGCCGTAGTAACCTTGATCGTCCTGTTCATTACATCCTCATTTATCCAACCGCTACTAAAAGCTGGCGCGTTTACGACGACCGGCATGATCTAAATAACTAGCTGATCTGGGTTTTCCCTGTACCAGGTAAGTATGCCTGGTCTGGCCGCCGTAGGAATATATACAACGAGGAAACCGCATTGCAGCGGTGACATCCCGGCGACGCGTTGTTTCATGAAAGCGGGAGACTTATGTAAGCTATCTCTTTACTCGGGACATGACACACTTGAGTTCATCTGCTCAGTTCGCGGGTTCAAACGTACTACAAACGTTTTCTTACAATTTAAAACTCGTGATGAAATCAACAGGTACGTGTCCACTATAATGATGACCAGTTGTTTTCGTCTGCCTGTTCTTGTGCTTAAGGTGTCGAACAATAAGATATATATCAAACTTATAAAACAAAACAAAAAATAAATAAATACATACATAAATTACTTATTTAAAAAAAAGAAAAGTCTACAGCACCCAGTTTTACCAGGCAATCTCTCCTCCAAGTAGAAATCGGTTGCTCAACAGACCAGTGGTTGAGCGCTGTTCACCAAGCTCTTTGCTCAACAGACCAATCATTGAGCCCCGTTGAGTAGCCTCTTTCCTCAACAGACCAGTCAGAAGGAAGCCTTATCTCTTACTAACATTACTAACATTCCGAAGCCATATTGGATTGAATCGAGGATTTTCGTCTCCTTATAGTGGCTATTATACAGTTATTTTAATAGGTAAGATTTAAACTTTAATAGAATTAGATAGGGATTGTGAAGCGTGATTTACTGCTACCGGGGATATTTCTAGATAGTACGTATTGACTGCGAAATACACCTCCGAACTCTGCCATTTCATTTGAAATGTTGCAAAGAAGTTATATAAAAAGATTTTAGGGAAAATACTTCTTGGTTATTGTACTATTTGAAAAAGGGCCCTTAGATGTGAAGCATGTCAAAAATACCACGAAAGCCTGCCCCAGCGCCATCTAGTGGCTTAAATATTAAATAGTCAAGTTGGAGGTTTAACAAAAATACGGCTTTACAGTGTAAACTTTAGGCGAAACTTAAAAGCGTTTCAACTTAAAAGCGTTTAAATTTAATTAGATTTGATGCTGTGCTCTTACTCATTTTTATAAAATTGCTTTATAGTCATATTATTCGAAAAGAACAAAAAAAAAATCATCCATTAACCATGATGCAACTTTTTTGCAAACGGTACGTTTTCTAACAAGTTTTAGTTTCCAAAAAGCTAGTCGGTGATAAGCATGACATTCTAACAAAAAGATGGCTCTGAAGCGTAAACTTTAGACGAAACTTTAAAGCGTTTAAAACGTTTCAATTTAATGACACTTGACGCAGTGCTCTGACTTATTTTTCTAAAATTGCTTTATAGTCATATTATTTTTATTTTTGCATATATTTTATTTCCTTCTAGTTAATAAATACTGTTTCAAATCATAGTGCAAATAGCAAATTATTATCATAGTTAAAGTATTTTTTATTTTTCCATGTGTTTCACTTTTCTTTCTTGTCAATAAAAAGTTTCAAGTCAAAGGTTAACTTATTATTTATTTTTCCCGGCACAATATGACTTCAGTCTTGGATAATAGCATCCGCCCGAATATCCGTGGTAGATAAAAACTTGATAAAGCAGAAGCCGGGCATGCAAACTTTTTCTTTGCCATCCGAAAGTTCCTTCACACTCCTCCAATAAGAAACTCCACACAATCTATAGATGATTTGTCATGACAATCACTCTAAAATACCACCCATCAGTACTTTCAGTGCTTTGATTTGGATAAAAACTTATTTGTTATATGATTTGTAATCTATTTTGTTTGTCGAATTTTATCAAAAGCATGCCATTGCTGATAAATAACAGATCAGGTACATATCATAGCGTCAAAAATTAATTATACCTCCACAAACGAAGTTTGAGGGGGTATATAGGAGTGAGCTTGTCGGTCGGTCGGTCTGTCGGTCTGTCGGTCGGTCGGATTCTTCGTTTCCAGATGATAACTCATGAAAGGCTTGACAGAATTAAATAATTTTTGGTACACAGGTATATCGTCATAAGATACAGGTCAAGTTCGATTTTGGGGCTGGTGGGATCAGTGTCAAGGTCACTGTTACTAAAAATAGAAAAATGGTTTCTGGATGATAACTTATGAAACACTTCACAGATTTAATCCTTGTTTGGTAAATAGATGTAACATCACAAGATACAGGTCAAGTTCGACTTTGGGGCTGGTGGGGTCAATGTCAAGGTCAGTATTACTAAAAATAGAAAAAGGGTTTCCAGATAATAACTCATGAAAAACTTCACAGATTAAATCCTTTTTTGGTACATATATGTAATATCAGAAGATACAGGTCGAGTTCGACTTTGGGGCCTGAGGGGTCAGTGTCAAGGTCACTGTAACTTAAAAAAGAAAAATTGTTTCTGGACTATAACTCATGAAATACTTCATAGATTTAATTATTTTAACAAGATAAAGATTAGGTTTGACTTTGGGGCCTGTGGGTTCAAGGTCAAGGTCACTGTTATTTAAACTTCAAAACTTCGTTTCCACTCATTAACTATAGCTTGGAATGAGATTCTTAAATGAAATTTGGTGTATTGATGGTTTTTGTGAAGATGACTTTTGGGATTCAAGGCCTGTGGGGTCAAGGTCACTGTTACTAAAAATAGAAAATAAACTGTATGCTCAATAACTTTGGTTCAGAATGAGATATTGTGATGAAAATTGCTATATAGGTAGTGTCTGTGAAGACGAAACTTGGTATTGAAATTGGGCCTGATGGGGTCAAGGTCACTGTTACTAAAAATAGAAAAAATGGTTTCTTGATGATTTCTCATAAACAATATTTGGCACACAGTTCTTAGATAAAAGTTAGATAAAGGCCACTGTTACTAACATATTTAAACCATTTCTGCTCAATAAATTTAGAAGGAATGAGATATTGTGATGAAACTTGCTGAATATGTGGCTACTGTGAAGACGACACTTTGGATTGAAAGTGGGGCACATTATGCCATTGATTCGAAGCATTCCCAGTTCAATTATCAAGCATACATGTGGGGGTATTTAATCACTTTCAGTGATAATTCTAGTTTTAATTTCTGTAACATTTTAATTTTTATTAGCTGTTGCTTTTCCAATAACAATTTCTTGCACCTTGTAGTTGTTTTCATTCCTGGTGATGGTCCACAAGGAATTAAAAAAAAAATCCTTCATTGTTCCTGATGGCGCATTGCCATAGCACATCTTCGTGTATAGGAATGTGGATACCCTGTGCAGTTTCATGAAGGATAGTAGACACTTTCTCAATGTTTTGTTTTGAAAATCTTCCATCAACAGAACTAATAGTCTTGTATATATAATCAATTCGACTCATAAATGTGGTTGGAACATGATACAGTGCTCCAAGGAAGCAAACAACAAATTCTATTCCATATGTACAAGTAAGAGCACTGATCAAATCATTTGCACTGGATGCCTCTGTCCCATTCATGTATGCTTCTTTCACTGATTGTATCCTTTTGTGTATGTTACCAATATTATTCAAGTCATTGTCTTCAAGAAGAGCTTTAAACACGGTTCTTTTAGATGGTGTTGAATTTTGGTTCTTTCCACGTTTGACAGTTTTTTGTATGGACTGCACATAAATGATGTCGCCATTCTAGGTACCTATAATTAGAAGAAAAAAATAACATATACTTAAACATGTTGTTCATAACTGAAAAGGCTAGACTTCGATAAACAATTTTGTAGATATTAATGTCACTGTATACATGTATAAAGTGACTGTATCATCTACCGGTTATAGCAAACAGATTGTCACAAAAACATTGTAGACAGTTCAAAAGTGAGGCGAGTTTTTATGTATTTATTGAGAAATCCTATTGACAAATATATGTTATGACAGGCAACTGTTGTAGCAGTTTGTTATGACTGATATTGTTTGCTTTTGAATGCAATATATATACTAAAAAAACTGCCCAAATCACCCACACCAATTACCATTTGCAATGTGTACTGCTAACTGCAATTAAACATCTGTACATTAGACCAAACATGCAAGCAGCTTCGACACAGACTGTAACATTTATTGAACATGTTAACTTGGTTGGTTAACTTGACCAGCGCCTTTGTACAGATAAGCCGTGGTAAGAAAAGTGATAGCACAACATAGTACATATTTCAACACCTTGTCCCAATATTACTTTATATTTGATAATATCAAAAAGAATGGCAACTCATGTTTCACAATATTTCTTACTTATGCCCCTTTCAAATGACTTTAATATGAAACCTGTAACCTTGAAAGTACTAATCCTTAGTACTAATCCTTTTAACTTCAAACTTAAGAAATATATTTCTGCAAGAACACAACCATCTGTGAAAACAACAGTGAACTTAACGTTGGCTATAACTTTGCCATTTCTTAATATTTCTTCATCAAACTTTCAAATTATATTGCTTATGACAAGGCGCTCAAGAAGCCAAATTCTCAAGGTCGAGGTCACATTTGATGGAGTTATGCCCCTTTTTTACGAAAACTTAACGTTGGCTGTAACTTTGCCTTTTTTAAAATATTTCTTCATCAAACTTTCAAATTATATTGCTTATGACAAGGCGCTCGAGATGGTGCCAAATTCTCAAGGTCGAGGTAACATTTGATGGAGTTATGCCCCTTTTTAGGAAAACTTAACGTTGGCTATAACTTTGCCTTTTCTTAATAAACTGAGTGCCAATGAAAACGCAACACTTTATTTTTTGGAAAAAATTTTATGTGTGTAAAGTTTAAATAAATTGGCAAAGGTAAATGAGTTTTAAAATCAAAAAGTAACTTATCGATATATTTATTGTCCACTGATTTTTTGAACTTTTTCTCCTACAGTCACCTCGTACAAACGCACAAAAGTTTCATTTTGGCATGTAGACATGCACAAATAACCTCGAACAAGTCCATCTGTAAACCTTTACTTACGGCTACACAGATCCCATCTTCAGTTTTTAAGTGTTACCCTATACAAATGCGAAAATGCCAAGACTTTTAAACAACCAGCGACATGAGGTTTTGGGCATGATCCAAGGAAGTATGTCTACGTGAAATTGCTCGTGGAATGCATTGTTCGCCGTCGACAATTACTCACTTAGCCCAACGACATCCCCTGTCAAAACTCTATTTTGTTTAGTTCCGCCCATTGTTTTCTCGTTTAAAGCAAACCCATTCTTTATCGATGGGACCATACGCCGCTGATCAAGGACTGGTATGGTGCTAAAAATACCGCATTGAAAATTCCATGTTCGCCGCCATATGCATACCATCGTTTGGTATGGATCAAAATTGCAAAATTGTACTGTTTGTTGGTGTATATATTGAGTTGAGCTCAACAATGGCTAGGCGGCGTGGGCAGTAATATGCATTTCCATTAACGCCCATGAACAGGCTCAATCAAACCGAGCCTGCAATATTTTCATTTGTCGTGTTTGGTGGCTTTCATGATTCCCTTTTCATCTATTATTTATTTTAAAACACATAAATTTTTGCTAGTTTATAAATTTTTTCACACATCAAAAATATTCCAAAAAGTAAAGTTTTGCCTTTTCATTGGCACTCAGTATATTTCTTCATCAAACTTTCAAATTATATTGCTAATGACAACACGCTCGAGATGATGCCAAAATGAAATTTACAAAGTCAAGAACACATTAAATGGAGTTATGCCCCTTTTTGTATGAAAACTTAACATTGGCTACAAACTGCCATTTCCTTATATTTCTTCATCAAACTGTCAAATTATATTGCTTATGACAACACGATCGAGATGATGTCAAATTCTCAAGGTCAAGGTCATATTTGATGGAGTTATGCACCTTTTTGTTCTTGGATTCTGACACGAAAACTTTATGTTGGCTATAGCTTCGACATTTCTCAATATTTCTTCATCAAACTTTCAAATGATATACAACATGCTCGTGATGATACCTAAGTCTTCAGGTCAAGGTCACATTTGATAGAGTCATTCCCCCTTTTGTACATAGATTTTTACACCAAACACTTAATGTTGATAATAACTTTGCCACTTCTTAATATTTCTTTATCCAACTTTCAAATTATATTGCTCATGACAACATGCTCATGATGATGCAAAGTTTTTTAGGTCAAAATGTAGTTATGTCCCTTTTTGCACTTGCATTTTTATTCCGACATAGTACCAGAGGGCGACACAAGTGTTCAACTTAACACCCATCTAGTTTGTCTTGTTCCTACTTTTTTACTACACATTTACAGTTTTTTTTGTCAATTTGGGCGAAAGAAAAATGTCTTTATTTATTAAAAGGTGTCAGCATAACCTTTGGTCTAACAGGCCTGACAATGTCATTTATCTAAGTCCAAAATAGAAATTATGGAAATGACAGAAGTTTGTTACAACACTTACGGGTAATTTAATAACATTACAAGAATAATAATACTTTCAGGTCTCAAATTAACTGAAGTACAGGTATTCAAAATGTTAAAGCTAAAAAATATTTGTGTTACCTAGTATTACTGGTATTAATTATTATCTGTCTGCAGGGCGGATGCCTCGGCTGGTGACACTGTGCCTGTGACAGTTAAACCGTGCACCAAAGCCAACAAGAAAAACTCTCCAAAGGAGAAAATAAAACTCGACACCGGTAGAATACAGAAGGGATCTGATGATCCCATCCAAGCTCATAACCGGTTTAAGGCATTATCAGACGACTCCGAGTCTGTGATGGAAATGGCAGATGAAGAGTCGCGTGCAAGACCTCATATCACGCGGTTGCAGGATCCAGCTAAAACATAGTTTGATCTTAATTCAACTCTTTTATCTGTTGAATAAATATGAAAAATAAGATCATACAATGGAATTGTCGTGGTATTAAATCTAACTATGAGGAATTAACTTTACTTTTATCTCAACACCAACCAGTAGCGGTTTGTCTACAAGAAACCTTTCTTAAAACTACTGACAATTGTTCTGTAAAACACTTTTTATCTTATCATAAATCCACAAATGATGACAGAGCTTGTGGAGGAGTTTCAATAATTGTCAGTAATAATGTTCCACATAAATGTTTATCTCTTGATACAACACTACAAGCACAATCTATAAGTTTAACGTTAAACAAAACTATTACATTGTGCTCTCTTTATCTTCCGCCTAGCCAACCGATTAATATTGCAGAACTTGACAAACAAGAGGTGTTTGTCAAACACAAATGCCCCCCCCCCCCTGACGTGCAAGTGATATCTATTAGCATTGAATTTAAATTTTTGGAAATTTAGAGACTTTTGTAAGCTTTAGCAATGAAGGGTACCAGTCATGAAAGCAATTTACAAGACGGTGGAACTCCTATATATCAATAACCAGGTCATCCAATGAGAGGATTACATTTACCTCGACAAACATAAGCGCGTGTAGATTAACCTAGTCTAACACAAAGGATTTTATTGTAATTTAAATCAAATATTCGCTATTGGCGGAGATATAGTAGCTCTAGTGTTATGTCAATTCCGGTAATGTGCAGGCTTTAGTGACCATCCATACGAAACCAAAGCATTTAATAAACACAAGTGAGTGATAATCAGTGCCTATTTATGACACGGCATATATTGAAATAGTTTAAAATTAATGTTATGGATCATTAATATATATCTTTACTTGACAAAATCAATAGGGGTCTTGTACTGGTCATGACCAACCTCCACACCATATATTAGGACTGTATAAAAAAAACGTTGTCTAGTTATTGATCGAACAAGGTTTTTTGTTGTCAAGGCCACCGTGACCTTGACCTTTGACCTAATGACCCCAAAACCAATAGGGGTCTTCTACTGGTCACGACCAACTTCCACACCAAATATGAGGTCTGTATCACAAAGCGTTGTCTAGTTATTGATCGGACAACGTTTTTGTATGCAAAGGCCACTGTGACCTTGACCTTTGACCTACTGATCCTAAAATCAATAGGGTTCTTCTATTGGTCATGACCAACCTCCACACCAAATATGAGGACTGTATCACAAAGCGTTGTCTAGTTATTGATCGGACAAGGTTTTTGTGGTCAAGGCCACTGTGACCTTGACCTTTGACCTACTGACCCCAAAATCAATAGGGGTCTTCTACTGGTCATGACCAACCTCCACACCAAATATGAGGACTGTATCACAAAGCGTTGTCTAGTTATTGATCGGACAAGGTTTTTGTGGTCAAGGCCACTGTGACCTTGACCTTTGACCTACTGACCCCAAAATCAATAGGGGTCTTCTACTGGTCATGACCAACCTCCACACCAAATATGAGGACTGTATCACAAAGCGTTGTCTAGTTATTGATCGGACAAGGTTTTTGTGGTCAAGGCCACTGTGACCTTGACCTTTGACCTACTGACCCCAAAATCAATAGGGGTCTTCTACTGGTCATGACCAACCTCCACACCAAATATGAGGACTGTATCACAAAGCGTTGTCTAGTTATTGATCGGACAAGGTTTTTGTGGTCAAGGCCACTGTGACCTTGACCTTTGACCTACTGACCCCAAAATCAATAGGGGTCTTCTACTGGTCATGACCAACCTCCACACCAAATATAAGGACTGTATCACAAAGCGTTGTCTAGTTATTGATCGGACAAGATGTGGTCTACGGACCGACCGACCGACCGACCTACCGACCGACCGACATGTGCAAAGCAATATACCCCCGCTTCTTCGAAGGGGGGCATAATTAATGTTATGGATCATTAATATATATCTTTACTTGAAATTGTCATGGGGAAAAATAATCACAACTTTACACTGAGAAGTATTTTATTTTATTATACAAATAAACATAAAAACGTTGTCTAGTTATTGATCGAACAAGGTTTTTTGTTGTCAAGGCCACCGTGACCTTGACCTTTGACCTACTGATCCTAAAATCAAAAGGGTTCTTCTATTGGTCATGACCAACCTCCACACCAAATATGAGGACTGTATCACAAAGCGTTGTCTAGTTATTGATCGGACAAGGTTTTTGTGGTCAAGGCCACTGTGACCTTGACCTTTGACCTACTGACCCCAAAATCAATAGGGGTCTTCTACTGGTCATGACCAACCTCCACACCAAATATGAGGACTGTATCACAAAGCGTTGTCTAGTTATTGATCGGACAAGGTTTTTGTGGTCAAGGCCACTGTGACCTTGACCTTTGACCTACTGACCCCAAAATCAATAGGGGTCTTCTACTGGTCATGACCAACCTCCACACCAAATATGAGGACTGTATCACAAAGCGTTGTCTAGTTATTGATCGGACAAGGTTTTTGTGGTCAAGGCCACTGTGACCTTGACCTTTGACCTACTGACCCCAAAATCAATAGGGGTCTTCTACTGGTCATGACCAACCTCCACACCAAATATAAGGACTGTATCACAAAGCGTTGTCTAGTTATTGATCGGACAAGATGTGGTCTACGGACCGACCGACATACCGACCGACATACCGACCGACCGACATGTGCAAAGCAATATACCCCCGCTTCTTCGAAGGGGGGCATAACTAATAACACAACTCCCTTCCCCATTTATTCTTATGGGTGACTTTAACTCCCATAATACATTATGGGGTTGTTCAAACACAAATAACAAAGGGCAAATTATTGAAGATTTCATTACAAAACATAATTTGTGTCTTTTCAACAACAAATCACACACATATTTACATCCTGCTACTGGTTCATACTCATCGCTAGACTTGACTCTCTGTAGTCCTGACATGTTTTTAGATTTTACTTGGAATGTTGATTCAGATCTTCATGGAAGTGATCATTTTCCAATTATGTTGTCAGAAGAAGGCCCATCGATTCAAGAAAGCCCACCGAATTGGAAACTTCACAAAGCTGATTGGAACTTGTTCAGAGTTCGTTGTGAACAAACTATTTCAACAGACAAACTAACTGAGCATTAAGATCCATCAGACTTTTTTACATCTTTACTTGTCAGGGCTGCTGAAGAAGCAATACCTCAGACCACGACATCCCCTAAACATCCAAACAAGCCTTGGTATAATAAAGACTGTAAAACAGCTATTTCTGAGCGTAAATATGCTCTCAGACAATATAATTTAAGACCAACATCTGAAAATCATACAAGATTTAAAATCGCCAGAGCTAAAGCACGTAGAACCATAAAACAAAGCAAACGAACATCATGGCGTCAATATGTCTCAAACCTTAACTCTAGATCTTCCATAAAGAAAACTTGGAATATGGTAAGAAAAATATCAGGGAAAAACGGCCATATTACTGTTCAACATCTTAAGACACCATCCACTACAGCTACATCCAAACAAGAAATTGCAAATATTTTAGCAGACACGTTTGCAAACAAGTCCTCAACTAACAACTACAGCGTACAATTTCAAAAGCACAAAGGAGTTCAAGAAAAAACAAAACTCAATTTCAAATCAAACAACACTGAAGCATACAATAAATTATTCTCAATAAAAGAACTAAAACTTGCTCTAAGATAAGCACATGACACCGCACCTGGATCAGACAAAATACATTACCAATTTCTTAAACATCTTCCTGATTCATCTTTAATCTGTTTACTTGAAATTTATAATAAAATATGGCAAACTGGAATCCTCCCAGACTCTTGGAAGGAGGCTATTATAATTCCTGTCCCAAAACCAGATAAAGATCTTACAAATCCTTCAAATTGCCGTCCTATAGCTCTGACAAGTTGTATTTGTAAAACAATGGAAAGAATGGTAAACACCAGGCTTGTTTGGTTTTTAGAAAAGAAAAATCTAATAACTAATTTCCAATCTCTCGTAAAATTTGAAACACTCGTACGAGAAGCCTTTCTAAAAAACACTTTGTTTCTATATTTTTTGACCTCGAAAGTGCATATGACACTACCTGGAAATATGGTATAATGCAAGATTTACATAACTTTGGAATCAGAGGTCGACTTGCATATTTTATCTCTTCTTTTTTAAAAGATCGCCAGTTCAAAGTTCGGGTTGGCAATACATTGTCTGACCCACACGAACAAGAAATGGGTGTTCCTCAAGGTTGCATCCTTTCTGTTACTCTTTTTTGTGTCAAAATCAACATCATTGTTAAAGCTGTCAACCCTGGTATCGAATGTTTTCTGTATGTTGATGATTTTTGTATCTGTTACAGATCAAAACACATGCATACCATTGAAAGACAACTCCAGCAAGTCTTAAATAATCTACATAAATGGTCAAACGAGAATGGGTTTAAATTCTCAAAGACCATAACAAAATGTATGCATTTCTGTAATTTTCGTAAATTACATTTAGATCCTGAATTAACCCTTGATAATACACCTATTGAAGTAGTAAAAGAGTTTAAATTTCTTGGACTTGTGTTTGATTCAAAACTATCGTTTATACCACACATTAAATATCTCTCCGATAAATGTCAAAGAGCTCTTAATTTGATCAGAGTGGTATCCAGTATGGATTGGGGAGCAGATCGTGAAGTTCTTCTTAGACTTTACAGATCTCTGATTAGATCTAAACTTGATTATGGATGTATAGTTTATGGTTCTGCAAGGAATTCTTACATTAAAAAATTAGACACTATTCATAATCAGGGCCTTAGATTAGCGCTCGGAGCCTTCATAACATCTCCAATTGCTAGCCTGTATGCAGAAGCAAATGAACCATCTTTATATTTGAGAAGACAAACACTTGGTCTACACTATGTTCTTAAACTGAAATCAAATCCAAAAAAACCGACCTACAAAACTGTATTTAGCCCAATGTACAACGATCTTTTCCAACAAAGGGAAATACTATTCCACCATTTAGCTTACGCAAAAATCGGTACATTGAAAATTTAAATGTAGAACTGAATGACATAGAAACCAATCAGATTCCAGACATTCCACCGTGGATCTGGATGTCCCCGCAATTTATTTATGACCTTGCTAAAAATAAAAAGGAAACAACAATTCCTGAAATATTTAAAGTTCAATACAATGAAATTAAACAACACTTTTATAATTATGAATATATTTACACAGATGGATCAAAACAAAACAACAGAGTAGCTGCTGCAGCTGTTACAGAAGATTAAACTTTTTCTTTTCGTCTTCCTGATAATTCTAGTGTCTTTTCAGCTGAACTTAAGGCGATTGAACTAGCACTAAATCACATTGAAACTGAAGGTTATATGAGATATCTTATTTTCACGGACTCTGTCGGTTATGCAAGCTCTTGATTATGAAAAAACTGAAAACCCTCTTGTTGTCAATTTATTACAGAAGATTTCTTACCTCCTGCAGGAATCCGATATAATATTCTGTTGGCTCCCTGGTCATATTGGTATTCAGGGAAATGAAGCAGCAGATAAGGCTGCAAAAACAGCACTTAATAATGAGATTTTACCATTCAAAGTCCCATATTGTGATTTTAAACCCCTTGTTAACAGTTTTATAAAAACTGTCGGGCAAACATCATGGGAAGATCCTTTGAATCATAACAACAAGTTATTCTCTATAAAACCTGTTTTAGGAAAATGTCCATTATCTTCTAGATCATCACGAAGAGAAGAAATTGTTCTTTGTCGCATTCGTATTGGACATTCTTATCTTACACACTCATATCTTTTAAAGGGGGAAGAAGCCCCACAATGTATACCTTGTTTTACTGATCTTAACCTTAGTCATATTTTTATTCACTGTGTGGACCTTGCACACATTCGAAATAAATATTTTAATGTTCAAACCATGTCTGATCTTTTTAATACAGTTACCCCCGATTCAATTTTTAACTTCTTAAAGGAGATCTTTTTAAGAAAATATAATCTTTTTATTTTATCTACATTTTTCATATATATATATATATATATCGACTGCAGGTGTTGGTTGACTGACTGTCCTGTCTGAATACTCGTGCAGTTAGTCAACAAACATTTAAATCACATGTATCACACCATAATTTTATCATATTTTACTTGTAATTTACATTCAACTAAGCGTGTATCTTACTGTTATTTTACTGTTATTTAACGTATATTTTGCATTTTATTTTTACTGCGCCCAAAATGATCTCAGATGTCGACGGGCCGTAAAATCCCATTCATTATCTGTCTGCAATTGAGATATATCATGAAATTTCTTTAATTAAAAGACACATATGTAATAAGAAATAACAGATGTGATTATCACTTATAAGTGTAAGTATCATATCTTCTGCATGGTTTATAGTTGTTAATTAGCTCACCTGTCACATAGTGACAAGGTGAGCTTTTGTGAGGGGCCGTCGTCCGTCCGTCCGTCCGTCCGTCCGTTCACAATTGTTGTCCGCACTCTTGTAGTTGTAATTTTGGTCCAATCTTCTTCAAACTTGGTCAGAATGTTTATCTAAATGATATCTAGATCAAGTTCGTAACTGGGTCATGTGACCCTAAAAACAAGGTTACTAGGTCAAATTAAAGAAAAAGCTTGTCCGCACCCTAGCGGTCGTAATTTTGGTGCAATCTTCTTTAAACTTGGTCAGAATGTTTATCTTGATGATTTCTAGCTCAAGTTTGAAACTGGGTCATGTTACCTTTCGTGATCTACTGAGACTGTAATTAGTACACACGATCCTTATATTTTTGCATTACTGTAGAAGAATAATCCTATAAATACAAGAAGAAACTAAATCATAAAATGTTAGGTATTATTTTCAATTTGAAAAGTATTTTACAAACCTGAATTTACTGAAGAATTACGGTTAATAAAAGTTTAAAAAGTCAGTACTAAGTCTCTGACTATTACAGCTGTTTTTTTTTGGTAGAATTTAAGAAATTATTTATTCAGTACTTGTTACATTTCTAACAACTGAACAGAACTGAAAAGTATAAATTTTATAGGATCTGAAATAAAATTATAATTTTCAAAGAGCGAATATACATGAATGTGTCAGTTTTCTTTACGAGGGAACGATTATGGATTAAAAATTAAAGCTGTTTCTGCTGGATGTTATTCCTGATATGCATATGCCACTTTTTTCTATACAATTAAAATATTTAAACCTAATAGAGTTACAGATAGAGAAAGAAAGAAAAAGAAAGAAAGAAAGAAAGAAAGATCTCTCTGACGCCACAATTTTGTTAGAAGTATCACAATACTATTGTTGACATTTAAAATAATGTTTTGTGTTGTACATAGTGTTTGTGTTTGGAAATAAAAAAAAATCAGGGCATATTTAGATCTAGTATTTTCTTTACAGTTCTAACATCATAAGGTATGGTAAATAAAGATGCATTTATAACATTTGCGATTATTTTTTCGCAAATATTTGTTGAACTGTATTTGCCATTCGGGAAAGAGAATATACCTATTGGACGCGTTGCCCCTATCTCGGACGCACCACCCTGTTCAAGCATATCGCTTACATCGACTGCACTGGTGAGGATGTCGTAGATGTTTTCTTTGCCATCTTCGGGAGCATCTCTGCAATTGGATTTAATAAATTAATGCCATATATAAGTTATAGAACTGTTGAATGCCATGCTTAAACAAATATAAAAGAAATATGTAGCAGTTTTAGATATTAAAAACAGACTTTCAATCGGAGTCAAAATTTCTAATGCGTCCACTGTTGACAAGAGTAAGAGCCTTAGAAAAACAGCTCATAACATGATAAACAATGCCTTGAAAGATAATTATCATAATTTGTAAATATAATGCCATATCAACAAATATAATGTTTTATTTTATGCTTTTCAGTGAATTAAAGAATTTTCCCGGTGAAATAAAAGTGGTATTTCACTCTTAAACAATGGAATATCATTTTTATTTTTACTGATTTTTTTACGTTAGTTCCCGAACGCACATCACATAGTATTACCAAATAATATATAGTTATTTGGTTTCTTGACAGGGAATGTGAGGATATATTGCCGGTCTGGGTGTCATATTACCCGAGCCGCAGGCGAACTTTTTCAGACAAAATTAATAAGAAAACATCGATTTTTCGATTATTTCGCTTATTTAATGCCGAACGGCTTAATTCCCCTCTGAGAACCTCAGTAATTACATGTCTGACGTCATTAATTTACCTGCATGACGTCACTTCTATAGAAAATGAATGGATTATCGATTTGATATTTATTTACAAAATTTGAGAATAATCTGATCGTTTTCAACGTTAAAAACATAACACAAATATTTTCTGTAACATTTTTAGTAATCCCTAAACATACCGCTTTATAATTTACAAGATCGGCTTCAAATTATGCATTTTTCCGAAAAATCAAAACAAAATGGCGGACGACAACAAAAGGTGGGAGGCCAGAGGGGGAAATTAAGGCACGTGCGTTCATATCTACGGCCGAGCCGTAAATACGGATATACATCAACGTCAAATTATCCAATCAAATTCAAGGAAATTTCTTTGCAGTATAATAAAAACGTTTCGAAAACGGGCTCAAATTTGTATATTTGACGTCATGACGTCACGTACGGCATAAACAAACGGTTTGCCGCCATTTGTTTCAACTTTTCTGTCAAATTCACGCAATTTTTTTCAATAAAAGCATAAAATAAAACAGAAAATTTGTTTTACCAGTAAAAGATAGAAATATATTCACTCGTGAACTCCGGAATTATGTATTTCCACTCGTGGCGGCTAGACCACCCGTGAAAAAATACGAATTCCGGAGCTCACTCGATGAAATATATTTCTATCTTACACTGGTAACAAATATCCTCTATTTATTTCCACTTATAACACTATGTAGTGACCTATATCTTTTAATACCTTTAATTACTAAATTAATGTTCCAGACGTAGTATAATAGGTACACAGGATGCGATGTCTGTACATATCATTGATAAGTATTTTTCTACAATGCATGAGAAAAACTGTGTACATTTTACTAACAAATATTATTATGTTTGCTTTCATAATCCCAAATACACTTCTAATTAAGAAATACTTTTCATTTAGTAATTAATATAGCAACGTTTTATTCCAGTCGTCACTTTGAAATGCAGATACATTTGTAACATTGTAAGTTATGTCCGATATCGTACACCATACCTTGCATTATGAACTTTGTGAACAAACATAAGTACAGGTAGTTAGAGAAATGTGTTTTGTACATTTCTACTATTGTGGAATGAATTATATTTTACCTTGCTATTGAATTATGTCTGTGCTAGTAATTTTGGACAGTGGATTATTGGAAGTTTTGACTTCAAAAAAGTATGTTTAAAATGTACGAAATTGCTACATATTTTATCTTTTATTTTGACTTTTAACACTATATGTTCTTTAAGTGATACTTCAAGCTACAAGAAGAACGGGTCAGAAAAACGAATTTATTGTCTGAAAAAAAAAGGATAACACTCGTCCAGCCCATTTTTATGGTGGCTGATTTATGCCATTTCTTTTTTTTTTTGTTATTTCGCCGCGAAATTACGCCAAGCGAAAGGACGAAATAACGCCGCGTGAAAAGACGAAATAACGAAAGAACGCCACGCTAAATAACGAAAAGACGCTACTTTTGCGCGAAATAACGAAAAGTCGCAGTGCAAAAAAAACGCCAATTTAACTGTAAAAAAATGCGTTCTTTCTAGCTGCGCCTGGCGTTTTTTCGTTCTTTTGCTTGGCGTCTTTTCGTTATTTCGCTTGGCGTTTTTTCTTTATTTCGTCTTTTCGCGTGGCGTCTTTTCATTATTTCGCTTGGCGTTATTTTCTTTTCGCGTGGCGGTTTTCGTTATTTTGTCTTTTCGCGTGGCGTTTTTTTCGTTATTTCGTCTTTTCGCTTGGCATTATTTCGCGGCGAAATAACGAAAAAACAATCAGCCACCATACAATTTGGCTATTCCATTTAAAAATGCTCGTTTATCAAGTTTATAGTAATCATTGATCTACATAAGTATGTAAAGAGTATTCAACAGCCCTCAATGCACTGTCCTCGGTAAGAAAGACGACTTTAAAGTTCTCTCTAACTAATTATAGGTTAAGGGCCGTCTAGAGTCGTTAAGAGAGATTTAAGAATATTTACTCTAACTTACCTGAATGTATTTTGAGTTATAAAAAGCTTTTTGTCTTCATATTCCTCGTAAATATCCAACGCTTGCGACAAAAATCTTATCCATTTCGTAATCGCTCGAAATATCACTATAATCTGCCATTCTCAAGCGGTGTAAATGCAATGCTCAGATTTCGTTGTGTGTATAGGATATAGACCGAGTACTAGGGTTTTCTGTGGTAGAAAAACCTGGCCACGGACTTCTCGTGAAAATCCGAGAGCGCGTAGCGTTCGATAATTTTTGAGAAGTCCGTGGCCAGGTTTTTCTACCACAGAAAACCCGTAGTACGAGGTCTATATCCGACTTAAATATTATTTTTGGAGATAACGCTTAAAAACTGGTAGAGAAACATCGACTATAAAATAATTTTTGAGGTGAAATAATGAATCGATATAATCTTGTAAAAACTCGACTGCAGGCAAATAATGGATAGTATAAACACATCTGTCCGTCAATCCGTCTATAACAAAAGAAGTGTCCGTCTGTTAGCGCAAAATTTAGTGCAGAAGGAACATATCTCAGGCTAAAGGAAAATGGGTGTAAATATAATACTATAATTATATGTTTATTTTTCAGGATAAAGTTGAAGGAAGGAAACAATGGTAATAGCAAGCTCAAAGCTTCTTGTTTTAAAATGTAAAAGATTAATAAACATGGCAAGTATAACATTTTCTCAAAAGGTAAGCATACACGATTCTTTTTTAACCATGTTTTCTTTAGAAAAATCCTGGTTATTAGATCGGGGGGTGTCGTTGGGCGGACGGCTGGGCGGGCGAGCGTCAACATTTTGTTAAGTTTCTTGTTAAAGTTGCGTTTTTCTCAGTAACCGTAACTTTAAGATACAACTTTGAAACTTAACATAGTTGTCTGACATCTCAATACCAATTATCAGGACAAGTTTCATCCCTGACTGTATTTTGACAAAGTTATGCCCCTTTTTCACTTAGAAATTTTGTTCAGTTTTTGTGAAAGTTGTCTTTTTCTCAGTAACCGTTGAAGATACAACTTTGATACTTAACATAGTTGCCTGACATCTCAATACCAATTATCAAGTTTCATAATCCCTGATTTTATTTTGACTAAGTTATGCCCCTTTTTTACCTTAAAAACTTTGTTCAGTTTTTTGTGAAAGTTGTCTTTTTCTCAGTTACCATTCAAGGTATAGCTTTAAAACTTAACATAATTGTTTGACATCACAGCACCTATTATCAGGTCAAGTTTCATAAGCCCTGACTGTGTTTTGCCAAAGTTATGCCCCTTTTTGACTTAGAAGATTTTTGTTAAGTACTTTGTGAATGTTATTTGTTGATGCCAAATTGCCTGTTGACTCTTAGCTTGGTTTGTGGGTAGCTTATATCAACAGGCTCCTTAGGATTGTTACAAGATTGTCTGTGATAAAGGTCAAGGTCACTGTTGCTAAAAATAGAAATTCAGTTTCCCCTCAATTAGTTGAGTTTGCTTTTACCTATTGATGCCAAACTTGGTATATGGGTAGCTGATATCCACAGTGTCTAAGCGTACAGTTAACCGAAACGGAAGTTGCTGATCTGTACGCCGATGATCACATAGTTGCTTACAGAAAAACCTGCGACATCGAATTATTTATTGGTAAATTAACCAAATTTAATGTGCATTTGGAAAAAAATATTTCTGTGGTAAGTAAAACGTTAATTGTTAGTCCTACTGTGATCATATAGACTTAAAGGAATGGTTCGTATTTTTATAATCCATCATCGTTCCCAACTCGATCAGTGAAAATAGGAGCAAAACATTGAACAAAACGGGTCGTTTTGGGTTCAAATTTCTTTATGTAAATAGATTTTGGACCATATTTGTGTTGGTATGGGAGAAAATTCATTTTTTCAACTTGTGTACTTCGTTGACCTGAGTTTGAACGACTTAGCAACGAGAAAATGATACTTTCTTTATGTCACTGTAAATGATAAGACTGTACGCATAGTTGCAACTGTACGCGATCGTTAGTTGTTAACAGATGCCTAACATCTGTACGCATAGTTGTCAAATAGATCATTAACAATTTATGGTTCCAGTTAATGCTTTCTGATTATATCGACAGGTTATCATTTTAGCTTCAGTTAACCTTAATAATTCTTGCACGAGAACCTGAAAAATGCATATTTTTTCAACAAATTTGCTCATTCTTTTAATAATACAACTGTACAAACAAATAACTGATCTTGTCTTCTGTTTCAAAGTCAGATTTGTTTTTAAATCTCTTGTTAGCTCTTCGTGAAAGGAGGCGTGAAAAACGACTATAGTCCAACCGAGCTATATAAGTGGTAAGATCGTGTAAGATGTGTAGAGACCCGCTGTAATGTTTTCATTTCTTCTCTGAAGTGCGAACAGTAGAAGCCATATTATAGCTGGACAAATACGCGTTAGTACTTCAACCATAGTTTCTAAAGATTTCATAGAATGCTCCAATCATATTAACATAATCTCTGAAATCTACCCATGAAAGTCGGCCAAAATGAAATCCAACTCGACATTTAAATAACGACCTTAAACATGAAATTCTTAGCAGTTGCAGACGTAATTGTAGACTAACTAAACTCAGTCACGAAGTGGTGGATTTCAAAATCTGAAACCACTTAATGGAATTGTCCTGTCAAAGACCATATTGTTATCGTCTTTATGATATTGGATAATATTTGTGCATAATGTAAATTTTTGCCAACACCGGCAGGGATTTCAGCAGGTTTATACTAGGTTTTATGTAATGTTACAATCAGGGGATTTAGGATTTCTAGCAATAAGCAGTGTCTTATTTGCAAAGTGTACCAATTCGTTCATATGGTTCAACAGTAGATCAGAGTAAAAAAACCTATCAATTTATAGCTCAAAACTTGCTTGTCAGTTCAATAATGTGATCATATAAGGTTTTATTTTTTATTAATAATACATTAGATTTGGTTGATTCCTTTGATTGATTTATTTAACAAGTTCTTGCTTCATTTATGCTTTTCAGTTGATCAGTATATGATGCACTTATGATCGCAACTGTTCGTACAGTCTGACATTGAAGTACTGCAACTTTGCGTACAGTCTTGTCACTTTCGGTTGCTGCACAGAAAGACCATTTTCTCGGTGCTAATTCGTTCAAGCACCGTTCAACGCATTTTATGAGCGTTGGAAATGATTTTTCTTTCACGGGTCATCAAATATATACCTTTCCAATATATACATTATAAAATATGAGGTCACAAATGCATACTTTCTCCACTCTTTTTCCCCATTTTGTACTGATCAAGTGAGAAAAGATTACAGATTGCAACTTAACTAGCCGTTATTTCAAGACTTCAAGATCACCGTAGGACTATTAATCAACGATGTACTTATTATTAAAATAATTTCTGCAAAAAGTAGTTTAATTTGAATATATTTTACAAATAAAAAGCCGATGTCGCGTGTTTATCTATAAGCAACTATGTGATCATCGGCGTACAGATCAGCAACTTCCGTTTCAGTTAACTGTACGCTAAGACACTGATATCAAAAGGCAGCTTGGGATTGCTACCCGGGTGTCTGTGATAAAGGTCACGGTCACTGTTGCTAAAAATAGAAATTCAGCTTACCTGCAATTACCTGAGTTTGCTTTTACCTATTGATGCCAAACTTGGTATATGAGTAGCTGATATCAAAATGCAGCTTGGGATTGCCACCCAGGTGTCTCTGATCAAGGTTAAGGTCACTGTTGCTAAAAATAGAAACTCAATTTTCCCTCAATAACTTGAGTTTGCTTGGTATATTGACGCCGAACTTAGTGTTGGTATCTTATATCAAGCTGCAGCTTGAGATTGCTACCCAGGTGTCTGTGATAAAGCTCAAGGTCACTGTTGCTAAAAATAGAAATTCATTACTTGCTCAATAGCTTGAGTTTGCTTTGGCCTATTGACACCAAACTTGGTTTGTGGGTAGCCTATATCAAGACATTAAACAGGATTACTACCCAGTTGTCGGTGATAAAGGTCAAGGTCACTGTTGCTAAAAATAGAAATTCAGGTTTCTCCTTATTACTTGGGTTAGCTGTGATCTATTGACACCAAAATTTCATTGGGTAGCTTATACCAAGACGCAAACTCAGGATTGTTATTCTGAAGTCTGTGATCAAGATCAAGGTCACTGTTGCTAAAAATAGAATACAATTTCTTCATACCAGGTATTTTTGTTTACAAAAGTATAAGTATTAAATGAAAACCTGGTTTTCGGCGCGTGCGACGTTTTTTTCTTGTATAACATTCTAACGAGACAAAATATCAATTTTGTTACTTAGAAGTCGCCCTACATTCTTAGCCAATCAGAAGCTATGTATTAGTTAGAGTCCAAATAGAGAAATCTACATGAAATAGACACGGCAAAGGAGGGAGCGGTAGCGACCGACTGGGCGTGTCTATTTCATGTAGATTTCTCTATTTGGACTCTAACTGACTTAGTGTTTACGCTAGTTTTCCCAAAGTTTGTTCTATAACAATAATTTCTATAGACTGTTTCTACAAGAAATAGAAAGGAGATTTTTTTTAAAATAAAGCATAGTGATTGGTTGAAATAACTAGGGTAAACACTAAGAAAATTTAAATTCCTCTGCGATTTATCTCAATAGAACTCCTTTCTATTTTCTATTTTGCAATGAACACAATAGATCGATCTATTTTACTAAATGGTTTTAGTTTCAACTGCGCATGTGCAACTGCGCATTCTGACTTGACTCCTCCCCTTGTTACAAGTTTGAACGCGTCATGACGATTACCAAACACTTTTTTTTGGTCATGCATGCATTAAAAAAAAAACTGGTCAGAATTACAAATGCAATACGTTTAGATACCAAAGCCAACATAAATACACAAAATAAATTACAATTATAGAAAAACAAACTTTATTTCAACACAAAAATTAATATGTACTATTACCACTGGTTCAATGTGCAAAACATTTTAAAAAAATAGAGTAATCCAATATATTGTCAAATGTCAAAACAGGCAATGATTTACCAGTTAATTTAAATATCCATTACAATTCTATGCCCCCTTTCATAACAACTATTTTCTCCACACACCTTGGTACATGTACAGTTAACCATTCGTCCGTTTCCGTTAATGCCGATGTCGCCTCCGTTTCAGTTCTTGAACTCGAAACCACTTGGCATAAGCTGGGCACTTTTGGACTTCGAGGACATTCCTCTGCTTCAATTTTGATCAATTCCCGGTTTGGTTTTGAATCCAAAATATTACTTATGTCCTTTAATGTGGTAAACGACTCTCTTTGATAGGCGTTGACCGCATTACTTCTGTGGTGACTTCTCCCAGACACCGCTTTATCTGTAAACTTCTCATTATACAAGGACGTACGCAATGTAACACGCCAAGAATGATTTCTAATTCGGCGACCTTCGATATCCAAATCAGCCTCCTTGAACATGATTTTCATCATTTGTTTTAGTGTAGTTTGCGCAATGGTTCCAGCACTAAAACGCACGTTATTGTCCTATCAGTTCCACTCAATGGTTTGTGGTAAAATGGTCCCTTGTGTGGAACCAGGTTAAGATACTTGTGAAATATTTTGTAAACAGTACGTTCGTTCTCTTCTTGTTCCTAATGTGCGATAGGGTCTAAGTTTATCCGGCGTTGCTTAAGTCCTCCTTGTGCATTTTTCCTCACTCTTGGATGAAACTTTAAGTATTTAACACTGTTGACGTAATCATAACCAAACTCGTACTTATCCGCTTAGCAGTCTACGTGCTCTTGAAACCCCCTCAGTCCGAACGTTTTCCCATTATAAAAAAATACTGCGTTGCTCAAACCCATAGAAATGTGTGTCGAGCACACCCTTTTCCCACAATGCTGCCTCGTCCTCCACTGTGACTGGATCAGCTGAAGATTTTTTACGCCTATGCCCATGGCGGCCAGTTCTTTCATTTTAGCTTCCAGGGTCTTGCGGAAATCAGCAAAGGTAGCCACATCCCTTTTCAATATGTTAATGTCCTTAAATTTATCGAATCCTTTTAAATGCCTCTGAATGCTGCTACATATTTGGACCAAAGTGTCCCCGGGGTACGGTTTACCGTCCTTCCTACGGATTTCAACAACAAACCTCTGGAGCAAAAATTCAAGCATAACAAAGTCACTTATTTCTGCTACATTGAGCGGTATGGGAAAGCCTCGCTCGAGCACTGTTTCCGGCAGACCGTTGCGGTGCTTTGCCCATTCTCGCCACAAGGCCACTGCCCAACGATCCTGGTTTCTAGTCTTCCGGTTTCGCCCGTAGATCGCCCGCCGAGACTGGTGTCGAGAATCTGGGATTCTCTGAAAATTAAAACAAAAGAATCATTAGTCATGCGTTCATTCCAATATTAACTAATATTTAAATATTCCGATCGCAATAGGCAAATATACACACTAAAATATTAAACTCCCGCAAGTTAGGGAAATGGCCAAAGTAAGAAAGAGTAACATTTACCTTTTCCATCACTTTTAACAAGTTGCTGTGTAGAAATTGACATCTGTTGCGACGCAGAGTCTGTGGCTTGATCAAAAGATCCCTCTGCAAAACATTCAGCCTCAAACACCTTCATCAAGTCGCCGTCCAGCAATAGATCAAAAATAGGTTCGTCCATCTTTTCTCTTTAAAGTCTAAAAGGCGGTTGATATGACTGTGGTAAGACCACATGCAAGCACAGTCTATATTTAGTCAAAAGGGTGTTTTCTCTAGCACCATCGATTAAAACTGAACCATTAGCTATTGATGAAATATCAAATTACCCTAAATGTCTGCACAGAATGTAATCGTCCATTTCGGTGTTTTTATGCTAGTTTTCGCGCCTGCCACCACAACGTCATACGCTGTACCGAGTTGTTTGATTGACAGTTTTATGGGACGGATAACATGTCACTTTGGCAAAACAAGTTGAAGGGAGGCGGGGACTTCTAAGTCGGATAGAATCTATTAAGACGTTTCTATAGAAAATAGAAGCCTGCATTCGCTGCGCCCGTGTCGGCTTCTTTTTTCTATAGAAACGTCTTAATAGACTCTATCATATACTTTTTGACAAGATAAAACAGGAAATTGATCAAATTTTAACACTGTAAAAACAATACTGTATATTAACACTAGGTTGTAAAAACATCTGCGCGATATTATTGGGAGGCTATACAGCTTTTGTCTATCGGTAATTAAATAAACCAAGAGGCGTCCGTCTGTTGATACAAATATTAGCGCAATAATAATGTATGTTATTAAAATTAAATGGTATAATGAAGAACGTGAGATTATCATTCTGAATGGCTCTAAATTAAATATATAGTTACCAAATATATCAGTTGGTCGTGTTTGAAAGGAATAACCTATTATATGGAAAGATAACGCTTTAAACCTTTTAAATTATTTTTGGGTAAAAGAATGAATCGATTTTATCTAGTAAAAACTCGACTGCAGGCAAATAATGGATAGTATAAACACATCTGTCTATAACAAAAGAAGTGTCCGTCTGTTAGCGCAAAGATTAGTGCAGAAAGAACATATACTGAACCAAAAAAGAAACTTTCGCAAAGTATGTGCCAGTTGTTCAGACCCATAACGTAATAACGACGTTACAACAGGATAATGCCACATCCCATGTAGCTCGTGTCAATATACAGTATTTACAAAATCATAACGTTGATTTCATCGACGACTGGCCCTCAAAAAGTCCGGATTTGAATCCAATTGAACATCTTTGGGGATAATCTGGATAGACGCGTACGTCGACGTCCGAACCCTCCAAACAACGTCAACGACCTTCGAGAAGCATTGCTTGAAGAATGGAATAATATTCCACAGGCTAACATTAAGAAACTTGTGCTCTCAATGCGACGTCGCTGTCAGGCAGTCAGCATCGCACACGGCGGTCACACACGCTACTGATTGTTAACTTTAGAAACGACCCCTACCTTATTTTAATTTAAAATTAAACAATCAATCTGATCCTTTCCTCCAAAATGACGATTTTAAAAGAACCACAATACATTATTTTACAAAAATGTAAGCTTTCAGCCAAAAGGATTGAAACTGTACTAACATATCTACAATTAAACTTGGCGAAAGTTTCTTTTTTTGGTTCAATATATGTAAAGGAAAATGGATGTAAATGTAATACAATAATTATATGTTGTTTTTTTTTTTCTGGATAAAGTTAAAGGAAGGAAACAAGGGAAATAGTGAGCTCAAAATTTCTTGTTTTGAGATGAATGAAATTAATAGACAAGGTAAGTATAACATTTTCTTAAAAAAGTAAGTATACACGATTCGTTTTATAACATTCTAATATTGATAAATTACTAACGAGAGACAAAGAACAATTGTGTTATCTATTTGACAATAAAATAAAACAGGAAAATGATCAAAGTTTAAAATTGTAAAAACAAGTATAGGATATCAACCGAGTACGTGGTGTTTCTGTGTAGGAAATACCTGGTCACGAGTTTCTTGTGACACCGAGAGCGTGAAGCGCTCGAGGTGTTTCATGAAGCTCCTGGCCAGGTATTTTCTACACAGAAACACCGATGTGCGAGGTTGATAACCGACTTACACACCTTAAACATAACAACAAATATTTGTCAAATCAGTCATTAATCAGGTTATAACTGACATACACCAGATGACATGTACAAACATATTATTGGTTCTTAGCAAACTTTGAGTAGTATATATAAACAAGAGGGCCATGATGGCCCTATATCGCTCACCTGAGTACAAAAGTACTCTCAGCTTGTGGTTTCAGACAAGAAGATTTTTAAAGTTTTTCCTATACAAGTCTATATAAAATGAAGTGACCCCTGGGGCGGGGCCAATTTTGACCCCAGGGAAATAATTTGAACAATCTTTGTAGAGTTCCACTAGAGGGTGCTAAATGCCAAATATCTAAGCTCTAGGCCTTGTGGTTTCAGACAAGAAGATTTTTTAAGTTTTTCCTATATAAGTCTATGCAAAATGAATTGACCCCTGGGGCGGGGCCAATTTTGACCCCAGGGAAAAAATTTGAAAAAACTTTATAGAGTTCCACTAGAGGATGCTAAATGCCAAATATCTAAGCTCTAGGCCTTGGGGTTTCAGACAAGAAGATTTTTAAAGTTTTTCCTATATAAGTCTATGTCAAATGAAGTGACCCCTGGGGTGGGACCAATTTTGACCCCAGGGAAATAATTTGAACAATCTTTGTAGAGTTACACTAGAGGGTGATAAATGCCAAATATCTAAGCTCTAGGCCTTGTGGTTTCAGACATGAAGATTTTTTAAGTTTATCCTATATAAGTCTATGCAAAATGAAGTGACCCCTGGGGCGGGGCCAATTTTGACCCCAGGGAAATAATTTGAACAAACTTTGTAGAGTTCCACTAGAGGATGCTCAATGCCAAATATCTAAGCTCTAGGCCTTGTGGTTTCAGACAAGAAGATTTTTATAGTTTTTCCTATATAAGTCTATGTAAAATCAAGTGACCCCTGGGGCGGGGCCAATTTTGACCCCAGGGCTATAATTTGAACAATCTTGGTAGAGGACCACTAGGTGATGCTACACAGCAAATATCAATGTTCTAGGCCTTACGGTTTCAGAGGAAGATTTTTTAAAATTTCATGTTCAAAATCTACTTTTAACCTCTGTGACCTAGATAGGCAATGGACTGGAACCATTTGAACAATTTTGGTAAAGCTTCATGCAGGTAACATTCCTGCCAAGTTTCAGCAAGATTGGCCCAGGAGTTCAGGAGAAGAAGTCGTTTGAAGAAAAAGTTGACGACGCACGCACGGACGGACGGACGACGGACGACGGACATCAGGCGATCACAAAAGCTCACCATGAGCACTTCGTGCTCAGGTGAGCTAAAAAGGCCATGTGTCAGATTTCAAGTTTTCTCCTCTGTCAAGCGATGAAAATAAGGCGGACACACAAGTGCAAAAAATTTAACAAGAAAAAATGTGTTTTACAACTTCGAATTCACTTCAATATATACATGATGTTTGAATAAGACTAAACAATATTTGAAAAGGAGCTTAAAATCTCGGCTTTTTTTTCCATAAATTGGATTATTGTTTTAAATGTATATGCATTATTCTACGATTTATACTTATTGAAACCTAACTATACATAATGAGAATAAGCTACTCAAAGAAATGCATGTTTAACCAACTTTTTTGATAAATATATATGGTACGGTAAATGCTATCTAAATTGGGTTATAAAAGGGTGTGTTTCAAAATAATGAAGACATTCCTTCTTTTTTCATATAATGTGAACGCAATAGGACATAAGAATAAAATTTTACATTAAAAAGTTGTGTTTTCATGTTGCTAAATTTAATGCAAAGTTTCAACTTGATTGTGATGTTCGTTCAAAAGTTATAGCTACAAAACAGGTAAAAAATGTCCCGAGTGTAACACTTTTAGCGTGACATTTATTTTTTTAGTGTTTTTTTTTTGTATTCTGTTTCGTTCACTTTTGGTCTTAGTAGTTCAAGTTGATTTTTTTATTGAAATGTTAAACTGTTACCTTGAATATTCAGTGTATTTTGTACAAATATAATAATCGTAAGTCATAATTTGATGTCATTTTATAAGAGCACCTGTACAGAAAATGTTTTTTAAAAAAACGGAAAAGTTTAATTTATGCTGGTGCTGTACAGATTCTTAAACAGTAAATAAAGTTTTATATTTAGATCAATTCATGTGTCTACTTTATACGGGAAAATATGATTTAAGTAAAAACTTATTGTTCAAAAAAATATCCCTGTATAACTGAAGCTGATCGGAAATGTCCCGAGTGTAACATTTTGTCATTTCATATGAATGAAAACACATTCTTTGCAAATTATGTGATTTTCTTGTATTGTTCAAACTCACAGATTATAAGTAGTACAACAGAAACAAAAATTGTCATGTAGAACAGCTATTATTTTGTCTACATGGTCAAATGTGTTGTCCCGAGTGTAACACCTGTTTCAACTACTTTAAATCAGACATGTAACTTACTGAATAACTGTCCTGAGCGCTTTTTATTTACGGTTTTATTACAAGTATTAATTGTATTAATACTTGTATTATTGATACAGTGGAATTGAACATGTTTTTGTTTGTAAAATCAATTAATATTCGAGAAAACAGCATCATTCAGATATAAAAAGCGGTATCTTTCAATATTTTGAGGATAACTAAAAAGCTCCAACTTGAATTCATTAACGACAGTTTCCAAAATGAAAGTAGTGCGAAATTTATTTATATTAGTGATATTTTATCTAAATCGTACTACCTTCAAAAGTAGTAGTGTAAAATGTTACACTCGGGACACAAAATATTAATTATGCATTCATTGAACAAATTTGATTAATTTCACAGGAACTAAAGACAGAAACATTTACATACATAAAATGCCACAATCAGTGGAACAGCACAGTAATTTACAACAAATTCATAAGCACAAAACACAAATTTTGAATGTAAAATTTTATTATGGCGGCATATAGGCTGAGCTTTCACATTATATGAAAAAGAAGGAAGTTATACATGCACCTATCCATAACATCTACCCCTCACTTTAAAAAATAATCTGTCTTTTCTTGTTTGTCTTTCCAAACACACAACACTAGAAATATTTTAGGATCAGGGGTACCCCCCACCCCCACTTTTTTTTATTTGTTGTTTTTTCTTGATAAGGTAAATAACGCTATAGCGCAAGGGAAAACAAATAATCTGTGACACATACTTTGATAAGAAGTGTCAGATGGTTAAGGGGGACGGGGTCACAGGAGGGTTCTAGGTGGGTACTTACAAAAACACACACACATACCCAAACTTAATTTTTCATGTTATTCAAACCAACAAACTATTTGGGTTGTTTGGGGAGGATGAGCGGTAATATATGGTATTCAGGCATTTATTCACCGTCTATGCTCTCTTCAACCGTTTTTCTTTTACTTTTTGGAATATTTCTTTCAAAACTCCAATTAAACTTTGAGGCGGTGGGATTAGAAACTTTCCGGGTTAACCTCCCCTTCCCTAAATTTTTAATTATTATTTTTGTTTTATTTATTTTTGAGGCTAAAGCAAAAGTTATAAAACAACATACCACTTACATACTTTTAAAGGAAGTGTCGAGGGGTGTAGAACTGACAAGCGTTGGAATTAAACAAGCCCGTGCATATTTAGACTAAAGATACCAGTAGTGTATTGAGAAATTGCAGCTAAATCACACAATGCACACCTGTCTTAAGCAGGGCCATTACAAGTAGAGTTTGTGCCAGTTTGTTTGAATGAAACAGAAAACACAAGTACACGATTTCTTATAAATCCAACTATAAATGGATCAAACTTACTACACATTTTTCCATTATAGTAAATTTTGTTCATATTTATGCTTCTTGTTGAAGTTGATTTAAATTGTTATATAACAGTTTTCATTTAATGGTATAATGAATGTGTCCCGAGTGTAACACTTTCTGTGGCTATAACAATAACTCATATTTTATAAAACATATGTTTAGACATGTTTTAAATAGTTTGTACGCTATGTACAGAAATAGCAAAACACAGTCTTACATTATTTTTGTGTAACGTATGTTCGATTCAAAACATTGCAGTTTAATTTATTATCATTTATGTAAAGTTTCTCGAAAATTTATTATCTATAATATAACTAAAATATTCCATAAAAGCAAATTTATTTGTATTTCATAACGCAAACAAGGAATATATTTTAATACCATGTTTTAAATGTCTTTATAGTATACATAAATAAATATGTCCCGAGTGTAACAGTAACTGTGAAAAATATATCAGTTTTTATGGCATTAATAAGTCGCCCAAAATTACTTTAAAACTTAAAAGAATTGGTGTAGTTTCTCATAAACATCTATATTTTGATAACTTATGGGTTTTGAACATGCATCTGCACTAACATTTACATAATGAAAACTTTTTGAGGTACAGTTTGCAAAAATAAAACGAAAAACATACATAATATGTATTTTTTCCTCAAAAAATTGTAGTAAGATATTATTTCTTGTGTTAAAAAAAGTATTTTTTATTTTTAACTGTTAAAACAATTCACAAAATTTAATATTTGTTATAAACCTATTAGTTTAGTAAATATGAGAGTAAAAAGTTTAAAGCTTGTTTCAGAAAAATTTGAATTGATTGGAACAAAATGTTTAAAAGTTTAAAAAAATCTGTATTCATATACTGTATAAGTACTAATATTGGCGGCGGTTAAATTTTGGCGATATTGGCGGTCAGGGTCAGTTGCGCCAATATAAAACACCACCAATATAAATGCCCGTCAATTTAAAACACCGCCAATTTAATATCTGGAAGGTAGATTACTATGAAACACTATTAGATATTATGTCGCAGTTCCCCTCCTTGATGAAGAAAGGTTGTTGCATGTTTCTAAATTATGTATATTCTTTGAAATCTGAATAAAAACTTAAACAACACGAAACAAGAGTACATGAATGTGTTATTTTATTCTTTAGATATAGCCAGAAGGAGTGTTATTTGGCGCGTGTCGTCCATTCCTTTCGGCAGCACTTGTTTTGAACTTGAAAAAAAGCATTTTAGAGTTACAGTTGTTATACATGTAGTAAATTAAATAGAGTTTTTTCAATCACATTGAAACCCGCTTCAAAATAATTAAATAATATTAAACCGAACAATTAGGTAAACATATGACGAATCAACAAAAGGAATATACTAGTAATCGGAGTATCAAACACAGCAATTAAGTACTGTATTAGGTAGCTGCGATAATGTTTTCACACTTAAAATTTAACAATAGAATAACTGCGACGTTTACCTTTCTTCTCCATTGTCCAATGTCGCCATTTTTCATCAAGGGTTTTATTTTGGCGGTTTTGCTTGTAAGCGCCAATATATGACCCCGCCAATATAAAACACTTTAAGGGATTGCCACACTCCTCCCATCTTTGTTCATCGATAAAAAGAAAATTATCAAAATCTCAATAATGGCAAAATGCCGTTCAATGAAACTTTGCACAAATGAATGTTACTAATGTATCTTTATTTTGCATACAGTAAGATACGTTAGAAAAGTAAAGAAAAAAGCTAGACCTAAAAATTCCTTAAAATTCCATTTACATAAATTCACAAAAACTAAGCGATACAAAACATAATTTTAAATTCCCACGTGAGCGCAATGATACTGACAAGAAAATGTTGTGTAGTTTGTAAAAAATTGTCAACTACTATAAGAGAAATCAGTGATTGTCATCCGTTTACGCGACCAGGAAGCGTCCACAAACTTGAAGGTCAAACACACTTTTACTAATATCTCGTAAAGTTTACATATGTAAGTCACGAGGACACAATAAATTGTTGTCAGTATCATATAACTAATGTGGGCATTTAAAATGATGTTTTGTGTTGTTTAGTTTTTGTGAATTTATGTAAATAGAAGTTTAGGGATTTTTTTGATCTCGCTATTTTTCTTTACTCTTCTAACGTGTCTTAACATCTGCAAAATAAAGATACATTAATAACATACATTTGTGCAAAGTTTCGTTTAACGGCATTTTGCCGTTATTGAGATTTTGATAATTTTCTTTTTATCGATGAACAAAGTTGGGAGGAGTGTGGCAATCCCTTAAAACACGCCAAAATTTGACACCGCCAATATAAAGCGTTATACAGTAATTTAACCCTTGGTGATTTTTCAAAATTCAATATATTACTTTTCTATTTCGAATGAAATTTTGAACAAATATATAATTATAAATTTTACCCCCTTTGTCAAGCTTTGTCTTCATTATTTTGAAACCCACCCAAAAAGAAAATAATATAAAATGAAGTGGTGTTTTATTTTTACTTCATTTGTTCTAGTGCTTAAAATGTAAAAAATGTTGTGCATCTTTTTTGTATTATTTTACTTTTAAATTTACGCACGAGACTAGGTTGTTCTATGCACGTGGACGGGTAATTCTTTTCGGAGAACAACCCGTCCACGTGCATGGAACAACTTGGTCTCGTGAATTCTTTTGTTATCGCAGGTAATTCTCAAAATTATCAACCTACGACAAACAAAAGCGCCGGTGTGTAATACTGTTTATTAACACTAGGTTGTAAAAACATCTGCGAGATATTATTGGGAGGCTATACAACTTTTGTCTATCGGTGAATAAATAATCTGTTGATACAAATATTAACGCATGCATGACATATCTTATTAAAATTAGATAGTATAATGAGGTACGTGAGATTATCATTTTGAGTGACTAAGTTTAAAATATAATTAATATAGAATAACATACAATAGTATTACGGATTAAACAACATACACATTTGACAACGTAATGAACTGAGAAATATGGCGTATATGGTAATCTATACAAATAAAGGGAAGTTACAATATAATAAACTGAGGATTAACAACGAGTAGTAGAAACATGTCTTTACAATAAAGGGTTTATGTAACTTTTGTTTATAGAACCGGGAAAACACATGTAATATTTTAGGTGATATTAACAATTATGATCTCTCCAAAGGAAAAAGTAAGTAGCATTTAAGGTAAGAAGTCGCACTTATAATACTTATAGTGATTAGAAAATATGATAACAAGTAGAAATTATTTAAGAAAAACAAAACTTTAAATTGAATTCTAACTTCATATTCATAGTCCTGTAAACGGTCCATATCCAGTCAATATTCGATTATCAATTAAACATTCTTATGCTCAGATAAGGATAACTGTGAATCACCTAATAGTGAGAAACGGTTCTGACTGTCTACATTGTTGTCTTCTTCAAACGTAGCTACTCTCACATTATTTCTAGGGATGACTTTATTGAAGCTGTCTTGCCAATCATCTTCCTCATCTTCCTTTGTGTCTTAGACATCAACCTCCGTCTCCGACATATCTCCACCCTCTCCTTCAGAAGATTTCTCCTCCTCGTCTCTAATATCATCTGTCTGGGTGCTCGGTGACGTCTCACTCTTATCCTCGGCTGGGGGGGGGGGGTTCTGTTGACGTCAGACTTTTCCTCGGCAACCGGAGCCATCGCTGGAATGCTTTCTGCAACTTTAGCATAAGTTAGAGTGCAATTTTTTCTAATGTGACCAACTTTTAGACATTTCAAACATAGAGGTGGACGGCCACCACCAGTGATTAGACACTGGTTGCCGTCTTCAAAATTGATCAAGTAGGCAATCTGCGTCCTCTGAATCTCGCTTACTTCTATCTTGACAATCCAAACTCCGGTTTTGACCCGAGTTCGGTTGTCTCCATAGAAATGCACAACATCTTCAATCTCAAGAACAGATCCATAGTCTGCCAAAGTCATTTTTACGAAGTTGTTGTTAACATAGTTTGGCAGCCAGTGGACACGAATATGCACCACTTGCTTTTCTAATGAGGTGACGTAATATCTCTTGTTATTAAAGGTACGAAATGGCACTTGCCTTGCTCTTTTCACGTCGTCCATGTTTCTCAGAACGATGTTCACACCGTCAACCCTAGGTTTCGGTGGCTGAATGAACTCCACGGTATGGGCTGCAGTTCCCGTTTCCCTAAAGAAGTTGATTGCCTCGTTCGATGACGATCTGTTGAACTGGGCAGAAACTTTTATGCTACGTCTCATCACATAACATCCTCGTCCATGTAACCTCGTCCAATGGGCGGAGCATTCACAACAACAGGCATAATGACGATAATCGACTTGTTTAGTACTCGAAACAATGAAAAATCACGGTTTTCCTGGAGAAACCACCTTGTTGATCATGGTTTTCCCGACGGTCGGTAGCGGCGACCCGTCTTTTCAGGAAAGCGCGGGACCAGTCTTAGACCAGTCTTATGTTAACTATCTCCTCACTCGGGACATGCAACATAGATCGTCCGTTTGTCTTGAACTTGAGGTTATCTGATCAGTTCGCGGGTTTAAACGTACTACAATCGTTTTCTTGCAAAATAAAACTCGTTATAAAATCAACGGTTACATATCCTCTAAAATCATGACCTGTTCTTTTCGTCTGCCTGTTCTTGTGCTTAAGAGTGTGGAACAATAAGATATATATCAAAATAATAAAAAAAGTAAGAAACACCAACATAAAGAAATACATACATAGATAACTAATTGAAACAAGAGGGCCAATTGGCCCTAAATCGCTCACCTGTCAAACTTGACCTAGATATCATTGAGATAAACATTCTGACCAAGTTTGAAGAAGATTGGACCAAAATTAAGACCGCTACAGTGCAGACAAGATTTTTATATAATTTGACCTAGTGACCTAGATTTCAAGGTCACATAACCCAGTTTCAAACTTGACCTAGATATCATCGAAATATACTTTCTGACCAAGCTTGAAGAAGATCCAACCAAAATTAAGACCTCTAGAGTGCAGACAAGCTTTTTCCTTAATTTGACCTACTGACCCGGTTTTCCCAGGCAATTTCTCCTCCCAAGTAGTAATCCGTTGCTCAACAGACCAATGGTTGAGCGCTGTTCAGCAAGCTCTGTTGCTCAACAGACCAATCATTGAGCCCCGTTGAGCAGCAGCTTTCCTCAACAGACCAATCAGAAGGAAGCCTTATCTCTTAAAAACATTCCAACGCCATATTGGATTGAATCGAGGATTTTCGTCTCCTTTTAGTGGCTATTATACAGTAAATTTAAGGAATAAGGCTTAAACTTTTATAGATTTGGATAGAGTTTGTGAAGCGTGATCCGCTGCTAGCGGGAATTTTTATAGATTTAAAGCATTGACTGAGAAATCCACCTCCAAACATTTGCCGTTATCCGTTAAAAACACGGTAAATTTTGCCGACTTTGTACCCTATAAAATGTGGTATTGTGAGTTTAAAATCTTTAAATTGGACGTTTTTCATGTCAGGTAATCATTTCAGACCCATCACTGACCAAATGTCCCTTTACAATGTCTGCAACATACCGTAGACCATTTTGCACTCGTGAAAACCGGTGAAGGTTTATTTGCTGTTTGTTGCCAATGTAAGCATCCGTCTATTTTAGCAAGTCATAGTTTGAATCATTCTCAATCGATTATGCCCACCTGCTATGATTATTTGTGTCTCTCAGAAAAATAAACACTTCACATATAGGTCACAGGGTAGCAGGACATCTCGACCCCTAACCATTTCGACCCCTAATCATTTTTTGAGACATGCGACCCCTTGCCATCTCGACCCCTGCGTTGAAGACACTTCGTCACCAACTCGTTGGACACTTCGACCCCTTGTTTTAAAAACTATAATAATATGTAAACATTTAGCATTTCCATGTAAAAGCCCCTTGAAGAAGGGGGGTTTATCCCCCTGAAACGTTGGGGAAAAATATTTGTGTTTTAGTGAACAGTCTTCATATTGTGTTTCTTGACAACTTTTTTATAATAATATGTTCAATTATTTTTATTTTGATAATAATTATGAAATAAATAATTGAAAAATAGTTTTATTTTGATAACTATTGTGCTAATTAATGTGTGTTGGTAGTTAAAACACACTTCAAAATGATATTTCACATAGTGATTAGACTGACTGAGCAATGCGTTACAAAAGTATTGTGTGATGCTGAATGATAAATCCATAAAAGACAGCGGTTCTTTGATATGTTATTATCATATCTTACAGTTTGTTTTACATACAATGTGAGTATATTCTCAATTTCAGTATAAAATAACGAAACATTTGTTTTTAAAATTATTTCTAAAAATATCTGATAAGAAATTATATATTAACTTCTTCTATATTATATATTGGATATGAAATGAAAATAGTGTGTTTAGACTAGTTTATAGATTGATAAATAAAGGGCAAAATTGAAAGTGTTAGTTATTTTAAGTAAAATCGTATTTGTTTGTGTTAAATTGATAATGTCTGAATTGTGTATAGAGTGTCGTGTGAACCTGTGCGTGAAAGACAACATGGAATCTCATGTGGCGTATGTGATGTATGGCAGCATAGAACCTGCAACACCGGTGAGTTACATATTTTAAAAGACAACTGTTACAGTTAAAAGTTATACCCTCTTGGCATATATCTCTCTATATTCGGCCGTTACTTTTAAGCCAACAACATGTTGCAGAAAAAGCAAACAAGAAAAGCTCACTATATTATGAACAAGAGGTCCATGATGGCCCTGAATCGCTCACCTGAGTATGAAACTCAAGTTATTAACCAGAAACTGAATTTTTATTTTTAGCAACAGTGACCTTGACCTTGATCACAGACAAGTGGGTAGCAATCCCAATTTGTCTCTTGTTATAAGCTACCCATATACCAAGTTTGGAGTCAATATGCCAAAGCAAACTCAAGTTATTAAGTGGAAACTGAATTTCTATTTTTAGCAACTGTGACCTTAACCTTGATCAGAGACACCTGGGTAGCAATCCCAAGCTGCCGTTTGATATAAGATACTCATACACCAAGTGTGGAGTCAAAAAACCAAAGCAAACTCAAGTTATCAAGTGGAAACTGAATTTCTATTTTTAGCAACAGTGACCTTGACCTTGATCACAGACACTTAAGTAGCTTTCCCAAGTTGCCTCTTAATTTAAGCTATCCATATACCAAGTTTGGAGTCAATAGGCCAAAGCAATCTCAAGTAATTAAGTAGAAACTGAATTTCTATTTTTAGTAACAGTGACCTTGACCTTAATCACAGACACCTGGGTAGCAACCACAAGCTGCCTCTAGATATAAGCTATCCATATACCAAGTTTGGAGTCAATAGGCCAAAGCAATCTCAAGTAATTAAGTAGAAACTGCATTTCTATTTTTAGTAACAGTGACCTTGACCTTAATCACAGACACCTGGGTAGCAACCCTAAGCTGCCGTTTGATATAAGCTACCCATACATCAAGTTTGGAGTCAATATGCCAAAGCAAACTCAAGTTATTAAGCAGAAACTGAATTTCTATTTTTAGCAACAGTGACCTTGACCTTGATCACAGACATCTGGGTAGCAACCCCAAGCTGCCTTTTGATATAAGCTACCCATCACCAAGTTTGGAGTCAATAGGCCTAAGCAAACTCAAGTAATTGAGCAAAGATCGAATTTCTATTTTTAGCAACAGTGACCTTGACCTTGATCACAGACACCTGGGTAGCAACCCCAAGCTGCCTTTTGATATAAGCTACCCATACACCAAGTTTGGAGTCAATAGGCCTAAGCAAACTCAAGTAATTGAGCAAAGATCGAATTTCTATTTTTAGCAACATTGACCTTGACCTTGATCACAGACACCTGGGTAGCAACCTCAAGCTGCCTTTTGATATAAGCTACCCTTACACCAAGTTTGGAGTCAATAGGCCTAAGCAAACTTAAGTAATTGAGCAAAGACTGAATTTCTATTATTAGCAACAGTGACCTTGACCTTGATCACAGACACCTGGGTAGCAACCCCAAGCTGCCGTTTGATATAAGCTACCCATACACCAAGTTTGGAGTCAATAACCCTAAGCAAACTCAAGTAATTGAGCAAAGACTGAATTTCTATTTTTAGCAGCAGTGACCTTGACCCTGTGGTCATGATTTGAACAATTTTTGTAGACATCAGTGCCAGGATGCTTCAGGACAAATTTGGTTAAAATCCATCAAGTGGTTTCAGAGGAGATGTTGTTTAAAGGAAATTGTTGACGGACGACGGACGCCGGACGACGGACGCCGGACAAAGACGGGTCACCACAGCTCACCATGAGCCTATGGCTCAGGTGAGATAAAAACAGTTAACTTTCATAACAATATGTTCTACTATTTTATGGATAAGAGATTTCGGGATTTGGAAAACGTAAAAACGGTACAACAGAAATTGTTCACGTATATCTCTAAGTTGAAAATCATATTGTACGTTCATAAAATTCTGATCAGTTGAACCTTCTCCAGCGGTCAAGGAAATGTTATCTTGATGGAACCTTCCGGGTCGTCAACAAGCCGTTTAGCCAGTTGTGGACCATACATGCTTTTATTCGACAGGGCGACGTCATGAAGCAGGTGCCACTGCTATTTGTTATGTCACGACGTCGCAAGCAGGATTACGTTGCTGTAAGTTCTAAACAAATGAAAGGTTATAATTATATATTAAACTTCGAAATACCAGAAAACCAATGAAAAAGCATTACAAAGAGCAAATTCATTTGAAACTGTGGTAATACATATATAAAAATCGTAAAAAAGTAATATTTTGTAACTAACCAATAAATAACATACCTTTTTCTTGGTTATTTTAGGTCCTACGAGAGATAATCGACATCCTGGAAGAAGCTCCAGTTGTCGAGAGCTTTTCTATGGACTTCGAATTTGGTAAGTATAAAAAAGTCTTTATCATCATTTTGAATATAAAAAACAACACAATTGACACCTGTTCAAACTGAAGAAAGTGAATACAATTAGTTATAAATTATAACTGACTAAATATGTCTCATTGAAATAAAATACCAGACGGAGACACTTGGATTTAGATGTATTTGTTTAATTGCAGGTCTTTGGCAGGCACTTCGGGAGGTGTTTCCGGGAACGAGCCTGAAAGGTTGTGTTTTCCACTGGGCCTAGGCCGTGCAGAGAAAAGTCCTGGAAGTAGGGCTGCAGGCCACCTACCAGCAGAGGGAGGGAACCCATTTGATCATCCGAAAGCCTCTTGCCCTGCCTTTCCTGCCGTGGAGAGATATTCCGAGGGCTTTTCAGCGCCTTCGGGATCGTGTAGAAGGGACATCTCAGCCACTGCAGGAAGTGTTCGACTACGTGCATGGTCAGTGGATTAACAGTTCATTGTGGTCTACTGACGAGCGGTCGGTCTACCGACAGCCGGTGAGAACTAACAACGACACCGAAGGTGCGTAAAATATATCCGATTAAACATGCAATACAAATTCAGCTATAATTTGTTATTACATCTGTTGTTTCTTGGGGTATGTAAAAGTTAGTGCGATTCTTTTCATTTTCCTTTTTATATAATTTCTAATTGCTGTTTCGTAGACATGCGCTGTAATATATCTTTTTTTTTATTTTTAGGATGGCATAAGAGACTAAACCACAAGGCAGGGCGTGGATCCCTGCAATTTTATGTCCTTTTAGGTTTATTACTCTAGGAGGCTAAGCTTGTCACCATTCACCTTCAGCTAGTGTCGGAGCAGGCTGTCGGTAGACACCGCCGGGAAGCTTACATCGCCGTGGACGGGAGGATAGGTGATTTGTGGGACCAGTACGACGACCATGACAAAGTTTGCGAGGATTTCTTGAACGAAGTTGGATATATTTATAGTGTAAATGAACTTTAAGCGTGTATACTCTGTCGATGTGGACTATGAATACAGTTGTGCTGTTGTTTGTAAATATTTGTTGAGTTTATTTTTTTACATATATATTACTTTGCACTGTAAAAGCACCTTCTTGAGGTTTTACTATGATTTAATTAGATACAAAATGTATCTATTAATTCTTATATGTTTGTTATTGTTATATCGTTATTTGTTATAATGCATTTAATGTTGTATACGTATTTGTCTTCTTTTTTTTTGATGAATAAAATTCTGTTCAAATCCTAGAAGAGTTCTTTTTTTACAAACTATGTCAAAAAACCAATATAACATGCAAAATAAAATGTTTCCCGGATTTATAAAATAAGGGGTCGAGATGTCCACAAAAAATAAGGGGTCGAGGTGTCTGAGGAGCCGAAATGGCAGGGGTCGAGATTCTTAGGGGTCGAAAAGGTAAGGGGTCGAAGTGGTTAGGGTCGAAGTGTCCGACAGCCGGTCACAGTCCAGTTTTTTGTTTACATTTTTAATTTAGCTCAAATCTTGGTTCTGTGCAGGAAAAATCCAAAGCTATAATCATGACCGTATTTAATGTGTAAAGCATCAGTTTCAGCAATAATTTGCTGTTCAAAAGTATAAAATTCCATAGATATTTATTCATACAAAAGTAGAAATCTAGACTAGAAATCAAATTACTTAATTAGAATTGTTATAATTCTGTGTTAATGTATGTTTGTTTATCTTCACATATCGAGTGCCAGTTATGGGTGTAAGTGGACACAAGTGCCACACGTGGCAAGAAGGTTTCGGAAAAATCAAACCTTACAAGGCACATGAAGACACACTCAGAACGAACAGTTACATGAGATATATGTAACAAGATATTTCTGCTTCAACAAAATCTGGATCGTCACAAAAAGATTCACACATATCCCAGCATTCCTTTGTACAAGCCAAATGAAGCCAGGCTGAAGAGTACACCAGAGGCCGACCGATATGCAAAAGAAGCATCGAGCTTTAAACCAGATAAGGTGTGGTTGGATGTCGAAACTGCTGAGAGCAAGGCCAGGAAGCTGGGTGGCGAGCAGTGGCGAGCCTGCCTAGTATTGACATGGGGGATGTATGCAGGGAAGACCTTCAAGTGGCTCCTAGAGAATGACATTGGCTGGGTAGTATGGATTCTGTCTGAGATCATCATTAAAGGAGATGCCAACCTATTGATGAATCCACCTGTTCAAATCCACAGAGGCAGTTGACACTCATTGGGCACAAGCAAGCAGGCATCTTAGCTGTATGGAGGTAAATACAGCCTTCCTTTAGAGAGACCTATAAGTTATAAAATAATTTATCATCATACACCAGCCGTTACATTGATTTGCACTTGGAACATTGTGAACTGAGTGTCAACAAGGATACGCATCATTAAAATCAGTTTCTTTTAATCTTACATTAACTTACAAGTTTGACTGTTAAACGCTTATATGTGTTTAAATGCTTATGAAACTTTCAGGACCCACCTGGTATCAATCTGTATGTAGCAACAAAGACAGTGACAATCAATGGTGTTCAGCTCAACAAGACCGCTGTCGCAGAGGAAGCAATGCACTGGAAGGACTTCATGCTAACTTGAACAATGCCATACCCTCACAGAGGTGTGCCATCATACCATTCCAGGTAAGTTGTTTAACACCTGTGTGAAGTACAAAACTCCACAACACTAACAGTGTTTTGGTAGTCAGTTTGAAAGGTTTTGTGAAAAAAGGCACTATGTTTAACTCTACGCAAAAAGCTACCTGTCTTCAAAAGTAGACCATTTGTCAACTTTGTGCTGCTGCTTGCATTGTATTATATTAAATCATTATTTCTTGTTAAAGCTCTGTTATTACTTCTTTGGATAAACAACAATATTTTGTAACAATGTCTTTTACAGGTGTACCTAGTATCATTTTTTTTGTACAGTGGAACACAAGGATGGAGTCTATGCGGGTTGCTGGTGGTCGGGGTCGGCTCACATCGTCTGTAGATCCACGGCAGATCCAGCGACTGAACAAGCATGCTGAGATCCTCTTCGGGAAGGACCATCTGTATGAACCCAACTTCATGGCTCCAATGGCCTATCCTGACCAGTACCAGGACCCTGAAGAAGAGCTGTTAGGTGTTGAGTATGCCCAGTGCCAATCCACAGCCTTTACATCCAGGGACTATTATATCCGACAGAGTAGGTGTTAACAACGGCCAGACTTAAAGTTTTAATTAATTTGTAAAGATAAAAAAGTTGATAAGAATGGACTATTGCAGCCGTTCTCAGCTTTGTAAAAAATGTTATTAGTGTTGGAAATTGTGTTAGTCAACTCTAGGAAGCAGATAAGGTGACCTTGTATGTTTGTTTTAGGATAATGGCACAATGTCCTTGTTCATTTTTACATGCAAGCAATAGTAGATGTCATTTGTTTGTTCTGTTAAAAATAGATTGCTTTACTGTTCCAGTTGAAGATAAACAGGCTGAAGAAGACTCAGATGAAGAAGGGGAAGAGCTTGAAGAAGACGAAGGTGTGCAGCTTGATTCTGAGTCAGATGACCCTTCTGATAATATTAACCAAGACTTCGCAGCTCTTACTTCATCAGAGCAGATCACAGAACATGAGAGTCCAGCTTTGCAAGATGTCCTCATGTCTAGCCAGAATCTTCACCTTCCAGACTTTGAAGAAGTTGAAAATTTGGCACTTATACTGCTGAAACTTGCTGATCAAACTGACAAGCACTTAGTGCCAGCAGACACTCGACAAAAGATAGTGGCTGCAGCAAGAGTTCTACATGATCATGACAAGGCGTTAAACAAGTTTGTCAGGAAATATGAATCCAAATGGGGCTACAGACTCTTTGGAAGATGTCTTGGGGCAGAATCCTGTGAGACCAGTGCTGCACAGAAAACTAAGTTTGCTAAAAGATATGCTCCAGCAGTTCAGGTCACAGAGGACTCAAGATTATTATATCTTATCGTAAAAATGTTGCAGAACCGGCCGACAGCAAGCTATATATCCTCTCCTCAAAAGGCCGTTGGTCATATCAAGGGCAGTTATAAAAGAATTGTTGACAGAATGAGGGATAATCTAATCCTGGCCAGTCTGAACCTCCCACTGCCCAACATCAATGCAAAGTCAACAAGAGCTATCACTGAAGGTGATACTGCTTTGTCAGAGTATACAGAAATAATGTTCGCATCTTTTTAAAATGCGACTCAAATTGTGCATGTATGTCATCTGTATGTAAAAATCTAAGTATTTGGTGAACAGGAAGTAGGTGAGCAAGGAGCATTAAATCACTTTACACCATATGGGAATATATGATAAAGCAATAAGCAAAAGATCAGGCTGCAGCATGTTTCAGTTGCTAAGAAAACTACAACGGAAATTATGCATGTATGTCAACTATGTGCACAAATCTAAGTATACGGTAAACAGGAAGTAGATGAGCAAGGAGCAAAAAATAACAAGGCTGCTGCATGTTATAGTTGCTTAGAAAACTGCCACGGAAATTGTGAAAGTATGTCAACTATGTGTAAAAATCTAAGTACTCGGTGAACAGGAAGTAGGTGAGCAAGGAGCATAAAATCGCTTTACACCATATGGGACTATAGGATAAAGCATTATGCAAAATATCATGCTGCTAATTGTTATAGTTGCTTAGAAAACTGTGACGGAAAATTAACATGCCCTTTGGTTGATGTAATGCACCTTTATAGTAACAAAACCTAAAATATTTGGCAAACAGGAAGTAGATGAGCAAGGAGCATGAAATTGCTTTACACCATATGGGACTATAGGATAAAGCAATATGCATGATATCAGGCTACTGCATGTTATAGTTGCTTATAAAACTGCGACGGAAAATAAACATGCCTTTTGGTCGATGTAATGCACCTTCATAGTCACAAAATCTAAAAATATGCGGCAAACAGGAAGTAGATGAGCAAGGAGCATGAAATTGCTTTACACCACATGGGACTATAGGATAAAGCAATATGCAAAATATCAGGCTGCTGCATGTTATAGTTGCTGAGAAAACTGCAACGGAAATTTTGTTACGGACGGACACACGGACGGACGGATGCACGGACGGACAAGGGTAAAACAGTATAACCCCCTCTTCTTCGAAGCGGGGGTATAATAACAACTTATTTCAGCAGACAAGAAAAGAAAACAAACTATATGGCAAATGTTCAGCCAAAAACCAAGCCCCATCGCAATCTTTTGTCAAGTGACGTGTTACCTGAGGCCCCTTCTCTGCCAAAGAGATTGACAGTTTGCCGCCCAGAAGTCCAGTACACTGATAATAGACACATTGCTGGCAAAAGACAGGGAGAGAAGAGGCGTCTGGATTTTGAAGAGCCAGAACCAGTTAAAGTTATTTGTTCACAACAACAACCAGCAGTGGTGCCAATTCAGCCACGACCCAGTTCCTTCAGCACCAATCTTGGTTGTTACTCAAACACAACCAGTGGGAGGTTCAGTTTCATTTTGCCCCAGCAACCAGCTGATAGCTGTGCCTCCTCCACCTGCACCAATAACCAAGAGGATTATGCCTTACAAGTCTGGCAAGCCATGTTCAGCATGCAAAGTTCCCCAATGTGGTGGTCTCCGCAGGCGTTACACACTAGCAAAGGAAAAGGTTGCTAAAAGCTCTTACAAAATCGTCACATACTGTCCCACCACAAAGATGTCAACAACTCCTGGTTTTGCTGGTGTTGTGTATGAGAACTTTGAACACTTTAAAAGGGTGGTGGATGAAAAACTTAAAGTGCTGTGAAAATAGTTCAGCAGTGTTTTCATAGTTAAATTTTTGGATTGAATTTGTAATTTACAGTGATTTGTACAGACAAATATCATTGTGATTTAATATAGAAACAATTTGGAAAAAAACACTAAAACTCTTTGAATGCTGCCTGGCTTGAATATTTCAAATCAGCTGGTCCCAAGCCCAGATAAAAGCAGAGGGAAAGAGATAAATGATAATACTCACTTCACTGATATTTATATGAACGGAAATATTACTTTAACAACAACTTTTTAAAGCATAGGGAGATGAGTTGTGTACTCTTTGTATTATCTGCCATTAGAACAAATCCCAATTTAGGCCATTTTGTCTGATCTACCAAATGCCCTCCTCATAGTTCAATGTAGAACACTTTCCACTCTGTGGGAAGAGGTCTGGGTTCTAGTCCCAGTGAGGAGTAAATTAATTGTTTTTCAGACATACAAATTTTACGTACATCTGTTTTAAGGATCTGACAATACATTAGGATAAATAAACTTTAATAAAGAATGTAATAATGTACGTTTTGTTGTCATTCAAAATTGACATGTATTGCCTCATAAGCAGACACTGCAATGATAGACATATCTGGGCTGTTTCAAAAAAAAAATGCTGGTTTGGGTTTTCCTGTTTAAAAATGTACAACAAACAGTTACTTCCATTTTCCTACTTTGCAGAGGTGTCTAATCATGCCCTTTAAAGATTTGTAAAGTTTCATCAAAATAGCACCATCCGTTAAAACAATATTCTAAAATAAACGGCAAAAAATGTCAGGAATGTGACAAAAAAGTGTGACACGTTTCAAAATCACATTTGTTCAGACCATTATTTTACAAAAAACTTGAGTAAAGACTAGTTTTTGTGTTGTTTTAGTTAAAGGTGCATTTATTAGGCATCAAAAAATGATAAAAATTAAGCATATTATACTTAGAGTAATCCAAATATATGCTATTAAGTCAAGCCTGGTAGATTAGAAAATACCTCAAGAAAATCAATACGTCTTTGCTTTATAAATTTATAGGACTTTTAAGATTAATAGTACATAAGAAATGTTTTGTGTGCTATTAAGTTTCATGTTTCTAGATGCAATAATTATAATTTTATCACCTCTATTGAAATTATATTTGTCTGCAGCTCCCTTCAGGGAATGTCAGCTAAATTTGTCAGGAGTGTGACATTATGCACATATTGCAATATTCTGTCAACATATCCTTTACACGAAAACAAGAGCATGTTTTTTCCTAGAAGTCTATGTCATGTTTTGTTAAATTGTGACAAACAGGAATGGCCTTAGTGAAACATTTTTGAGTACACTGCACTTATGTGGTTGTCAGGAGTGTGACACACTTTTTTAACAATATGAATTTTTAACCTTTATGCGATACCACAAGTTCTAAAGCACTTATATTTGATACTTCAACATGTATTTTAACAGAAATACACATTTAAATAATAAGAAACAGTAATACTTGTATTTTAAGCACGTAAATTAAAATTCTTTGATTTATTTAATATAGGTCAATAAAGCTCCATAAAATTTTTATTCTGCCACATATGGGTATAACTTGATTGAATTTGATCACTGTAAAGACTGTACAAACATATGGACCAACCAGTTTGGACTTTTTATGAACTTTAATTCTTTACATTTTTTTCACTTCACTTGCCATTTTTCAAATGACAATATCTCAGCAACCAGATGACTGATTTCAAAAATCTTTCAGTTTTAAACTCAGTTTCAATAAGCAAAAAATTCAGAATAACAAGTTTGGAATTCGAACAAACATTAATTTTTCACTTTTTTTTTCACTTTTCCAGCCATTTTTTGTAAACAGCCCATTTAAGTTATAAAAATTATAATGTAAAGTCCAGAACTAAATTGGTTCTTTACATAGATTGCATCAGCAGCAATTATATAACACAATGACACTTTTTTATTTCATAAGAAACCATTATATACTTGAAAATATGCATTTTACAATTACACATGAAACAGTATATTGCAAAAAAATCATACTGTCTTTGAAGTGCAAATGGTCAGCATTTGTATTAATTTATGATATATACTAAATAAGGTCCATGCTATTGAGTATTTATAATGTATTTCTTCATTCATGGAATCTATATTTTCGTTACTTTAACAACAAATTAAGTGCTTTTTTCAACCCTCCCTATTCTGATCGTCCGCCATTTTGAATGGTGATTGTGTTGAGCAATAACTACTTCCAGGGGTCGTGAGCCATTCCCAGGCGGTCACCTATCTAAGTACTAACCGGGCTCGACGTTGCTTAACTTCGGTGATCGGACGAGAACCGGTGTTTTCAACGTGATATGGCCGTAGACATAAGTGCATTAAATTTTCGTTGATTTATGCTTTACAAGTTGTATCTATATTTAGAATGCAGTCTATTTTTCTGGACGAATTATGGGTCATAATATATTATTACTATGTAACTATTACTTGATGATCTTTACTATTGTACAACTAGTCCGGCCCAAAGGGATAATTTGCCCGGCTTTAAATAGAGATTTTTAGCGAATGTTGAGTACCATGTGGCCCGGCTTTATATATAGATCAGTGAGTACTGAACGGGAACCATGTTGTATGTACAACGGTACGGTATTACCCAAGGGAATCCGATTAGTAAGATGGAAGATGTCAACGTATTTTTTGTGTTGCTTGATTTTGTGGACTTTTATTGTTACATTATGTCGTAGGTTAAGTATGCAAAAGTTTTATGTTTATATATAAACCAAATATTTACATAACCTAGATGCAATTTCATGTAGATTTAGTCAGATAATTGATTGTTGTGATTTCTCTTGATAACTTTGAACTGAGAGGAGGTGCGCATGCGTCGTGCAACTAACAGCTGATTTTTCCATCTGCTACTTTTCTTCCAAAAACAGTGGATAAAGCTATCTAGGAATATTATTTTGTGGTTATTTTTGTTAGAAAACAACTTTGGAAAGGTTCCCTATTCACCAATTACCTAAATTTTGCGTAACATCGTCAACATTTGTATTTTTCCCCTTTGTCGACATATTGACATTGACCTTCAAAATTTATTTTCTTTGTTCTAAGCGGCAGCTTGCAAACACGGTGAACAGGTACAGGTGAATAATGATTTCAGGTATATTTTCTATGTTATTTTTGTACTTTCTACTGGCGAATTTCAAAGTTTCTGCAGTATATCACACTCTGCATGGACATGCGTTGATTACCAAACCAAATTGTTTCCAGCCCAGCAAAATAATATCAGTTGCATGTCTTGTTAGTAAGACTAGGTGGCATATACCCTGTAAAACTAAAAGAAATGCATCCCTGGCTTACTTATGCATTTTGCTTATGGCAACCTCAAATGACATTGAGAAAAACCCTGGCCCAATGTATCCTTGTGGCTCATGTGGCTTGGAAGTTCTAAATAATCACCAAGCAGTGGAGAGTGATACATAAATGCAATGGTTTCACATAGAATGTGAAAATATGTCAAACGACACTTATAATGAAATTGTTGCTCGTGACTGCTCCTTCTCATCGCTGTGCTCTGGCTGTGATTCCCTCAATTATTCATCTCAGACCACCAACTTACCAAATATGTCCTCTGAAAACAGTTTCAAAGTCCTTGAAAAAAATGACAACTGACAGTGACGATGGACAGAACACACATATCCCTTTACTGAAAACACATAAACCTAAAAATTGGAAACCAAAACTTAAAGTCTTATATTTCAACTGTGAATCAATTGTAAATAAGAAAGCTGAATTTTACACCTTACTTGAACAGCACAAACCTGATCTTGTCATTGGTACTGAGTCATGGATGTCTAATGAACATAAAGATGGTGAGATATTTCCAAGGTCTCTGGGCTACACACCATTTAGAGCAGACAGAAATGGTAAAGGGGGAGGGGTTTTCATTTTAGTTAAAGACAATATTTTGGCAACAGAGGAAACCAAATTGAAAACAAATTGCGAAATTTTATGGGTTAAACTGGAATTCAAAGGATGTAAATCTCTTTATATAGCAGCCTATTACAAACCTAAAGAAACTGACCAGCTTAGTTCTGAGGAATTTAGAAAATCGGTCGAACTTGCTTACAAATTGAAAGGGAATATATGGATTTTTGGGGATTTCAATTATCCAAAACTCTCCTGGGGTACTGCTTTTATTGGACATATCAAACAAGGTTGTGGCAATCCTACCATATATGAAGACTTCCTAAACCTACTTGCAGATTACAACCTATCTCAAATGGTAACTGAAAATACAAGAAAAGATCGTCCGCCATTTTGAATGGTGATTGTGTTGAGCAATAACTACTTCCAGGGGTCGTGAGCCATTCCCAGGCGGTCACCTATCTAAGTACTAACCGGGCTCGACGTTGCTTAACTTCGGTGATCGGACGAGAACCGGTGTTTTCAACGTGATATGGCCGTAGACATAAGTGCATTAAATTTTCGTTGATTTATGCTTTACAAGTTGTATCTATATTTAGAATGCAGTCTATTTTTCTGGACGAATTATGGGTCATAATATATTATTACTATGTAACTATTACTTGATGATCTTTACTATTGTACAACTAGTCCGGCCCAAAGGGATAATTTGCCCGGCTTTAAATAGAGATTTTTAGCGAATGTTGAGTACCATGTGGCCCGGCTTTATATATAGATCAGTGAGTACTGAACGGGAACCATGTTGTATGTACAACGGTACGGTATTACCCAAGGGAATCCGATTAGTAAGATGGAAGATGTCAACGTATTTTTTGTGTTGCTTGATTTTGTGGACTTTTATTGTTACATTATGTCGTAGGTTAAGTATGCAAAAGTTTTATGTTTATATATAAACCAAATATTTACATAACCTAGATGCAATTTCATGTAGATTTAGTCAGATAATTAATTGTTGTGATTTCTCTTGATAACTTTGAACTGAGAGGAGGTGCGCATGCGTCGTGCAACTAACAGCTGATTTTTCCATCTGCTACTTTTCTTCCAAAAACAGTGGATAAAGCTATCTAGGAATATTATTTTGTGGTTATTTTTGTTAGAAAACAACTTCGGAAAGGTTCCCTATTCACCAATTACCTAAATTTTGCGTAACATCGTCAACATTTGTATTTTTCCCCTTTGTCGACATATTGACATTGACCTTCAAAATTTATTTTCTTTGTTCTAAGCGGCAGCTTGCAAACACGGTGAACAGGTACAGGTGAATAATGATTTCAGGTATATTTTCTATGTTATTTTTGTACTTTCTACTGGCGAATTTCACAGTTTCTGCAGTATATCACACTCTGCATGGACATGCGTTGATTACCAAACCAAATTGTTTCCAGCCCAGCAAAATAATATCAGTTGCATGTCTTGTTAGTAAGACTAGGTGGCATATACCCTGTAAAACTAAAAGAAATGCATCCCTGGCTTACTTATGCATTTTGCTTATGGCAACCTCAAATGACATTGAGAAAAACCCTGGCCCAATGTATCCTTGTGGCTCATGTGGCTAGGAAGTTCTAAATAATCACCAAGCAGTGGAGAGTGATACATAAATGCAATGGTTTCACATAGAATGTGAAAATATGTCAAACGACACTTATAATGAACTTGTTGCTCGTGACTGCTCCTTCTCATCGCTGTGCTCTGGCTGTGATTCCCTCAATTTTTCATCTCAGACCACCAACTTACCAAATATGTCCTCTGAAAACAGTTTCAAAGTCCTTGAAAAAAATGACAACTGACAGTGACGATGGACAGAACACACATATCCCTTTACTGAAAACACATAAACCTAAAAATTTGGAACCCAAAATTAAAGTCTTATATTTCAACTCTGAATCAATTGTAAATAAGAAAGCTGAATTTTACACCTTACTTGAACAGCACAAACCTGATCTTGTCATTGGTACTGAGTCATGGATGTCTAATGAACATAAAGATGGTGAGATATTTCCAAGGTCTCTGGGCTACACACCATTTAGAGCAGACAGAAATGGTAAAGGGGGAGGGGTTTTCATTTTAGTTAAAGACAATATTTTGGCAACAGAGGAAACCAAATTGAAAACAAATTGCGAAATTTTATGGGTTAACTGGAATTCAAAGGATGTAAATCTCTTTATATAGCAGCCTATTACAAACCTAAAGAAACTGACCAGCTTAGTTCTGAGGAATTTAGAAAATCGGTCGAACTGGCTCACAAATTGAAAGGGAATATATGGATTTTTGGGGATTTCAATTATCCAAAACTCTCCTGGGGTACTGCTTTTATTGGACATATCAAACAAGGTTGTGGCAATCCTACCATATATGAAGACTTCCTAAACCTACTTGCAGATTACAACCTATCTCAAATGGTAACTGAAAATACAAGAAAAGAAAACATCCTGGACTTATTTCTCACTTCAAATCACACACTCATAGATTCAGTAACACTCCATCCAGGCATTTCAGATCATAGTATATCCACAGTCAATGGTAATTTAAAACCAAAAACAATAAAACAGCTCCCCAGAAATTTTATTCTTTATAGATAAGCAAACTGGACAGAATTTCGTAAATTTATGGACTCTGAAAAAGATAGAATTATTAAATTATGTAAATTCTAAAACTTAAATGTTGATAAACTATGGGAAGAACTTAAATCATATATAAATAAAGGTATATCAAAATATATACCAGTAAAGAAAATAGGGTCAAAATTTTCACTGCCTTGGATCACTCAAGAAATTAAAAGACTAATTCGTAAACGGGATCACCTTTATGTCAAGCTCAAGAAAACTAAAAAACCAGATCCAAGTATTAGAGCCCACTTTCTCAATTTAAAAACCTTATTAAAAGATCACTCAAGAAATTAAAAGACTAATTCGTAAACGGGATCACCTTTATGTCAAGCTCAAGAAAACTAAAAAACCAGATCCAAATATTAGAGCCCACTTTCTCAATTTAAAAACCTTATTAAAAGAAAAATTAAAATAGCAAATGAAAATTATATTGGATATGTTTTGGGAAATGAAAACCCGGAAAGAGAACAAGATCATCCAAAAAGTAAGTTTTCAACAAAGAAACTATATAGTGTTCTAAAAGCGGCAAAACAAGATGCTCATGGTATTCCACCTTTATTCGATCAGTCCACCGGCACCACTGTTAGCGACAACTTAAGTAAAGCAGACCTCCTTAATAAGCAGTTTCAGTCTGTTTTCACTTCTATGTCACCACTTCCGTTATCACAACTATGTAAATCAACCCTCATAAACATGAATATAAATTGTAAGTACCCCATAATGCCTGAAATTGTTATTTACTTAAAAGGGTTTATAAAACTCCTTGGTAATCTAAAACCTGACAAAGCTGCTGGTCCAGATAGTAGTAAACCCCTTGTACTGAAGGAATTAAAATTGCAAATTGCTCCAATAATTCAAATTCTCTTTCAATAATCACTTGATTCTGGCAAACTACCAATGGAATGGATTTCTGCAAATGTCACTCCTCTTTTCAAGAAAGGAGCTAAAAATGATCCTGCAAACTACAGACCAATTCCCTTGACTTGCATTCTTTGTAAAACATAAGAACACATTATAGCATCCAACCTTACTGATCATTTTAAAAAACACAACATTCTTTGTGATTTACAACATGGCTTTCGTGAACGCAGATCTTGTGAAACACAAGCTCAGTACTCGGCCCCCTCCTTTTTTTTACTTTATATAAACGACCTACCCAATCATATTAGATCCCAAGTTCGACTTTTTGCTGAAGACACTGCAGTTTACCTGGTCATCACAGATAATCAAGACTGCCTTAGGTTACAGAATGATTTACAGACATTAGAAGCTTGTGAAAAGTTATGGGAAATGGAGTTTAACCCTGGCAAATGTCAAGTCTTAAACATAACTAGAAATAAAAAGAAAATCAAGTTTGGTTATATGTTACATGGACAAATTTTAGAGGTAGTACCAAGTGCAAAATATCTAGGCATTGGCATTTCAAGTGACCTGTCATGGAACCAGCACATTGACAGAATCACTCAGAATGCAAATAAAACTCTAGGATTCTTACGAAGAAATCTACCTTCAAAAAACTAGAAAATTCGCCAAGTTTCGTATAAATCACTAGTTAGACCGCAACTGGAATATGCGTCAACTGTTTGGTCACCACACACACAGTGTAACATTAACAAAATTGAAATGATCCAACGTAGAGCAGCCCGTTGGGTCAAAGGTCAATATTCCCCTTACGACAGTGTGACGAATATGCTCGACGACCTAAAATGGGAGACATTAGAATCCTGAAGAACCTCTGCTAGATTATGTATGTTTTTCAAAATAGTCCATGGTTTTGTGGCAATCTTAGTCCCTCCATATCTGGTACAGCCATTGAGAAGAACCAGGCACACGAATCTATTAACATACAGGCAGGTCCACACTAAAATTGATATTTTTAAATACTCTTTCTTTCCTCAGACCGTCGTATTATGGAACCAGCTACCATCCACCGTCGTTTTGCAGCCTGATCCTAATCACTTCAGACAGGCTTTAAACACCCTAAACATTGCCTAGATAGCAAAACACTGTTTTTAACCTGATTTTAACCCTTTTAACAATTTCACCCCTGTTTTTCTTTGACGTCTTCTTGTCATTTAAAAACTTTTATTCTTGCTAGTAATACCCGAAAGGGGCGTACAGCAGTATAAATAGATAGATAGACAGACCCCTCTGGTTTTTCAAGATGGCGTTCAGCACGCAAAGCATGTATACATGATTAGGTAGTGCGAGTGGATATAGTCATATAGGATTGTTTGCGGTAAGTTTGTGTGATCTACATCTACTAGATAGTTTCGTTTTCTAGATCGCTATTGATCGGGAATGTGCACCAGGTTATAAAAGAGATCGATGAGTTTTGTGTTTTCTTTTAAGCGTTAGCGAACGGCAAGTTCCAGGTCAAGCTATTTATAATTGAGTATATAAATAGATCTATATAGAGTATAGATATATGATTGAGAAAATGTTTTGTTTTAACGATGTAAGGCCAACATTTTTATACCCCCGTATACGAAGTATAGGGGGTATATAGGAGTCATCATCCGGTTGGTTGGTTGGTTGACCCGGTCTGTCTGTGGCACTTACAGCGTCAACAGTTTTCAAGATATCGACTTGAAACTTTAACCATAGTTCGTGAGGACATTTGCGCGAACTATTTTTTTCTCATGTGGATCAGTCCATTATTTTTCGGAGGGGAGCACGATTTAACAAAATCTTGTGACGCGAACTACTTCTACAGTTTTTAAGATATTGACTTGAAACTTGATACATATGTTCGGCATGAAGTGTAGATGTGCGTGACATATTTTTCGTGTGGATTAGTCCATTATTTTTTGCAGGGGACATGATTTAACAAAATCGTGTTATGCAAACTTCTAAATCTTGTGATGCGAACTACTACTACAGTTTTTAAGATATTGACTTGAAACTTGATACATATGTTCGGCATGAAGTGTAGATTTGCGTGACATATTTTTCGTGTGGACTTGTCCATAATTTTTTGCAGGGGACATGATTTAACAAAATCGTGTTATGCAAACTTCTAAATCTTGTGATGCGAACTACTTCTACAGTTTTTAAGATATTGACTTGAAACTTGACACATATGTTCGGCATGAAGTGTAGATGTGCATGACATATTTTTCGTGTGGATCAGTCCATTATTTTTCGGAGGGGAGCATGATTCAACAAAATCTTGTGACGCGAACTACTTCTACAGTTTTTAAGATATTGACTTGAAACTTGATACATATGTTCGGCATGAAGTGTAGATGTGCGTGACATATTTTTCATTTGGATTAGTCCATTATTTTTTGCAGGGGAGCACGATTTAACAAAATCTTGTGACGCAAACTACTATTACAGTTTTTAAGATATTGACTTGAAACTTGATACACATGTTCGGCATGAAGTGTAGATGTGCGTGACATATTTTTCGTGTGGATTAGTCCATTATTTTTTGCAGGGGAGCACAATTTAACAAAATCTTGTGACGCAAACTTCTACAGTTTTTAAGATATTGACTTGAAACTTGATACACATGTTCGGCATGAAGTGTAGATGTGCGTGACATTTTTTTCATCAGGATTAGTCTATTATTTTTTGCAGGGAACATGATTTAACAAAATCCTGTTATGCAAACTTCTACACTTACTACGTCAACAGTTTTCAAGATATAGACTTGATACTTTAAACATATGTTCGTGAGTACATTTGCGCAATTTTTTTTTTCTCATGTGGATCAGTCCATTATTTTTCAGCGGGGAGCACGATTTAACAAAATCTTGTGACGTGAACTACTTCTACAGTTTTTAAGATATTGACTTGAAACTTGATACATATGTTCCGCATGAAGTGTACATGTGTGTGACATATTTTTCGTGTGGATCAGTCCATTATTTTTTGCAGGGGACATGATTAAACAAAATCGTGTTATGCAAAATTCTACAGTTTTTAAGATATAATACTTGAAACTTAAATTGTATGTTCTGCATGAAGTGCGCATGTAAGCGACATATTTTTTTGTGGATCAGTCCATTTTTTTGGAGGGGAGCATTATTTAACAAAAACTTTTATTTTAAATCTTATGACGCAAACTACTCCAGTTTTCAAACTTTAAACATACGTTTGTGAGTAGATTTCCATGACATACTTTGTTTCATGTGGATCAGTCCATTATTTTTTAGCAGGGGAGTATGATTCAACAAAACCTTATGACACGAACTACTTCTACAGTTTTTAAGATATTCACTTAAAACTTGATACACATGTTCGGCATGAAGTGTAGATGTGCGTGACATATTTTTCATGTGGATCAGTCCATTATTTTTTGCAGGGGACATGATTTAACAAAATCGTGTTATGCAAACTTCTACACTTACTATGTCAACAGTTTTCAAGATATCGACTTGAAACTTTCAACATATGTTCGTGAGTACATTTGCGCAAATTTTCTTTTCGTCTCGTGTGGATCAGTCCATTATTTTTCGGAGGGGAGCCCGATTTAACAAAATCTTGTGACGCGAACTACTTCTACAGTTTTTAAGATATTGACTTGAAACTTACTACATTTGTTTGTTATGAAGTGTAGATATGTGTGACATATTTTTCGTGTGGATCAGTCCATTATTTTTTGCAGGGGACATGATTTAACACAATCGTGTTATGCAAACTTCTACACTTACTACGTCAACAGTTTTCAAGATATCGACTTGAAACTCTAAACATATGTTCTTGGTACATTTGCGCAAATTTTTTTTCTCTCATGTAGATCAGTCCATTATTTTTCGGAGGGGAGCACGATTTAACAAAATCTTGTGACGCGAACTACTTCTACAGTTTTTATGATCTTGACTTGAAACTTGATACATATGTTCGGCATGAAGTGTAGATGTGCGTGACATATTTTTCGTGTGGATCAGTCCATTATTTTTTGCAGGGGACATGATTTAACAAAATCGTGTTATGCAAACTTCTACAGTTTTCAAGATATCGACTTGAAACTGAAATCATATGTTCTGCATGAAGTGCGCATGTTAGTGACATATTTCTTATGGATCAGTCCATTTTTGGTTTGAGGGGAGCATTATTTAACAAAATCTTATGACACAAACTACTTCTCCAGTTTTCAAACTTTTAACATACGTTCGTGAATAGATTTGCATGACATTTTTTTTTCATTTGGATCAGTCCATTATTTTTTAGAAGGGGAGCACGATTCAACAAAATCTTCTGACGTCAACTACTTTTACAGTTTTGTTTACATCCGGTGAAAACCCAAGTTGCTATTTTTAAACACAACTTTTGCAGCAAATTTTCAGGATTTCAATTATTTTTCAACTTTCACCCATGAAAGATGCAAACATCATTACTGTATACTCTGACAAAGCAGTATTACGGGGGTATTAATCACCTTCAGTGATAGCTCTAGTTTTATTTTCTGTTTTACGGGAGCGCCGACCCTTATTTCTGATGAAATGAAATAAAAATAAAAGACTGCTCTCCTGCTTTTATTTTCGTTCTTAGCGCCGACTTGATAAAATCCCCCTTGTCAAAAATAAAAGTTTGACGACGACCGACATATCCGTCTGCGTATTATAATTCCACTTGCTTGCATCAGCAGTTTTGATTGGATAATTACTAATAACCCATTCAACCACTCGGCTAATCGAATACATAGCTATGTCCAATCTCCTATGCAGTGACCTCCCCTTACAGATATTGGAGACTGTAGCGTAGTGTGACGTAGTAACCGGCGCGTGCAGTTTGAGCTATGTCGTCAAGAGATCCAAGATGGCCGAATCACATGTAGACGACAAATCGGACGCAGATTATTTTAAAATTAAAATAATTGAAAATAACAAAGAAAATTCGTCAATCATCAAAATATTACTAAAAAAAATCGATAGCTGAAGTTGTTCGTGAAGTTAAAAACATTGATGAAACAAGAGGGTCCATGGGACCCTGGGTCGCTCACCTGCTAACATCTGTTCAATGGTTCGGACAAAAATTAAGATCACTAGAGTGCGGACAAGCTTTTTCTAAAATTTGACCTAGTGACCTAGATTTAAAGGTCACATGACCCAGTTTCGAACTTGACCTAAATATCATTGAGATAAACATTCTGACCAAGTTTGAAGAAGATCACATCAAAATTAAGACCGCTAGAGTGCGGACAAGCTTTTTTCTATAATTTGACCTAGTGACCTAAATTTCAAGGCTACATGACCCAGTTTCGAACATGACCTAAATATTATTGGGATAAACATTCTGACCAAATTTGAAGAAGATCTGACCAAAATAACGATCACTAGAGTGCGGACAAGCTTTTTCTATAATTTGACCTAGTGACCTAGATTTCAAGGTCACATGACCCAGTTTCGAACTTGACCTAGATATTATTGGGATAAACATTCTGACCAAGTTTGAAGAAGATCTGACCCAAATTATGAACACTAGAGTGCGGACAAGCTTTTTCTATAATTTGACCTAGTGACCTAGATTTCAAGGTCACATAACCCAGTTTCAAACTAGACCTAGATATCATTGGGATAAATATTCTGACCAAGTTTGAAGAAGAACATACCAAAATTACAACCGCTAGAGTGCAGACAAGCTTTTTCTTTAATTTCACCTAGTGACCTAGATTTCAAGGTCACATGACCCAGTTACGAACTTGACCTAGATATCATTAAGATAAACATTCTGTTCAAGTTTAAAGAAGATTGCACTATAATTAAGACTGCTAGAGTGTGGACAAGCTTTTTCTACAATTTGACCCAGTGACCTAGGTTTCAAGGTCATATGACCCAGTTTCGAACTTGACCTAGATATCATTGAGATAAACATTCTGACCAAGTTTGAAGAAGATCTGACCAAAATTACGAACACTAGAGTGCGGACAAGCCTTTTCTATAATTTGACCTAGTGACCTAGATTTCAAGGTCACATGACCCAGTTTCGAACTTGACCTAGATATCATTGGGATAAACATTCTGACCAAGTTTGAAGAAGATCGGACCAAAATAATGACCACTAGAGTGCGGACAAGTTTTTTCTATAATTTGACCTAGTGACCTAGATTTCAAGGTCACATAACCCAGTTTCGAACTAGACCTAGATATCATTGGGATAAACATTCTGACCAAGTTTGAAGAAGAACATACCAAAATTACAACCGCTAGAGTGCAGACAAGCTTTTTCTTTAATTTCACCTAGTGACCTAGATTTCAAGGTCACATGACCCAGTTACAAACTTGACCTAGATATCATTAAGATAAACATTCTGTTCAAGTTTAAAGAAGATTGCACTATAATTAAGACCGCAAGAGTGCGGACAAGCTTTTTCTATAATTTGACCTAGTGACCTAAATTTCAAGGTTACATGACCCAGTTTCGAACATGACCAAGATATTTTTGGGATAAACATCCTGACCAAGTTTGAAGAAGATCTGACCAAAATTATGAACACTAGAGTGCGGACAAGCTTTTTCTATAATTTGACCTAGTGACCTAGATTTCAATGTCACATGACCCAGTTTCGAACTTGACCTAGCTATCATTGGGATAAACATTCTGACCAAGTTTGAAGAAGATCTGACCAAAATTATGACCACTACAGTGCGGACAAGCTTTTTCTTTAATTTGACCTAGTGACCTAGTTTTAAGTGTCACATGACCCAGTTATGAACTTGACCTAGATATCATTAAGATAAACATTCTGTTCAAGTTTAAAGAAGATCGCACCATAATTAAGGCTGCTAGAGTGCGGACAAGCTTTTTCTACAATTTGACCCAGTGACCTAGATTTCAAGGTCACATGACCCAGTTTCGAACTTGACCTAGATATCATCCAGATAAACATTCTGACCAAGTTTGAAGAAGATTGGACCAAAATTCCGTCCGCTAGAGTGCGGACAACAATTGTGGACGGACGGACGACGGACGAACCCCCCTCACAAAAGCTCACCCTACGTGAAAGGTGAGCTAATAAAAATTGTGAAAGCCGAACTGGAAGACAAAACGGCCGTTTCGGCCAGTCTGCCGTTTGAAGTAGTCAAATCGTTCGGTAAGTATAAATGAAAAATTTATAATATTTGTTTGCCTTGTGTTATCATGTGTTTAATATGCGACCTCAAATGTGTTCTGTCAAACCTGTGACCCTTGGAAGTTCCACTCCCACTCGGAAGTTCAAATAATATTGTTCTACATACAATAGTCACATACTAAGTTTATCACAATTCTTTCCAAGTTCATAATTAAAATGGCCTGGTACACTGGTCCTGGAACACTGGTAGGAATAAATCGCGAAATTATCATTTTTGCTTGTTACAGGTGACTGTCCTCCAAATACACACTAAAACTCTTCCCATCTTTGTTCAAATTGTTCTGCCAAGCCCAACCAAGGACAGGCATCCAGTTGGTGGATTATCACATAGAATATTTGTGACACATGAAAACAATTTATGTTTATTAAATGAGTGGTACAATATTCAGGCCTTTTTCTGTGCATACCACGGGTCCGATTATCGGACATTTCTTTTTCACCCATTATATTATTTGTGTGTCTGCCATTAGATATGGTTTTTAAACACTGCCAGTTATTAACATTATAAAAGTCCAATGAGTAAATATCACAGACCTTTTCTTACTGTTGGAGCAGCAACAAGATTGTTACTATTTTTTGTTTGTATTTATAAAGTCCTATAAAATGTAAAACTATAGAATAATATTAATACAGGTATTAAAGATATTTAAAACAAGTCTACTTTAAAATTTACAGTTATACAGTGGGGGTTCATATTTTTAATGTGTTGATTCTCAGAAATGCTCATATTTTTATTATCATCAGCCAAAGTGAGAGCGTTTATCACTTGTTGTGAATGTGGAAAGAGGCGAGTTGTGTACAGTTTAGCCAAACTGACGGCAGCAGAGACCCGATCAATTCTACGAGTGGAAGAAGAACTGCTATATGTGTGTGGTAACCCGCTCTTCCATGCCGGAATTTACAGGGATAAGATGGTCACTCGAGAAAGTCTGGCCTGCATCTCCCCTATAGAGACAACATATTATGCTGGTAAGTTAAATCCCCTATAGAGACAACATATTATGCTGGTAAGTTAAATTTCATTTCACTCTGTTATGTTTTGTTTTTGGCCAGTGGTAAATTGTTCACATCACTTACACATGTATGAAGTTCTGAGTTAGTTAAAGTGGTCTGGCTCAGCTAAATCTAAAGAAGCATTTGGTTATTTAATCAGCTAGCATGGCATGTGGCTGACAGTTTTATCTAAACCAGCAGTGGCAGGTGAATGACCTGAATAAATGTTATTTAATTATTTCACCATTGTAACAACGGCTGGACCAAACAAAAGATGGCATCTAGAAAATTAAGATTGTCGCTTCATTGCATTAGACCCAAAGCACTTGCTCAACTATAATATTACAGTACTAGTATTTTGTGAAATTTACAAAAAGTTGAAATCTACTACTAAACTTCAAGTGCTTTCTTTACAATAAATATGTGTTATACTTGGTTAGTGACATACATATACAAGATTTTGGAAAATGATTGTACTCTGCTTGCTAACCGGAGCCCTGGGGTCCATAGCACTTAGGGAGCCCCATTAATGGCTTATATGGTTGTGAACTAATGCAACCACCACTCACCGTGCAGCTATGTTACTGAGCAGGTTAGCATGCTACAGAGGGTGACTAAAAGCCAAAGGGCACATACAAGCCAGGCAGCTACATATACCATGCAATACAAGAATGACAGAATACATTATAAAAGAAAGTATTTTGGCATGCAACAGCAAATAAATGTTTTTCACAGTTTTAGTTGTTACTCAGGTATGTTGGATTTCATTTGCAGGGAAAACGATGCTGTTCGACGACATCTGCTTTTATTGCGGTGATGCTGAAGTTTGTCAAGATGAGGAGATTAGGAGGCTCCAAGAAGAATTTGGCATTGTTAGGCCAATTTGTGCAGGGTGCAAAATGTTGCACCCAGTTAAAACACGAAGTGCAAAAAAGACAAAGAAGAAGTGAATGTTTGACAAAAACAATTAGAAAAGTGTATTAAAACCTGTGTTCAAAGATTATTTTACGCGTGTCATGGAAAAAGGGCCCTTGCAACATATTTTTTTCAAAATAATTATTTTTCACTAATGTTGAAGAGTTACCTTTCTAAAATTGTAATTGAAAGTTTTAAGCTTTTGTTAGATCTACTGATATTTATTATTTAAAATCCTTTAATGAAAGTATGTAAGTGCGTTTTACTATTTGATGTCAAAAACTACAAATTAACGTCAACTCAATGTCGCAGGTTATTTTTATGTTTTGGAATGTTTTCTAGACTTAAAAACTCAAGCAAGAATATAATATAATTTTCATTGATTTTAAAGATAGTCTTATTATATCACTAATATGATTGAGGTAGTAAAATCAAATGCACTTGATGTGCTACAAGAAATAGCATATTGGCAGTTTCAGTCGCAAAATTTTAGTCGCAGGTTAAATCAAAGCACTGAAAGTGCTGAAAGCCAGTGGTGCGTAAACATTATGGAAATAAAACAAATTCATAATGTGGAATGTGACCTATGGGAGCAGTCATGTGCTTGCAAAAATGTGGGTTGTCTATGTTGTATAGCATATGTGTAATATAAGTTTAATTGCAGTAAATTTTTCATTGTCAGTAAAACAATAACTTTCAGATAGATAAACAGGGAACAATCATTGAAAAATATCCAATTCAGGTGTTGCTGAAAATTAGAATGTTGAAGCCACACATAATAAAACTAGCCAAACTATTGAAAATAAAGTAATTTAAGGAGAACTATTTGAATTAATGTAAAAATTGAACATTAAAAGCAACAGAACAGGGCAAATACAAAAACCATGATCAAAATGCATCACTGCCCACATTGCCTAGCCATGCTTTATAGCAATACATCACAACTTAAAGCAATGCCAAAGGTCTTATAAAAGTATTTTGGCAAATGAAAGAGGCATAACAAATTTTTGTGTCAATCATAGTTACTCTGTGACACAAGCATATTTGAATTTTCCACTTTCAATTGGGTTAGCGAAATTATATTAATTTCAGCTTATTTCTTTTTTTTTTGTATTTCACTTGATTATTACCACTTTCATAGTAATTACACAGGGACCCTGTGATTTAGGCTATTTGAACTTGGTTTCATTTATAACAATGTGTCCCATGGAGTCAGCATTATGTTAATGTTTCCATTATTTAAGAAAGTGTTGAACCTTATCAGGGTTGGCAAAATGCCAGCAAATATGAGTATTTTCCATGCCGGCAGTATTTACTGGCAAATACTGGCAATTACTGGTCGATTGAATCGATCAGCCTAGAATTTATACAATATTACCTATTATCAGCATTCATATGGATAATTTTAAGCTGAATTGACTATCCATGGAATTTTTACAATACAATGTATCCCTTATAGTCAGCATGTGTCAACTTCAAAATTCAATTATTAACAATAATGGAGTGAGCATTTTAGTGGATAAACATTTTAATTGTAAACAAGTAATGAGCACAACTTACAATAAATATACATGAATACAATAACAAATAAGGTTAGATACAAAGAAGTCTCTGTCTACCAGGCAATCTCTTCTTTCCCCTTAAAGTATCTGTAACAGAACACTTCTGCATTCATACCAATACATAACCATTTACTTGCACCTAGGCAAATTGTTTAGGTCATTTATGACACTGCTGTTGCCTTTGTTGCCCCTGGCTATTACAGCCCCATCAGGGTCTACTTAATCAATAGACCCTGGCCCCATGTATGAAACATGTTGTTTTAATAGTTAAGACCTTATGGCCTTGCTTGTTACATGTAAGTCAATAAGTGTCAATGGTGCACAAGTGGATCAGCATTACTTTCTCACTTGCTGTATTTTTAGGTTCTAAGTAAATAAAGACAGTTCTTTAAAAAAAAAAAGCAACATATGCATATCAGGAATCGCCACACTCAAAAAACACAGCCTCCCCACGCAGCGAAAAAGAAGAGAGGAAGAGAGAGAGAGCGCATGTTTTATATATGTATGTCAATTCAAATAGGACGCCACAAACAATTAATAAACAAGAGAACCTTTGGGGATACCGCCTTGGAACGGTCAGTGGCAAAACAAATTGCCACTGGGGGTTTAAACCAGGTTCTAGGGTGCACCAACCTCACACTTGCCCCAACAGGTTCTCGTATCGCAAAACAAGTACAAATTGTCTTGAAATAACTCCAACCCACCCATCAGCTCAACAATGTTGCATGCAAAAGCATACAAACATATAAACATAAGAATTTAATAGCATTGCAAAGCCAAAGGGCGGGTACTCAATGATCTTTCCGAGACCAGAGCACCTGGAGTAAAATCAGCAAGAACACGATGACAGGGATAAAAGAAACAAATCGAGCTTTTAGGTTCTTTTAAGAAAAGATTTCCCCATAAACTTTCATAAACTTACACCCCTGCCACCGCCGTGCAACTATTGAGGTGAATATTGAAAATGGTGTAGTGCTATGAAATCAGACAATTTTAAAATCCAACTATAAATAATAAAGTTACGGACCAGACACAATTTTGCTGCAAGGTCAGACTGTGACATTTACGTTCAAGGTAGAGACCCAAATGAGCATGACACATCATCTCAATATGGTGATCATTTCTGTGAAATAATTTAAAATTCTGAATACAAATAAGAAAGTCATGGGCCGAACAAGATGTGGCTACAGGGTCATGCTTTGACTTTGACCTTAAGGGTAGCAACCTAAATGTTGTGCGTGACAAGTCTTCTCATTATGATGATCAATTCTGTGAAATAATTTTAAAATCCGACTTCAAATAAAACATTTATTTGCCGGACACTAATTTGCTACAAGGTCATGCTGTGACCTTGACCTTGAAGGTAGTAACCCAAATGTTGCGCGCAACACGTCATATCCGACTTCAAGTTATGTGCCAGACATGAATGCGGGATGTATGGACTGACAGGCGGACATACAACCCATCGACTATATGCTCCCCCGAATTTCTTCGGGGAGCATAAAGCCATAAAAATGAACAGAATCTGCTCAACCTCAACTAATAATATGCAAGTTGATATGGTCAAACCTTGTCACACATGGCATACAAGCTGTATCCATGTTGGTCCCTTTATACTGACTTATGCATAATAATTTATGTCTAAAACTTAAACCCTTTACTCCATATATGCCCCTTTATGGCATCAGCAAACAGGGTAGATCTAGATCACCTATCACCTCTGTGCTATCTGATCAGGATCTGCACTGTTCACTTTTAGATTCGTAACGGTATTTCTGAACCAGATGTGCATGAATGTTCTGTCTGGTCTGGATCTAGACTAGATGCACATGCGATGAAAGGCATACATATTACGGCAGAAAGGGGCTCTTGATCAACCATTTTAGTAATGCCCCTATAAATGACATGAATAACTGTTTAATAAATATTATCATCTTCAACTAAAATCTATTTCAGAAGTTACTCTACATCTTAAAGCTATTTCATTTAATATACCTTAGTAAATGCAGATTAGGGGTTTCATTAAAAAATTTGACCCGGGAGATGACCCTTTGACCATTGAAAATTCCCGAAAGCCTTATTTTGACCCATGGGATTTTAGCTGAATAAGAAAGTTATGGGCCGGACATGATGTTGCTAGGAGGTCATGCTGTGAATATGATGGAAATGACTCTTCAGATTAAGCACTTAGAGGTACCCTTGGTCTATAAGTATTATTATTTTCTTTGAAATAATTTTAAAATCCAACTTCAAATAAAAAAGTTATGGGCTGTACACTAATTTGCTACAAGGTCTTGCTGTGAATATGATGAAAATGACCCTTCAGATTAAGCACATAGAGGAACCCTTGGTCTATAAGTATTATTATTTTCTTTTAGGTATGTATTTTTCTTCACAAACTGAATACTGGCCCGACCTAATGAGCTGGTGACTGTCCTTTGCTTGTGAAAAGAGTTGTGAAAATCAAGTCAGAAATTGGCAAGTTTAATTCAGTGTGGCAGATATGTCATGTAATTGTCATAAATTTATCCTTCCATAATTACCTAGCGAAAACAAGGTTATTCAAAAATTAAAAATGCTGGTTTCTAAAATTTGTGTTTGAAGTGGTTGTATTAAAAAAACAACAAATAAATTGCAACAATTTTGGGCAACAAAATTTATAACTTTTCCAAAATTATAGATGCTGCATTATATGATTTCATATCGGAGACCTGCTAATTATATATATCTGGGCCATATGGTCTCAAAGCTTGGCCGTATGGTCATTAACTCCTGGGAATATTGTCTTTAAATCTGGACCGTACAGTCTGCATGTCCTGGGCCGTTAAGTTCATCAATCTGGGCTATAACAAGGGGCCATATTGTCCTTATATCATTGAGACTTGGAAGTTAAAGTTTCAATTTCATCTAATCTTGTAAGAAACAACAAGAACTATTTACCTTGTTAAGACGGTGTAACTGCCGGTGAGAAACAGTAGAGGTGTCTACCTTTAAATCATCGCTGAGAAAATGTAAACAATAACTACATGTAGATGTGTTCTCAAGCAGCTGGTTTAATACAAATCATTAAATGCACAATATGCAAACTTTGTAAGTAAAGATGATCGCATATTTTTGCATACAATGACTGCACACACACACACACAATTTTTGGGATACAGTTGAAACAGTTAAAAGAAATGTCTTGTCCTTTCGGAAATTACACTGTAATCAAATTTTTGTTGTCAATCATTTGTTTATTTGTAATGATTAATCCGTTCAGGATTTCACGAAATATCTCCCATGTTAGTTCCACTTCCGAAAAAACACATTTTGCATTATTTTCGCGGGTGTCTCAATTTAAATACGCACAAAACATTGGCTATTTGTTCAAGTAATATCTTCGACGTTGACATTGTTCAATACTTTGGGGAAACACAATCGAAGGGAGGTCACTGCAGTTGTGTGTAGTTTGGGCTAAACCCCGTACGTGTTACGTAACAATCCGTAAAACTATCGACACAGTATATTTTTAAATAAAGCAGAAAGAAAGAAGTATATTTACTTCCTTAGTTCTTGCAACGAGTATGCGTTCAGAACATTACTTCAAAGTTCTTGCAACGAGTATGCGTTCAGAACACGCGCCATTTGACACACCCCCATTTGACGTCATTGTGAATGGCTAACACATACGCAGTTTATTTAATCAATTAATCGGTAAAAGTGCGCCTTTGTTGCTTTTATTGAGTAACATAACTGATCCTTCTTTATCAGCAATCAATAAAAATGATCGTCTACAACTGATTTTTCTCGTTTCTATAATTGCTTTTGGAACTCTTTCCTGACGTCTACCGAAAGCTGTGCTGCGACTTTTTATATTTGAGCGCACCTGCTGAAAGGTATGAGCTTTCGGATTGTCATTTTATTGCCAGTGGTTCCCACCACTGGCAAAAAGTGTATTAAAACTCCAGATAATGTTAATTCCTACTATTGTTGTTTAACATATGTTCTTGAAGCACCATTTCCATATTAATGTGTCAGATTTTCATCATTTTCTCTAGTATGTCGCCATTTTTGGAATTTAAGATTATCAACTTATTTAAACCGGGACCTGATCCATAATTCTAGTCATTTGTTTCTATTCTAGTCCGTCTTTTATAACATAAAATCTACATTGAAGTAATGTTTTCTTTTTGTTTGCAATTTTTTTATGTATGGTGTTACACATGTAATACGGGGAAAGCAGCCGCCTATAGACAATGTGTACATGTATAAAATAACAAAATCAAACAAACATCAAATCTATTTCTGATGACTTACTCTATAGTCCATCAAGATTTGAAAGTTGTAAATTCTAGCGGCAAGGAGGTATAATAGCAGCTCATTATTGGGTCCTCAGCCACGATTTCAGCCACGGTCAATATTCGCTTCGTAATTGTCTCCCTTGCGCCAGGGAGCAGTGATTAGAAAAAAATAATCAGTGTCGTTTAAGAGATTGTATTTTATTCGTAATTGTGTCCCTTCAGTACTCTTCTCTTGAGAACCGCTTAGCTATTTGTTAGATCTGATTTTAGTGAGATTCAATATCATTCATATTCAAATATCATGAATCGCCAAAGTGAGTATTTATTTGATTATCAGTTTATAACGGTTTTGTTATCATTTTTTTCATTTTCGTGTTTTGTCAAGCATACATATTTGGAGTACACCCTGACCTGTACAAGGCTATAGTATATATCCTACTACAACCTCTTGAGACTATTCAACCGAAAGACCCCAAATTCTTTTGGCCTGGACAATTTGACCCCAAACAGTTTTCAGCCCAAATACTTTTCGACCCCAATTACATAATATATATTGCTTATTTTACAATTATTAATATTGATTTGCAAATATCTCAGATTGATTAAATTGTGTCCAAGAGCCAAGCTGGTGCCTCACTGGATGGACGGCAACATAAAAAAGTAAAATCGAAACAGACTGAAAATTGGCGAATTTATTTTTAATGTATTTGACTAATAATTTATTTATAAACAAATTAAATGCACAATACAATTTAATTATGTATCCGAGTAATAAATGAAGTCATAACAGCCTTCAACAACTCTTTTTTGCTGTGATGTCATGTTCATCATACTGATCCCTGTGCCTCCATGCCTGCATATACTGCTCTGCGGTTTTGTCAAAGAGCAGATTCTGACACAAGCTGCATGTTTATATTCAAAAGTTTTGCTTCCGTCAACGGCATGAATGGTATTCATGGTATTAACGTTAATTATATATTCAGGGGTGCATACAGACGGGGTTCGGTGGGGTTGTTCCAAACCCCATTATGAGCAGCAATATTAATTTTTGACATTAACTACTTCTACAGTTTTCGAGATCTATACATACATGTTTTTACTTGAAACTTTAAAAATGTGATCTGCATGTGAAGTGCAGATATGATTGTGTATATGTTTTTAAAAGATTACTCATTTCAAAATAAATTAACACATATGCATGTAATATTAATTGTCAGATACATGTATATCAAATATTTGCTCTGCATCTGAAATTATATATCTTTCACTTTTATATACTTTTATTTAATGTACTGACTTTTTTAGCTTGTGAATCTGCCTTAGAAGGCCGCAAGAGGACAAAAGTTTCCGGGAAAACAAGGGTAAACGTTTAAACAATATTTACCTAATGGTATAAAATTACAGCGTGTATGTATCCGGTATTTGTAGCCTTCAAACATAAAAGGAATAATGTGGCATTTAGTACATAAACTGAAATTACTAAAAAATGCCTCGTAGTCGTATGATTTTAAACTGTTAAATTAAAGAAAAATTACCAATAAAGTTTGTGACGAGTTACTTTTGGTGAATTTTTCAGGTGAATCCAGAGACCTCAGCTAAGAAAAAAGGACGAAGTATCGCTAGAAAGCTGGCAAGGCTAGAAAAACGGGTATGTTGGCCACAATACAGTGAAACCTGTATTAAGTAGCTACTCAAGCGAGTGACAAAAAGTGGCTGTTTAACACTGGTGGCTGTTTAAGATAGGTACAAATTAGAACAAAATGTTAGTTTAGGACATATTTAAACTGGCTGTCTAAGACAGGGATTGCTGAATGCAGGTGACTGCTAAGGCAGGTTCAACTGTATATAGCAAGATGTTCAGAAAGGGGAATAGTAAATATCCAATAAAAATTAATGTCACTTTTCGAAAAAGGAAGTTCAAATTAAACATTATTATTAAGAAAAGAAATTATCATTGAGGTTATGAATATGTTTTCCATACTCAAGTATATACTAGTGTTCACTGGTAGCTTATAATTTTATATAATATTATAATAAAGGAAGCTTTTAACATATCTATAGGATGATAAAATATTTGTCTGACCCAGTTGTACTGTAATTTGGAAACAAATTACATGTAACTTGTTAAAACAAATCTGATTTGCTTATATCTGCCATGGTAAACTTCTGTTCTTATGCTATAATTGATATTTTACACAAATGTACTTTAGTTCGTTATTGATAAATATTTATTTTTAACAGTATTTGTTTGATAGGTTCAGAAGTTATGTAGAAAAACTGATGCTCCACCAATGGCCTTGGTTTATGTTGACCGAGGAACTGTCAAAATCACATTTTTTTTTATTACAAGAGGATATATTTAGAAAATAATTTGTAAGTGTAAATGAAAGAAAATGTTCAAATGTTGCAACTTAATCCCAGACCAAACAATTAAAACTATAGAATATAAGGTTATATTCAAACACATTTTATTGAAAATTACTAATGAAAACAGGAACAATTTCCATTTATTCTCATTTATTGTAGAGAAGAATTTCACTTAATAATATGCTTCAAATGACCTGCATTCAAACTATTATAATAATATCAAATCGCAAATTTCTTCAAGTAAGTTACAATTTTCTTCAAGTAAGTAAAGTAGTCATTTGATAATTTCAACACTCAGCAGATATCACTTGTCAGTTAATATGTAATTACAGGTACTCCTCAACTTTGCAAAGCGATTGGAGGTGAGAAGGGGGAGGCATTAGAAGCTTTAATCACGCCTGTGATTCAGGCAAAAGCTGTGGAGAGTTTGCAAGGTTGGTTTCTGAAGATTGACTGGATTTGTTTAATACTTTTTATGCCCCCACAAAGTGGGAGGCATATAGAGTTGCACTCGTCCGTCTGTCCGTACGTCCCCAAATCTTGTGGCATCAACTCCTCCTAAACTATAAGGCGGATTTCTTTCAAACTCGCACAGATGATCAAGCAGGATGTGTAGATTATCGTAAAGAAAGGAATTTTTCCTGCGACCATTTTTACCAGAGTTATGGCCCTTTGTTATTACAAATTTTGTTGCAGCAGTGGGGGCATCAGTGTCCAAGGACACATTCTAGTTATGAATAAATGTAGATTTACAAATTAATATACTTCTTTGATAGTAGTCAGTTACTCCAACAATATTTTTGATGTTTTTAAGTTATTTCCAAATATTGTTTGTGTTTGGACTACATTAATTACCGTTTTTATTACCGGTACATTATTAATTATCAAACATATAAATTTGCTAGTTACCATAGCAATGCAGTCATTAAAACAAACCTAGTCAATTTTAATGTGTTTGAATATAAAGATTTTTTTATAAACTGGGTTCATAAAATATACCAGATATTTCTTGCTTAACAAAACCATTGCAATTGCTGGTTAATATATGTATATCTATCTCTGTGATATTGTTTCCTCATTATGTCTAAGTTACACCCAACACCCAGTTTTTTTTTAACTTAGTTCTAAAGTATGTTAAAATATTGGGCCTTTTTCAGTTTTTAGCTCACCTGAGCCTTAGGCTCATGGTGAGCTATTGTGACCAGTCTTCATCCGGCATATGACGTCCGTCTTCATTCAACAATTTGCTTTAAACAACATCATCTCTGAAACCACTGGATGGATTTTAACCAAATTTGTCCTGAAGATTAAGATTAAATTTGTCCTTAAGATCTTCTCAAAAAAACCTTTAAAACAGCCAAATAACCAGTAATTTTCACTCAAAACCTATTTTTTTTCAGACTGCTTGCGGTGCCCGGCAGTTTAAAGCAAGTAATGGTTGCTCTACTGTGTTTCTTCCCCCTTTTAAGTGTTGTTATTAGGATACTGCTTGTGTATCAATCATAATGTATGATTCAAACAGTATGAGATAACATCAACCATGCCTATTTCTGATTCCCAGGTTTTATAATGTGGGTTTTCATATAAATATAAATTAACTTTTTTAGTAAAAACATATAATATTATGTGTTTTCAACGAGAATTACGACAAAAATAGCCTTTATTTACTCTTTATTTTTTAATATTGTCCACTAAAAGGCCTTTATTTACATAGATTGAAGCCTTTATAAAAACCTTTATTTTTGTTCAGGTGAGCTAAGGGGCCTGTTATTATTATAAAGTTGCTGTTATCTCTGTAATGTGGCTGAGCTATCAGTCTGGTAACACTAATAAGAGATGAATCTGAAATAAATTTCATGAATTCACAAGGCCAAACTTACAAAAACCAGACACAAATTACTTGAAAATAGGAATGTACTAATTCATGCACAATAAATACTGTTCACGAAAATAATCAAAATTAGCAATTTGTAATATGGAAATATGTTGTTTGATATAATACAATACTGGAAATATAAATGCATTGTATTAGCTAACTTTCCTTGCACTTTTTACTGATCATTATGATGTCCCAGAGTTGGGATGCTAGGCAAATGTGTATACAAAATGTGATATAGTATATATGTATTTGTATCAAATCAGAATGCTTTTATTCTTATATTATATTTAAATTTATATTTACAGATTCACTCTATTTAAGTTGTTAAACTTTCTTGAAGATTACACTCACTTTCAAGAAGCCAGTATAGTCAATAAAGTCTGTGCAAGGGCATATGGGGTGGGGCTGAGGTGGGTTTTGAATATATGGATCAAAAATAACTCATACAGAATTGGGATTAAAATTAAACAATTGCACTGGGTGCTGTTTGCATTTATTTCTGATATGGTGGTGCAAATTTTATGGATCCTCTACAGGGGCAACTGCTTGCCAGCCACAGGGCTAAGCAACTTGGCATTGGCCTCTTCAAAAGTTGTTAAAAGAATGACCCTAGGGGCAACCATTTCCAAGCCACATGGCTTATAAGCAAAATCTAACAATTTGTTTTAAACAACATCTCTAAAACCACTGTATGGATTTTAACAAAATATGTCATGAAGCTTCCTGGCAATGATATCTACAAAATTTGTTGAAGTTATTACCATAGGGTTAATTGGTTCTCAGCCACAGGGCTTATAAGCAAAATCTTTAAACATTTTCTAAGACTTCTAAAAAAACACCTGAAATATTTTATCTAAATTTGGCCTGAAGCATCCTGGCATTTACCTCTTTACGAGTTGTTCAAATTATGACCCTGTGGTCAATCGTTTCCAAGTCACAGGGCTTATAAGCAATTATTTTTCTTAAAAAAACTGTACTGTACTGTACTACACTGCACTGCACTGAAAGGCAGTGTTGCTTCATAAAAAACATAGGTGAGAAATCCAGGGCCATCATGGCCCTCTTGTTTATTTTGTATACTTGATGTGCTGGCTGTTAAATCAATTATTTAAACTTTGTATTTAAATCTGCAGGTGCAAAGAGGGTTCAGTGGGGTTGCTCAAATCATTTTGGGGCAGCAATATTTAATTTTCATGAGGATTTTGACTAGAAGTTTGGAAATTATCATTTAACTACCCTAAGACTGCCCAAAACAAACCTTTATTTCTGGAAATCTTGCATCTGACCCACCATGAATTTGAAATATATGTTAAAACTCTATGCTTTACTATTAGAATACATTAAAAATATAAGATTTCTTCACCTGTATCAGGTCCTAAGAAAACAGTCAGTTTGAAGGGCATCGATCCATTTATTACCTGGCAGGATGTGAGTGTGCGAAAATTAAGGCAAGCCTGTGCACAGATTTGTACAGAAGAAGGTAAGTTATGTACAGGCTAATTTTATCACTGAACTTGTTATAATTTAAATTTTGGATTGGGAAGATGATTTATTCCCTTGTTATAAGTGTTGTTTTGAACAGTTAGATAAAGCAGATAACCTCAGCAGTTTTTAAAAGTTAAAAATGCACACAGTCAAACCTGTTTTCTAAGACTATTCTTTATTCATAGGTGAATATGTTATTGAAATCGGTCAGTGGGACAAATAAAATGTATTTTTATCAGTGTTTTATTTAACGCAGGTTGGACTGTATAACCTAAAGTTTGTTTTATATTTATGTGAATAATTCATAATTTTTTAAATATATTTTGCACCTATGTTATGAATGTGCCTACATTTTAGCATGATTTACAGCTGCACTTATTATTTTAGGGGACTCACCAATGACTCGTTACAGTATTGAAAAAAAAACAGGATACTGGCCAAAGGATGTGCCGTTTTGTAGCCACTCAAAGGAAAATGGTATTGTTTGATTATGTGTTTATTATCCCCCGCAGGTTGTGGTTGGGGTATATAAGAATGGTCTTTGTCCGTCTGTGTGTGAGTGCATGTATGCAGATATTGTGTCCAGTCCATAACTTCTCAACCCCTGGAAGTTATATCATGAAACTTTGGTCAAATGTTCACCACATCAAGATGTGCAGAACCCATGTTCCAACCTGTCCGGCTCAAAGGCAAGGTCACCAGTGGTGTTTAAAGATTCGAACTTAACTTTAAATCACATTTAAATATCACCTCTGTTTACAATGACAGCTCTGAAATTTTACAATTTTACAGTAAATTCAAATATTTATCCTTTATACTTTTAGTTTATGAAACAATGATTGTATGTTTGCTACAGTTTCATAACTTGTTTTTCTATATCTTTTTTCTTTTATAGAAGTAGGTGGACGAGTGCTAAAAGGCAGTAGTTTGCAGAAGATTATGAGTGCTTTCAGTGATTATTGCCTTCAGGTAAATTCCTAAACATATTCATGTACAAATTGTACTTAACATCAATTTTTGATTGTTTAATGTTAGTGTTCTTTAACACTGGGTCAGTTTTAATTTCATAAAAATGACATAAGTTTTCCTAATATAACTAAATGTTTTTACATGGTGATACCTGCCTAATGAGCAACATGATAACTGGTACAACTAGATACCAGAAAGGATACGGTAAGGACTCCTTTACCCAGAAAAGACTTTGTGACTATGTGTTACTTTGTTAGCAAGGAAAAGGCTTCTTCCTATCTCCTTAATTTGTTTTCTAAAAGTATTTATTTGTATGTTTGTGTAGCTCAACTTTATGACGTCATTTCAAGGATTGACGTCAACTGTCCAAAGGTACCTTTTCCCGCGACGCGCCCCAAATAAAGATAATGCCTGATCAATTAAAATTTAATCGGTAATTTTGTAGTATTGGAATGCAACTTGAATTACCTCTTTATCATGTATGATAAAACATAGGACCACATTTCAACTGTTTGCAAGCAGTTGACACGTGTTGCACTAACACCAAATTCTAGTCAATTCTATCATTATTAATTTTCCATTTTAGTACAAGAATGGAAATGTAGATATTGAAGAGATGAAAGCTGCACTCGGCAATGCCGGCCTGTCTACAACTCCTAGTGCCATCTTGCAAGAAGAGATTAGGCATCTCTTGACGGATGAAACACCAAGTAATTGCTTAGAAACTCTTAAAAATTTGACAATTAAGTAACTGTTACATAAGCCTGGTATTATCATTTTTCTCTTCTGCAAGTCTGTAAATTATCTTATAAAGCTTGGTCAGTTAAATCTTGTAATTCTGTATGGCATTTATTAGTTATCAAAAACTGGATCATATAGTACATAATGGTTTGTTTATGTGATTGTATATGTATTGAATTTAAAATAGTACTATTAAATTTTCAATGGTCAAACAAGATTATAAATCTCTTTCAGACACAGCTGGATGGCTATTCATTGCAGGGGCATTGCTACAAGAAGTAGCAGTTTATTATGAAAATGGCAAAAGCTGTTTTTATCCTCCCTGTCCTTGCAATGTCGATGACCATGGCCACGTCCAATTTTACATTGATTGCAAACAAAGGATATACCCATTAAGTCCGGAAAGTTGTGGAGAGGTATACCTTATAAAGATTTTGAAAATGGGTGTTAAACTTGCTATCGAATTATTCTAGAGGAATATCACGTTTTCATGATGTTAATTTTTGTTATTATTTCTGTAAATGTTATCTTTAAGTTAAAAAAAGGTTAACACATGTTTATTTCTTAAATATATTGCAGCTCTTTTACACATGCACATAAGTCTATGCCATGTTTACCTAGTTCATTTTACATAATTTGCCCTTTATTTTCATACATTTATTGTGCATTGTTACTACAATTTTTGTAGTTTCTCATGATGTAATTGAGGATTAAACTTGATAATTCAACACATGCATCAGGGTATAAAAACATTTGGTCTGTTTAAATTTAACATTTCAAATAATCCTTAGTGCTAGGAAATGTCAAATGTATGCATATATTAATAACTTATTGATAAAGCTATGATGTCTTTATTACAGCCAGCTCAGTGCACACTAGGAAAAGAGTGGAGGTTACCATACCTTGTTCAAACGAAGAGCGGTATTGCATTTAATTTCTCCATAACTATAACTATGTAATGAATAACAGTGATGATTTCCTACATAGAAACTACATAAAATGAATAAGCTCTTGCATGCTAAAGTGTATAACAGTATAAAACTTATTGAATATGCTGGAGCAATTATCTTAATTTCATCATGCTGTAAATCCCAGACTGCCATGGATAATAGTAATAATAATAATAACAATGAGAAGAATAAGTTTATTAAGTGGAATATCTTTATTTCAAGAATGATATTTAACATATTCATTATATATTTAGACAATAATTATTTTTTTCAGTGTCTGATATACGAGGGCGGATCAAAAAGTTCGTGGACTTTTGTTATAGTTTTTATATTATTCAAAATACCACAAATAAAATTACACAAGCTTTAATCGGAATATGTCCAGCATATTTTTACAAAATATCAACAAAATACAACATCACATAAAAAAACTATGAACATTTAAAATCATACACTAACCGCTATCCGGCGCACGTCAAATTAGATCTAATAACGTCAACGACGTTACTTCACGGGCGCAGCGTTAGCAAAGCGGCATATGTTCTAAGTTTCTTGAAATAGACTCCGTCACCGGAATGCGATGCCGGGGTTCCATTGATCGAACATAGAAGTGTATCATTGCTGGTCAAAGTCTCGCAAGTGGTTATGAGGCGATCAAAAAAGTGGTCCTTTTCTCGCTCGTACCGCCGAAGAAACGACCGGGAATGCAATACCCAGAGTATCGCGGTACTTTAGCAACGAGCGTGTAACTGTTCAAACAACTTATTACAAATTTGTATTTGTTGATATATAACAAGTCTTTGCATTGTGGACACAGTCTGTGTTGCTGTTTACTCAAGTGTAATTAAAATTATAAATAACTTATAGATTCCTATTTGATAATTTATGACTTCGTAATGATTCAAATACCAAACAAAAACATTTTTTGAAAAACATATTTGTTAATAAATTATTAACACACCTTTAAAAATGTCATTTGTTCTGCAATATCCGTTGCACGGTACCTCATCCAGTCTAGAATAGGTCGAAAAGCGCCACAATAGTTAGACTTTAGTCCGCTTCAATTGCCTCACGGCTTGACGTCACTGCCGTAACGCCGATTTTTTTTCTTTTTTCCATACACCAGGCCTATTTAATGGCTCTTCTGACCGTAAAAAAAACACTGGTACAACTAAAAATCTAGAGCTCGGCTTACGGAAGTTTTCATTTGCGGCTGCTAAATTATTATAGCTTTTCATGAGGTGATTTTCAAAGACCATGACAGAATTTTATAATAGCGCGTATTTCCGAGCGATCTGACGTCGACATTTCTGACGTTTTAACGTTGGTGATAGCTTTCTTAAATATTGACTGTTTTTAAAACGCTTAGTCAGAATGACGTAAAATTTCGGCATTGCATCATTTGTATACCGTGCTTTGACGTTGCGAAATTTGGCTGTGTTTCAACCAGTAGTTTTGTTTTTATTGACAGGTATATGCTTTATAAAGTACAATGGCAACGGCGTGCGCCGCCTACGTGTTACCATGGTTATTCAAATAAGCCACGCGCTTTTGAAATCGATTTAATATATGAATATTTTAGCTCAGTTTGTTACGTTTGTGTTCTGATTGAATTTAGTATATAATTTATTGCGAACGTGTTTCAAATTAAGATACAATGACAAAAGTCCACGAACTTTTTGATCCGCCCTCGTACAGTGTATTTATATTTCAGTGTTAAGCTTCAGGATTGTCTTCAACATTTTATAATTATATCTTTTTTTTTCCCATTTTTCCAGGAATCATGTCACTTTACCAGGGATGAAGGATGGGCCGTAAGTTTTATTTGTAATGATTTAAGTTGTCATTTATTGATGTTTTTTGTAATTTATTTGGTAGTTTGTATATTGGAGTTCCAAATGTTACAAATGTCAAGTTATTTTTAAGGAGAGCAAATTCTAATGTTTAGTTTATTCTTTTCATTTTCAGTTTATTCAGTTGCTTTGGCTATGAAGTCTGGAAGGGTGAAGTGGACCGGCTTCGACAAAGCCGTTGGCTGGATGACAGCATTGTGAATGTTCTTCTGAGGTATTTCATTAATTGCTTGTCCATTAACAGTATGTACACAGCAACCATTACTGAAAATTGTATAAAAAATCACATAACTTCCTGTCTGGATGTTTGTGTCAGAAATCGTTTCCACACTACTGCTAAACTACTGGCAGGATTTCAGTAAAACTGAACACAAATACTTAGCACCTAGCCAACATGGGTAAATTCAGCAATTTCCATTAGGTTGGTTTAACACAAGGTATGGCCATTTTCGAGTATCTCAAAGTGACTTATGTCCATGGGGAAAAACACATAAATATTAAACATATTTGAATTATTGAACACTTTACAACCATATTCAGAGAATCTGATTAAATATTTATGTCTTCCTCCCATCTTCACTCCCAGCATTTAAGGGGATAAAGGGGGGAAGAAATGTGTTGTTGTTGTTTTTCATTGGAAAAAAACATGTAGTGTTATATCATTTGGTTTTTATTTTACAGAAATGAAAAAGAAATCCATGATGATGTGGCATTTATTGACTCAACATTTGCCAGGAAGTACTTGGTTCCGAAAAATACACCAGATTTGGGGTATGTCATAAAAAGGCTGTCTTCAATGTTGCAAGTAATTTTAAACATTTTCATAAATAATCAAGATATTATTCCAATTTAAAACCATTCAGGATGTGACATGATTTAGTTAATATTGACAATAATTATTAATTTCCTACCCCTATGTTGTTTATTGACCCTAACTGTACCTTTTGCTTGTTTTATTACAACCGTACACTATTTTGCTCTATTTTAGTCAGCGTTTGCCGTTGGCAGCCTCCAACCTGGATGACGTACAAACATATTATTCAAGGTTAAAGTTAGGGAAACTGAGACTTATAGTTTTGCCAGTATGTGACAAGTAAGTTGTGCCCTTTTCAATTGCAAAATGAATAGACCCAGTCAGCTTACTGAACAGAGCAATCTAAAATGTAATGAAAGGTCAGATAATATGGCTTGTTAGAAGACCTGAGAGTTAACTGCCTCGATCAGCCAGCATGGCAAGCGATATTCATACTGAATGATAGAACTATACTTGGAAAAGTTATATAAGCATATATTGAATAGCCACATTCAGAAAACACAGCATCTCCACACATCCAAAGGGAACAGAGAAGGAAATGTTAAACAAGATGACATAAAAGTACCAAAAATTCATGATTAAAAAGTAAGACCCAAAGGTTTTACCATCTTGATATGATACAAGAGCCTAAGAAACACCATAGCAGTAATAAAAACAATGAGATGTTTTTTTCTATATGTTAATCCAGTCTACATTTAATTATTGGTTAAACAATATGTTATGGCAGTTGTGATTTTAACCCTTTACTCCATATAAAGGCCTTGATTGCCAGGGCGAACCATGTAAATCCAGATCAGCCGGCACATCCATGCCATCTGATCAGGATCTGCACTGTTCACTATTTGATTTATTAGGTCTTTCTGACAAAAAAGCGACCAGTGCAGAACCTGAACAGATTGCACAGATGTGCTGGCTGATCTGGATCTACACTGGTCACACATGCGTAAAAATGCGTATATATGGAGGAAACGGTTAAATTGTAATTTCATTTAATGAAGTGATATTATGAATGGTATATTCTCAATTTTTATGTAATAGTAATCATTTTAACAAAAGCATATGTTGAATTTCAGTACACACTGGTTCCTTGCTGCTTTTGCCCCAATTAAAAGTAGCCTATACATTATGTGCTCTTTGGGCAAAAAGCCCAAGAGAGCGGCAGATTCTCTCAAGAGGTAATGTCACAATTTTTTTTCTTATCTCCCATTTTTAATGATGATATAAGTAGACTGCCAAGTACATTGTTACTTTCAAATACTTTGTGTGTTGTTTTTTTAAACAATCAATTTATTATTTATCAGCTTGTTATTTCTTTTGATTTTTGTAAACATTTAGATCTGGCAAAACATTACATTACAGCCCAGTGTAATATGATTCTTACTTTAATATTATAATACAACAAGGCCATTTGACCCTTTACTACATAAATATGGATTTTATCGCATGTGCAAACATTATTGATCCAGATCAGCTGGCATGTCTTTGCCATCTGATCATGATCTACATCGTTCTCAACTTCATACATTCTACACTGTTTGCAACTTAGTCAGAAATAATCTAATGAACAAAAAGTGAACAATGTAGATCTTGATCAGATGGCACATCTGTATCAATACTGTTCGCACATGGATAATAGCCATATCCAGTGGAGTAAAGGGTTAATCACACTTGTTATTTATTTTACTTAGACCAATTTCAAATACAATTTACTTCAGGTTCTTTCAGCACATATATGGCAGCAATGTTAATGACATTCATATAGAATACCCCAATGTAAGTATACTTAAAATAAAACAGCTGTTTCTGTAGTGTGGGATAAATGGCTGAAAAAAACTTGTTTAACATTTTAACAGCAATATCTTTCTTAAAAATCAGCAAAATAATTTTATTCTGGCCTTTTTGTTAACCATCTTAAATAATATAATTATTTCTATTATCATCTGCCTTAATACTGTACATGTAGTACTAAATTATAATTTATTTTGATAGACCAATCAAATGGAATCTGAATCATAGGAATTAAAAAACAATTCTTTTTCATCTGCTATGCTGATTATATTTGAAACAACACGTTTCACCACTGAGAACTAATAACATATATGCTGCCTTTTATTTACCTTCCCGATGTCACTTGGTAGTGCATTAGTGGAACTTTACACAGTTATTCTCTAAAACGTTTTAAGAAATCCCAAAGCATATCACTTGACAAACAAGTAGATCAGCTGAACTTGACGTTTTGAATTGTGGTTTGTTAGAATAAGACATTTTACTGTGTTTTGTTAGTGAAAAATGTTTACTATTATAACTTAGACTTGCACCCATATATTATTACTATTAACAGGTACCAAGACAGGGAAATGGTGATGATTGTGGTGTATTCACTATTGAGTATGGCATAAACCTCATGAAGGTAATAATTACAAATAAAATAATATATGTTTGGGCTGTTCATCAGAAGCCACAGCTTACCTCGTTGTTAGCTTCACTGACAAGAAGTGATAGATTCACAGATTCCCTTTATCACATGCTTCAAAAGTAGACTAACGAGTCACAACAAACTTCAATCTATGAAATCTGCTTGAAGAAAAAAGCATGCCATCTAGGCAAGGTCATTGTAACGTACAAAACCTCATTAATTTGACTGAAATTGAGGCATCTTGAAAACAATTTATGTATTGTTTTGATCACTGCTTTCTTAGAAAAGTTGGTTATGTTTGTAAACAAATGAATATATAATCACTTTATTTCATTGCTAACAATGATTGGTATGTGATAAAGTATATCAGCTTGTTTTGTCATGACGATTTTGCATTAAAGGTGCCTGGTCATATATCGGGATGAAAATATTAAGTTTTTCAAATATAAAATTTCATATTATAAACTTCTTAAAGAAAGAAAGAAAGTAATTGTGATATAATATTCTTACACAGTCAATGTACGAGTGAATATATTTAATGCCATAAGTTGTCATACACGATTTATTAATTTGAATTCTTGTTTTCTTTTACAGACCTCTGAACCGAACTGGTCAATTCTAGCAGCAGGAAACAGAAGTGAAATCGCTAGTTTAATCCAAACACTATATTGAAAATGTCTTGTTAACATTTTGTTAAATTATACAATTTCATGTAACTTAAATGTACTGTAAAAATGTGCAAGATGCAGTATGTTAATCAATCTGTTAGGCAATAATTAAAGTGCAGGCTCAATGTGCAAAAAACATGATGCATTGTGGGTAAAAAAACTTGAAACAATATAATATTATGTATTGCTAAACTTGAGGATATATAAATAAATGATCATAAAGTTTTTGTTTGTATTTTAAGTTAACAGTCGCCCTATTTCTTGCAAACAACACTTCTATTAAAATCAGCAGTTAAAATATTAAAATTATATCATTGAATACATATATATGTTTATAAGAGAGTGGTCAATAGAATAGGGAGAGTTGTGGGTATTTATACCAATCAATATTTATTCTACAATTGGCTTGAATCAGTCATACATTTTTCTGGAAACACATTTCCAGATAGAACAGCTGACAGTGCAGGAATTCTGAACCTTTCAGCCATGGGTATTTATACCAATCAGTATTGATTCTACAATTGCCTTAAGTCAGTTATACATTTCGCTGGAAACACATTTCCAGATAGAATGGCTAAATTCTGAAACTATTGGCCATGGGTATTTATCCTAATCAATATTTATTCTACAATTGCCTTAAATCAGTCATACATTTCGCTGGAAACTATTTCCAGATAGAATAGCTGACTATTGGCAATGTCTAAACCTTTCGGCCATGGGTATTTATACCAATAAATATTTATTCTACAATCGGATTGAATCAGTCACATTTCGCTGGAATCACATTTCCAGATAGAATGGCTGACTGGCTAAATTCTGAACCTTTCAGCCGTGGTTATTTATCCCAATCATTTATTCTACAATCGGATTGAATCAGCCATACATTATGCTGGAAACACATTTCAATATAGAATGGCTGATTGTGGATGATTTGTGACCCTTTCTGGGGTTTATACCGATTGATATTTATTCTACAATTTGCTTGAATCAGTCATACATTTTGCTGGAAACACATTTCCAGATAGAATGGCTGACAGTCGAAGAATTCTGAACCTTTCAGCCATGGGTTTTTATACCAATCAAAATTTATTCTACAATCGGCTTGATTCAGTCATACATTATGTTGGAAACACATTTCCAGATAGAAGGGCTGACAGTGGATGAATTCTGAACCTTTCAGCCATGGGGTTTTACACCAATTGATATTTTTTTCTACAATTGGCATGAATCAGTCACATTTTGTTGGAAACACATTTCCAGATAGAATGGCTGACTGCGGCTGAATTCCGAACCTTTTTGGCCATGGGTATTTACACCGATCAATATTTATTCCACAATCGGCTTGATTCAGTCGTACATTATGCTAAAACACATTTCCAGATAGAATGGCTGACTGGATGAATTCTGACACTTTCAGCCATGGGTATTTATATCGATTGTTATTTATTCGACAATGGCTTGAATCAGCCATACACTTTGGTTTTAACACATTTCCAGATGGAATGACTGACTGTGGCTGAATTCTGAACCTTTCAGTCATGAGGTTTTATACAAATTAATATTTTTTCTACAATTGGATTTAATAGGTCATACATTTTGCCTAAACACATTTCCAGATAGAATGACTGACTGTGGCTGAATTCTGGACCCTTCACCCATGGGTTTTCATACCAATTAAGTTTTATTCTACAGTCGGCTTGAATCAGTCATACATTTCGCTTAAAACACATTTCCAGATAGAATGGCTGAATTCTGAACCTTTCAGCCACGGGTATTTATCCCCAATCAATATTTATTCTACAATTGCCTTGAACCAGTCAAATATTTCGCTGGAAACACATTTCCATATAGAATGGCTGACTAGCTAAATTCTGAACCTTTCATCCATGGGTATTATTCCAATCACATCTTCTACAGTTGCCTTGAATAAGTCATACATTTCACTGGAAACCGTTTCCAGATACAATGGCTGACTGTGGCAGATTGTCGAACCTTTCAGCCATAGCTATTGATACCAATCAATATTAATTGGATAATAGGCTTGAATCAGTCATACATTACGCTGGAAACACATTTCTAGACAGAATGGCTGACTGTGGCTGAATTCTGACACTTTCAGCCATGGGTTTTTATATCAATCAATATGTATTGCACAATCCGCTTGAATCGGTCAAACATATCGTTGAAAATACATTTCCATATAGAATGGCTGAATTCTGAACGTTTCAGCCATGGGTATTTTCCCCAATCAATATTTATTCTACAATTGCCTTAAATCAGTGATACATTTCGCTAGAAACCGTTTCCAAATAGAACGGCATACATTTCGCATGAAACACATTTCAAAATAGAATGGCTGACAGTGGAAGAATTCTGAACTTTCCAGCCATGGGCATTGAAAATTGATATTTATTCGATAACTGGCTTGAATCAGTCATGCATTTTGCAGGAAACGGATTTCCAGATAGAATGGCTGACTTTGGCTGAATTATGACCCTTTCAGCCATGGGTTATATATCAATCAATATTTATTAAACAATCCGCTTGAATCAGCTAAACATGTCGCTGAAAACACATTTCCATATCGAATGGCTGAATTCTGAACGTTTCAGCCATGGGTATTTTCCCCAATAAATATTTATTCTACAATTGCCTTAAATCAGTGATACATTTCGCTAGAAACCGTTTCAATATAGAACGGCTGACTGTTGCCGATTGCCGAACCTTTCAGACATGAGTATTGATACCAATCAATATTTATTCGACAACACATTTCCAGATAGAAAGGCTGACTGTGGCTGAATTCTGACACTTTCAGCCATTGGTTTTTATATCAATCAATATTATTATGCAATCTGCTTGAATCAATCAAACATTTCGCTGAAAACACATTTCCATATAGAATGACTGACTGGCTGAATTCTGAACCTTTCAGTCATGGGTATTCAACCCAATCATTTATTCTACAATTGCCTTAAATCAGGCATACTCTTCGCAGGAAACACATTTCAAAATAGAATGGCTGACAGTGGAAGAATTCTGAACTTTCCAGCCATGGGTAATACAAAATTGAAATTTATTCGAGAATTGGCTCGAATCAGTCATTTTGCAGGAAACACATTTCAAGATAGAATAACTGACTGTGGCTGAATTCTGGACCCTTCACCCATGGGTTTTCATACCAATTGTTTATTCTACCATCGACTTGAATCAGTCATACATTTCGCTGAAACACATTTCCAGATAGAATGGCTGAATTCTGAACCTTTCAGTCACGGGTATTTACCCCAACCAATATTTATTCGACAATTGGCTTGAATCAGTCATACATTTTGGAGGAAACACATTTCCAGATAGAATTGCTGACTTTGGCTGAATTCGGAACCTTTCAGCCATGGTTATTTTCCCCAATCAATATTTATTCTACAATTGCCTTACATCGTTCGTAAATTTCGCTGGAAACCGTATCCATATAGAATGGCTGACTGTGGCCGATTGCCGAACCTTTCAACCATGGGTATTGATACGAATCAATATTTATTCGACAATAGGCTTGAATCAGTCATACATTATACTGAAAACACATTTCCAAATAGAATGGCTGACTGTGGCTGAATTATGACCCTTTCAGCCATGGGTTATATATCAATCAATATTTATTAAACAATCCGCTTGAATCAGTTAAACATGTCGCTGAAAACACATTTCCATATAGAATGGCTGAATTCTGAACGTTTCAGCCATAGGTATTTTCCCCAATCAATATTTATTCTACAATTGCCTTAAATCAGTCGTACATTTCGCTGGCTGTGGCTGATTGACGAACCTTTCAGCCATTGTATTATACCAATTTATATTTATTCGACAATATAGGCTTGAATATGTCATACATTATGCTGGAAACACATTTCCAGATAGAACTGCTGACTGTGGCTGAATTCTGAACCTTTCAGCCATGGGTATTCTATCCAATCATTTATTCTACAGTTGCTTTAAATCAGTCATACATTTTGCTGGAAACACATTTCAAAAAAGAATGGCTGACTGGGGCCAATTTCTGAACCTTTCAGGCTAGGCTTTATGCTGGAAACACATTTCCAGATAGAATGGCTGACTGTGGCTAAATTCTGACCTTTTCAGCCATGGGTTTTTATATCAATCAATATTATTATGCAATCGGCTTGAAACAGTCAAACATTTCGCTGAAAACACATTTCGATATAGAATGACTGACTGGCTGAATTCTGAATCTTTCAGCCATGGGTATTCAACCCAATCATTTATTCTACATTTGCCTTAAATCAATCATACATTTCGCTGGGAACACATTTCCAGATAGAAAGGCTGACTGTGGCTGAATTCTGACCATATCAGCCATGGGTTTTTATATCAATATTATAATGCAATCGGCTTGAATCAGTCAAACATTTCGCTGAAAACACATTTTCATATAGAATGACTGACTGGCTGAATTCTGAACATTTCTGTCATGGGTATTCAACCCAATCATTTATTCTACAATTGCCTAAAATCAGGCATACACTTCGCAGGAAACACATTTCATAATAGAATGGCTGACAGTGGAAGAATTCTGAACCTTCCAGCCATGGGTAATACAAAATTGAAATTTATTCGAGAATTTGCTTGAATCAGTCATACATTTTGCAGGAAACACATTTCAAGATAGAATGGCTGACTGTGGCTGAATTCTGAACCCTTCAGCCATGGGTTTTCATACCAAGTCATGTATATTCTACCATCGACTTGAATCAGTCATACATTTCGCTGAAACACATTTCCAGATAGAATGGCTGAATTCTGAACCTTTCAGCCACGGGTATTTTCCCCGATCAATATTTATTCGACAATTGACTTGAATCAGTCATACATTTTGGAGGAAACACATTTCCAGATAGAATTGCTGACTGTGGCTGAATTTGGAACCTTTCAGCCATGGGTATTTTCCCCAATTCTACAATTGCCTTAAATCGTTCGTAAATTTCGCTGGAAACCGTTTCCATATAGAATGGCTGACTGTGGCCGATTGCCGAACCTTTCAACCATGGGTATTGATACCAGTCAATATTTATTCGACAATAGGCTTGAATCAGTCATACATTATACTGGAAACACATTTCCAAATAGAATGGCTGACTGTGGCTGAATTATGACCCTTTCAGCCATGGGTTATATAGTGCTGTTTTCCGTTACGTCCTTTAAAGGTCGTTAAGCGCGATACTTACTTATGTTTAAAGTACGTCTTAAATTAATTTTTGTCCAGTTTTAAGATGGATGGTTTCAATATCCCAACTATTTTAGGTTTGGATACTGTACTCTCACCCCTAGGCTATTCTTCCTAGTTTTAAATTTTTGCCTTTGGCTTCCTCTGTGATATGCAGAATTTATATTCCCAGATCCCCTGTCAAAATTCTATTCTATTTAGTTCCGCCCATTGTTTCCTCGATTAGGGCAAACCCATTAATTTATCTGGGGACCAACGCCGCTGATCAATGGTTTTAATCTGAAAATACCGCATTGAAGGTTCCATGTTCACCGCCATATACATACCATTGTTTGGGATGAATCAAAATTTTACTGTTTATTGGTGTAAATATCAAGTTGCACTCAACCCGGGGATAGGCGGTGTGGGCAGTAATATGCCAGTTTTTTTTATGGAGATTTAATTTATAAACTTGAGAAAATAAAAGGCAATGTTAATTTCTCCCAGTTATTCTGCAGATTCAAAAAAAAAGGTTACCAACATGATATTCTACAGCGCTCTGCAGGCCTGGTGATTAACACATCTACAGTTGATCATTATGCTTACCTCTTTGGTTGCACGACGGTGGCAGGGGTTTAAGAGTTTATGAAGGTTTGTGGGGAAATCTTTTCTTAAAAGAACCTAAAAGCTCGATTCGTTTCTTTTTTCCTCTCATCGTGTTCTTGCTGATTTGACTCCAGGGGCTCTGGTCTCAGTAAGATCATTGAGTACCCGCCCCTTTGGCTTTGCAATGCTATTAGATTCTTATTTTATATTTGTTTGTGTGCTTTTGCATAAAACTTTGTTGAGCTGACGGGTGAGTTGGAATTTTTTTTTACCAAGACAACTTGTGCTTGTTTGTTGATATGAGAAGTGTGAGGTTGGTGCACCCTACAACCTGGTTTAAACCCCCAGTGGCAAATTGTTTTGACCGTTCCAAGGCGGTAACCCCTCAGGTTCTCATTTTTGTTAATTGTTTGTGATGTCTGTATTGAAATTGGTTATTTTATAAACCATGCTCTCTCTTCCTCTCTTCTTCTTGGCTGTGTGGGGAGGCTGTGTCTTCTGAGTGTGGCAATTCCTGATATGCGTATTCTACTTTTTTATATACCAATTGATATGTATTCTACATTTTGGCTTTAATCATTCACAACATTTTGCTGGATGCGCATTCCAGATATAATGGCTTACTGTGGCCGAGTTCGGGACCCTTCAGTCACGGGTTTTTATACCAAATAATATGTATTCTTCACTTGGCTTTTATTTTTCATAACATTTTGCTGGACGCGCATTCCAGAAAGAATGGCTGACTGTGGTCGAATTCTGGACCCTTCTGCCACGGTTTTTATACCAATTGGTATGTATTCTACATTTGACTTTAATCATTCATAACATTTTGCTGGACGCACATTCCAGATAGAATGGCTTACTGTGGCCGAGTTCTGGACCCTTCAGTCACGGTTTTTTTTATACCAAATGATATGTACTATGCATTTGGCTTGAATCATTCATAACATTTTGCTACACGGGTTTTATACCAACTAATATGTATTCTACATTTGGCTTTAATCATGCACAACATTTTGCTGGACGCACATTCCAGTTAGAATGGCTGACTGGCCGAATTCTGGACCCTTCAGCCATGGTTATTCATACCTTTTGATATGTATTCTACATTTGTCTTTAATCATTCATAACATTTTGTTGGACGCACATTCCAGATAGAATGGCTAAATGTGACAGAAAAATGGGTTATTCAGCCACGAGGTTTTATACCAATTAATATGTAGCATAAATTTGGCTTGAATCGGCCTCACAGTTTGATAGACGCGCATCTTAAAAATCTTCACAGAATGGCCGACTTTGATTGAATTCTGGACCATTTAGCCATGTTTTCTTAATCAGTTTATAGGCTTGAATCCGTCATACATTTTGCTAGACACAAATCTCAGTTTAACATTTCCAGATGGAATAAATGGCTGACTGTGGCTGAATTCTTGATCCTTCAACCAATGGTCCTTTTACCAGTTGATTGTTATTCTACGTTTTGCTGGAATCGGTTATTACATTTCCAGATAGAATGGCTGACTGTGACTGAAATATTGACCCTTCAGTCACGGGTTTTTATACCTATTATTAACCATTCTGCATTTGGCTTCAATCAGTCGTAACATTTTACGGGAATCACATTGCACAAAGAGTAGCTGACTGTGGCTGAATTCTGAACCCTTCAACCACGAGTTTTTTTTTGTTTTTACAAATTGATATGTATTCTTTATTTCGGTTAAATCGGGATGCAGACGGCTGAATTCTGGACCCTTCGCAAAAAATCAACAATTCATTCGAGACAGAGTGGCTGACCTTGACTAAATTAGTGTCCTTTTATAAAGAGAATGACGGCTTTGGTTGACTATGGTTGCATGCTGTATCATTCAGCAATTGGTTCTTACAACACTTAATTTATATAAAACAAGTGGCCTTAATCAGTTATACATTTTGCTAGACGCATATATTTCTTAATCAGTTTAAGAAGAGTATGACTTCAGCTAGAATTTAGGCTTATCCTCACAGTATTCTATGCATTTCATTAACAGATAATTGGTCCATTCACACATTCAGCTGAAACAATTACTGGGAGTTAGGAGCTAATAAACAACTACTAATAAACTTTATAAAAATCTATTCACAGATTTAACATTTATTAAATAAATACACATAATAGCAATTTATATTTTATTAAACACACACACTCACCCACACATCTTCAAGAGCTATGAACAATACATGCATACATTTAATACCAATTATAGAATACACACAATATTTAACAATAATATTTTTAAGTACAAACAAAACTATGCATGAGCATATAATACATATGTAATAAATAAATGCACGTAATATCAATGTTTTTTATAATGAAAAAAAACACACATACATTCACGCACACATATCTTAATAATTTATGAACATACATACATAAATTCAATACCAATCACATAATTGGTGATTGGGTGTTCAGTTGAATAATTCTGTCGCCCTCCGATACTTTGTCAAAATAAACCGGAATGTGTCCTCTGACACTGATGCCCCAAACAAATGCTGCAAGAAAATTTTTAATAACAAGGGACCATAACTGGTAAAATGATTGCATGAAAAAATATTTCTTTTCGATCATCTACACATCATGCTTGATCATCTCTACAATCTGGTAAGAAATCTGCCTTATTGTTTAGGAGTTGTGCAATTCTATTTTGCCTCCCACTGTGGGGGCATAAAAATCAAAGTACAAAAACGGGGCTTAACTCAATTAAATCTAATCTTCTCCTGAAGAATTTGACATCATCACTGTGTTGTCATAGAAACAATATAATTTGAAAGTTTGATGAAGAAAAATAAGAAATGACAAAGTTATAACCAACGTTAACTTTTTATGTCATAATCGAAGTAAAAAAAGAAGTATAACACCATCAAATGTAACCTTGGCCTACAGAATTGAACATCATCATGACCGTTTATTTGAAAAAAAAAAGAAATGGCAGAGTTATAGCCAACATTAAAGTTTCGTAAAGGACGGATGGACCGACAGACAAAGAGATCCCCATGTATTGCCGTTTCTTAGAAACACCTAAACAAATTATACATAAGCATATAACTTAGAAAACAATAGACATTTTATACAGAAATACAGAAAACATAATACCACCATACTTTGAACCCGGAATAAACATGATCATTAACTTAATAATGTCATTGAAAATAGAGAAGATAACATAATGCACTAAACTGAAAAAGATTATAACCAAGAGTTCAAAAGTCCATATCGTATAATTGCAGTTGTATGAAAAGTACTTTAAACATGGAAAAATCATTGTTTGTTAAATAACACCTTTTCTCTAACATTGAATCAATTAGAAAATAATTTTTTATTAATTAAAATAGTTGTTCCTTCAACCATCCTTTACCAATTTATCACTTGGAACTTCAAATACATGTTTTTGTGTGTCCATTTTTAAAAAATAATATGCACAAATTGGTGATACAGCTTAAAATTACCTTTTGATATCATGGCACTAGACAACTTTCAGGGACAGGTACCCATACCCTTATGAAGGGGAGTTTTGCGTCGTTTTAAGACAAAAATATAAAAAAGGGGATTTTAAGTCATATACGCATGCTTTGATTTTAAAGTGGCACACATACTCATAAGACCGTGTTCTAACACTGATTATACAGTATATTTAGAACAGCTGTAAATCAATGCAACTTTGAATAAGTAGGTAATAGGCTTTTAAATAATGAAACATCTTGTAATGGGATGTTTTGATCAAGTTTAATTATATTAATCATACTTCTAAACCACAGGAATAACTTCAAATGATTTGTGAAATTTTCTATATTCATATAAGATAGCATTGACTTAAGTTTCTTTAGTGTTGCATTTCTCTGTTCCGCAACCTGTGTGTTAACTTTCCGATGTTGCAGGTATATGGAGAGATTATATCCAACATGACAACCTAAAATTATATAATAATCAAATTATTTATGGAGCAACAGTCTAGGTGGCACAACATTTCAAGTGAGTCTCTTTAAGCATGTATAGAGCAAAACAACAAATGATCAAATTATGACATAAAAGTATTGTACATGTAAAGGCAGTATTTCGATGTGTCGATCCAGATCAGCTAAGCTAATACATGGTATGAATGTGAATGAAATATAGAATTTTATAAATATACTCAATAATTATGTAACTTACATGAAATATAGAATTTTATAAATATACTCAATAATTATGTAACTTACCTATGTGATTACACCAATGGAATCTATCAACAACAAACCAGGAATCTCTGAAGAAGACTGGATCTCTGTTCAGGCAGTAGTTGTAAAGATTGCATGCATTGTTGTACACAATCAGTTTTGGAGCTGGAACATTTTTACACAAACCATTTTAAAATTCAAATAAATTTTACTATAGTTTGCAATGCAATAGCAATAATTTGATATAATCAGACCAATTTAGAATTATCAATCCACTTATATTGATGTTTAATGAATTGCATTTTTTTTAATTTAGATAAAAACAAGAGCTGTCACTTGAAATTGACATATGCCCCCAAAATGCAGCTTTGAAATCGAATCGGTATACATATGTAATAAATAAACATATGTAATGAAAAATATGCTTGTGGAAGACAAAGCATACTGCATGCATATAATGTGAAAGATGAAAGGATTATATGTTTTAAGTCTGTAGTAAATATATAGTTAAATAAAGTTAAATATGACATTTTTTTTAGAAAATTCGAAGATTATTGGGGAAATTATCCTGGAAAATGATTATTAGAGTTATCAACCTTACTACATGTGATGTGGGTAATATGAACCAGAGGGCCATGATGGCCCTTTATCACTCACCAGAGTACAACAAAGTTGTGTTGTACAAGACCCAACGTCTCCATATGGTGAACATTTACACCAAGTTATTTTAAAATCCAATAAGAAACAACAAATCTACAGCTTGGAAAAGAAAATGCTATTTTTCGTAACAGTGACCTTGACCTTTGACCTACCGGCATGGGTATTGTAAGCAACACATGCCTTTGTCATGGTGAACATTTATGTAAAGTTATTTTGAAATCACTTCATTCATTAGGAATTAACAGCCCAGACAAGAAAATGTTATTTTTTGTAAAGGTGACCTTGACCTTGGACCAACAGGCATGGGTACTGTACGCGAAAGTATACCTTGTCATGGTAAACATTTGAGCTAAGTTATTTTAAAATCCAATGAGAAATAACAAATTTACAGCCTGGACAAGATTTTTCTATTTATAGTAACAGTGACCTAGTTTTTGACCCCAGGTGACCCATATTCAAACTCGTCCAATTAATAACTGGGACATATGTCCTGACCAAGTTTCTTTACAATCTGATAATCAGAGTAAAGTGTGACCACTATAGTGTAAACAAGAAAATTCTATTTTTAGTAACAGTGACCTAGTTTTTAGACCCAGATGGCCCATATTCGAACTTGTCTGAGAAATCATTGGGACAAACATCCTGACCAAGTTTCATGACAATCGGAGCAAAAATGTGACCTCTAGAGTGTTAACAAGAAAATTGTATTTTTAGTAACAGTGACCTAGTTTTTGGACCCAGACGACCCATATTCAAAACTGACCCAGAAATCATAGGGACAAACATCCTGACCAATTGTCATGACAATCAGAACAAAAATGTGACCGCTAGAGTGTTAACAAGAAAATTCTATTTTTAGTTACAGTGACCTAGTTTTTGGACCCAGATGATCCATATTCAAACTCATCCTCGAAATCATTGGGGCAAACATCCTGACCAAGTTTCATGATAACTGGAGCAAAAATGTGACTGCTACAGTGTTAACAATAAAATTCTATTTATAGTAACAGTGACCTAGTTTTTGAACCCAGATGACCCATATTCAAACTCAGCCTAGAAATAATTGGGACAAATATCCTGACCAAGTTTCATGATAATTGGAGCAAAAATGTGACTGCTAGAGTGTTAACAAGAAAATTCTATTTATAGTAACAGTGACCTAGTTTTTGGACCCAGATGACCCTTATTCGAACTCGTCCTAGAATTCATTGGGACAAACATCCTGACCAAGTTTCATGACAATCGGAGCAAAAATGTGACCGCTAGAGTGTTAACAAGAAAATTCTATTTTAAGTAACAGTGACCTAGTTTTTGGACGTAGATGACCCATATTGGAACTCGTCCGAGAAATCATTGGGACAAACAACGTCCAAAAACTAGGTCACTGTTACTTAAAATAGAATTTTCTTCTGACAAATCATTTGGACAAACATCCTGACCAAGTTTCATGACAATCAGAACAAAAATGTGACCGCTAGTGTTAACAAGAAAATTCTATTTTTAGTAACAGTGACCTAGTTTTTGGACCCTGATGACCCATATTGGAACTCGTCCGAGAAATCATTGGGACAAACATCCTTACAAAATTTCATGACAATCGGACAAAAAATGTAACCTCTACTGCGTTAACAAAATTTACCTTAGGGTTAGGGTTTAGGGTTAGGGTTAGGTAAAAAGGCCCATTACTCAGCCAAAAATAATCCGATCAGAAATTCCTTTGGATATGCACAATAAGTCTTGGTGACAAACACTCCTGTGAAGTTTCAATGAAATCCCTCAAGCGGTTTCAGTTTACGTTAGGGTTAGGGTTAGGGTTTAGGGTTAGGGTTAGGTAAAAAGGTCCATAACTCCGCCAAAAATAATCCGATCAGAAATTCCTTCGGATATGCACATCTACACTTGGTGACAAACATTCCTGTGAAGTTTCAATGAAATCCCTCAAGCGGTTTGGGAGAAGAAGCGAGGACAAGATTTTGCTTAAAAGGGCCATAACTCAGCCAAAAATAATCCGAGCAGAAATTCCTGACGATATGCACAACTAGGCTTGGTGACAAACATTCCTGTGAAGTTTCAAAGAAATCCCTCAAGCGGTTTATGAGGAGAAGCGAGGACAAGATTATTTCGGACGGACGGAAAGACGGACGGACGGACAGTGCGATTACTATATGCCTCCCTTCGGGGGCATAAAAAAAGCTTATTGGAAAATTTATAATGTATAACGAGGTTGCATACAAACTTAAACCAAAAGGAGGACAGCTATATTGATAAACAAGAGGGCCATGATGGCCCTATATCGCTCACCTGAGTACAAAAGTCAATTTTGACCCCAGGGAAATAATTTGAACAATCTTTGTAGAGTTCCACTAGAGGGTGCTAAATGCCAAATATCTAAGCTCTAGGCCTTGTGGTTTCAGACAAGAAGATTTTTAAAGTTTTTCCTATATAAGTCTATGTAAAATGAAGTGACCCCTGGGGCGGGGCCAATTTTGACCCCAGGGAAATAATTTGAACAAACTTTGTAGAGTTCCACTAGAGGGTGCTAAATGCCAAATATCTAAGCTCTAGGCCTTGTGGTTTCAGACAAGAAGATTTTTAAAGTTTTTCCTATATAAGTCTATGTCAAATGAAGTGACCCCTGAGGCGGGGCCAATTTTGACCCCAGGGAAATAATTTGAACAATCTTTGTAGAGTTCCACTAGAGGGTGCTAAATGCCAAATATCTAAGCTCTAGGCCTTGTGGTTTCAGACAAGAAGATTTTTAAAGTTTTTCCTATACAAGTCTATGCAAAATGAAGTGACCCCTGGGGCGGGGCCAATTTTGACCCCAGGGAAATAATTTGAACAAACTTTGTAGAGTTCCACTAGAGGATGCTAAATGCCAAATATCTAAGCTCTAGGCCTTGAGGTTTAAGACAAGAAGATTTTTAAAGTTTTTCCTATATAAGTCTATGTAAAATGAAGTGACCCCTGGGGCGGGGCCAATTTTGACCCCTGGGCTATAATTTGAACAATCTTGGTAGAGGACCACTAGGTGATGCTACACAACAAATATCAAAGTTCTAGGCCTTACGATTTCAGAGAAGAAGATTTTTAAAAATTTCAAGTTCAAAATCTATTTTTATCCTCTGTGACCTAGATAGGCAATGGACCGGAACCATTTGAACAATTTTGGTATAGCTTCATGCAAGTAACATTCCTGCCAAGTTTCAGCAAGATTGGCCCAGGAGTTCAGGAGAAGAAGTCGTTTGAAGAAAAAGATGATGACGCACGCACGGACGGACGGACGACGGACATCAGGCGATCACAAAAGCTCACCATGAGCACTTCGTGCTAAGGTGAGCTAAAAAGTCGGTACAATAGCTCAACATATTCTTCAAATGGTCATATTAACAAAGAAAATTTTTAATACATCATGATAAAACAATCATATTCATGAAAAACAATAATAAAAATGGTAAAAGTTGAAATCTAAATAAAAAAACAAACCTTCGTGAAAGCGTGTTCTTAGAATAGTAAATGGAATATTGGGTGATTCTACATCTTCCATCAATGGAAACCATAACATATACCTGAAAATGAAATTAAATGTTAGTAATTTTAGCTTGAAGAAACAACATGTCAAGAGGCTCCACTGGAAATAATGGCAAAGTTTTAGTAAAAAAATGAAAATCGGAAAAACATACATATTCAGATGAACAATGTAGGATCTGACATGACTTGGACTGGCAAATGTGACCTTGACCGATAAGATAGAGACCTGGAGTTCACTCAAGACAATCTGCATCAATGAGGTATAAATTTATTAGAACTATAAACAAATATACATATGATGCACTAAGCATGTTAAAATAAAGTTAAGCAAAAATACAAACAGATGTGTGCATGACAGATGGATTAACACTTGTATATATGCCAAAATGCACTTGTGACAACTGGACTCACGCTTGACTAAAAATGAAATCACAGTGTATATTATCATTTAAATGTATGGTCGCAACAAATCATTAATTATTTACACTCTGCTAGTCTTGTGACAGATATTAATTTTCATTTAGACTTTAATCTTAACAGTAAAAGAATTTTTGATGAAAACTTACAGCCTAATAAACAAAATAACTAACCATGGACACATGAGACAGTAAACAATCCGGGTATGAGACTTGGATGAGTGGGTGTTCTTTTTCGGCAACTGGTTGCAGATATCTTCTTGGACTTGTTGTCCAACACATAGTCACCACGGTGAGAATGCTTGGATAATGTTGGAAAAAAACCAAAACCTGTGCATTCACAGTCATCATCACATTTATCTAGATGATGCTGTGAACCATTGAAGGGTTGCTTTGATTTTTCCACAAGCTCAAACAAAACTGGTCTCATATGAACCGGAACATCCCACGTCCAGAAGTGCATAAGCCGAGACAAAACTGGGCATTCTCGCTCAATTAGGATAATGTCCTCTACCCTGTCACACAGGTTCTTACCCGAAGCTGCCTCAGTTAAAATGTCAAATACCTTCTCGTGATAGTGGAGAAAGGCACAGACAGGATAGTTTGATGCCAGGCACTGGAATAGTTCACAATATATTTCTGGACACCTAAAATTGTTTTCTCCAACACAGTCAAATTCTTTAAAAAAAATCATTCAGACTTGGCTGATATGTCATTATGAATGACTTAAGTTGAAAGTACTCAGTTTTGGAAAGTCCCTCCACACAAAATTTGTTGAGAAGATTTCTGGTCATGGAATTGTTGACAAACACTCTGGTGTTATGTGAGCTAAAAATAAAGCAAGCATAATGTTTACAAAATACACTCAGCACAAAAAAATTAAACCATTCATATAGTAAACATGTGAGAACTTGTGAACTCTATGCACTCTGTACTGTGTACTCTGTACTCAACTACATACTCAGTACTGTAAACTTGGTACTCAACTACATACTCTGTACTGTAAACTTCGTACTCAACTACATACTATGTACTGTGTACTCTGAACTATGTACTCTGTTCTATGTACTCTGTACTGTGTACTCTGTACTGTGTACTCTGAACTATGTACTATGTACTTTGTACTCTGTACTCTGTACTGTGTACTCTGTTCTATGTACTCTGTACTGTGTACTCTGAACTATGTACTCTGTACTGTGTACTCTGTACTGTGTACTCTGTACTGTGTACTCTGAACTATGTACTATGTACTCTGTACGCTCATAAATTCTGTATTATTGAGAGTATTTATAATATGTGTAAATATAAGGATTGAATCGATATTTGATGGATTTCATTTGGGTATTAAAAACAGATGGATTGTTAAAAGTACATGTGAAGCCCTTCAGGCTTCACAACCCTACTGTTTTCCCAATCTCAAATGAAGAGCATCAAATATCGATTTAGTCTTTAAATAAACCTTTGTAACAGAATGTGGTAATTCAGCTACATCTTTTTCTAGATTTTCTTCTGACAAATTCTGTTCACTTGTCATAGAGTTAATCATCTCATTCTTCGTTCTTTCTCTAACAGACAAAGGTGTATCATATAAGTATCATGCATGAGTGTGAGGTGAAGATGGAAAAATCTGTCACCGAGGGTTAACTGTTTTGCGGGAACGAGGCTCTGCCGAGTTCCCGCCAAAACAGTTCACCCGAGGTGACAGATTTTTCTATCTTTACCGAATTTCTCATGCAAGATACTTTTTCTTGCATACCTTTTATTATTTATAACATTTTTGTGTAAGTATATAAACTTATTTATTTTCATTATGCTGAAATATTGACGTTAAAGCAATCTTTTTTATAAATGACGTCACTAACTTGAATATATTACGTCAGATATTTGAAGACGTGACGTCACTCACGTGACTCATTCTACATGGGGGGGTGTAGGATCGAAATTTCCTACACGGGTGAAAACACCGGATGACCTGATCTGGTATGCAAGAAATTTTCCTGCTGGTGAAAGCATTTTAACACGTTAACTAACAAAATAAATAAGAATACAATGTAAATAAAATAAATTAGATTTACGATCATTAAAGATTATAAATTATAATTTAATAACATGGGAATACTTAATACTAGTTAAAATAACCTATTAATCAATTTTATTGTTATAATAAAGCTAACAAATTTTAATTTTTATTAAAAATTCTTACTTCTTTTGCCCAGAATAAGCTTTCCTCTTTCTCCTGCTTGGAACAGCATGAAACTCGTAGGATGGCCCATCATTTATAACAATCTTACGAGGTACTCTTTCTACAATGTTCAATAAATTTAATGTAAAACATTGGGTTTGATTTCAAATATAAGCAATAACCTTAAACAAAAATGTGTGATCTTTAATTACTAATAATCCCAAGATAACTGCATAAATCTTTTTGGTACAGTCATGTCTGGTAATCTTGCGTGTACGGTGATCTTGCACACTTATCTACTGATATTCCCTGAAGTGATTTTAGTCGTGCTGTGAAAATATCTTAAACATTAACTCTGGAACCGGTTGGGGAGACGATATTACCTGTATAGTCTCCTTGACCGGTCGAGGAGACACTTCCTAAATAAAAAACAACAATGGTTCATCAAAGATAGCTTATCTTTTAAAATATTTCACTGCTGTGATGTCATTTCTCTCTGGTGCGCAAGATGACCAGACATTTAAATGCTGGGTTAAAACATTGTAGTTAGGATAAATCTTGATAAGTTCCCAATAGATAAGGAGTAATGTCCAAAACTTTTTTGCCATTACATGGATGAAAGGTTTCTGAAAACAGGCAAACAGTATTGACACATTTGTCCATAATACATTAATAAAATATTATAAGTGATTATGCAAGATTACTGTACAGCATTATAATCAATTTTGAATGAAAACAATGCACGTAAATGATAAGAGAGCTGTCAATTACATACATTCAAGACATTTCAAACTAGAAAACCAATATTGCACATGGTATTTGATAAAATAAATTCCGTTTAAAGCACTGGGAACAACTGCAGTGCTAATGATCTGGATCTACTGGTCACCTATTTGAGATAAAAGTATAGCCTAAGGCTACTAGTAGAAGTAGGTTAAGAAAAGAATGAAACCTTACCTGCCATGGGTGATTTATGCTTCTATCAATCTATAACCAAGGTCTTTTAAACCTGTAATTATTTTTATTATAGGACAATAAATTTTCTAGCTATCACATCTTGTTTTATCAGGCGATGTCGTTTATAATCAGAGTTTTTTGGATGCTTGGATTTTGACTTTTTAACGACTGATCCCTTAATTTTTCTTGTTTATTGAAAAGATTAAAAAATAACTATATTTTATTCATAAATGTTGTTAAAATACTTATGTCGTGAAATAAAAAGTCTATTAACTATACTTTTATAACACCAAATTATTGTAAGACTTCAAATTAGCCGTGGCTGACTTCGTGGCTGAATGCCCATTTTCCGGGTTGCTACAATACCTGCGGCATGGAGGCCGCCATTATTCCAGACTGGTCCTCTTAATTCTCTCAACTTCGCAGTCTGTTTTAAAATGAAAAACCAATAACCCGTCACAATTTAACCGAAGATCACCGAAACATTGATTTCAGTCTGAAAAGCGGTATCCGCACTATCGCGGTAGTCTGTTGAAAGATAGAACCAGGCACTGCGGTGGCAATACAAAAATAATTTTTACTTAATCGAGAAGTCTCAAAAGCGTTACTCACAGTCATTTTCATGGGTAATTAGAGATTTTTGTATAAAATGATATAAAAATATCCAGTTTTCCAATAAAATATAAATTAAATGGTTACTTATTCACAATTGAATGTTATTAGCCTAAAAATTTTACATGTGTTGTTTCTTTTTCATTTTCAACTTTTAATAGGCAACAGGAAATAGCCTGTTTAAGAAGTATTTATTTTAAGTTTTGTGTAAATCATTTAGAATACTTTTTGGTGTCAAAAGTTATTAAAAGCACTAACCATGCTTTTAACATTTCAAAGTATCATGTGCTTCGCTAAATGAACACAGTGACAGTCTGAACCAAAAACTTCAGTTAGGTTATTATATTAAAAAAATAAACATTCATAAACAGAGAAAAATGTAGATATCATTTGTTCATTTGACCACACAACTGACCATTTACATTCAAAGATTGTAAAACAATCATTGTGCAGAAAGCAGTAAATGTGGAACTGTGTCAACAACAAGTCAACAACAAAAAATGTATTACTAATGAAACTCACCATAACTACACAAAAGTTATTCCAGTATGTGCGAACCACACACACAACACAAGAAATTATAATGAAAAATGTAATCAACGGAATTAAAAACAACCACTCTGGAATGTGTTAATACATTCTAATCTGCAATAAAATATATAAAAGCAATATACCTAGAGACACACACTAACAAACACAACACAATAATGCAAACAAATCTCAAACAAAATGACAAAACAAAACAAATTGTAGCCAATCAGGTAATGTTTTAACAACTTGGAAAAATTTACAAATAGTTTTGGCACTGTTGATATAGCTGGCAGTCAATAGAAATCCTTGCATGTCCCTGGAGATGGCAGTTGTTTTTTTCAACAGCATTGGTTTTGCACTGAACATGTTTTATTTTCCAAAATCTACAATATGAAAAGGTACAGTGGTTTATGGACAATATGTCACATTGTCGATATGCCCCAGACAACAGCTTAGAGAGGCAGACCTAAGACATGGATTGGTGACAGTTTCCGCCCAGAATGGTGGACAAGACTGTCCAGTGTTAAGACAATACAACCCAAATTTAAAAAAAGCTGTATATCTTTCACAAAAGTTCAAAATCAAACATCATAAACTACAGTAAGTACATGCTACATGAGCACTGTCTATTTTGCTTTTTTGATGAATTTGTAAATAAATAAAAAAAGACATGCTGTTTTAATTACAGTTTTGTTACCAATTAAAAAGAGATGGTGTCTTTTCTTTCAAAATGATCAAAGATTACACAAGGACCACTGTTCTTTGTTCTAAATGCTCGTGAAAGTAAAGCCTGAATTGGTTTTATAAATTTGCAAGTATTCTCTATGGTTAATAGCTGTTGAAAAAAAATGGTTTGATGGGCCTTAAACTTTTAAAGTATTTCTTGTTTTGATTTCATAATTCTGATACAGTCTCTACAGGGTCATGTTGTCCGCTGTCCTAGACCTAAACATCTGAAAATCCTGGGCTGCATTGCCTGGGCCATATAGCTAATTGGTCATAATACCGTAATTTAGTACAGTGCAACACATCTTAGTTATATTTATTTTGTATGTTAGGTATTAAAAACTAGCTTTCCCCGTTATAGGTAGCACCTATTGTTATATTAGATTCTGTATAAATTGACTTTTTGTTAACGATATTGTTCATTTGATTTATTCAAAACATGAAATGGAACAAAATGAGGTGTATGAAAAAATAAAAAAATGCTTGCCAACTTCTTGTTGTTTTTTTTATTTTTTCGGTCGACTCGTCAAAAAAGTGGTTATATTTTTATTATGCCCCCCCCCCCCCCCGACTCAGTTAAAACAAAAAAAAATTCCTGTAAAACAAAAGATAAAAAAATGTTGGCCTAAAGTTATACTGTGTACTCGAGCGCTTTCGACTATGCAGCCGTCATCAGGAGTAAATAATGTTTAAGATCAGCAATTTACTAGTTAATGTACCTAATAAGAGAATGAGATAAGAATAAAAGATGTTGGTAATAAAAGATATTTACTATAAATAGATATTTACATGTTTATTATTACTTATTGCCTTATCAGGTCAATATATTTGTATAAAGCATTTCAATTGGTTAAATGTTTTCCTTTTGTCAATCGTGCATTTCCCTATGTATCCGTAGGGGTTGCTAGCAAAAACAATTTTTGTTCTAAAATTAGAATTACTATTTTATCATCAAATCATTCAACTATTGCCCCAAATAGATATATATAGATTATATAAATAGATCGATTAGTTGGTGTTTTCTTTTAATTAAAGCGTTTTTTCTAAAAGTACTCTTTTCTTCCAGGCAAAGATGTATTTATACATGTGCTGCTACTGCGATTTTAAGACGGATTTATACGAAGACGTCGTTGAGCATATTAATGAAAACCACCAGACCAATGTATTTAAATATAAGGACCTAGAACTGGATCAAAGTAGCAGAAGTCTTGGCTACCGCTCAAAGAGTCTCGTCGACATAACGCCCTCTTCGCACGTTATAACTGTGAAATGTGATAAAAGGTTACGCGTTTGCGAATGAAATGAAGAAAACGTGGATACGATATCAAATGCAGAGGGGACAGATAAAGTTACAGCTGAAGTGATCTCTCGGGTTCAGGCGGACGATGAAGAAACATCGTATGGAAGTACAGATTCCTAAAACTCGGATGACACTAATGTTGCCGCTATATACAGTACTATTCCTGCCGTTTTAGAGTCATTGAAAGAAAATGGACAACTTAAGTTGTACGAAAAGTGGTGTAAACTGGTTGCTGAAAAAACTTTCCCATGGAAAATATTTCTTACCTTTTGTTTTTGGACGTTGTTTAGTGGTTTTCTAACCCTTCATCCTCGCAAATGTGATCCTCGCAAATGTGATAGAAAACACGACAGTTCTGGAAAGTAGGCTATAAACTTTTTCACGGAAAATTTTTGAGGTTTATGAGTGGTCCACGCGGTTTAGGACAGATTGTTACTCAGCGATCAGATCGCGGTGACTGTTTGACAGAAAATTCCCAAATTAACTTTGCTATACCTTTAAAGCAAATAATAAGTAAGGATGTTTTAGAACCTGTGTTTCCGGGAACTTTGGCGAAAGTCATGAGAGACTTAAAGGAACATGTCATAACAAAACCTGTTAAAATAGGAGTTGATGGGAAAAGAATTTCTAGAGGCAAAGGCCAAGTAATGGGAGATATCGACTGTTGGGGTTTTGAACCATAACCTGCTTTACAAGACCGTAAAAAGAGACGTGAGGAAGAGCTTGCCATGACAACTTATATCTACAGAATGGTAGACGATATAAACGAAGACACAGAATTGACTGGGAATGAAATGTTAATTTAGTTAATTAACAGTGCCTATATATGCATATATCATGATAATAAATTAAATCAAAATAATTATCATTATTGATTAACTATAACTATGATTGTTGCTGTTGCATTTTTCACAGCAAGAACAAATCACATGGAAAAGATAAAATGAGCATTGAACATAATATTTCAGTATATGATTTTATTTCTCCGTTCTTGTTAAAACTATATAATAGAATGTTTCAAAACTGTAAATACTCTACGTATTTTGGTTTTGAATGTTCGTTCTACATTAAATATCACCCAAATATGTAATTCTTAAGAAAATTTAGACTTTATTATGATAGATTAAGAAACAAAGTTTTATTAAAACTGATATATCGTTCTTATGGCTAAAGCTTTAACCAAAAAAAAGAAGTACACAAGCATATCTGTCTTCTTATTAATTTGTGCTAATTGAATAATTCAGACAATATCATATAGTTTTGGTGTAGATCGTATTATGTCTGACTTGGTATAGAGCGTATTATAGTTTGCTTGGTGTAGAGCTTACTATGTTTGGCGTGGTGTAGAGCGTTTTATGTTTGGCTTGGTGTAGAGCGTATTGTTTGGCTTGGTGTAGATCGTAATATGTCTGGCTTGTTATAGAGCGTATTATGGCTTGCTTGGTGTAGAGCAAGTATGTTTGGCTTGGTGTAGAGCGTATTATGTCTCGCTTGGTATAGAGCGTATTGTGTTTTGCTTGGTTTATAGTGTTATTTGTTTGGCTTGATGTAGAGCGTATTATGTTTGGCTTGGTTAAGAGCGTTTTATGTCTGGCTTGCTAAAGAGCTTATTATGTTTTTTTTGGTGTTGAGCGTAATGTGTTTGGCTTGGTGTAGAGCGTACTAAGTTTGGCTTTGTGTAGAGCGTATTATGTTTGGCTTGGTGAAGTACGTACTATGTTTGGCTTGGTGAAGAGCTTACTATGTTTGGCATGGTGTAGAGCGTATTATGTTTGGCTTGGTGTAGAGTGTATTTTGTTTGGCTTTTTGTAGGGCGTATTATGTTTGGCTTGGTGTAGAGCGTACTATGTTTGGCTTGGTGTAGAGCGTGTTATGTTTGGCTTGGTGTATAGCGTATTATTTTTGGCTTGGTGTACAGTGTATTATGTTTGGTTTGGTGTAGGGCGTGTTATGTTTGGGTTGTTGTAGATCGTACTATGTTTTGCTTGGTGTAGAACGTATTATTTTTGGCTTGGTGTAAAGCGTACTGTGTTTGGCTTTTTGAAGAGCGTACTATGTTTGGCTTGGTGTTGAGTGTATTATGTTTGGCTTGATGTAGAGCGTACAATGTTCGGCTTGGTGAAAAGCATATTATGTTTGGCTTGGTGTAGAGCGTATTATGTTTGGCTTGGTGTACAGTGTATTATGTTTGGCTTGGTGTAGAGCGCATTATGTTGGCTTGGTGTAGAGCGTACAAAGTTGGGATTGGTGTAGAGCGTATTATGTTTGGCTTGGTGTAGAGCGTACAACGTTGGGATTGATATAGAGCGTACTATATTTGCCTTGGTTTAGAGCGTATTATGTTTGACTTGGTGTAGAGCGTTTTATATTTGCTTGGTGTAGAGCGTATAAAGTTGGGATCGGTATAGAGCGTATTATGTTTGGCTTGGTGTAGAGCGTAAAGCTGGGATTGGTGTAGAGCGCATTACGTTTGGCTTGGTGAAGAGCGTTTAAAGTTTTGCTTGGTATAGAGCGTACAAAGTTGGGATTGGTATAGAACGTATATTGTTTGGCTTGGTGTAGAGTGTATTATGTTTGGCTTGAAGTAGAGTATATTATGTTTGGCTTGGTGTAGAGCGTATTATGTTTGGCTTGGTGTAGAGTGATCTATGTTTGTCTTCAAATAGAGCGTATTATCTTTGGCTTGGTGTAGAGCGTATTACGTTTGGCTTGGTGTAGAGCGTACAACATTGGGATTGGTATAGAGCGTGCTATGTTTGGCTTGGTGTAGAGCGTATTATGTTTTGCTTGGTGTAGAACGTTTTATGTTTGGCTTGGTATGGAGCGCATTATGTATTGCTTGGTGTTGAGCGTTTTATCTTTGGCTTGGTGTAGAGCGTATTATGTTAGTCTTGGTGTAGAGCATACTATGCTGGGCTTGGTATTGCATTCTATGCTTGGTTTGGTGTAGAGCGTACTATGTTTGGCTTTGTGTAGAGCGTAATATGTTTTGCTTGGTGTAGAGAGTATTATGTTTGGCATGGTTTAGAGCGTACTATGATTGGCTTGGTGAAGAGCGAATTATGTTTGGCTTGGTGTAGAGCGTGTTATGTTTGGCTTGGTGTAGAGGGTATTATGTTTGGCTTGGTGTAGAGCGTACTATGTTTGGCTTGGTGTAGAGCGTTTTATATTTGGCTTGTTATAGAGCGTGTTATGTTTGGCTTGGTGTACAGGGTATTATGTTTGGCTTGGTGTAGATCGTACTATGTTTGGCTTGGTTTAGAGCGTTATACGTTTTTCTTGAGTAGAGCGTGATATGTTTGGCTTGGTGTAGAGCGTACTATGTTTGGCTTGGAGTAGAGCGTATTATCTTTGGCTTGGTGTAGATCGTACTATGTCTGGCTTGGTATAGAGCGTATAATGGTTTGCTTGGTGTGGAGGTTACTTTGTTTGGCGTGGTGTAGAGCGTATTATGTTTGGCTTGGTTTAGAGCGTATTATGTTTTGCTCGGTAGAGAGCGTACAATGTTCGGCTTGGTGTAGAGGAAGTATGTTTGGCGTTGTGTAGAGCGTATTATCTCTGGCTTGGTATAAGCGTATTTTTTTTGGCTTGGTGTAGAGCGTAATTTGTTTGGCCTGGTGTAAAGCGTATTATGTTTGGCTTGGTTTAGAGCGTTTTATGTCTGGCTTGGTATTTAGCGAATTATATTTGTCTTGGTGTTGAGGGTAATTTTTTTTGGCTTGGTGTAGAGCGCATTGTGTTTGACTTGGTGTGGAGCGTACTAAGTTTGGCTTGGTGTAGAGCGTATTATGATTGGCTTGGTGTAGAGCGTGTTATGTTTTGCTTGGTGTAGAGCGTTCAATTTTTGGCTTGGTTTACAGTGTATTATGTTTGGCTAAGTGTAGGGCCTGTTATGTTTGGCTTTGTGTAGATTGTATTATGTCCGGCTTGGTAAAGAGCACATTATTTTTGGCTTGGTGTAGAGCGTGTTATGTTTGGCTTGGTCTAGAGCGTTTTTTGTTTGGCTTGGAGTAGAGCGTATTATTTTTGGCTTGTTGTAGAGCGTATTATTTTTGGCTTGTTGTAAAGCGTACTATGTTTGGCTTGGTGTACAACATACTATGTTTGGCCTGTTGTAGAGTGTATTATGTTTGGCTTAGTGTAGAGCGTACAATTTTCGACTTTATGTAGAGCGTATTATGTTTGGCTTGGTGTAGAGGGTATTAAGTTTAGCTTAGTGTACAGTGTTTGGCTTTGTGTAGCGCGCATTATGTTTGGCTTGGTGTAGAGGGTATTATGTTTGGCTTGGTGTAGAGCGCATTATGTTTTGCTTGGTTTAGAGCGTTTTATGTCTGGCTTGGTGTAGATCGTGCTAAGTTTGACTTGGTGTAGAGCGTATTATGTTTGGCTTGTTGTAGAGCGTACTAAGATTGGCTTGGTGTAGAGCGTATTATGTTTGGCTTGTTGTAGAGCGTACTAAGATTGGCTTGGTGTAGAGCGTATTATGTTTGGCTTGGTGTAGAGCGTACTACGTTTGGCTTGGTGCAGAGCGTACTATGTTTGGCTTGGTGTAGAGCGTATTACGTTTGGCTTGGTGTAGAGTGCATTATATTTGGCTTGATGTTTGGCGAATTATGTTTCGCTTTATGTAGGGCGTACTATGTTTGGCTTGGTGAAGAGCGTATTATGTTTGGTTTGGTGTATAGCGTGTTATGATTGGCTTGGTGTAGAGGTATTATGTCTGGTTTGGTGTAGAGCGTATTATGTTTAGCTTGGTGTAGAGCGTACTATGTTTGGCTTGGTGTAGAGCCTTTTATTTTTGGCTTGGTTTAGAGCGTACTATGTTTGGCTTGGTGTAGAGCGTATTATGTTTGGCTTGGTGTAGAGCTTTTTATGTTTGGCTTGGTGTAGAGCGGATTATGTTTGGCTTGATGTTGAGCGTATTATGTTTGGTTTGGTGTAGAGCGTATTATGTTTGGCTTGATGTTGAGCGTATTATGTTTGGTTTGGTGTAGAGCGTATTATGTTTGGCTTGGTGTAGAGCGTACAATCTTTGGCTTGGTAAAGTGCGTATTATTGTTGGTTTGGTATAAAGCGTACAAAGTTGGGATTGGTATTTAGCGTACAAGTGCTTAGCTTGATGTAGAGCGTTCAATGTTTGGCTTGATATATAGCGTACAGTGTTTTGCTTCGTGCAAAGCGTACAATGTTATGCTTGATATAAAGCGTACAGTGGTTTGCTTTGTTAGAGCGTACAATGTTTTGCTTCACATAGAGCATACAGAGTTTGGCTTGGTGAAGTGCGTACAGTGTTTTGTTTGGTGTAGAGCGTACAGTGTTTGGCTTGGTGAAGTGCGTACAGTGTCTTGTTTGGTGTTGAACATACAATGTTTTGTTTGGTGTTTAGCGTACTATGTTTGGTTTGTTGTAGAGCATACAAAGTTTGGTTTGGTGTAGAGCATACAATATTTGGTTTGGTGTAGAGCGTACGATGTTTGGTTTTGTGTAGAGTGTAACGTGTTTGGTTTGGTGTTGAGCGTACAGTGTTTGGTTTGGTGTAGAGCGTACAGTGTTTGACGCTAATTGAAGAAACTTAAAGTTATTTGGTCCTTACTTAATACTTTGACAGAAATTTAGATTTTACTGTCTTATGTAAGTGTATTATGAGTGGTTTGTGATAGGTTGCATTGTCTTTAAGTGCTTCGGAAGTTACTTGACACTTCATGCTTGATATTCCATAAACTTACATTTATTCTTTTAAACGTCGGTTTGTGCACTGATGCTTCTGATGGTTGAGACATATAACATTGTTTATAAATATAAAAGTTGTTTGAATTATAAAGTTATATCTTAAGTCACCCTGTTTATTGGATTATGGCGGATCAATTAGAATATGATGATTTCGGTTTCATATCAGGTGGATGCCGGAGAAAGGACAACATTCGCTTCCATGACAACCTAGATATCTCGTGACAAATTTACGGTGCTTCACATATCGCGTAACTGACATAGACTATATGTTGCTTGTCAAAACATTTCGTTCCTCAAATTCTCGTGACTTTAAAATGATATGTCATGATATAACAAAAATTCCATAAGCAGATAATACTTTGTATATACAACAGGAATAAGATCATTGGTAAAATGCAAAATCGCAAAAATCGCTACTGAGAATCGAGAGAACAATTCAATTGACTTATGCCATGAAGACAAGCGTGAAAGTATCTTCCAGAAGTTTAGAACAAACAATGCAGCAGTAACATTTCTACACAATATCTGGTTATGAACAATGTCAGTCGTACTATATTTAGTGATACAAATGTAAAAGATCATTTGGAACACCAGCTGGAAATAGTGTCTTTGGTAAAAGTGCAACTTATCCAGTGAAGTGCCCAATTTAAGAATTTAGTATCAGTACAGATCATTAACATCAAAGAAAGGGTTACATTGATTTGTATTGCAAAAGAATTGTAGAACCCTGAATAATCTAAAATGCAGTGTGCAATAACAGTAAGAATTAAAAATAAAATGAATTATTCGGGCTTAATAGCTGAATACAACTCTTGGTTTTTAACTAAAATACCAGCAAGGGTCCTGTTGCTAAGCATGTTGATGGTATGTGCTCCTCAGATAGCAAATAGTGATGAAAATGACACGTTAGTTATTACAGATGGGTGCAGAAATAGAGAGTGTTATCTTCTTAATATCATATCAAAGAACCTACTGAAGGGCAGGTCAAGGGTAAAAGTGCTAAATATTGACACTTTATTTCTAAAAACGGGCAACGAGTACCAGCGTCAGTACCTTGAGAACATTACCTATCTGGAGATAAGTAATGTGAAATCGTTAGAACAATCAAACAAAAAAGCGGCAATTTTACCGCACGTGTTTGAAATGTTTAAGAACCTGGAAGAATTACATATACATCTTGAAACTTTAGTTACAATTCATCAAGATACATTTAACGGATTAAACGCTTTAAAGACACTGAACCTGAATGGCTGTAAACGTTTTCATCTTAACAAGCATGTGAAGGCTTTCAATACCCCTCGGATGCCTTCCCTAGAAAATTTGTTCATTTCGGGTACAGGAGGCAGTATTTCTTTGAGAAAATTAACATCAAAAAGGCCTTTACGCAAACTTGACATTAGTTCAACAAGTACTTCGATGAAGACGAAAGACATAGCGTTTTTACAGATGTCCATTGGTTTTGAAAAAATTTGCAAGAATTTAGAATATCTAAACATGTCAGCAATAAAAATCGAGACATATCCAACTAATAGGGAAAATATCTTCGAGGAAGTTTTCGCGAAAATGTACGCAAATTTAGGCAGATGTACACACTTAACTCACTTAGACATCAGTAACATTGACATTGGTGTAACTTACAGAATAGATTTGCAAGGAAATAGCTCTTTAAAAATGTTGAACATCTCTGGTATCATTAAAGCTAAAAGTAAACTTAAAATTACACCATATAAAGAACTATTTTTATATGATGTTTACGAAAACAGAATCAACCTACATTGTAGTAAGAGTGTTGAAGTGTTAGAGATCGCAAAAAATTGTTTGGAATTTATCGATCCTGATGCCCTAGCTTGTTTAAGAAATATACTAACTTTAAACTTATCCAGAAACAAATTATTCGAGATGATGAATCGTTATTCAGACCAGTTTGCAAAATTGTTTAAACCTCTGATCCATTTGGAGAATATCAGACTATCCAGCAATGGGCTGACAGAGATCCCTTCTTCTCTGTTTGACTCAAATATAAACCTCAGGCAAATTGACTTATCGTCAAATAAGCTGCAGACTTTAAATCTAATTCTGAGCCATCTTGATCACCTGGATGTCTTTGATTTGGAAAACAACAGAATAATTGTGCTGGACGGTAATTCGATCAGTGTTATAGAAAACCTCCAGAAAGGATCTGCTGTGAATCTAAATTCAAACCCGTTTAGTTGTTCCAGATGCGCAGATCTCGACTTCGTTAGCTGGCTTGCGAAGTCAAAACAGTTAAAACATGAAGGCCTTAAGTGTATTGGATATAAAAATTATTCCATGATCGTTGACGACGCGCTTGTTTCCGTACAAACTATGTGTAACGAAGAAATGAAAATGCGTTTGGCAGTTAGCATACCCATTGCATTTCTTGCTTTTGTGAGCATCATAATAATAATGGTTTACTGTATAAGGAGACAAATACGCAAAAAACGTCGCCAAAAAGAGATTGAAGAAATTAAACTGAAAATAAAAGAAAATGAAAGGTTTGCTGTATTTCTAACGTATTGCAGTGAAGATGACGCGTTTGTGCACCAGTATGTTGTGGACAATCTGAATGAGAATCTGAAACTTGTCATAGGAACGGACCGGAATCTAGTATGTGAAGGAGACCGACATTTTAGACTTGGTAAACCAATTCTAGATGAAATTTCCGAGCTGCTTGACCGGTCTGATGTTCTTGTGGCAGTAGTGTCGAACAAATATTGCCAAAGTGTATTCTGTCGGAACGAATTTCAACTAGCAATTTACAAAGAAATGCCTATTCTTTTAATGCTGAAAGAAAATACATATCCAGAAAATATGTCACCAAGCATGAGAGATATTTTTGAAAATAAAACAAGAGTGTTGTGGGAGTGTGAAGAAGGAGAGTATAAACTGAAGACAACGTGGCTCAATGTGTGCGAGTCTATTGTCGAGTTGATTGATATAAAGAAAATACGATTGCAAACTTAAATTCGACCGTCGCTTTTAGAATTAGTACTAGTGCACAGTTTAAATCCACTGCATTTTAATGTTTTTGTGATAACCGCACAAATGACTATTTATCTTTATTCTGTTTTCTGGTTTGATTTTTTTGCCTTTGCAGTCACGAAACATTTTGAGTGCGAGCGTCAGGTGCGTGCGAGTGTGTGACTAAGTTATAATTATATACGAAATGATTCCGATGTGTAATGTTATTTCCCGCTCGTCATGTCTTTTTCATGGGAATAACATTTTTATTGTATGAATTACGATCATAGTTATTTACACAAACGGAGTGTGATTGTCTACTTTTCCATTATCAGTTACAGGGTTAATTTTATTTTGGTGTATATATTTTTTGTATTTATACATAGTGATTCTTTTGTATTATACAGAAGATTCAAACTAGTTTTGAAGCCTTCAAAAGTTGGTGTTTTTTTTCTTGTTTCATTATTATATAAACGGTTTTGCAAAGGCTATTCCAAAATATTCAACACCTCTATACCTTTAATAAGAAAGTTACTTTTTCGAGCTAATATTTAGTTTCAAAACATATGTGTATGTTCGCACGCCTTTTATTTTCATGAGATTACATATGTGCAAATTACAAATATTGCAAAGTTTGAAGGAATCGGTTTTGCTTTAAGTTTAAATTATGGTTGCTTTTCTATATCTGTATATAATAATAATTGGTCTTAATAGAATTTTCATATCTTATTATATTGGTGTTCAGTTACACATTGCGTCGCCCCCTGGTGCTTAATCAGATGACAAAAATGCAAGTACAAAAAGGGTCCATAAAATAGGACCTTGGCCTAAAGAATCTGCCATCATGAGGTTACTGTTGTCATAAGCAATATAACTAGGAAGATTGATGAAGAAATATTTTAAAAAAATATCGAAGCTATAGCCAACCTAAAGTTTTCATGACAAAATCCAAGTACAAAAACAGCGTAACTCCATCAAGTCCTATTCCTAAAGAATTTGGCATCATAGACCCTGTTGTCATAAGCAACATAACTTGATGAATAAATATTTAACAATGGCAAAGCTTCGTGAACGGCCGATTGACGGACAAAGCAACGCTGTGTATCATTTTTTCTTTGAAAGAGCGACTCAAATATAGATGGAAAAGAAATGTTGAATGCCAGCGAATATGAAACTTATTGTTGGCTAGGTTTGATTGAGTCTGTTAATGTGGATAAAAAACAGCTTTGGAATTCTTCGAACTACACATATATGAACATATTATATAATTTGTTTCATCGACAGAAATATAAAATACATAAACCTTCCACAACGTCTAGCCACTGGTTGAGCACAATTCAATATTTAAACGGTGAAGTAAACGGTGAAAAATTGAATAATTGTAAATTAAGACTTACACGTTTAAAATAAGAACTGAATGTTCAGATAACTGTTCCCATTTATATTTTATTGTATTTGTTGAGCGCATGATTTTGTTTTTTTTTTAAATTTATGTTATATTTACAGATTTTATTTTTACAAGTTCATTCAATATTTAAAACTCTAGATTCTGCATATAAGTCCACGCCTTCGTATCTGTTTCCTATTTGATAGACTAGTTAATAGGAACTTTACAAAACTGTTAATAAAAATATCGTCAAAAACAACCTCATTTTTATTGCTTACATTTTCTTTTGTATATTTTACTTTAAATGGACAACATTCGTTCGATCTCCGATCTGCCGTAAGATATTTTGCTTTTGAAAACAAGCACATGTTATGATTTTCTAGAGTTTGTTCAAGTGTTGTTCATTTGTTACAATGACAATTTCGCTTTTGAAAACTGACGATAATGTTTCTGGATTAATTTTCACTTGTTCAGAAACTGTATTCGAAATAAGCTTGTTCTTTTTTAAATATATTTAAGATTCCCGCAGTTTTTTCTTGACAATTACGAGAACTGAATCGAAAATACTTTCACTTGAACGAAGCATTTCATTAATCAACTTATGAAACAACTTGGCAATAAGCTGGGGGCTTGTTTTTGCTGTGCGGCAATTCACAATTATATCCCAAAAATATTAAAATGTAATATTAATATTCATGACTTGAAAACCATGTTAAGACCCCTTGACACATGTATGTGTACATAGTCATGTTACATGTAATAAATTGCCATACTGTAATTTGATGCTCTTGTATACGTGGAAATTTAATTTTTCGTCCTATATGTCATCTTTATAACAGAAAAACAGTTAAAGTTAAACCATGTTGGAAAAATAAACTGAAGAAAAGCATTGTGACCAAAGTTACCTTTGAATTAACAAATAATATATTACTTGACAACAAACTTAGTAAATTCTGCTTTATGCTTGGCGCTTTTGCGAGTTCTACAGATATCGTCTCCCATAACACCAAACTGTTGTCGTAATTCTTTCGAAATTGTTTTATTTTAATTATAGATTCAGGTGTATGTACTAATTCAATATCCGAGCATCTAGTATTGTTTTGTGTATAAAACGATAGTCTTCGATACAGTCTTTGGAAACACATGCATATATTTATTGGTGGTATATAATTTGAAAAGTTCTACGAGCTGTCTCCCATAACACCAAACTGTTGTCGTAATTCTTTCGAAATTGTTTTGCAGAGATTTTAATTATAGATTCAGGTGTATGTACTAATTCAATATCCGAGCATCTAGTATTGTTTTGTGTATAAAACGATAGTCTTCGATACAGTCTTTGGAAACACATGCATATATTTATTGGTGGTATATAATTTGAAAAGTTCTACGACCTGTCATCAGGTTAATGAACTAATATCCGGTCTTGTTAGTTTTGATCTCGAAATCTTACACGAGTTAAATGTTTTAGATTAATTGTTCGTTTCCTATATTATTTCTGTAAGTCTTAGAGTTTGTTTCAACATGCAAATTATTAAAATTATTAAACACATATTACTCTGTATATTTGCGTGTGTATTCCGCGTGATCTCTCTTACCATTTCGTTTCGGGTATGCCAAGATCTTAATACTTTGTTACTGAATAACCGAATGGTGTATTTGATTTTCTTTTTATACATGTATATATAAAGCTGTTGTTTATATTCAATATTAAATACATTTCAATGTATAAGGTTTAACTGTTTTTTCTCTGTTTGTTTTGTTTGTGTGTTACTTTTGTATATTATGTTGCGTCATTTGTATTTGTGTACATTTTATTTGTTCCATTATATGTACTTATCATCTCTAGAAGGAGTAAAGAATGTCTATCTTTTTCCACTATATTGAGATTAATTTTAACTAGAATGTTGTGTTCCGCGGAACACATGTGTCGCCTGCATGGAAAACGTTGAAATGTGGGCCTATGTTTAATCATATATAATAAAAATATTTTATTGAAGTTGATTTCAATACTACACAACAGAACACATGTGTCATCTAAATTGCATTTAAAAGGGGAATAACTAAAATAATGGTGAAACCCGAGTTATCATTTTCAAAAATTGGTTTGTAAATTAATGCAGATGAGTTATTCAAAGTATTTAAGTGAATTAATTTAACAAGTAATTTCCATTTTACAGGCAACACTAAGTTGCATGTTAAAGTTGCATTTGAAAGGGATATCACTCATAAAATATTGAAACTGGAGTTATCATTCTTGTCATCACAGATGGCATTGTTCATGCTGATAATATATTCCAAGTATGAAGTGAATAGAACAAGTACTTTCAAAGTTATTGGCAACATTAAGTTTCAGGTTTGAGTTGCATTTGAAAGGGGCATAACTCAAAATATATTGAAACTGGAGTTATCATTCTTGTCGTCACTGATGGCATTGTTCATTCTGGTGAAATTTTCCAAGTATGAAGTGAATATGACAAGTACTTTCAAAGTTTAAAGTCAACATTAAGTTTCATGTTAAAGTTGCATTTGAAAGGGGCATAACTCAAAAAATTTTGAAATTGGTCTTATCATTCTTGTCGTCACAGATGGCATTGTTAGTGCTGATGATATATTCCAAGTATGAAGAGAATAGGACAAGTACTTTCAAAGTTATAGGCAACATTAAGTTTCAGGTTAAGTTGCATTTGAAAGGGGCATTACTCAAAAAATATTGAAACTGGAGTTATCATTCTTGTCGTAACAGATGGCATTGTTCCTGCTGATGATATATTCCAAGTATGAAGTGAATAGGACAAGTACTTTCAAAGTTATAGGCAACATTAAGTTTCAGGTTAAAGTTGCATTTGAAAGGGGCATAACTCAAAAAATATTAAAACTGGAGTTATCATTCTTGTCGTCACAGATGGCATTGTTCCTGCTGATGATATATTCCAAGTATGAAGTGAATAGAACAAGTACTTTCAAAGTTATAGGCAACATTAAGTTTCAGGTTAAGTTGCATTTGAAAGGGGTATAACTCAAAAAATTTTGAATCTGGAGTTATCATTCTTGTCGTCACAGATGGCATTGTTCCTGCTGATGATATATTCCAAGTATGAAGTGAATAGGACAAGTACTTTCAAAGTTATAGGCAACATTAAGTTTCAGGTTAAAGTTGCATTTGAAAGGGGCATAACTCAAAAAATATTAAAACTGGAGTTATCATTCTTGTCGTCACAGATGGCATTGTTCCTGCTGAAGATATATTCCAAGTATGAAGTGAATAGAACAAGTACTTTCAAAGTTATAGGCAACATTAAGTTTCAGGTTAAGTTGCATTTGAAAGGGGCATAACTCAAAAAATTTTGAATCTGGAGTTATCATTCTTGTCGTCACAGATGGCATTGTTCATGCTGATGATATATTCCAAGTATGAAGTGAATAGGACAAGTACTTTCAAAGTTATAGGCAACATTAAGTTTCAGGTTAAAGTTGCATTTGAAAGGGGCATAACTCAAAAAATATTAAAACTGGAGTTATCATTCTTGTCGTCACAGATGGCATTGTTCCTGCTGATGATATATTCCAAGTATGAAGTGAATAGAACAAGTACTTTCAAAGTTATAGGCAACATTAAGTTTCAGGTTAAGTTGCATTTGAAAGGGGTATAACTCAAAAAATTTTGAATCTGGAGTTATCATTCTTGTCGTCACAGATGGCATTGTTCCTGCTGATGATATATTCCAAGTATGAAGTGAATAGGACAAGTACTTTCAAAGTTATAGGCAACATTAAGTTTCAGGTTAAAGTTGCATTTGAAAGGGGCATAACTCAAAAAATATTAAAACTGGAGTTATCATTCTTGTCGTCACAGATGGCATTGTTCCTGCTGAAGATATATTCCAAGTATGAAGTGAATAGAACAAGTACTTTCAAAGTTATAGGCAACATTAAGTTTCAGGTTAAGTTGCATTTGAAAGGGGCATAACTCAAAAAATTTTGAATCTGGAGTTATCATTCTTGTCGTCACAGATGGCATTGTTCATGCTGATGATATATTCCAAGTATGAAGTGAATAGGACAAGTACTTTCAAAGTTATAGGCAACATTAAGTTTCAGGTTAAAGTTGCATTTGAAAGGGGCATAACTCAAAAAATATTGAAACTGGAGTTATCATTCTTGTCGTCACAGATGGCATTGTTCATGCTGATGATATATTCCAAGTATGAAGTGAATAGGACAAGTACTTTCAAAGTTATAGGCAACATTAAGTTTCAGGTTAAAGTTGGGGGACTACCGGACGACGCCGACGACGCCGCCGGACAGTAGGATCCCTTTGTGTCTACCTGCTATCGCAGGCGACACAAAAACCAGGTCCAAAGTAAGGACGAATCGAGGTTTGTAAGAAAGAGCTGTTTATACTTTAGAGAAATTGTTTGAAATAACTACAACTGTTCTGCTGATATAGATATAAAAGTACTCTGTGTGTATTGAGATTGTTTGAAATAACTACAACTGGTCTGCTGATATAGATATAAAAGTTCTCTGTGTGTATTGAGATTGTTTGAAATAACTCCAACTGTTGTGTTGATATAACTACAAGTGTTCTGCTGAAATAGATATAAAAGTACTCTGTGTGTATTGAGATTGTTTGAAATAACAACAACTGTTCTGCTGATATAGATATAAAAGTACTCTGTGTGTATCGAGATTGAAATAACTACAACTGCTCTGCTGATATAGATATAAAAGTACTCTGTGTGTATTGAGATTGAAATAACTACAACTGTTCAGCTGATATAGATATAAAAGTACTCTGTGTGTATTGAGATTGAAATAACTACAACTGTTCTGCTGATATAGATATAAAAGTACTCTGTGTGTATCGAGATTGTTGGAAATAACAACAACTGTTCTCCTGATATAGATATAAAAGCACTCTGTGTGTATCGAGAGTGTATTAAATAATTAAAACTGTAAACGAATGCCATTAGTTCAATCTCCGATTTAAAACTTTCCGTAAGATATTTGCTTTTTAAAACAAACACAGGTTTTATTTAATGTTTCTGGATTATTACTCATGTGTATTTATGATTCCCACAGTCTTTTGTTGATCACTGTAAGACAAATGCTGTCAGGAACCATTTTATAATAAAATCTTGAATAAAACCTAGACCAATAAGAACATTAGGGGTATCAATTTAATAATTTGTCTGTTGGAACGAGGTAGGAATGACTTGATATTGTGTATGTACAAATAATGTTATGGATTAAAAAAAAAGACAAATAATATAAATCCTACCCTTAAATGTACATACTGTATAAACAAGTGTGCTTTTATATTTCCTAAATTTACTTTTTTGTTTCTATTGTTATACAGCAATTCTTGTTGGTACAATGTCACTAGCTCACAGTCAAGGGGACAGATATAGTTTAAGAATAAACAATAAATAACACAGTAACCAGTTCACATAAATAATACAAAAACCTATTAAATAGTAACCAGTTACGAAAACTTTCACTTGAACGATGTATTTCATTATTCTACTTAATAAACAACTTCGCATAATACATGTACAATTTTTCCTTAGAAAAATAATAATTATAAGGGATTTAACTCTTCCGCCCCCTTATCCGCTTGACTGCATTTGGCGCTCACCGCATTCATTGTAAGTTTTTCGTCGCGGTGAGCGGTTGTCTAAATTGATTTCACACCTACCCACCCTCTCCTTTTTGTAAGTAAGTTTCTTCATTGTATAATTTATTATTTCTGTTTGATGATTACATGCGTAATTTGATATTATTATGGATGTTCGATGTTAAGGTGCTTAATTTGATGTTATAATACTTAGTGGGTGCTCTGGCTGCTTTTATTCTGTTTGTCAATGAATGACTTAACCTGCAGCTTTTATTTCGGCCAAAATAAAATCATATGCATAACTTGTGTGTTTTCATTTTCCCGATATAATTTATGAGGACTTGTTTTTCCGATGTTGCTATTCACAACTATTTATAAAAATATAAAACTCTCATATTTATATGCATCACTTGAAAACTATGTGGACATCATCTTTACACTTGATAGATGTAAATAGCCATGTTCCATGCAATTATTTGCCTTAATAAAAAAAAGAACGTCTTGTATAGGTGGACCTTTATAGATCTAAAGACTTACGCCGTTTTTAAGATCAATACATCTCGGAAACCTTCCACAAAAAGAACTTCAATAAAAATTTTAATCATCTTTTCAATGTCCGGTATTATTAATGGACCCTAACCATAACCAATGCAGTCTAATGTAACAGGGATATACTTATGTTCAAAATTAGATCCTTTTGGAAGTTATTATTTATTTTTGTCGAATTGGTATAAGATTATTATTTGTGAAAATTCTTATAGTTTCTTTATCAGATAAATCTTTCTGTGGATGTTTTATACCAAACTGTTTTTTTTTGTTTTCACGAAAATACAAAATATATTTCTCTAAGGTTAAATATTTTTCAGGGAAATGCACGTATGGCTTAGAGTTCTTTTTCCATCTCTAGATAATAATGTTGAAAATTTGATCCGCTACTATAAAGTAGAAATATCACAAATTCTTCTAAAAATTTCTGTATTAATTAGAGTATTAATGTGTGTAACTGTAAGGATTGATTCGATATTTGATTGTATTCATTTATGTATGAAAAACAGTTGGATTGTTTAAAGTTCGCCTGTTGGTACATGAATGTACTTCATTTCATACGAGCTTATCGCAAAATTACAGAAAATCTGTTAAAACGGGCATATGGAGGTGTTTCAATTGGTTGCTAAGGAACCACACGATTGACTGTACAGTAAAAATATGTCATTTGTTTCAAGCGTGTTATCCCAGTGAACCATTCTACGTTGTCTAAACGTCTTGAAAGCGTTTCCAGCTAACACGTCTTTAAAACGTTGCCGTCACCCGAAATGTGTTACATTTCATCGACGTCTTAGTTTGGTTTTCGAAACGTACCGAGAGCTTCAAAAACACATCGAAAATACTTAACGAAGACATTCAATGGACACGTCTTTAGAACGTTTTCCAGACGTGTTCGATACCGTTACGTTTTAGGCACCACAGCACGACGATTGCAGAACGTTACCCAGCCAACCAGATTACGTTGTCAGAACGTTTCTAAGACGTTTCCATCTAAATGGTCTTTAAGACGTTGCCGTCACCCGAAATGTGTTACATTTCATCGACGTCCTTGTTTGGTTTTCAAAACGTACTGAGGACTTCAAAAACACATAAAAAATACTAGGCCGAAACCTGTAGTTGGCACGTTTTTAGGGCGAATTCCAGACGTGTTCGATACCGGTACGTTTTACGCACCTCAGCAAGACGGTTGCAGAACGTCACCCAGTGAACCATTCTACGTTGACAGAACGTCTCAAAGACGTTTCCATCTAAATGGTCTTTAAGACGTTGCCGTCACCCGAAATGTGTTACATTTCATCGACGTCCTTGTTTGGTTTTCAAAACGTACTGAGGACTGCAAAAACACATAAAAAATACTATGCCAAGACCTGCAATGGGCACGTTTTTAGGGCGTATTTTAGACGTGTTTGATACCGGTACTTGTTACGTACCCCAGAAAAACGGTTGCAAAACGCCACTCAGTGAACCATTCTACGTTAATTGAATTAATGGTTTTAGAACTCCAGCAAGACGGTTGCAGAACGAAAAGACAACGTTTTCAAAACCACATACATACGTTTTGTAGTACAGTTTTCGGAGAGTTTGAAGACCTAAACAAAAATTGTGAAATAAAGTTTTACTTTTCTAAGCAAACAACAGCTGGTGTTCATTCATTATTTGTTAATTCGTCTGTATCCTAATCATAAAGATTACAAAGTTTACCAGTTGTAGCTTTCTTTTAAAACATATTCTTCAAGATCTCAAGATTTATTAATACACTCAGTACAATTTTACAATGTAAACACGATGATTGAAATGAAGAGAGAACGATAATTGAACAATAAGTGTAAATTTATACATGAAAGACATTTCCTCCTGTCAAAATACAACAAAAATCAAGTTAATAATATGTTTATAAAAGACTAACTTTAGTATTTACAAACGTACACATTTGTCTAAAGCCTTTTGTTATTAGAAAAAGATTTATACAGTAGATTTTCATATGAAAAGTATAACTTTATAAGTACGCCTTAGAGTTTGTTTAAAAAAAAGACACGATTTCAATCTTTGTAATCTATAAAAGATGTAACTTAAAGGGCACGTAACTGTATAACAAGACAATAACCAAATATTAAGTTAACATTGACTTGTACATTTATAATACTGAATTCTATCGAAACATGTAATATCTTAACAAACGTTCACTTAAACTTATTTCTTGAATAACCCATTTTCAAACCAAAATAGCACAGCAAAATAACTCTTAAAGTACTGCGTAAGCATTGCACGTTTTGCTTCAAATATACTGTGCTTACCCTTAATCTGCTGATTCATACTAACGTTTGGTATTAAAACATCATACAACATATGTCAGAACAATAGTCTACTCAAAAATAGAATAGTTGAGTATACGTTAGACCAGATTACTTAATAATCCACTGTTAAACATCCATCAACAAAATTTGTTTTTATGTTACAAACAACATAAGCATTACAGGTTACGTTACAGATTTACTAACTGTTGACATATAAAACGCTGTTAAAGCAAAAAAGACATCTTAACGATATTTTAGTCAGATACGGATTAAGATCAGAATCCATATGAAATACCCAAATACTTAAGTTTGTCTTTTGCTATACAAACATCATAAAACATGTTTCAATTGTACATTAAGGACTCAAAGATCAAAAGTCTACAAAAACAATATCACCACTAATCATCAACAATTTCAAAGTTATACGTTGCAAACAGTAAAATATATAGAGAGCCATTTTCAGAATTTTTTACTTTTACCTTCACATTAGTTTTAGGTTTTTAGACATTTTTGCCATTTTGATATCTTTATGTTAACATGACTTTAGTTTTGAATACTTTTATCAAGCATATTTTAAAATTTTCAAACAAAATGTAAAAAATCATCTTAGGGAAAAATTCTCTCAGTTGAATGAAACTATTTTTCTCTTCATCGTTTAAGTTTTAGTCCGCATTTAGGCAAAACCCATATTTTCTCACTATATCACACTCACACTGCAATTTAACTGTTGTGTTCAGATTACCCTAGTATTCATGTAGGAACCGAAACTAAAATAACTAGATATTGTTCAAACCTTACACAACCTCCAGAGATAAACCTGTCAACTAAATTCAACTAACTGTAGAGTATTTTTATTTAAACGAGAAATTTAACGAGAAAATATCCACAATCGAAATAACAAAAAAAGGTATAATTCCATCCATAAAATACTTGCTTTAACCATTAACTAATACTCTCAGTGGAAAAAAAAACAATCATTTTTAGACAGATTATCTGAATGTAACGTATTTTTGAAGATGCACGTGGATACTACTACCCACTGTCACTGAATGTCAGATACAATTACGAACGCTGACAGTGGATTGTTGTATCCGTCTTCATATTAAAAAATACGTAACATCGAGATTTAAAACTTTGAAAAGCTGTCTAAAAGCATTTTTTTTCCACTGAGAGTATTATTTTATGGCTTCTAAAAATTAATTTTCGATGAAATTGTATACATTTAAATCCGTAGAAAATCGTTTAATAAAAACTGGTATGGTTGAGATATATTTGACACACTCATTTACTAATAGTAAATAGTTAACTCTTTCAGTTTAGCAAAAACTTAAAGATATATTCATTACTGATTGCTTAGAAACCATTTATAGGTTCAAATTAAGTTTGAAACGAAAAGTTACTTAACAAAACTGTATGATATTAATATTAAAATCTTATGCAAAGCTTAGAAAAGAATCTACAGGTTACTATTAGAAACAGGTAAATGGAATAACATACAAGATGAAATTTGTACAAATGTTCCTTAGGGGATGAGTATCACTATCTCACTACGTCTGGAACAGGCCTTCGGATCCACTTTCAGAATCATCCTTTTCCTCGTTCAAATCGGTACGTTTGGAACTGTCCTTAGGCAGCGATTTGGACTTTTGGGTTGTTATCAGCTTGATTTTTTTTGCTTTATAAGCCTCACCCCCTTTTAGCCCACTTGAACGTTTAAGGACGTCACTCACCCTGGAGCGGAGTGTAGTCTCAGTCTCCGCTGGGAATTTCCTTCTCAAAGACCATGCATAAATAAAATCATAAAAAGTAATATATTAATATTAAAATATGAAGCCATAAAGATAAATTGACATGAACTTTAAATAATTGTTTATTAAGGGAAAAGCCAATAAGTTACAAATGACATCGATTAATGGCGTTATTGTCTGATTTAGAGGATTGATATGTTTTTTTTGTATGTATATGCATGAGCGCATATAGGCTTGTTGTCCGGGTAGCGCAGTGGTTAACGCGCAGTCGCATTTCACCTAGGCGACACGGGTTTGATATCCGGACCGGGCTTACGTGAGTTTTGTCAGTGGTCACCCTAGCGGACAAGTGGGTTCTCCTGGGGCTTTTGGCTTTCCCCACAGTACAAAACAAGATCGCAATCTCGCATAAAATCGCGCAAAGGAGCTTGTTTCACAATCATTATAAAATAATTTTTTATTAACTAAATTTTGTAATAAAAGCGTTAACACTCCTCAAGGCATTATTAATGACCAAGTACTTGTGATGTCTTTTGAATTTAGAAAATGCCAATATAATTATAATTTATTAATTTGTGGACAAATAACAGTTTACCACAAAAGTTCAGACTGAGTACTTGGGAAGTATAAAAAACAAAAGCGCCGCATGCGGTGCCAACGCTTCACTGTTCTGCCATCTGCACAGGTTTTGTCTATTTTTCACTATTTCCTTGCTATTTTCATGGTGGTTTGAAGGCCAAAGTCAGCGCTTTACACCTTGTCTCAAAGAAACATTGTGTGTGAATAGGAAGTTAATATGTCGAGGGATAAATAGTTTTAGCAACTATTAAACTTTTCTTCGATGAAGACGCCGACGACGAAGCCAGCGATATGACACCGACGACACCAAGGCTATAAAATACGTTTGCCTTATTTGGAAACAGTCGAGCTAGTAACATTTAATCTTCACAACAGAGTCAATACCTAAATACCTAAATTATTTTAATACGTAAGAAATAGGAGTTTTTGGCACTGTGTGCCCATGAAGTTTGTCTTGTCCGTCGGCTGTTCTAGGATTGTCCCCGGTTTGGCAGACCCACCACAATTGAAGTGTTGTGCTAGGTGAGGGCGCTGTATTACTTTTGAGACACACTTCAGCACTACGTCGTTTTCTGAACGACCTCCAAGACTGCTGAATACTTCCGTCTGAAATTAAAAAAACAAACAGAATAGCGAAAATGTACATGTACTCCAAATTGCCCAACGCTTACATAACGAGTTACTGGTTACTTCCACAAGACCCACAGTGACTTAGCATCTAATCAAGCTACCAGCGCTGGTAATATAACTATATTTCCTTGGTCGTCTTACTTACTAGACACGAATTTTTGTCTAAAGTTTGTTCCATTACATGACAAAAGTTACGGTAATTTTAAAGCGACCGAACTTGAAAATATTAAAACAGAGCTTTTCTGCCGTTTGTTGACAGACACAAAACGCCTAAAGGGTGCTAACCTATTTACTAAGCCAGGAAACCTGTCATTGTATTTAACCTGAACTGCACTTATTATTCACGTGTTAGCAATACTTTGTAACACTATGGCTCGTATAAGCCTGAAAAATTAATGCTTAAAAAAATTTTTTAGTTATGTCATGTGTGACTGTCTAAACGGCACAAGATCACGTGGATGGCCAATAAATGCACCGAAAACATGTGTGTAGTAAACTGTTTGCTACTTCATAACACATCAGGGAGAAATCAGACCCCTGTCTCATGTCTCTTAGCTCGAACATTACCAGAATTAATAGCTTACGTTTTGCAAACGTTGTGAAAAAATGTTTGAAAAAAAACGTTTTAACAACGTTTGCAAAACGTAAGCTAAACGTTTGCAAACCGACTACAATTTTATCGCTTAGTCTGCCTTTTTTTTTTTTTTTTTTTTCATAAAATTTTATTCGAGTTAATGTACATATAAAATAGACAGGCTGCCCAGCAGCCTGTAACCTGCTTCTCTATTAAAATATTGAAGTCTAAACATATAAAATTTAGAAAGCAGGTTGACGGTGATGTTCTATTTCAAGCAGACCCCAAACAAACCCCACTGTTTTGCCCATCCCCTTATACTAAAAATATCCCATGAATTTAGCCCCTTTTCCAAAAACGCAACTTGCTTTCTTTACATATATACATAATATTCATACTTTATTTCAAATACATTCAACATAATATCAATTCAACATTTTAAAGGTGCAAATCATAATACTGTGGTGGTAACGAACTATTTAAATGTCTTTGTTTATTCGCAATTCACATGTTTTCACTTTTAAATATTCACATTGACATTTTCATTTTTAAAATCAAGTAACACATTTCATTTTTAAATATTCACAGTAAATCAATTTTTCATTAATGAACTATTAATTAACAACTCCATGCGAGAAGCAGATTTTACATGAATTTTAACTTATTCTACTATTTAACATGACCAGTCGCACCACTGAAATGTTTGTAAAAATAAACTATTATGCCAATGGAAAAAATAATAACGAATTTGAAGCTCCCGGTGCATGCAAGGGGAACAAACCCTGCACACCCCGGGACCCCCAAACTCATTCATCAAAATCAAATGTTCTAGTATTTTAAAATAAATAAGCGAACAAACTATAAACATTCAGTAATCCGACTGTTTAATATGATTGAAATGGGTTAATGGTTCTCTAACTGAGATTACATAAACTATGGAAATGATTGATATGGATGATAAGCGAGTGATATGAGGTAATGGCTCCATACTGGAGTTACACGGACTATGAAAATGTGTGATATGAGGCATGTTAAACTACAGACATAGTAAATGATGTTTATTCAATATACAATATATATAGATTTATAAGTATGACATCAACAGTGTCTTCTCTCTCCTCCCGCTCTCAGGATATTGATCCCTGGGTCCAGTGAATCGCCATCCTGAAAGCAGAAAGAGAGAAAAACACAAACGGCAGTAATACTATAGAACAATACAAAAACAAGAACAGTAATCGAGTGTGAATATTTATAGAACAAGAGTTCAAGGTTATCTGTAAAAGTACACTACGAAACGAAAAAGCAATAAAATTATAAACCGGAGATTTAAATCAACTATCTGTAAATTGCAAATTAAATAAACGGAAAAATAGTAAAACTGAGATGTAGTGGAAATCACTCAACCGTTTACAATCAAGCGTGTTATAATTTAAACTTCTTTATGTAAAACTCGCCAAACAATCGCTTATTAAATTTAGGTTTATCAAACGTATGGGTACAAAGACCGTATTGACTCCAATTATCTAAAAATTCTACTATGTTCATACGTTCAAAATCAATGGAAATCCTATATCGTAATAACGCTAAAAACTTGTTTATAACATTAACTGAAGAAATTTTCCTGTGTCTGTGTTTAGTATCGTTCCTTATTGACCAAATTACAAATCTCGATATAGATAGTATGACTAACGTTGGGTATAATATGCATTTCTCTAAGGGGGGTAAATCAAATAACACAAAGTATCGCTCCGAAAAGTTAACCTTATTATCGGAAACTACATTTAATAAGTGTAACACTGTTTTATTTAACGGTAAAAAATACCCACACTCGATAAACAAATGACACTTAGTCTCAATACTATTACAGAAATAACACATTTTATCCGTCGAAATGTTATTGAGAAATAGATAATAATTTACGAAAACTACGTCGTGAACTAATCTGAAACAAATATTTTTATGCTGAGGATCGATCGTTTTCGAAAACACATTTCTAAAAGAATTTCTAAAGTTAATTGTCGGATAGGTTCTAACACATTTAGGAATAAAAAAGTCTTTTTGGAAGGCCACATAAAAACGTTTTGTGGGTAATATGCCAAAAGTAATATCAGGATATTTAGAAATTAGTTCATTAAACACTTTTAATGCAACGGCATAAAATGGAGGTATATACTCCGTGCTATGCGGAAATAAATTGGATGCAAAGGATGCGTTGTATTTCCTGAGTTGCAACCCAACCCAATATTTTGTAAAATATGTCCATGTGGGACTACTGTCACTGATAAACTTTTGAATGTGACTTACTAAAATAGATTTTAACTTATTTTCAATATTTGGAATATTCAATCCGCCATCACTGAAAGGTAAGTACAAAGTTTTACGCGAAATTGGTTCAAAACTAGAACCCCATATAAACTTAAAAATGGCTCTCTGAAATAATTTAATATAATGTTCAGGCATAATACTCGCCATGATATAATAAAGAATTTTGGAAAATGCTAAAGAATTTACGACAGTACTTTTACCTTTAGAAGACAAATTTCGCGAAGAGTATACGTTTAATGTTTTCGAAAACTTTAAGAACAATTTTGACCAAATATCATCATTTTGCAGATCATAACCAAAATAATAACCTAATAATTTACAATTTCTACACCACGATATGCCAAAAGGGTGATCGGAACGATTTTTCCATTTACCTAAATATAAACCGTTAGATTTACGGTAATTAATTTTCGAACCCGAAACTTGTTGAAATAAATGAACCTCTGTAAAAAATGTCTTAATTGACGCATCGTCAGTAAGTATAGCGGTGTTGTCATCTGCATATAAGGACATCTTACAATCGACTTGCCCACCTGGGACTTTAATACCATGAATATTCTGATTATTTTGTACTTTTTGAACAAAAGGTTCTAAGCAAATGGCATATAAAAGAGGAGACAAAGAACAACCTTGTCTCACGGAGCGTGTCAAATTAAAAGGTTCGGAAATATGATTGTTAACAATAACGGACGATTTTACGTCATTATATAACACCTTAATCCAGTTAATAAAAACAGTGCTAAAACCGAAAGCGTGTAAAGTATCGTATAAATAGGACCAAGAGACACGGTCAAATGCTTTCTCTTGGTCGAGGTTAATAAAGACGGCTTGTAATTGCTTTTGTTCGACATAATCAAAAATATTTCTCAACAAATGAACATTATCAAAAATCGACCTACCTCTAATAGAACAAGTTTGGTTTACGCCGATGATATCGGGTAAAACCTGAGATAACCTATTCGCTAGTAGCTTGGATAATATTTTACGGTCTATGTTAAGTAGTGAGATTGGACGATAGTTTTTCATCATATCAGGATGTTCTTTATCTTTACAGATTAAGGTTATATACGAAAGTTTTTGAGATTCTGACATCTCACCAGTTTCGAAAGTCAAATGAAATAAGCGAACCAAAATATCACCAAATAAATGGAAAAATCTAATAAAAAACAAGGAAGATAACCCGTCACTTCCTGGTGATTTCGATGGATCCATATCTTTTAAAATGCTCAAAATTTCGGCTTTATCAATTTGCCTATCTAAAAACCCATTTTGTTCCGCTGAAACTTGCGGTAAATTATTTAAAAACATGTCATTTAAGGAAGAATCTACTGGTTCTGCAGTATATAAATTTTTATAAAAATTACGAAAGCACTCTAAAATTTCTTTAGAGCTACTATATGTTTTACCATCTTCTTGAATAAATATCAAAGTTTTATCATTCCCATGTTTATTTTCAACAGTACAAAAATAAGGTGAGGGGTTTTCATTTTCATCTATGCATTTGATCTTACTTCTTATAATATTACCTTTTCTTATTTTTCCTCGAAATTATTCAATTGCAGTTTCAAGTCTGTTTTCTCTTGAATATTCTCCGATTTTTGATACTTGAATCTCAGATTTTTTAAAATGCCATATTTTTCTCTATTTATCATTTTAGAGTAATCAATACAATACTCTTTTATCAATTGTTTCATTTTATCCCACCACCAATAAAACTCAAAAGTTTCCAAGTCCGATCAATTTGCAGGTTTTAAACCGTTAATATATTCGTGAATTATTTAGAGACAAAACACAGCGTACTGCAAACCTACTCTGCTATCCGGCAATTTAACATATATACTATAAATATTATTTTTCACATGATGCAACAAAGGCGGGAAAACTGAAAGAGCAATTTTTATAGTTCAGCACAGATTCGTAAATAAATACACCGAACAAATGTCCAATTAATTGTTATTCACGCTCTTTAAGTATAGTTCCTTGTGTTGGCATGCATAAAAACATGTTAATTTATGTTACCTGATTTATATCCGTCAAAACATCAAACGTTGTTCGAACGTAGCTCGATGCAGATTCCAAAATGGCGGCGACAAGAATTTAAGTACCCGGAATTGATGTGACGTGTGTTAGACGTTTTCACGACGTTTTCGGGACGTTATGTTTTGCACTTAGCTTTGAATGAGTGATTCAACTAATAGCTAACAATGTCTTGTAATATGAAACCAATTTCACCCATTTTTGACGTTTTTATTGGCGTGAAGTGGTTTTGGAAACCAACACGTTTCAAATACGTATCACAGACGTCTACCGCATCCCATTTAAAAGTTTTCAAGACGTTTTTGGGACGTTTTTTACAATATCAGTAGCTTTCAACGAGTACTGTTCTTTTTGTAATAAATTTGGTGTACAAGGAAACGAAAAATACTGCAAACTAACAATTTGTTATAGGTACATGTATGAAAACAGCTTCATCCAAATGTTTTGAGTTTTTCTATTGTGTTTCAAGTAATTTTGTTAACAAACATGATTTTAAAACGTATTTCAGACGTCCATTTGCTAGTTTTCAAGACGTATTTGGAACGTTTTGTATAACACTATCATATGTGACTTTGAATGAGTAATATACTATTTCTCTAATAAAGTCTATAAGAAAACGATAGATACTGCAAAGTAACTAAATCCGGTAGGTATAAAGACAATTTTATCCATTTTTGACTTTTTGTTTTACTTTTTTTCTTAAGTAGCTTGAAAACCATTTGCAGACGTCTACCACATCCCATTTTCCCAGTTTTTGAGGCGTTTTAGGACACTGAGTTTTACACAAAAGTATATGTAGCAGTTTGACCGAGTAATTTGCTGTTTTTCTGTCTACAAGGATTCAAGAAATACTGCAAAATTCATTTGGTATAAGAAATATTAATATTTACAGTTTTTTAGAGTTCAAGTGGTTTTGGTTACCACCAAGTTTTAAAAACGTATTGCAGACGTCTACCGAAGCCCATTTGCCAGTTTTGCGTTTGGTGGACGTTCCACTACATGTAGCTTTCAACAAGTAATATGCCATGTTTTCTAAATTTGGTCTACAAAGAAACGAAAATTACTGAGAACTAACATTTTTTTACAGGTATGAAAAACATATCACTCAATTTTTTGACGTTTTTATTTGGTGTTCAATTGGTTTTGGTAACCACCACGTTTTTAAAAACGTATTGCTAACGTCTACCTCAGCTCATTTACCAGTTTTCAAGACGTATTTGGGACGTTCTGTTTTACAATATCATATGTAGCTTTGAAATAGTAATAGGTTATTTTTCTAATAAATTTGGTTCTCAAGAAAACGGGAAATACTTAGAACAAACTAATTCTGGTAGGTACATAGACAATTTTATCCGATTTTTTGACGTTTGTATTCAGTGCTCAAGTAGTTTTGGTAGCCAACACGTTTTTAGAAACGTATTGCAGACGTCTATGCTACCCACTCACTATACAGTTTTCAAGACGTATTTGGGACGTTCTCTTTCACAATATCATATGTATCTTTGAACAAGTAAAATGCTATTTTTCTATTAAATTTTGTTAATAAGGTAACGGGAAATAATGCAAACGCACAAATTCTGGCAGGTATAAAAACAATTTAACCCATTTACTTAGACGTTTTTATTTGGTGTTCAAGTGGTTTTAGTTACCAACACGTTCTAAAAACGTATTGCATACGTCTACTGCAAACCATTTTCTTGCAAAACGTCTTCGGAACGTTTTTAAAACGTCGTGCAGACCAATACTTACAAAAGACGTCGCCGTCACCAAAACCAATGGTTCACTGGGATGTATTAACTTTCTTGATATTTACTTAAATCTTTTATTTTCTTCATGTTCAAAACATCCCTTTGGGGTGGGGGGGGGCAAAATTACGCCTTATACTCCCTACCCCTTTATGAAACCCATCAAATATCGATTCAATCCTTATGTTTATATATTGCAAACATCATATAATTGAATGAAAAAAATGAGGTGAAAAGATTGATATATTAAATATATTAGAAATAGGCCTATGTCTGGATAGGAATTTAAAATCAAGTGCATGAACAGAAAATGTAAGAAAATGAAAAAAAAAACACAAGTTTTCCTATAGAATACTATAATATTAGATTTAAATTTTCCACATCATGATCTAGATGTACTTTATAGGTTATTTGATATTACTATAACTGTTGTGCTTATATAGATATAAAAGCACTAATGAAACTTTAATAGTGTTGTATTATTACATCGTCAGAACGAACAACACTTAACCAATGTTATAACTACGCCGATAATAAAGTTTAAATTTCTCCGCATGAAATAAGTTTACACTTTAATTTTGAAACAAAAAAAGATGTATCAGTTTTACTTTTATACGAAATAACCATCAAAATCCTCTTGTGCCAAGGCATTCACTCGAGACATTTTATCGCAAGCTTAACACGACACTCTGTGACTTATTTATAAACATATACATGTACTTTTGCAAATGTTTTGCATGGAAATCTATTAAAACATTTCTATAAATTAGTCAATTTTCCGTTGTTTAGGGGCTGGCTACAGACATCATTTATTTTCATCAATTTAAAGAAAAAAGTAATTTGTACACAGTTTTTTATATCCATTTTGCTGTTTTATTGATATTGATATATATTTTTGAGTGTTATTGATTTATGTTTTATCGATGGAATAAAAACTGTAGACGGGCCCGTAAGTCATCAACGATTGAAGCCGTGTTTGTGATAATAAAAAAAGTGATGAACGCTTAATGAAACACGACTCTAAACACCATTGCCTAATTCAAAGGCAAGGTCAGATTTAGTGTTTAAGCGTTGAAAATTTTGCATAACTTTAGTTTCGGGAGCAAACCTTTGCAACCAATAAAGGGATGTCATAATAACTTTACATTTACGGTGGATCCTTTGTTTTTCGTTGCACCTGCAAATTATTGATTAGGCGTATAAAAATATCTGCCATTTATGTTGTCCTTCAAACAAATAAATGCATTTATTTTGCGAGTACATTTCACCTTGTCTAGTTCTACTGTTACCCACTAGAATAACAATAGAAGACGATAACGATATATACTTTATCTAGCTTCTAAAACTTCTACACTTTGTCGTTTATGCTGGATTTCGCGGAGTCAGCATCGAGGGAAATCTCGACATTCTTTTAAACATATATTGGAAAAACAATTTTTTCCGCTATCGAGAGAACAACAGACGCTGCATCGTGTTGAGCATTGAACAACAAAAAGGAGCTAAAAAGGAGTAATATTATTCATTATTCGCGCACAGCTATACTGCTGACCGTAGATCCGATACATGCCAAGTTTTAGTCTTTCAATAGCTATATTATTGAATTCTTATTGTTTAGAAACGTGAACTTTCAAGAACCAAATTTGCGACAAAATATTTCAAATCAAATTCAGCACTAGTTTGTGTGTAACAACCATTACTAATTTCTACTACATACTGAGTCTATGGTCAGTTTGCCCGAGTGGTTAGCAGGACCGCCCTACAAACCTGTAGTTGTAAGTTCGAGACTCACAAGGGATTGTGTTTTTATGTTTCAATGTCAAAGAGGGGTGTTTGTGTTGCAGGTTGTCCGTGGATTTTGCAGTTCAAATGTTGTGTAACATTAAGAAGGTAAACTCTGCAGTATTCATAAGAAAGGCGGCCTAAATTACGTTGATACGTCATAACTGAGCTATACGTATTCAAACTATCTACAACATGGAATAGCCAATGTCGAAGCTACATTGAGATACTAAGTAAATAAATGCTGCTAAATTGTACAACTTAGTTGATTCTTTCTTATCAAATACCAGAGCAAAAATCGGTATACCATAAAAAAGAATACAAAAAAAGTTTTTACAGTTTCGAAAATTTCGAAATGACGTTAATGTCAAACGCAATCTGATTAAAATCCTCTCCTGAAAACCGCTACACTATCAGGATGTGACGACGAGTAACTAAAACGTGCTTTTATCACTAATCCTTTGAACATATCAGATTGTCGTCTAAAAATCGCAAAAGTTAAAGTAAAAAAATATTTTAAATATAGAAAGTGTTTACAGCCTGCTTAAGACATATTTTACTGAAGATATATACGGAATATTATATCGGTATGCAGTCTGCGGGCTTTTATCCTTTCAAGTCTCGTGTGTAAACCATATCACGCGAGACCGAAGGTCGAGCGTGATTCGGTTTACATACGAGACGAGAAAGGTAGCAGTAAAGAGTTAGTAGCCATAGATGCGAATTGGCCCCGGTCAAATTTGAAGATAAGAAGTAAGTGGGCGAACTGTAAGCTTCATGGCACTTTAAAATATTTTTAGATGCTATATTTGCTGTTTCACATGTGTAGCTAGGATCACCAAAAATTGCCTGACATACTCTTTTGGACCTTGACACTTTCAGTGTGAGGCAGGTGCTTGGAAATGCGAAACTTATACATTTCTGGCTCTGCCTTCAGTTTAACTTGCTATTCTCAAGGGGCATACAAACAAGTGTGAGTAGTGCAAAATCTTGATGGTTATGGTATATTTTGAGTATGATTTAATAAACCACTAGGGATTTTATCATGTGTGAGTGGCAAGCATTTATTTTGGTTGTTGGCAATTAGAAAGCTGTGAACTGATAAATGTTTGAAATTTTGTCTCGTCGGCCGACCAGTTTTCGCGACCAGAATTTGAAAGGTTATGGTACTTAAAATTCAACTGATATGTTTTGGATATAATTTTGCTTTGTTTTCATAAACTGAATGTCATTGTTATGTCAGTTATGTGCCCTTTCTTTTCAGGTATGTGCTAGTAGGGAGCAAATGGACTTGTCGTGTCGGCTGTGATTCTTCGGTTTTGCGATATAACAGATAACCGTTACTGCCGCCTTAAGGATATTGTTGAAATTTGTAAGTGTTCATTATGTCATAATTTTGGTCTAGAGTGCTGTATTGGACTGCCATATTTGCAAAATGACATCATTTTCAGCTGTTAAGTACTTGCTGACAAGCTGATGGTTAAAAATAAAGGGAGGTTATTACAGTTTTTGAGAAACAAATCCTGCATCGATCCATAAAAACGAGTCGCGAAATATCAGAAATGTGGATTTTTATAGAAATGACATCAAATATATCATGAAAAGGTTTAAAATGATTACAAAAGAGCATCTGGTATAATATCTGCCAGAAAATTAAGCCGATAAAAATAAATTAAGAAAAATTAAGCTCGGCAAGCAGATTTCCGCAGTCCGAGCTTTGCGAACTGAGACGTAAATTCTGGTCGACCAATGAAAATCAAGTTCTAGAACTGTGTAGGGCTTGCCATGACCACTGTTATTAGTTTAGCAGGTATTTCAGCCCAGATAGGCAGGATTTGGCATTCAGCTGTAGTCTGCTATGTGACATAAGCTGTTTATTCCTTTCTGCAGCCAGAGGTAAGAATTTCATCATTTGCTATTTGATCTTGGCCATTTTTTATTCAATCATTATTTTGGTGACATTAGAGCAAGCATAAACATAAAACGTGGTGTGTGTATTTGTTGAAAAGTGGCAGTTAATTGGCAGAAAAGTGAGCAACTGAAACATGTTGGCAGCATGGCAGGTGAGTGATGAAAGTTAGAAATGGCCAGTTTTGCCAGTTTGACTGATAAAATTTGCTTTGTCTGACATATTTTTTACAAAAAATGAGTGCTTGTCACAGCATATTTTTCATTTTTCATCTCCATGAGCTTTTATGTGGTAAATGAATGTCAGGTAGTCTGGTTCCATTGTCTGTTTTACAGCATTGGCCATTTTTGGAAAGTAAGTGATGGTAGTCATTTACTCTTAACACCAGCAAGGATGATGAAACTGGCTTGGTTTGGGTCTTATTTTGCTCAGAAATGGTTCTAAATTTGAACTGAGATGATTTCATGTGTTCAAGGAAAACATATCTCTGCTCTTAAGGTAGCAGTAAAGAGTAAGTAGCCATAGATGCGAATTGGCCCCGGTCAAATTTGAAGATAAGAGGTAAGTGGGTAAACTGTAAGCTTCATGGCACTTTAAAATATTTTTAATGCTATATTTGCTGTTTCACATGTGTAGCTAGGACCCAAAAAATTACCTGACAAGCTCTTTTTGACCTTGACACTTTCAGTGTAAGACAGCTGCTTGGAAATGCGAAACTAATACATTTCTGGCTCTGCCTTAGTTTAACTTGCAATTCTCAAGGGGCATACAAACAAGTGTGAGTAATGCAAAATCTTAATGGTTATAGTATATTTTGAGTATGATTTAATGAAACAGTAGGGATTTTACCATGTGTGAGTGGCAAGCATTTATTTTGGTTGTTTGCAATAAGAAAGCTGTGAACCGATGAATGTTTGAAATTTTGTCTCGTCGGCCGACCAGTTTTTGCGACCAGAATTTGAAAGTTAATGGTGCTTAAAATTCAACTGATATGTTTTGTACGTAATTTTGCTTTTCTTTTATAAACTGAATGTCATTGTGATGTCAGTTATGTGCCCTTTCTGTTTCAGGTATGTGAAAGTAGGGAGCAAGTGGACATGTCTTGTCTGTGATTCTTCGGTTTTGCGATGTAACAGATAACCGTTTACTGCCGCCAAAGGATAAAAGCCCACAGACTGCATACTGACAAGATATTCCTTTTATTATATACCCTTCTCACTAAAAACAAATCTAAAATTCAATATGCGTATCAATAACATTTTATTCAACACAAAAACATTCAACAACTGGTTTACTACAGCGGCATGACGTGTTTACAATTTTTTATGAATGGATTAATACGTTGATTTTAATCTGACATGGTTATTATATAGGACACCGACGGGATTTTCCAATACTAATTTTGAGTTCGGTGTGCGTCGTAGACTACCGGAAAAATAACGGACATACATGTAGTGTTATAAATAATTCTAACACGACTTGACGTTTTTCCCATTGAATTTGCTGTGAATTATAACACGAGTGTTATGGTGTGCGCGGGTATGTGGGTATATTGAACAAGTAACACTGAGTTCTTTACATACTTATTCAGTGAGCCCTTAACAAGAAGTGTCTGCTATAAGAGAGAGCATAAATATATAAACGGTCAAGATGAGTTAACTCTGTACTACATGAATGTCTACTAAGTAAGGACAACAGAGTTGTCTACCATGTAACATTTCCGTGTTTTTAAAGGTTAGACTACAGTAATTCATTTCCCATAGACTCCCAGTATAGCTTCATCTCCTATTCTGAATTAGCTATTGGGTCAAGGCCTTAAAATCTTACTTTTGCAAATAAAACTAAACTAGAGACATCATAAAAACACAACAAAAATATAGCGTAACCATTAAACTTTTTCGCGACATGCACTGGAATACCACCACCCTCAGATTTGCGCAACTTTCAGTTTCACTTTGTCCAAAATAATACCCATGTTTAAAGATAAAAATTTTCATACACTCAAAATAAAATTGCAAATGTTTTGTTTCAACTTCTCCTATACACTGTGCATTTTCACATAGCTATTTAATTTTTTTTATTCTGCTTTTGCATTTTCAACCAATCACAGAATTACTTTATCTAATGGTCCGCACAAACCCTAGACAAAATTGACTGGTTCCTGCGCCACCTGAATTACTGTAGTGTAACCTAAAATGTGAGACAAGATCATAGAGCATTCAAATTTAATAAAAGTTCATGGGTTTAACGATTCATTAATTGCTGTCTGTCACTGCTGATAATGTGATAGAAATTAAATATCCTTTCATATTCCGCTATGATCATCATTAAACTGACAGGTTAATGTTGCTGCACATGTTTCATTATTTAGCCATAAATTAAATCCCAGCAGAGTTCAGAGTTCACGAGTTCATTATGACCATGAAGATTTCGCACTATCTTCCCAGAATTTTATTGCTCACAAATTCAATGGTTAGCATTACATTAAATGTCACAGATTAAAAACTGGGGGCTTAATACTTCTGCCTGATCTTTTTGTATAAAATGTAGTAAAATGTAGTATCATTGTTTTCACTTTTTCCAGAATTTGATAAGTCAACATTGTTGTTGGTATTGGCAGAACATTTTAATGTGTTGCTGTTGCTAGCTGTAGCAGTCGCAGGGGCAAATATTGGTGTACTTGGGGTAATTTGTGCTTTGTTAGGAAAATCTAACTGTCTGTATTGTGACTGATTTTCATTTGTCTTTAACAAATGGCGTCTGTATGTGGAACCATCGTGTGAAGTGACAATGAATGATCTGTTGTTTACCATTTGTGATACTGTTGCTGGCTTCCATAGTTTTCCTTGTCTTATTCGTACACTATCACCTTTCTGCAGGGGGCTTAATGGGGGTCAAGTTGGTGTGATGTGACTGCCAGTGTTGACCTTAGCTGCCTGCTCATTATTCATTGAGCTTGTGATTTCCCACATGTTAGTGGTGAGTTGCGATACGGCATTTGCTAAAATATGGAGTGGAGTGTTGGAGTGGAGTTATGGAGTGGAGTCTGGAGCGCAGTTTGGAGTCATATTTTGGAGTGACTTTGGAGTAAAAAATTGGAGTCAAATTTTGTAGTCAGATTTTGGAGTTGAATTTTGGAGTCACTTTTTATATATTTTTTATAACAAGATTTTAGAAGTCATTGATGATTCCATTATTATTCTTAGGTTTCATTTTGCAGTAGAGATAAGGCTTGAGTGCAGATCTGAGTTTAGAACTTGTTGAAAAAAAGAAAGTTTATAATTAATAATAAGTGATAAATGAAAAAGGTAAAAACATTGGTCATTAAGAAATACCACGATCAATGGACTGATGCTTAATTTCATTAAATGATTTTATGTGATTTTATGTCTATAAATTCTCTGGATGAAGCAGGAAAATCCCATGCCTCTTGTAACATTTAAGGCTACCCAAGAATGCTTCATTGTTTTAAGGTTTGAGAGAGTTTGGTAGTAACAAAGTGAGAAAAAAGATGTGCGAAAATATTTATTTCATCATTTATCTTCAAGTTGGCATTTGAGTTATATAATTAAACATATGAAATAAAAGTTTGTGTATATTTAAGCCATTTTTAAATATGAAACAGTGCAATTATCTTTCTTTTAATTTTACAGTTTTTTACCATTTCTGCATAAACTATCAAATAGCTATTCACATTTATTAATTATAAATATTCCGCTTTTTTTGTATGTAAATTACTTCATTAAATCGCAACAACCTGACGCATTTGGGCATTTTCATGCAAAAGTAATAAAAAATGCAACAGAATATGCTCGTAGTTGAATTATATCACTTTTTATCTTGAATACTGGTACATGGGTGATATAAGTAAAACACATTTTATTTGCAATAGTACTGATGAAGTTTAGCTACATTTTGACAATGAAAAGTTCAATAAGATGGCCTAATGCTCTCTCTTATAATAACATGTCATGCCATTACAGCAGTTATCCCCAGGTGATGCCAGTTAAACTCTGTCTCCCTCTAAGATATGGGCTAGTATCGTTCTTCTGTCAACATTCTACACGCCAGAGAAATTTACAGTTGGTGACATTATCATCATTAGCAGCAGCGCTGGTTGTAGTTTATGATGCTTTCATTAGTTAAAATATTATAGATGTTATTTCAGCTCTGACATCACTAATCTCTTGCAGATCAATTATGAAGGCCAAAAGGTTAACCTCAGATAATACATTTCTGTACATTAACTTTATAAATACAAAACAATGGCAAACAGCTTTTTTATTTCATGTTTAATATTAACTAATTTTAATGTGGAATTATTGAAGATCATTTTAAATATAAGGTTAAAACATTGTTAGAGTGTAGATTTCATATTAATGAGTAGAAATAAAACAAACAGCTCTATATTTATTTACCCTTACGTTTTAAAATGGCAAATAGCAAATAATGTGTACAGGCTTTAGTTTTAACTTATCAAAATCTACTAAAAGTGAAAAAATTAATTATTTTCTCCATGTATATGGCTTATATCCCCTCTGTGTGACCAGTGTAGATCCAAATCAGCCTGCACATCTGTCAAGTGTGATCAGGATCTACACTATTCGCTTGTTGGTAAACTAATCTAATGAATTCGAAGAAACAAGAAAAGTAACAGATTAGACTACATGATATGCAACTGATTTAGATCTACAATGGTCGCCATGAGATATATATCATATCCATGAAATAAAGGGTTTTGCGTCATGCATAAGTATTTTGTCTAGAACACATGAATTCATATCTGGATGTACTATGGTCGACATTGGTTGTTTTTTGTGTTTTTTTTTTGTTTAGAATACATTTGTTGCAAACTGAGTTGTTTGCTAAAATTAGAATGCTCTTACAAATTTCTGAAATTGATCATAAAACATGTTTATAAAAGTAATGTTTTTTTTCTGCACGAATTAATAACTTTAAGTACCAGTGAATTAGGAAAAATCTAAACTTTGCTCTCTTGTATGACAAAAGAAAAACATTATGTTTTGTAAATTTTATTTTGTGTGATTATATCATGTTTGCTTAGTCGTAATTACAGTACGTATAATTATGAAGATTTATAGAAACAATATATCATTCATTACCTCTTGAACTATTTTTAGCATTAAGGCACTAGCTAAATGTCTGACATTGAGTCACTTAGAATGATGTCACTGATTATCTGTTATGCAAAAAGCTTTGCGGAAGAACACTTATTGATTACTCTCTGGTAGCTATTGTCAACGATTTTAAGCGGCGTCAATTTTAAACATGCTCCTTTGGTGGGAAAACTTGTAAGGAGTTTTCTACGGAAAGTCGGGAGATTTTCAATATTAAAATTAGACCATACAGTACTGTGAACGTTTAAGGTTACAAACGAAACGCACGATACGCGATATACGGACGCACGATACACGATAGACGGACGCACGATACGCGATAGACGGACGCACTATACACGGAAAACGAACGATACACGATATTGCCAATTCATATTATTTGTGGACGAGATTTCTAAAAATTTGAAAATGTTTTCAAAATATAATATGAACGGTTGAAATTAAAGTTCCCCAGACATAAACCTTAGCATGAAAACTATTAAGATGAAGCAAAATAAAATAATTTTAGTGGTTAATTTAACTAAAAAAAATGATTTTGTACACAAAAAAGATGATTTTGATGATCGTTCGTTTCCGTAGCGCACTCGGTCGTTTCCGCCGCTCTTTTCATCTGTGACGTAGTTTTATCCCCGCCGGAAGCGACGCATTGAAGCGGAAGCCATTGTACATGTATATCTATGCAACTATTGATGACGAATTTTTCGCGTAAAGCTGTCAAAACATTGTTATTTGGATTAATTCTTATTGTGAAAAGATGGTTCATTGTGTTGCCTTTGGATGCAACCAGAAAAGTGACGGTGGGAACAAAGGATTTTTTCTTTTTCCCAAGGACATCGCCAGGCAGAAGCAATGGATTGATGCTGTAGGGTCCTGTAGAAAAATCGGAGAAAAAATTATTCCGTGGGTTCCGTCCAAAACCTCCAGATTGTGCAAGAGACATTTTGTTGACGATGACTTTGTAAGATCGCCAGCTGTGATGGAATCTGTGGGTATAAATTTAAAACTGGAGCTTAAAAACAGCAGTGCCGTCTGTATTTCCCGAGTCCGAGGCCTAAAAAGAGAATAGGAGACCACTGAATCCCATAGATCTTGGGCCTGCCAAAAGAAAACGAGAATGTTATGGGGCATTTGTAAAAAGGAATCGCCAACAGGTTTGTTTGTTTTATAATAAGAATGTAAATTTGACGGGATCTTCCATATTATAAATATTTTAAGGTGATTGATTTTACAGAGTAGGGTAAAATTGTTCAGGCTGTGGCTAGGATTTGTACTTCTGATGTTTGATCTACACCCTGTCATGTTATCACCATACCAATTGTGCTCCAAAGAGCAACGGATATGGACATTATAATGTCCTCCTCCTTTTTGATTAGTTACTGTCATTTATGGCATTACAAAATTACATTTATGTGAATATTACATGCACATTATTACTTAGCACTGATAATATATCAGATTTATTATTAATATTATAAATCTTTCAGATTATTAGTGAGATACTGCATGAGGTGGTTGAAGTTTCTGGCTCGGAGACGTGTGGTACGGAGACAGAAACATACAGCACAGAGGAGGACATATCTGGGATGGTGTCACTTTCTGACCATGTATCACAGGCAACACAGACAGATGCGGTATGTAGATGTACATTTTATTATGATTAAAAATGGGATAACAAATCATTTGTGATGGTTCGCATGGCTTTTTCAGGTGTATTTGGAAAAAAGGCCCCTGCACAAATTGGGAATTTTTTACACAGTATACACTGGTTTTACACAGGTTGCATACATAGATTCAAGGAATGTAGGTTTACAGATCACTGATAAAAAATAATCAAACTAATTTTGTAATTTGAAAAGTCCCTTGATCACATGAATTCTCTTGTTTGTTTCTATTTCATAGGCAAAAAAATCCTTTCTGTTTAAATGGATTTTTTTTCTTGAAATTGGGATTTTTTTCTTGAAATTGGGAAAAATGGTCCCTATTTGGCATTGGGAATGGGGCCCATTATCGGCCCCTTGAGACTAGCTGAAAAAGCCATGGTTCGAATATTTAATATTTCTTTAAGAAAATATCTGTGTAATCTTTTGGAGTTTGAATAATAAAAATAGAAGATGTGAAGACAGATAAAAGTCAGGTTGATAAGTATGACATTAGGCATAGACATGTGCACTCGCACCTTAAAGTAATATCACTGCAGTAATGGCACATTTTACTAAAATTATCGATTACTCCATGGGATATGGATATCATCCATTGATGAACAGTGTAAATCTAGATTAGCCGTCTGATTATGATCTACACTGTTCTTTTTTTGATTCAGTAGCTTATTCTGAACAGTGCAGGTCCTGATCAGGCGGCATGGATGTGCCAGTTGATCTGGAACTACACTTTTCGCACATGCAATGAAACCCATTTATATCCAGTAAAGGATAAATAATACCTTTCTAGAGAGAAAAACATGTTTCATGTGTGAGAAATCCAGTTAAGTTGATATTTCTATGTTGAATATATTAATCTAAACAAACAAAACCTGTTTTATCAATATTGGTATTATTTCAGACAACAACAGAAAACAAGAGTTTTCAGATACGCCCCACAACCAGGGACATGAATGTTGGTCCCCAAGCCCTGACCCAGGACTCTGCTTGTGGTCCAGATCTTTCCCACCTCCCAGTGGCCGTCGACAAGTCCTATCAGTTCCCTGAAGACAATCCTCTTTTAGAGTCAGATGATGCGGACATGTTGGATAGTGATTACGAGGACGACAAAGATGATGACCCGGATTGGCGTCCAGACGAATGGGATGTCGACATGTCATCAGAGGATGAGATGGAAGAAGATTGGTAAGTAACAACTGAAAAGATCTCTGCATCATAATTTGCCATAATGAGTCAGGAATTGGCAGATTTCAACATCATATCTGAAACAAAACTACATGGTAAACAGAAGTTAAGACAATCTTTACAACTTGTCAGGATTAACTTTAATATTTGGCTAAATTTAACAAGTGGTATTATGAAATAGGAATCACAATTTTACTTTACCCTTTACTCTATATACTGTGAATTGTATCGCATGGTGGAACAGTGTAGGTAAAGATCAGCTGGTATAAATATGCCATCTGATCTAGACCTACACTGTTCATTACTTAGTCAGAAATAACCTCATGAATCTAAATGTGAAGAATTTAGATCCGGATCAGATGGCTCAGATATGGATCTACACTGTGCCCCAAGATAAAGGTGTATCTGTGGAGAAAAGGGTTAAATAGCATCTGCTTCATTTCGTGAACTGTGATGCTACTGGGGAATTAATTAGAAAAAATATGATTATTGGATATAACAATACAGTGTTGCCAATATATATTATCCTTTGTTTAGGCATGACTGTGTAGAACCAGAGGAAACGGAGCGAAACTATGTAGTGTCGGAGAGTGCCATCCTAGATTTGCTGCTTTTGTGTGGGATTTGTGGACTTGTGTCCAGCATTATAAAGAAAATAACAAGAGGGGCCATGCTCATCATCACTACAAAGTGCACCTGTGGACATGTTAGAACGTGGGAAAGTATGAAGACAGTCAGAGGGACACCTCTAGTCAACTTGCTTGGCAGTGGTGCTATAACATTCAGTGGAGCATCTCCTACTAAAGTTCTTAACTTGTTTAAGTTCATGAAGTTGCCGTTTGTATGCTATAGAACATTCAATAGGATACAGAGAGCCTTCATTCTTCCTGCAATTGACAATGTTTGGACAAAAAGACAAGCAAGTATTTTGGAAGAATGTAGAGGGCGGAAAGTGAAAGCTGGAGGAGATGCCCGATGCTGTACACCAGGACACTCGGCGAAGTATGGGTCATACACGATTATGGACTTGGAGACAGGACAGGTCCTGGCATTGGAATTAGTACAGGTATAAAATAGTTGTTGAGATAAATAATCAGTGATATTAGAGTTTGCTTTGTAAACAAGGTCATATATTTCATTTTCTGAGGATAAATGCGATTCAACTTCAGAACATCATTTTCTTCTTGTGGGTCTCACTCTTTGCAGTTATTTTACTGTGGTTTCATTTTATTTCTCAAATCAACATTACACGTTATAATTCAAAGTGCAAGATATATGGATGAGTTTTGTGCTAGGGTAAAAATTAGAATATGTGGTTGCACATCTGAGTTAGGAAACTCTCGGACTGCTAAAAAGTTACAGATGGCAAACAAGTTTTGGTTTCATTGTAAATAATGGAAAATGATGTAAATTATTAAACACAATAGGCTTTTATTTAACTGTTTAAACCATATTTGTGATCTTAAAAAATAGTGATTTATCACCGTTAGTTTATTAATGATACAAAAAGAATGACATGAAATCGATTTTTCAGAGTAATGAAGTGAAGAACTCTAATGCCATGGAACCTGAAGGGTTGAAGCGTGCCTTGACCAAGCTGGATGATAATGATGTAAGATTGTCAGACCTTACCACAGATAGACATGTCCAGGTTCGGAAGTATTTGAGAGAGGAACGACCGGAAATCAAGCATTGGTTCGTTGGCTGGCATCTAGCAAAGAGTAAGCTAGCATTTTCTTATCATGCACAAATGTCAGTTATTGATACTACAGTGAAAACCCACCTCTGGGACTGGACAAAAGTGATCTTAATAGTAGGGTGGGCCTAATTCTGGGTTAGAAAAAGTGCGAAACTGTAAAATAGGACATTGAAATAGTGGTCTTACTATTCAGGTGGTCTTTATTTCAGGGTGGTCTTGAGGAGCTTTACAGTTCAAGTATCTAGTGTTTATACTGTCTGTCTGTGGATATCTTTGAAGCACATAGATATCAGAAATATCAGCAAGAATAATGCTTGGTCCTATTGATAGAAAAAAAAAGAATTCCAATTATATAATTGAATTGTGATTCACATTATGAAAAGTCACATGTGGCAAAGCCCTCACCACTTGGCCTGTAGATAGAACTTGATTTATTTTGACCACACCTCACCAGAACAATGTCAAGTTTAAGTTTATAGTCCTTAAATTGTCATATTTTGATTCATTATTTTACAGGTGTCAAAAGCAAGCTGGTTGCATTGGGGAAGAAAAAGGGATGTGAGATCATATCACAATGGGCCCATTCTATTTCCAACTTCCTCTACTTCTGTGCTGCCTCTAGTGGTGGAGATGGTGAACTTGTACAGGACAAGTGGCTATCCATTTTGAACCATGTGACCAATAAGCATGAAGGGCACGGTGGCAGATTTCCAAGATGCCTGCACGAACAAATTGACCGAGAATGGGTCAAATCAGGTAAACAGAAGTTATTAGTCCTTAAGTTTAGTGCTTTTCAGCAACTGTGGCTGCAGATAAATAAGTGATGTTGGCCAGAACAGCAATAACCGTAATATCTTCTTTATAACCAAATACTCTAACTTCTGTTAGTCTAAAGTCTGTTTATGGGACTTGGTTATTTTTTTTACTTGTTGTTATTTTTATTTGAATATGTACACAAGCTATACTCTTACACAAACAGCCTACCATATTATGCAAATTTATTGTTGTACATTACAGCAAAAGGCAGATATCCCTTGACACTCTGTTCTATTAAATTGTAATAATTTTCAGGTTCGAAGGCACATAAAGAACTGCAGCTGATCATTACAAATAAGAGACTGCTGGGAGACATCAAGAAGCTGTCCCCTGCTGAACAGACCTCCAGGCTTGAAGCACAGCATAAGATAGTCTGCCAGTTTGCGCCCAAATTTTACAGCTTTACCTACAGAGTTATGCAGAAGAGGTTTGTACATGCTTTCATGAATTCTCTACACGGATACTGTTTCTTTAAAATGAATGGTATAAAGCGCCAGTACACTGAACTCGGCCTCATCCTAAATACTTTTAAAATAATTCTATAATCCGTCCCCTTCATGTTAATAGCCAATGTCCTTTCCTGATTATTCTTTGTCTTCCTGATTTCAGAAAAAGCAAGAATAAAAGCAGACTTTGCTATACATGTAAAATAATTTTTGTATGTTTCAGGCTATATTTAGCAGCATTGCATACATCTTGCAATGCAGGGAAGGAACAAGCGGTGACCAAAGAGGGTGTACCCAAGTTCAAAGTATCATACCCGAAATACAAAGTAGGACACCATGTTGTTAAACCTGTCACAGAAGAATGCTCATATGGTAACATAACAATTTTCACTAGTTGTTCTACTAAGATAGAATTTGATGAATTGTAACACATAGTGCAACATGGTAGTTTGAATGCCAGCAGTCAATATTTTTAAGGATTTTATTGCATTCATCAGGGTATGAACAACATTTGATTGTGTACATTGTGACTAACTAAGGGAATAATGGCAGGTGTTTTCAGTTCTTGTCATTGTCACAAGTCAAACCATTTTGCACAGTCAATAGTTTGTGATGGCTTTTATTTAGCCACACCAGAGCAATTTTTTTTTGAGATAATGAAAACACACTAAGACCTTCATCACAGCGAAGCGCAAGGCGAGTGAACATATTGAAACATGCACACAAAAAGAATCACTTAATGTTTTCAGCAATTTCTAATTCAAAATAGAATCACGCAAGCATACTTCCGTGCAAAAAGTGCTTTTTTTTAGAAGCATGCAAATGTCTTATTTAGTGGAAAAGTTTAAATATTAATGTGGATAAATTGGTATTTCCAAAAACAAGGGTAGTCAGATTAATATAATATTACAAGTTCGTAATAAATAAAAACAACTGAAGACTTAGATTTGCTGCTTTGCTACTACACAGATGTTAAAGGGTTATGCTTAAATAGATTTATAACCTGGTTACAATTACTCAATTCTGTAATTATTTGTTTCAGAGTATGTAGATGAACTAATGAAGGAGTTGCTAAAGCAACGAGAGATGCATAAATCTCACCGGGAAGCAGAGGCTGCCAACATGCTCCAACTGACGTCCCCACCACCATAAGCTAGTGGAGCTCACAGAGTATGCAAGGAGGAAGCTGTGACTGCACGTAAGTCACGATTTACAATAACCAAAAAGTTTTTGCAATAATGAGAAGACATTGTAAAAAAATGGGATAAACCTGTTACCTAAAAGATCGCAGAGGGATTGTGATAATAAGTGTTGTTAAGGCGTCGCATGATATATAGTTACTGTTATCTATTATGCTCTTATATTTCTAGTTTTTTTTTAATTTTTCCTTGTTTTTGCAATTTAAATATTTTGTTAAATAAATGAATAAAGTTTAAAGTAGTGTCTTATCATTTTAGTTGTTAATTGAATTTAATATTGATTCAATCTTAATCTTTTAACTATTTTGTGGTGACATGATGGAGGAGTTGACATAGTATGACATCAGCAATTTATTTGCACAAATCAACCTGACATTCACAGTCTGATTTGGAGCTAAGCTGTAGTTATGACAACACTAAGCTGTAGTTATGACAATACATATACAGTGTAGATCCAGGTTTATCTTGATCAATACTGGTCGCAAAGAGGATAAATGTTAGTTAAAGGGTTTAAATTGCAATTTCAGTTTTAGGGAAGCCGCCACACTCCTCCAAACTTTGTTAATCGATAAAAAGAAAATTTTCAAAATCTCAATAATGGCGAAATGCCGTTCAATGAAACTTTGCACAAAGGTATGTTTATAATGTATCTTTATTTTGCATATGGTAAGACATGTAAGAACAGTAAAGAAAAAAAGTTAAATCTAAAAATCCCCTCAATTTCTATGTACGTAAATTCACAAACACTAAGCAACACAAAACATCAGTTTAAATGCCCACCTAAGTAATATGATACTGACAACAATTTATTGTGTCCTCGTGACAAACATATGTAGACTTTTAGAGATATTAGTAAAATTGTGTTTGACCTTCAATTTCCTGGTCGCTTTCCGGTCGCGTAAATGGATGACAGTTTCTTTTAGTAGTTGAAAGTTTTTTACAAAGTACACAACATTGTCTTGTCAGTATCATTCATAACACTCATGTGGGAATTTAAAACTATGTTTTGTATCGCTTAGTATTTGTGAATTTATGTAAATAGAATTTTAAGGAATTTTTAGGTCTAACTTTTATTCTAAACTTTTCTAACGTGTCTTACTGTATGCAAATTAAAGATACATTAGTAACATTCATTTGTGCAAAGTTTCATTGAACGGCATTTTGCCAGTATTGAGATTTTGATAATTTTCTTTTTATCGATGAACAAGGTGGGGAGTAGTGTGGCGAGCCCTTAAGCGCATATAGTCGTCCGTATCGATAATGCAGTGTGCTTGAAATAAATAGATGATTACAAACTATGTGCAAAAGGCATATTTGTTGAAATAAAATAACTTGATAATTAAAGATCCACAAAACGTATTTTCACATTGGTCCAAGACCAATTATTAGCTGGCTACCACAGCAAGCCTTGTGATTTGTGGTTTCCAGGTGGAATATGTTCAATAAAATTAATGAGGTCGGGAACATGAACTTATTTTAGGAATCTGTCCATCATGTTGAGGTATAATTTATGGTTTAGTTAACACCGACTTTAAGAATTAACTTTGAAAAGATATGAAAACCTGATGAATACAGTTTATTGGACAATGTATGTAACAATGGTACGAAAGTTCTCATAGGCTGTAACTGTTTCATGCAGCACAGGCTCATGTTGGGAAATAGGCGGCAAGTCATAATTATCAGATGGTTGCCACTTCCAATGTGGTATCACTGATTTTAATCAGTTCATAAATATAGTTCGTCACCTTAGTACATACCATTGAAATATGGAGTTATACCAGTATTGCAATAAGGTGACGAGTTATGTTCACATAGGGTTTTTGATAACAAGCTAACAAAATACCCCTTCCCGTTATGGACTTGCTGCTACCTTCTGGAGAAGTGTTCGTGTTTCAAAGAAAAAGATAAAACGCTTTCACTTATTCTTTTTATATAAATTAAAATGGATGAAAGAACAATGCTTATCAAAAACAAATATCCCAAAACTGATAGCAAATGTCAATAAATGCCCAACAAATCAAAGTCAAAGGTCGTGGTCAGCATATCGAAAGCCAGTGTAGCTCTTGGAAGGAAATCTCCTGCGGATAGCTGCCACTGCACATGAAGGGAGAGGTCTTCTTTCATGTTTGCGGAGTCGATGCCATATCCACCTTGCAAGTCGCCTGTAGGCAATATATTTATACACTCTGAAATTAACAAAAACATTACCAGATTACAATTCCAAAAACTATAAAAAATTATCTTATAAATTGAAAGTTAAAAAAAGTGGTTCCAATCTTACAGATTGATATGCACAAAAGTTCTTTCTGCACAATTTGGGAAAATTCAAATTATTAAATAAAATGTAGATGGAATAGTGTTCAAAACATTACTAGTTCTTTATAAATGACACTGGTTTCAAAGTATGGTAATTTTAAACATTTATTTTGAAAAATGTTTACCTACAAATTGGGTTAGAAATAACACAACTGACAATCAATGACCTACGAATAATCATTGTAAAATTCTTAAAATTTACTTACTCATGTATTGGCTCCTCATCTCCAATTGGCCCATGAGTCTGAACAAACTTGTAGAAGGAAACTTCAATTACATCTGGGTTCAGGCAGTTCCCAACAAAGCCATCGTGAAAAGTGATGCAGGAGAACTGCTGCTGGTCCAGCTTTTCTTCCAGCTCCTCATATTCTCTGCAACACCTGCTTTCTTCGGCTATTGGGAAAGCTTCACAATGCTCACAACTGCACCTAATGGAATAATTAAACAATATTTCATGATTTTTTTTTCTTCAGATTTGGACAATATCCTTTAAATGATATTTACCAAACAAAATGTCTTTTTAAATCGTTCCTACACGCCCTTGACACGGCATCCTGTGGCAGTAATATATTGGTCACATATTGTAATAGTATTAATAAATAGCACAGAAGTAGATTTTTGGACGGAAATCTTTAAAACACCGAATTGATAGACTACACTCAATCAACGTCAAATACCTATAAAAAAAGATAGAAAAGGAACACCGAGGTCCGAGATCCTACCGAGTAAAATTGCCGATCCGTTCGTGTAGGTTGTTTTCATCTCGGTCCGATTCAGAATCTTCGTCAGTGCGCGGTCGGGTGTGCGATATTGATTTTCAATGTCAAATAAACTACAATAAACATCCACCCGAACCGAAATGAGATGAAAGTTTTATACGAAATGGATAAAAATGTTGTATTGAAGCGATTCACATATGAATTTAACGATTTAAAAACCATGTCTGGGGAACTTTAAGTTAGTGTGCAAACTTTGATGGCACTGATAATACTATAGCTTCCTTCTAAATCATCAATTTTTTCCTTCAGTCTAATTTATTATTAAATGATTCAAACGCTTCCTATGAATGTTTACAATGAGTATTTTACCCTCATTATAATTCCTGAATAAACAGAATTCTCACAATATTTGATAAGTTAAATGATATGTTTGTTAAAATAGCAATTTGTTATGTTCTTTTCAAAATGACTTTTAAAAAATGTCAAACTTTTAGGCATTAGAGTTTGGGAAATGCACTTTATTAAATTAACAAAAAAGGTATGTGCATTAATAAGCATATCAAGATATATTTCCATAAAAATGATTGTTATGTACCCTTTGGCTATTAATTACCCTCTGCAGCATGCTAATCTGCTTTGTAACATAGCTTGTATGGTGAGTGCTCCTGCACTACAGCACATTAGCCATTAGCTAGGCTCCCTCAGTGCAAGAGGACCTAGGGGTTCAGGTTAGACAATGCTGAGAAATATTCACCATTTGAATCCATGATGGCTTTTGTCAAAATTTGTGTGGACAGTTTGTAAGTCTCCAATTTGTAAACATTACAAGACTACAGATTTGACAAAATTTACCAAATTTTCTCATAAACAATATCAGGCAAGGTATATTTTTCTTTTATTATTTTTTATGATTGAATATGTCGCTGTAACATACAGAGAACTTTACTTAGTTGACAATCCTTAAAAGATCACACTTTTTTATTAGCATTATAATCAAACTTATAAAGAATAAGACCCTTTATTAAAATAAGTTAGCATATTAAGGCTTTCAAGTAACTTCCAAAATGAAGACAAAAGTAGGGATTTCATTGCCAAAATTTAGGGATAGTATGAATGTCTACATTCTTAATGATTAGACCTATTTGTTTTATGCCAATGGAAGTGTTCTAGAAGATTACTGTCAACATCTATTGTTTTACGACAGATTGACACAGATTCCATGGAAAACCCTTCAGGGATATCAATAGATTTTGAAAACATGCTAGTAACAAGTCTTGTACTATATTCATTGAAACTTACTACTTAATTAAACTGTTTTTATTTATTTTATTTGTTTTAGATTTTTTACTTCATATTATTTTAAAATGCAATAGACACACTTATCAATTTTCTTGCAAAATTTGACCACTTTAACAAAATTCCAAAGAATCAAAATTACAACAAGTTCAGAATAAAATTGTCAAAAGTGAAAAAATCAATGTTCTTGCATCAAATTTGAAGAATCAGCATCTATTGAAATCTATAAGCTTTTGGCCTCCATGCATACAGTAACAAAATATCCAATGGTTTATCTTGTATGAAATGGGAATCTTCTTTAAGAAAAGTTCTACTGAAGAAAAATGTTTCAAAATTGCATGTGTACACCATCAAGAACAAGTAGGAAGCAAGTTAAAGGTAGGCAAATATAGGGCCCCACCTTATTTCCAGAGAGCTCAAACTACCATTCTAGGTAGATTACACATTGTACAACCAATAATTACCACCGTAATGTTATACATTTATAAAAAAAAATTACAAACCATATCATCATGACTGAATATATATAGGGCAAAATACATAGTCTTATCAGGGTTTAAACTGCAATATCCATGCAGTCTTATCTGAGTCTAGAGTGCCTTTTCCATACACTATTATTAGGGTCAACACTGAAATATCCATACAGTCTTTCTGAAATTACAAGAAACATGAGAGGAACAGTTACATTTTCACATTTCACATAATATGTCATATAAAATTCCCTACTATGCTTCCTCTAGCCAATAATGTATGGTCTCCCCAGGGTACATGATGCTTGGATTGCCTGGTTAATGGTTAATATGGTCATGCATCACACCATTCACCTTGCTTCTGTGTTACAAAGCCAACTAGTACTAAGCAGAGGGTGATTAATAACCAAAGGGTACATATATAGAACAAAACAAAACCTAAATTAAAGAAGAAATGTTACTTGAAATTGACATATACCCCCCAAAACACAGCTTTGAATTTTTTTAGGGGATTCAGCCAATTAATAGCCAAAATAATACCCCCTAAATTCATAGGTGCTTGGAGGACAGACCCCGTTTTCTCCAAAATGAGACGAGTATTTAAAAATTTGATCGAACAGCTGCAAGAATATGTGACGCGATAGACTCTGAGGCTAAAAAACAGCGTTCTGGTCCAATCAGAATTCACACATATAATTCTTCGTAACAAAACTCTTTAACCGCGGACATATTTGTTAGTATGGCATCAAAAAATGAAAAAATGGATGTTATGTTCTTAATAATTTCCTAGGCATTGCTCGGTGGAATTTAACAGATGGACTCTAATGTTTTCTATCTCAGTGTTTTTTTTCACTTTTGGGGGAAGGGGGTCGCAGCCCTTCGGAGGGGGAAAATTGCAACACGAACAAAGGAAAGGGGTAATATTTGCAATATACTTGCAGCCTGTCAAACACAACAAAACACAAAACAAAGTGTTCACTAATTAATTAATTCAAAGAAAGTATGTGGTCTACAGTAAAATGTCTCTTTCTCCCTCTTCAATTTTATCAATTTTTCTTGTCACTGTATTGTCTATCAGTGGGGTATCCATTAAACATATCCTGAATCAGTACAGTCTGTAACAGACTCCGGCAAAGGGGGAATTTTTTATCAGATGTGGGGAAAAAATGTATACTATTTTGAGGGGAGAATGGGGCCCTATTTCTCCCAATATTTGGCATAAAAAGTCACTGTATCTATACCAGATTTGGTAAGGTGCGGTGTTAAATCAACTGTGTTTGTTCCAAATAAACGATAACAATATACACTTAATCCAGATGTTCCCGTGAAAATTCAAGATCTGTCAGCAGTAGTAAATGCAAGCGATTCAATTGCATTTTAATGCATGCCCTTGTTGTTCATAACCTCTTTTTTTCAAATAAAACAGCAGCAGCAAACAATTGTGTTACTGTTTCATAAAAACAAAAATTATTCTCTTCTGACGAAAAAAAAAACATTCAACGCATTGTTTCAAAAATAGTTTGCTTTTTTGTTAAAAGTTTTTTTTTCACTCGCAATAGTAAACAACATATCAGCCATATAACGACGGTCTGTTAACCTACTCGCACCTTTCCTGGGAAGGCATAGCCGCCTCAACATGTGGAGTGCGGGGCAAACATTTGAACTACACATTTGACTCGGCCTCAACTGTTAGGTGTACCAGGCTAGGTATTGACAAATATAGATGAGCGAGATGAGCTATGTTTTTAGTTTTCTCTGTTTTCTTTTTTGTTATATTACGAAAATATCTGAATGCAGTTCGACCGCGAATGCATTTATATTATGTTTTTTCCCGTGGTTGAAGAAACACCAGAAATATCTGATTTTCCGACAAACAATGTGGAAGAAAATGAGCGCCCTCTCGATTGGTAGTCCGATGCGCTACCACTGAGCCATTGGGCCTTGTACTTGTTTTTTTATTTTTTTATTTTTTATAAGTTAGAGGCATATAGAGTTGCACTCGTCCGTCTGTACGTACGTCCATACGTCCCACACCTTCAGGGGCCTAGGCAAGTTTTGAATATTGGGGCGGCGGAGTTTAATAATATAATTTAAAAAGTAAAGATCAATTCTCTGTAAGCACCAAAAAAGTGTTGCCACTCATAGTCACAGATTTTTGTCATTTTGCATAAGCAGGCACATAACAATGAGTTATGCATAAAATGATAAAAGTTTCATGTCTAACCCTATAAGTTGCCATGGAAACGGCAACATATTTTCCAAAAAATGTAACTTTAAGCAAAAATGAGGGTTGCTGCATCGTTGTTTAAAACTTAAAAAATTAAAAGGTGAGAAACAAAAAATTATATTACAGAATGAAAAAAGTTATGAATATAGTTAAAAATGAACTAAACTTATAATCCAAAAACGTTTGTTTTATTCCGTATCTTTTAAATGAATACATAATTTGGATGCATTTTTTATCAGACAGAGGTCGTTTTTTACGCAAGATATAATGTTTCTGCAGCATTTTCATAACATTTGGTCATATTTTATGGAGAGAGGACATTTAATATTGTATAAATATGAAAAAATCTTTTTGGGGCTTTCATAAACTGTTAGACTATCCCAGCACAAATTTGAGTAATTTTGGTAATTTTGGTGGTTTGGTACCCACAGAGTTACTTCCCTTTAGAATTTTCACAGTGAAGAATATTCAAACTGGCGGCAAATAGAAATAATAAAATTTCAGATTTGACCAAAAGTAATTATTTACAAAGACAGAAACTGATTGGTCAAAATCTACAATAAATAATTAATTACTCAAATGAATGGCTATGATTTCATGCATCCATAAATGTTGACATCTCATGGTTTGAACAAAAACACAGACCGAAGACAAATTCTGATATGGTGATGTTGAAAAGCTCCAGAGAAATCCCTTTTGACAGATCTACCTCAAGATTTTTATGGTTATGCATCGGGGATAGCTTTGCGAGGTAAGTAAAAAAGTAAAGATGATTAATAAAATAAGGGTTACTTGTGTCACAGGGTCAGAAATTTTTTAATCAGGCCAGGGAACACTGGACCTTTTGCTTATACCTGGTCAGGGATTTCAGTACTCCAAATATTTATAGGGACGCATGCTTTTTTAACTTTAACACTTAATATTTTGACATTATATAATTTTCATTTATTGGCATAAAAAATGATAAATAAGCATTTACGACGTCATATTTATAGGACTAGGATTTCAGTAGCTTTTGAAAACTAGGGGACATCTTTCCCTGTTGAGAATTTTTGTGGGGTCATACTCAGATTGTAAGGAGTCATAGTGGACTTTACAACTCATAAAATTGCATTTATTTCATTTTAATTTATTTTCAACGGTCAAGTAATTATAATCTTCATACTTAAAATGCAATATTTATCTTTATTCTTGCAAAATTTGACCACTTTTTATAAATTCTTGTGCATTAAAATGACCCCAAGCTCAGAATTAGGTGGGGTCAAACATGGAAAACTCAAAATTGTTTGCATCAAAATGAAAGAATCTGCATCAATTGAAATCCCTTCCTGGTGCTCTCCAGACTATAATAATGGACAGCATACATCTTTTCTGCAAACAGTTACTGCAACAAAATTTATAACATGACATTCAACCTTGCAGGTTCAGAAATCCGATTACAAATTTCATAGTTTTTGGTTTAAAAGGTCATCAACAATACTCAATCTGGTCTATGTTGGCTGTACTTTGTCTATGCCTAAATTCTGCCATCTTTCTAAAAGCTAAATAGAGATACACCCGGTAATATTTTTGAATCAGAAAGAGAATTCTTGGGAGTTTTAGATTATCTGGGCAGAAATATATACTATAGTTCTGAATAACCTGTTCCTCATATATATTATCTTTTGTTTTGCTGAGGTATCAAGTATTTTACACATCTTTTGATATAAGTTGTAATTGTGAACAATAAATTAACTGTTTAATATAAGTAAAACTTTTGGTGTAGATAAGGGCAATACAACCAATATTGTAATGGTCTTTGATCACTATGTGAAGCCGATATAAAACAGGTTATCTGTATCCACAAAGTTTTTGACACCAAAAGAATATTAAAGTTTTAGACAACATAAGCCTTTCTTATGGAAATGAGCAAGAAATTTATCAAGCCAGAACTCTAATATTAATTGAAATACTGATAATGCTCAGTGCTGTAGCAAAAGAAAAAAGGCAGTTAATTAACAACTGAATTATTAACAGGTGTTTTTCTTTGGGACTTAAATTATTTCATTAGACAGGTCAAGGTTAAAAAATTCATTATTCATACATACTGCAAGTATTTGCATAGCATGTTAAATTTTGGATGTGCTGGCTGACTGGGAACTACACTGTTTTGCTCATGTACTAAACGTTGCATCAATGTTTTCTTTCACTTTTGGGGGGAAGGGTGTCGCAGCCCTTTAGAGGGGGAAAATTGTGACACGAACAAAGGAAAGGGGGACTATTTGTACGATACTTGCAGCTGTCAAACACAACAAAACAAAGTATTCACTGATCGTTTGCTTTTTGCTTTGCTAACACTGTAGTTAAACCAAATAAATCTTGCCTCATACTTCCCAGAGTTGAATTTTCTTGCATCAGAATAAAATGAAGATTTATTATCTTCACATAAGCGGGACAAATTGAAACTTCCGTTACAGACTCCAGCAAAGTGGGAATTTTTTATTGAACGTGGGGGAAAAATATATACTATTTTGAGGGGGAAATGGGGCCCTATTTCTCCAAATAGTTGGCATAAAAAACACTGTGCATCAATGTAGTAAATGGTTTAAATGCTGTTGTATTAAGTTAGATAACTTATCAGACCAAACAAAACTGTAAAAAGACTGGTTATCAATATATTTAAAATTTATAATCATCATTATTTCTTTATGAATTTTACAAAAATTTCAATCACTTGAAATTACAAAATATTTTTCATCCTGTGACATAAAATTAGAATCTTGCTTAGGAACTTCCAAATTATACTGAATGATTAAAGTATTCCTTGTCATCCTGTATAAAGTGGATAATTATGTAGCAATATGGCAGTTAATATTGAAGCACCAATACTACATGCAATAATATGTTACCATGCCTCCAGCATGAAGAAAGTACTTTTAAATCCTATTAAAAGTTTAACATACACCAAAATAACTGAAACTAATGTTTGATTCTTTCTTAAAAAAATAATTTTCTAATTTATTTCATTCTTGGTTTGGTTATTGCATTTACATGTAAATGACAACATTGGCAGTTTTTTGATAATTTAAATTTTGTGACACCTTTACTAGTTGTATAAGCATGTTATATAACTTAAGATATCAAACCACTATGTTTTATTTTCTATACACATGTATTTTGAATTAAGTAATTAAGTGTTTTTTTTCCTTCTGCAGGAATATGTCTGTCATGGGCATGGAAATAGAATGAAAACGGACAGAAAGCCAGAAGGTAAATATTTATAAATGTATTGAACTTGAGTATTGGAATTGTTTGTTCTACTGAAAAACACATGCATCAGGACAACAAGAATAACAATGATGCAGTATATTTGCATATTCTTGAAAATTTGAATTTGTTTACCTTTGATGCCTTAAGATTATAACCTTGTGGGCTGTTTCATTAAAGAGATAAGGTCATTTTTTTAATTTCCTAAATTCACACCAACAAACAATTCAGGGGAGGGTGGGGAAGGAAGAGAGGGGTTGGGGGAAGGCAGGGATAGACCCATACACATACCAATATTTTCAAATTTTATATTTTTAAATTTCTTATCCCTATCTACAAAACAACAGTTTTTGCATTGGTGATAATTAGGGGCAAGGGTAGATCCCATTTTCAAATGAATATTCATTTAGCTTTTTCTGTTTTTAAATTTCTTAACACAAACCAACAATTTAACTTCATTTCAACTTCACTATTTTTGCCATTTCTTAACCCTTTAATCCACATATTGCACTGAAGTGTTCTTTTGATCATATATAACCAAGGTAAATAAAAATCAATGCCAGCTGATTTGGATCTACACTGTTCACCATGTCACAAAGGCATTTGGCCCCCTCCCAAAATGTTTGCAAATTGTTTTTAGTCCCCTACTGCCCCTGCGAAAATGACCAAGGTTCACCATGTTCATCCATGGTTTTTTTACCATGGTTCATCCATGGTTTTGACACGGTTTAACAAAATAACAAATGGTCCACAGTCTACAAGCATGGTTTTGACAGACCATGATCAACCCAAGTTGAACCATGGTCTATAAACCATTGTCATCCTAGATTGAACAGTGGTCAGAAAACAATGGTCAACCAAGGTCACAAAACCATGGTTGCTCAGAAAACCATGGTGGCTATTAAAACCATGTTTAACAGACCATGGGTCTTATCTCGTTGAAAGTTTTTTTTTATTTTAGCTCTGGTGGCCATATTATGCAGTGAAGCTGAACAGTCTGAGCTATTTTGAGAGAGGAACAATACTGTTTTTTTTAAATCTATTCAGGAGTTTAGGAGAAGTTGTTTTAAGTTGATGTTGCATGGATGACTGACATATGTTACTTAGTGATGCACGGATGACGGACATAGATTGATCACAAAAGCTTACCTACAGCACTTAGTGCTCAGGCAAGCTCAGGCAAGCTAAAAAAATCAATAAATTTGCACTTTTTTAATTTTTGAATTGCAAACAAGGTTTAAAGAGTCCATAATTATCAGAGAATGATAAACTGATGCTTCAGTTACTGAAATGATTTTTTGAGAATGTTCTTCTGAATACTTTGAACTTTCTGTGTAATTTCAGTATCTTTAACTTTAAACTTTTCCTTAATAAGCTTGGAGAAACAATCATATAGTCTAGTTTCAAACTTGGGTTTTGGTTCTGTCATAGTGTTTGCTCGACGACCTGTTACACTATGTGATATAATGTATTCATTTGGAAACAAAGCCAGCAACAGCTTTTTGCATTAATCAAAAAGGCCATCCACATGCTCTATCATAGAACGCAGTTCCATCTCTGTATGTCCATTATAATGCTTCACGTCATTGGCTGGTGAGGCTACAGGTGAGATTTTCTCTGGCTTTATTGGCACTTCAGATGGTGAATAATGCCTCTTCTCAGGTGGTGATGCTGGTTCCCTACTGTTTTTTGCATCCTTTTCCAATTCCCGAACCCTCTTTTTCAAGCGCGATACCTGGTCACATATGTCGTCAAACTCCTTTCTTGACACCTCCGAACTACACAGCCAGAAAAAAATGAGCATTTAGATAAATAAGCTATAATGAAAATATATCAAAACAAGATCTGTACGACTCTAACGCTTGTCAGTTTGAAGGTCAATGTGAATGGTCGTTGCATGTCTTGAAAGCTCTTGTCCCAAGCAACTATGTGTGTTAATATGAAAAGAATCTATTAAGCTACATTAGTTTTTGCACGCCACTGCAGACGATGACACCTAACAACCCGGAAGACTGTGATCTCAATAGCTCGACTTCTTCAAAACAGATGAGCTAAAAATAGTTTACAACGACCATTTTCATGCTAGATATAATCAAATGCATATATCAGAATTTTATCTATCAGACTGCATCATTAATTAATGTTCATGTGGGATAGTGACAAATGGAAACAATGCTTTATATGTTTTCAAGTTGAAAAGTGCGAAGATATTTTAACAGTAAAATATTGAGTTCATATTATATCAACTATCAAAACCTGTAGGTCAATGTTATTTACCTTATAACTTTTCCTGAAGTCTGCAATCCTGGGGAAGGTTTTACCAGCAGAGAGCAAGTTACTTGTCCCACTTGTTTACGATAGGCAGTGCTCTCCACAAGCCTCGGCGATCGGCGATTTCGCCGGCTACTAAAGCATTCGCCACCGGCTACTTTTTGCAAATATTGGAAAAAAATAAGGCCATAGAAAATTAATTCCTAGATTCTCATCCCCGCCCGCCCCTCGAAAATCACTCCGCCCGAACGTTTTTTTATTTTGAAAAAAAAATACGTACATCAAAATTTACCTTACGTTCATTTTTATTTAACGTTATTTTAATAATAGCATTTCTGTTCATCGTTCTTAATTCTTATAATGAAAAACGAAAGTTATTAAAAATTCAACGTTCGCATTTCTTCTTCCCGAAATACGCAGGGCTCACTTCGGAGCATCATCGCATTTAAATTAAATTTTAATAACACATAGACTAATTATAACGAACGAAGTATATTTCTGACCGTCCAACGATTGACGTATATTTCTGACCGTGCATTTTAATTTACAATGTTTAAGTCCGATGTTTATAATATTTATTACGAGTGATAAATGATATAAACGACGTATATTTTTAATCATGCGAATACCTTGCCTCTAAAATATCCGATAATTATTACATGTACATTGACTAAAATCATCCAGTTTACAACTGCTATGAACATCTGTTGAACACCTGGTCATTGACCGTTTTGATCTAAAATGTAGGCGATGCTTGTGTATTTAACATCAAAGACGCCGACGTCAACTTGAAACGGCGCGCACTGCTCGAAAATCGATTGACGCTCTTGTACAAAAGAATTTCAAACCGTCGACTAACTGGGATGATTTCATTTCTTAATCAGCTGATTGTTTGTTGACAGCGTATCTGTGATAATTATAGCTTATTTCTGATCAGGTTGTGTTTTATCTGCAGTACCGGCACTTCGCCGAATTAGAAGTTTGCAACTAATCTATTGCGACAGCCATCACATTTTTTTCGGCAATGTTGATTATACAACAATAGGATGTTTATTTAACAACTATGGAGTTAATTGCTTGACAAAGGTAAGCAGAAATTTCAAAGGAAGAATTGTTTGGCATGTGTTGACGTATTCTGGACTTACAATTACGGACGTGTCAAATAATGTTATGTGATTCAGACTGCGGGATGGACTATGACTGACTGACATTCTTCATTATTTTTGTTTGTGATTGTGAACTAGAAATAAAATTGAATTTTTTTTAAGTATTTTTCAAGCGCGGAATAGAAGGGCGTCCCGCCCTGCCCATTTTAAGCCCGCCCTTTTGCCCGAACGAAGCTAGCAAACCGCGCCCTCCTGCCTTAATAATGCCCATCTATAATTGCAATCATAGATGTCAATCACTTCTTTAATGATCGTAATGCCCCGATCTGACACCTTTTTCAATCCTGGCTAACACTGCTTTAAATGATCTTACCGCGCAATTTCCGCTAACTGATTGCATCCAGCGTACATGTAGCGCGATAAAACTGATTTAGAATAAACAAGTGAATACACAAAACTGATTGATGACAGCTTTGACCATAACGCGAAAATTTTATCACGGTAAAATGAATGACGTTAATCTAAATTTGTAACAATGGTTGTAAACAGCGTCCCTTGATACATGTATATGTCGGCTTTCTTCTTTGATCTGTGTCCCGTGCAACCGTATAATAGGGATAAACTTTTATGCCGCCGTCAGTAATACTAGGAATCTAGAACATCAACGTCTAAATATGTCTGATAATACGACTTCTTCTTGCGGGGTTAACAAATTGTTGCGCAAAGCGTAAATACCGACGACCGAACTTTCAATAATAATTCTGCAATTATTTTCAACTGAATTATAGTTTAAAATGCGAAAGAAATTGTAATTTTGGTAAAAGCTTTATCATAACTTTTTGAACAGTCAAGAAATCGCATCCGAATCGTAACACGAAGTTCACGGACGTCGTTCCGTTTTTGCCGATTAATTTTAACAAGTTGCGTTTAAAATTAATAGGAGTGATTGCTTTTTATGGAATGAATAATTTTTTTATCAAGTAATAGTATAAGCAAAGCTATAATTTGCCGAAAAAGAAATATATTCCACGTTTAGTAATGAAAATTGGTGGATTTGCCTACATTCTGCTTTTGATTTTGTCCGCTAAAATAACACAATTTAAAACTCAATTCAACAGTCACAAATGTTCTAAAATATTATGATCACATATTTCTATCAATGCAATTAATTTGCTGGCGAAAAACTTCATCAACACACCGAAAATCTATAGTTGGGGTAAGTGTACATGATTTCGGATGGTCCGAATTTCGGATACGAATTTAAAACACTTTTTAAATCTAAAATTAATTAAATAACCCGAATGATAAGTTTTATGTATCTGCAAGACAGCTAATGATGAATCAGTTTAAACATATAGAATTAAATGAAGAAATATAAAACTGTTTCAGTGTCAATTAACCATTCCAGTTTTGATACCCAAATTCCAGTTTGATATCACATGTATGCAGTTCTAGCAGGTTTTCACTATTTTAAGTTAGCACTTTTCACTGGCTAGATCCCTTAAAAAAGGATTAAGCTCATGGCATTATGCATCACCAACTATTGTTTGTGATTTTTATCTCTAAACAGTTAAATAAGTGATAACAAAACAATTTGAAGCAGCAAGTAAATAATCTAAAGAAAAGCATGTGCATAACTTGTACACTTTAAATTTAAAGCATTTTTTTCTAAACAAAATCACGTTAGCGAAATATGCCCTGCCTGTGAGCAGTCAGCACCCTGCCCCTTTTTTGTGCCACCCTGCCCCTTTTTGAGGTCTAGAAACTGGGTCCAAAAACTAGGTCACTGTTACTAAAAATAGAATTTTCTTGTTAACACTCTAGCGGTCACAATTTTGCTCTGATTGTCATGAAACTTGGTCAGGATGTTTGTCCCAATGATTTCTCGGACGGCTTCGAATATGGGTCAACTGGGTCCAAAAACTAGGTCACTGTTACTAAAAATAGAATTTTCTTGTAAACACTCTAGCGGTCACAATTTTGCTCTGATTGTCATGAAACTTGGTCAGGATGTTTGTCCTAATGATTTCTCAGACGAGTTCGAATATGGGTCATCTGGGTCCAAAAACTAGGTCACAGTTACTAAAAATAGAATTTTCTTGTTAACACTCTAGCGGTCACAATTTTGCTCTGTCATGAAACTTGGTCAGGATGTTTGTCCCAATGATTTCTCGGACGGCTTCGAATATGGGTCAACTGGGTCCAAAAACTAGGTCACTGTTACTAAAAATAGAATTTTCTTGTTAATACTCTAGCGGTCACAATTTTGCTCTGATTGTCATGAAACTTGGTCAGGATGTTTGTCCCAATGATTTCTCGGACGGCTTCGAATATGGGTCAACTGGGTCCAAAAACTAGGTCACTGTTACTAAAAATAGAATTTTCTTGTTAACACTCTAGCGGTCACATTTTTGCTCCGATTGTCATTAAACTTGGTCAGGATGTTTGTCTCAATGCTTTCTCGGACGAGTTCGAATATGGGTAATTTGGGTCCAAAAACTAGGTCACTGTTACTGAAAATAGAATTTTCTTGTTAACACTCTAGCAGTCACATTTTTGCTCTGATTGTCATGAAACTTGGTCAGGATGTTTGTCCCAATGATATCACGGACGAGTTCGAATATGGGTCATCTGGGTCCAAAAACTAGGTCACTGTTACTAAAAATAGAATTTTCTTGTTAACACTCTAGCGATCACATTTTTGCTCCGATTGTCATGAAACTTGGTCAGGAAGTTTGTCCCAATGATTTCTTGGACGAGTTCGAATATGGGTCCAAAAACTAGGTCACTGTTACTAAAAAATAGAATTTGCTTGTTAACACTCTAGCGGTCACAATTTTGCCTTGATTGTCATGAAACATGGTCAGGGTGTTTGTCCCAATGATTTCTTGGAAGAGTTCGAATGTGGGTCATCTGGGTCCAAAAACTAGGTCACTGTTACTAAAAATAGAATTTTATTGTTAACACTCTAGCAGTCACATTTTTGCTACGATTGTCATGAAACTTGGTCAGGATGTTTGTCCCAATGATTTCTCGGATGAGTTCGAATATGGGTCATCTCAGGGTCTTGGTCACTGTTACTAAAAAGAACTTTGTTGTACTCAGGTGAGCGATAAAGGTCCATCATGGCCCTCTTGTTATTTGGGAATAACATATTGCAAGTCATGCTTTAAATGTTAACTTCTTGATGTTTGTTTTCATTCATACAATTATTTTTTTTTACATTAATAACCAATTAACAGCCTTTGTGAATTATTCCTATGCACTAAACTCGCAAGCATGCATTATGTTACATTAGATCACTCAAGAACAAATATTTTGTCACCAAATTTAGAGGATTTGTTACTAAACAGAATAGAATAGATTACATAAGAATACATAACAAAACCTCTTACCTTTAGCCTTTGACTGTGCAGGTTTGGCCATTGTGGACACCTTGTTCTCAGCTTTACATACAGCATCAGATTCTAAAATTCAGACTTAATAAATTAGGATTTTTACATAACATAGATGCATAGACTTGTGCACTGAAAATTGAAATACAACGTGTTATTGTATTGTTAACTGACATATTGTATCCAGAAAGGTTTTATCTAAATGTGACATAATCTTTTATTTATTCAATTTTGCACTTGGTGAAAACTGCTTTAATGTTAGAATGCCTAAGTCACTTTGAAAACCGAGTCTGTAATTAATAGTATATCAAGGACCATTCTAGAAATATCGCCGGTACAACACAATGGACACTTTTAAGTTGACTAAGTTACCTTTAAAACGTTGGTTCTGGTACTTGACATCATCAAAACGGTACTTTGGTGGCAACTTGGCATTGCTAGCTAGGAGTTTCTTGTTGGCTGCAAAAAGGTAAGACATTATGTTTCATTATCTAACTGCTAAATATACTATAGAGGACAAGTTAAGACCCACCCCCCCCCCTCCCCCAACGCGTTAGGGGAGCTATTAGTATTTTAACTGTATTCTGAAGAGTAGCTTTATTGTATTTTTGAAATATTATAAATTTGTTTAAAACTAATATTTCTACATTGTCATCAAACTGGCAAAGTAATTTGTATGTCTTATTGAAAACGCATTAACAGTTAAGTCTCATAGCCTCAGATGACACCCAAACCCACTTGTTGCAAATCCTCACTTTGCGACTCGTAAAATTCTCACTCTTTCATATTGTAGAATAGTCCTATAAAATAAGACATCGCATACGCGATATATTTTTTATTTTCTGGTCTACGAGATTTTTTCTTAAAAATGTCCACCGGCAGGTGGAAGGTAAAAATTCAGAATTCGTGTATTGTAGAATTGCTACGTACAGATAACAGTGGTGTGTTTAAAAAAGGTTTGCAAGTATATACATTCTTATTACCTAAAAGAGTTATTTTGATAATCCACTAACTAATGACCAACTGATGAAATAGAATTCCAAACCGGCCAAGATATGACACATATATAGCGTTATTTTTTATTCAAATAAGGTGGTTTTAACCATAGGGCGTAAACTATCTGAGGAACATCAAACACGCTGGTTGTGCAAGGTTGTGCAAGAAACAAGTCTTAATTTTCTCCCTTTTAAATACACAGAAACACCAAAACATTTTATTTGGTATTGAAAAACAGTACGCAGTAGGCAATGCCCCAAAAAGGTTGTACACAGTACGCAAGCTCAAAATGAAGCAGTACGCAGTATGCAAGGGGGGGGGGGGGCACCCTCAGGAAGCACCTTGTTCTTCATTCCCTATGTCCAAGTCCCCACTCCAATAGCTGGTGAACACAGATCTATGGCTGGTCACTTAGACTTAATCACTGCTGTACCAGTTGAGTATTGAAATAGAAAGAGTAAAGTGCCCATATAAAATAAAAACAAGATTATTGTATTGTTTACTATACTATATACAAAATGTACATGTATGGAAAATGCTTTAGCACTTATAAACATAGAAAGAATTACAGATTATTTATATTAAGTACAACCCCAATGTACTTTACTCTTGCTACGCACCTGTACACAAGTTGGGAGAATTTTGACAGTTCAAATATTGTTATTAAATTATTGCAATTTTAAACCCTCAAGAATTAAATAACTACATGATAAATTGGTTGTAAAGTCAATTTTACTGCTAATTTCACGATCTAATGATAACAATTGGTCCCTATTTTTAAATTGTTGAGTGTCTCTTAATTTATAACTTGAACCAAATTCGAACTAATTCAATTTCGGATACAAAATTGTACAAGTTGGTTTAAGTGTATCCACCATGAAAATGTTATCAGGAAAGGGTTGTGTAGGCATCAACTCGATGGAATCATGAAACCACAAATAAATTAGAATGAAATATTCTCTGCTTGCAAAGAAAAACATCGGCAAAAAAATCATACATTTGTACTAAGATTTTTCGTCCCATCGGCAAAAATAAAAAATGGCAAATCAGATTTTTATTTTTTTTTCCACTTTCGGGAAATTTACGGTCGGCGGTCTCGTAAACCAGAAAATCAAAAATGTGTGGCCTAATTGGGCAAAATGAAATGAAAATTGAAAAAACTCCAAACACTTACTGCTGATTTCGCAGATAACAGCTTCATATATTTTCTTCGCAAACTCGGCCTTGATCAACTCCCCCTCTTTGTATTCAGTTGCCTTTTTTAAAGGACTAACTATGCTTTTAGACTCAATAACTGACATCAATCGATCCTCCCACTGAATCAGAAAACATCGTGGTGCGTCCGCCATAATTAACCGCGCTTGAAACTTTGGTAAATCGCTTACACCAATAATAAGTAACATATCGCTTAGCTCAATGAAAATTTAAAACAAGAAAAAGTCGTCGCCCCGCGCCGAAAACCAGGTTTTCATTTAATACTTATACTTTTTTAAAGAAAATATCTGATATGAAGAAACTGAACTTCTATTTTTAGCAACAGTGACATTGATCTTGATCACAGACTTCTGAGTAGAAATCCAAGTTGCGTCTTGGTATCAGCTACCCAAAGAAAGTTTGGTGTCAATAGATCACAGCTAACCCAAGTAATAAGGAGAAACCTAAATTTCTATTTTAAGCAAAAATGACATAGACCTTTATCACAGACACATGGGTATCAATCCTAAGTAGTGTCTTGATATAAGCAACCCACAAACCAAGTTTGGTGTCAATAGGCCAAAGAAAACTCAAGCTATTGAGCAGAAACAGAATTTCTATTTTTAGCTACAGTGACCTTGAGCTTTATCACTGGCGCCTGGGTAGCAATCTCAAGCTGCATCTTGATATTAGATACCAACACAAAGTTCGGCGTAAATATACCAAAGCAAACTCAAGTTATTGAGGGAAAACTGAATTTCTATTTATAGCAACAGTGACCTTGACCTTGATCACAGATACCTGTGGCAATCCCAAGCTGTCTTTTGATATCAGCTACTCATATACTAAGTTTGGCATCCAGAGGTAAAAGCAAACTCTAGTTATTGAGGGAAAGCTGAATTTCTATATTTAGCAAGTGACCTTGACCTTTATCACAGACACCTGGGTAGCAATCTCAAGCTGCCTGTTTATATAAGCTACCCACAAACCAAGCTAAGCGTCAACAGGCAACTTGGCATCAACAGATAACATTCACAAAATACTTAACAAAAATCTAAGTCAAAAAGGGGGATAACTTTTGGAAAACACAGTCAGGGGTTATGAAACTTGACCTGGTAATTGGTACTGTGATGTGAAACAATTATGTAAAGTTTCAAAGCTATACCTTGAATGGTAACCGAGAAAAACACAACTTTCACCAAAAAAAATAACAAAATTTCTAAGTGAAAAAGGGGCATAACTTTGTCAAAATACAGTCAGGGATTATGAAACTTGTCCTGATAATTGGTATTGATATGTCAGACAACTATGTTAAGTTTCAAAGTTGTACCTTGAACGGTTACTGAGAAAAATACAACTTTCACAAAAAACTTCACAAAATTTCTAAGTAAAAAAGGGGCATAACTTTGTCAAAATACAGTCAGGGATTATGAAACTTGTCCTGATAATTGGTATTGATATGTCAGACAACTATGTTAAGTTTCAAAGTTGTACCTTGAACGGTTACTGAGAAAAACACAACTTTCACAAAAAACTTGACAAAATGTTGACGCCCGACCGCCCGCCCGCCCAACAACATACCCCAATCTAATAACCAGGATTTTTCTAAAGAAAACCTGGTTAAAAACTGGTACAACTTAACAGAACTCAAACGGGACTCGAAGGAGTATTTCAAAATAGTATTTATTGTCTTTATTTAAATAAATTCACGCCCCAAAGGCAATATTTGTATATGTTATTCAAATCTATAAAAAAATCGCGTCTAGTTGATCACGTGACCGGTTATTTTCAGTAGAAACATGCCAGCTATATGAAAGTAACTAAATGTAAGACGGTCGTTGATTGGTTCAATTTATCATAAATTTGTAATTTGTGCTTTTATCATCCAATCAATAAGCACGTCGCATTGTTCGCTGATTGTGATGTCATAATGGCTGAAATCGGTTCAAGGTGAAATTGTCAAGAAACAACGACAATTGGTAAGGTGAAATAATAAAATACCGGGAATTATCACTTGTTAAAAATGATACACTAGGGCTCTGTTTTCAACAAAAACTTAATAATTGCAACGTGTTGTTGATTAGAATCGGCAAAACGATGATGAACACTTCGTAATCGTAGTAACAATTCGTCCCCAATTCTGGTCGCTCCATAATATCACCGGAAGGCAGTTAAATGTCTGAAACCGCAGTCATCGCGAAACTTCGTCGGACCGACGGACATGTCCTACAGTTTTTTACTAGGTCCGACTGGGATCTCTCGACCGTCGGTTCAAAATGTCCGACGAAAAAAAAAGATGAAATTAATATCTTCTTGGGCAATTTTAATGTCAGTTTTTATTGAAACACACAAGCTTTTTGCCACGCTCCTAATTATTTTTATACACTGAAACATATATTTTAGAATCAGATTTTCATTGGTATAAAATTGTCCAAATGTACATTGTACAACTGAATGCTAGAAAAATATGTCAACTTGCTTTGAACAGCTTATTTTGTACTCATTAGGATTCATACCAAAACAATGACATTTGTATTGTGTTGCTGAAACATTTAATTTAAGTTATAATTGTTGTTAAATTGTAATCAACCTTTCAATTTGCGTAAGAATGTGATTTACATGTACCTTTTATTGCTTTTTTTTAATTTTGTCGATTGTACATATTTGGTCTGACAGAAAGTTGTTCGGTCTGACATACTTACCCAGTCTGTAAGACCAAATGTCTGACAAGGATTTTGAAGTTTCGCGATGACTGCAAACCACTTATATTTCTCTTATATTTCAAAATGAATAACTAATAAGGTTAGATTATAATACCGGTAAATGCATGATTTCAGAGAAAATATGACATGTAAATTGTTTACTTGGGCCATACCAAATCGTTTCTCTGTTAAGCGTCCGCGGATGGATAGGTTTTGGGTACTCGTGGCAAAAAAAAAGATTATTTTTCGTCTTCAATTTTCACAGAGACGACTACAAGTGTGGTTATTTAGCCTTAAGATGTGTTTTACATGTTGAGTGACATAATATTATCTACAAAAAGACCAGATGTTACATTGAAATTTAGGGATATCAATCTGGAGGATTCGTCATATTGACTGTAGAAAATGGAGATCAAGTTTCTATGTTGTTTATGACTTAAAATGTACAACATTCATTCAAGATCAATTAATGTTTTTTTCAACCGCTTGTGTTTTTTTTGTGTTTTTTTTTTGTTTTTTTTTGCCGGATAGCCAGAAACATTTACGAACTCTCATATGACGCTTAACAGAGAAACGATTTGGTATGGCCTTACTGCACCACCACAAAACATGATAGATACGAAGAGCCTCTCATTTATGTTGGTTTTTTGATGCCTTTATTATCTTTTTTATCATAGTTTACCTTTGCCAGAATGCTGAAGTGTTATAAGATTTTTTTTTATTTATTTTAGCAAAAATGGACAGTGGAGTCAAAGCCAACTCATTTGTTTGTTCCGATTGTGGGAGGCATTTGTCATCAAAACAGCGACTTAGATCCCACATTAAATCCAATCACAGCCGAATGTATGATGTCCTTGTTTTGCCACTAATTTTGATTAAATTTTATTGTGAATCTTAAGAGAACATAAACGGGAGTTTTTTTAGCTTGTCTGTGTTTTTATAAAAGCTATGAACATGATTCACACTTTTGCAATCATCAATGTTGAAATATAGCTGATTTCAGAGATTGTTAATAAGGACATAATTTTGATGCCCCAAAGGTACTGTTGAACCCTTGGCAGAACAATGCCCTTGAAATACTGTGGTAAATAGTTTTCTGTTTAAAAATGTGATCAGTTTTTTTAAATCAAATTTTATTGTTATTTTTTTTCAGGCTTGGAGATATCAGAAAGCAGCTACAGGTGCAGCATATGTGGGAAAGGCTTGAGTTCAAAACGAAATCTGCAACTGCATATGAACAAGCTCCATGGAAAAAGTATGATCAGTAATATTCCAGTACTTACTTGCTATGTTACAATTTGCATCGGACAGCATCCCCTTCCAACGTATACTGACTCAGATATTCGAAAATATGGCGTCAAATTGGAAAATGCGTTTAAAAGCATTTGGAAATGGACTAATTTTGTGTGCATCCTTTAATAGTTTTTCATGAATTCATTACAATATCCTCTTGTCAGAATGTTTTTATGCCCCCGAAGGGAGGCATATTTTTGAACCGGTCCGTCAGTTTTTCCGTACGAAAACTTAACATTGGCCATAACTTCCTTATTAGTAAACATATTCAATTCATATTGGAACACAGCATTGCTTAGGACAAGACCTTTCTGCAGGTACATAGTTTGGTGACCTTGACCCCTGGATGACCTTGACCTATTTTCAAAAACGAAAAAAAATGAAAGATGAACAATTTAATCTAGTCAGAGATAATCAACATCCTTACCATATCAAAATTCACAAGTTAATTGAACAATTCTTAAATACTTTAATACTTTAAAAAATGTGAATTACTTTAACAAGTAAATACAATGGCTTATGAGATAAAACATTCCCATTGACATACATTTTTTTTATTTTGACATAATATGCTTTGCCTCAAAGTTAAATATTATGTGAACATCAATAGAAGAATTTTCATAAAAATGTTATCATCCAGTCAAAGGTCAACGGACTACATTGGGGGCATTGTCATCTTACAGTGACAGATCTTGTTTTGCCCTTATGTCAAATAATAAATTATAAATTCTAAAATAACTATTTTTCAGAGTGTTATTTTCACCAAAGTCAACACAAGCTTCTTTAAATGCTCTTATGATAATTTACAATATTTTTTTTCAGGTCCTGTAAAGAGTGTCTACAAGACCTACTGTAATGACCCCACAGCATCTGTTCCAAAAACAACTCGTATTAGACAATCACGTATAGCAAAAAAACTTGGAATGTCTGATTTTCAAGACACTCCCTCTAGTGCCAACATACATGTTGCAATGGATGAATGCAATGAAGTGGCCCCTGAACAGATTTCAGACTCGGAACACAGTGATACTGATAGTGTAGTGTTTCATGAAATGCCAATTGAAAGTGAAACTGGCTCTGATGAGTGTTTATATGAATTCACCTGATTCTTCACACAGTCCCCTCTCATTTGATTGCGAATATGAATATGGGACAGATAGTGAGTCAGAATTCAGTGTTGTTGATGAGAGTTCTTTTGACTCTTCTTTTTCAAACATGTCAAGTGATGCAGATGATGTTTCTGCTAGCACAGAATCTGATGTAAATAACAGTTCTACAGAGCTTCAACCAAAGTCTCAGACAATTGACTTGTGTATTCAGGCATATTCGAAACGCTTCAATCTGTCCAGTGAGGCATCAAGATATCTAAAACAGCTTGTGTCTATAGTAAACCCTGACCTAAATCAATCACAGCCTGCTACCACACAGGGAGATTTTCTGTGTTTTCATTACTGTGCAAAATGTAATGAATTATTTCCTCCTGATCCAGATATGTTTGAATGTCAGACAGCAAACTGTATGACGTTAAGATATGATGGACATCGCTCTGACCAAATGAAATCAAACCGCCAACCTAAAAATTCATTCATTATTGCAAATTTAACAGAACAGTTAAAAAATATTTTAGAGAAACCAGGTGTATGGCAATCTATTGAAGAAGTTAAACTTCGTGTTCTTGAAAACAATTCAGAAAGTAATATTCATGATATTGTTAATGGTGAGGGCTATAAAAATCTTAGTAAACCAGGCCAATTCCTTAACAATAAAACACATCTGAGTGCACTCATCAACACAGATGGGATCCCATTGTATTCCTCATCAAAAGTGAAACTTTAGCCTGTATTTTTGGCGATTAATGAAAAACCTTCAGCGGAGAGATTTTCAAGGGACAATATCTTGATCGCTGGAATATGGCAAGGAAAGGGAAATCCGCCATTTCAGCAATACATCAGCTGTCTTGCCTGTCAACTGTCATCAAATAAATGTCAAGTTATGCATTGTTTGTGCAACTTTAGATCTTCAGGCCAAAGCGTATGTAGCAAACATGTCTATGCATAATGGAGAGTATGGTTGCTCTACTTGCGAAGAACCTGGCTTAGTTGTGAAGAAAGGGAATGGACATGTACGTTCTTACCCTTACAGACATGCAGCTGAAAGAGTAGCTCAAAAAAAAAGCAACATATGCATATCAGGAATCGCCACACTCAAAAAACACAGCCTCCCCACGCAGCGAAAAAGAAGAGAGGAAGAGAGAGAGAGAGAGAGAGAGAGAGAGAGAGAGAGAGAGAGAGAGAGAGAGCTCATGTTTTATATATGTATGTCAATTCAAATAGGACGCCACAAACAATTAATAAACAAGAAAACCTTTGGGGATACCGCCTTGGAACGGTCAGTGGCAAAACAAATTGCCACTGGGGGTTTAAACCAGGTTCTATGGTGCACCAACCTCACACTTGAAGCAGTTCATGGAACTGGTGATGTAACTAAGCAGTACATTAACTTTAAACAGTCAAAGAAACTCGGAGGCCATGAAAGCTGATGCACAGCTTGCATCAAGAAACAATAGAATAAAGGGTTTATGTGGCGTTTCAGGATTGAGCTTGTTGCCAGAATTTGAAATGGCTCTTGGACTGGTTCCCGATTATATGCATGGTGTTCTTTTAGGGGTTACAAAAACACTGATGTGCCTTTGGTTTTCGTCCTCAAACTCGGGCAAGGACTTTTTTGTTGGGAGTAAACTAGATGAAATTTCTCAACGATTGAGTGGAATGACACCTCCTGACACAATAGAACGCCTTCCAAGAAATATTGAAAAACATTATGCTCATTTCAAAGCCACAGAGCTTCAAACCTGGCTTCTTTTTTATGGTATTCCATGTATGCATGGCATTTTACCTGACCAGTATTTATCACATTTTAGCTTGCTGTCTGAAGGAATATTTCTTTTATTAGGAGATAACATAACACAAGATGAATTACAAAGGGCCAGTATGTTATTGGATAAAGTCTACCAACAGTGTGATGAGCTTTATGGACAAGGAGTGTCTGGTCTGAATGTTGACAATGTTGGTATACATTTAGTAGAATTTGTAAGATTATGGGGGCCATTATGGTGTTGGAGTTGCTTTTCCTTTGAGGATGCAAATGCAGCCATTCTTAAAGCAGTTCATGGAACTGGTGATGTAACTAAGCAGTACATTAACTTTAAACAGTCAGAAATGAAGCTGAACAAAATGGCACAAGAAGCAACATCTACCATTACTGACGTGAACACTAAACATTTTCTTAAATGCATGTGTAAATCTGGAAGGAAATGGACTGCAGTAAAATCAATGGATGTCTGTAAAACAGCTGGAAAGCTTTTAATAATACCTGTAGAAGCATGTACTGCAGACTTGTTTCATGCAACAATGACTCATGAAGCTTCTGATTTAAAGAAGTGTCTGCGGGTTGAACATAATGGACAAAGGTATTACAGTCAGGAATATAGTCGAATGAAAAAAAGGGTTTGTCACTTTGTTATATGTCAGACTGGCGAAATTGTGTCTATCAATTTTTTTGTTGTAAACAATGAAAAACAAGTGTTTGCTGTTGTGCAAAAATATGAAATATCAAATGACTGTTTCATTTTAAGAGACAGTGGAAAGCATATTGTCAAGATAACACAAACAGATAATGTAAAAACCATACCTGTTAATCTAATAATGGATAAACTCTTTTTTATTTCATTTAAAGATTCTATGTATGTTGTTAGGTTACCAAACCAACTAGGACGTAGTGTAATAAAGTAGGCATAATACATAATGTTAGACCGATAACTATTTCTATAAGCCATACGACTATTACATCAAATTCATCTGCATTCTCAACAATGCAGTTTTTGTGCTTTTAGTTGTTAAACTGTAGATGTTGGAATTAATTTCTGACTGTATAATTATTTTATCTTTACCATTATCATTAATATTATTTATAATTTATCTGTTCAGATAAAAAAATTACCAAATCAAATTTTAAAAATTTGACTGTCTTTACTTATGATTTTTTACTAAAAATTATAAAAGATCTCATTAGTAGAACATTTTGGGTAGCAATTTGATAATTCAAGTCAAATGACATTGATTCTTGCATTTATTTAGCTATTGAGGTCATACATGAAAATGGAAAAGACTTTAATATATGGTATGATTTATAAAGAATAATATTTTTTTCCTTTATTCAAGGTTTTAAACATAATGTAAAACATTGTCTTTTTTTATAAAAGTGATAGTAGAGATTTTACTGTTTGTAAATATAAATTGTATTTTCTGTATTACTTGTGAAGTTAAATTGTAGTTTAGTCCGAAATAGCATTCAATGATAAGTGTAATAAAATTGGAAATACATGTGTATTTTAGTTATATTTTATTCTGTATTTAATTGGCTATACAAGTTTTAATTATTGTGTATACAAGGTTACATTAAGGTTACATTAAAGTCTCATGCAATTTTATTTTTTAAATTTTTCCTGCAAATTTTTTTATTCATTCTTCGCATAGGAAAGGTGTCATAACCATCTAATTTGCAAAAGAAATTATGAAAATCGACCCAGAAATAAGATTTTTGTCTAAAATAATGCTCAATATTATAAACTATATGCTGCATATGGTCTACTTTCACTATGTTATAAAGTTTTTGATAAACTTAAAAATAAAAATTAAAAAATTTCAGAAACTTTAAAGCCCATCATGGTCAACTGCCAAACATTGGTCTGTTACCTTGACTGTGTTTACTTGAAATAGACCATGGTTTATAACTCTCTTTGAATAGACCCTGGTCTATCATGACTGACTGAACTATAATATTATGGTTTATTTATTGTGATCTTGGTCATTAATTGTTCAAGACCATGGTTACTCATTAGAACCTGGTTAGACTATGGTTGATCATGGTTGATCATTGTGGACCATGGTTTATCTATTGTGGTCTTGGTCAACCATGGTGAATCACGGTTCAAGACCATGGTTACCTAGTAAAACCTGGTTTGACAATGTAGAACCAAAGGTTACCCATGTTTGCCCATGGTTGACCATGGTGAATCAAGGTCACATTTCGCAGGGGTGGTGATAACTTTTTAACATTTATACATAATGCATGAAGAAGTCATAATATTGTTTTGAATGCCGGTGATAACTTTCAAGACCGCCGTGATAAGTTTTTTTACATTTATACATCATGCATGAAGAAGTCATAATTGTGCTTTGAATGCCGGTGATAACTTTTTAAGACCACAGTGATAACTTTTTAACTTTTATACATCATGCATGAAGCAGTCATAATATTGCTTTGAATGCCGGTGATAACTTTCAAGACCACGGTGATAACTTTTTAACTTTTATATATCATGCATGAAGCAGTCATAATATTGCTTTGAATGCCGGTGATAACTTTCAAGACCACGGTGATAACTTTTTAACGTTTATACATCATGCATGAAGCAGTCATAAACATGCTTTGAATGCCGATGATAACTTTCAAGAACACGATGATAACTGTTAAACATTAATACATCATGCATGAAGAAGTCATAATTGTGCTTAGAATGCAGGTGATAACTTTCAATACCACGGTGATAACATTTTAAGATTTTTTACATCATGCATGAAGAAGTCATAATTGCGCATTGAAAGTCGGTGATAAATTTTAAGACCACTGCGATAACGTTTTAACTGTCCGACTCACGATCAGTTTACCCTAACCACCATGCACGTAGAAGTCATAATCTTGCTTTGAAAGCCGATGATAACTGTTAAGAACATGGTGATAACTTTTTTAAATCATGCATAAAAGAAGTCATAATAAAACAATGCTTTGACGGCCAGTGATTACTTTCATTATCTTGTTGTTTTTTTTTCCTTTCACGTACATGCGACATACTCACAACTCATAACTCATGTGAAACCTTTTAGCTGTTTAGAACCACAGTGATGATTACTTACTCTTACAATCTAAGTTATGTGAAACTTAAGATCCGAACCTGTAACTTCATCCACAGGCTGTAATAAATTTTAAAGCAACGTTGAACAAGATGAATAAAATACTGTTTGTATATGTATTCCCTTCAATTATTACCTGCAACGATGATCTTAAGTCGTCCTTGTTTTGGTAAGGTAACACCGTGAAGGCCGTTCTCCTCTGTGAAGATCACGGTGATTATCCCTGCATGTATCATAAAATGACCCACTTCTATTCCTCTGGACGAGACGAGATTTTCTGAGTGAGCGAAATTCAACCAGAGCGGTTTAGGGTAGAGTTTGAGAAAGTTTAGAAGAAGCAACAGTTGTTCCTTTGTTAACTTATTGAGATTTTGTTCTCAACTATTTGCTATTATCGGTTTGCTCATTATAGGTAATCATGGTTTGCTGAAATAATCTAATTTGACGTCATTTTTGTATTTGGCATTCTTAAATTTCGTAATTTCAAATGTGATTCATTTTTCATAAAAGATGGCGGTCGCAATGCAAATTTCTATTTCTTGGATATCTCTTTCGAATATAATACGCTTGTTTAAACCATCTATTTCTTGTTTACAGTGCAGCACTTCATACAGTTCACCTAGAGTAAGAGCGAGAAAGAGTGAGAGACCAACCTGGGGTTTGCAGATTCCATATATCTGGTAAGATAGCTGTTCATTCTAAATAACTGAATTGTATTTTGTTGTTAAGGAAGGAATTGTTATTTTCATATTTTAAATGGTTTTTATGATTTTTTGACCACTGTGCTTTTTATACCCATATTTTAATATGTACATGACATGGTATTGTTTATGTAACTAGATAATTATTTGTTAAAATCTTATTCTTTATGTTAATTTAAACTAGTCTTTCTAATTAGTTAATCATTGTGTAAGCACTATTTTATCTAATGTATTTCAGAGCCATACCGGGTATGATTGTTATCAGTATGATCAGTATGGTCTCCATCGATTCGGGTTACACTTGCCGTTATATATGATTTGAACGTACATTAAAACGTGAAACCTAGAACCAGAACTTTATATTTATTTGTGTTAACCCCACCTACACATAGTGTGTAACAATTTGGCGCCCAACGGGGGACACGGAGGCTCGACAGACCAGACTGGCAGTCGTAACGAGCATTAGATGGGATATGCAGCTGTAATCTACCTAATTTGGAATAGGAAGGCGTAATTTACATAACGTCGGACTACAGTCGAGCAGTAAGAATTTAGCAACTTGACAACTTGGCAGACGTCGGTTTGATTCCTACTTGGGATTCGTTACATTGTAGTATTACAACGTTTACACGTTAGTACACTGATCATCACGGTATTTCAGTGTTCATCACGTGAGATCAACGTTCATTGAGTGAGTTGTTCGTGGGACTAGATTGTAAACTCAACCATCTTCAGGACACGTAGTTGCAGCGTTTTGGGATTTCTTCAGGAACATTCGTGGAAACAAGTGTACACGTCATCTTGGACATTTGCTACAGAGTGAAAGACATTTTTGATAACGTTCTTGTTGATATTTACAAGTGATACCATAGCCAGTGGTCAGGTGATAGAAGAATTTTTCAAGGTGGTGAGTGAAAAACAATTGTGTACACTTAAATCACTCAAGTTTTGGTGGGTTTATCATTTTCTGATTCCATATTTCACTTTATATTAAAGTAAATTAATGGGATACATGTATCTTTGAGTGGTTTCAATAAAACTGAGTATGATTTTTTTGTAAGTGAGAAAGTGACAGGAACTGCACTTGCACTTAATTGGTTGAGGGTACCTTTAATTACTTGGTAAAGGGTGTTTAATTTCTTCTTGCATATGAAAAACTTTTCTATTATCTGTCTCTTAATACTGAGCAAAAATAAAGAGTATGCACATTTTATGCTTATATTCTCATTTTCATATTTTCATTTAATCAGGTACACTTTGAATGTTGTTTAATTTGTGAATCTCAGTTGTTTTTAATTTCAATTGTTCATAAACATAATCTTCCACAACAAGACCTAAGCAACAGCCAGTCGAATAGCAATTAATAACGGATTACAAAACACTACTTATTCAATTTAAAGGGAGGTAATTGAAAATGCTTGGAATTTCTTGCGTAGTTTATCGAAGACTAGTTGTTTTATTGATGAATGTTTTGTGATTTTATTGATCACAAATGGTGGAAAGATTGATTGAATTCAAACCAATGTGAATACTTTAAAGAAACACTGACTAATTCCTGGAACCCTCATTACAACAAAGGGAAAGATAACTAAGTTGTGGCTGCAAGTTTTCAAGAATACTTTTTCTCTTTGCAATGATAACAGAAATGCAAAGTTGTTCACATACAGAATTTTCATTTTTCATTTCCAAATTTTACAAAATTTAAGATAGGAAAGTGGATACTTTTTATTTTTGTTGAGTATATAATATTCTTGTTTATTTGTGACTGCCATCAAGTACCACTTCTGCATAAATTGAAAATTTTTAAAGTTAAAACAGATTTTAGCAAGCCAAATCTTATTTTCCTTATTTGTTTACAATTTGCTAGAGTTTGTGACCTTATAGTTCGATTTTGACCCGTGAGCTGTGACCTTTCGGACAAGTCCACTGTTATTATACTAAATAGGTGAAGTGCGTCATTTTACAGAGTTACCGTTAAATTATTTTACTTATATGACATTAAAACCTGTTCAAAGCAGCAGATACTTAGTCACGACGCAATAGCTCAGTGGATAAGATCTCGGACTATGATGCAAAACATTGCATGTTCGAATCCAATAAAAATAACTTTTTATTTTTGTCTCATTTCTTTTTTAATAATTTTAATTTAGTTCATATGATATTATTTTTAATAGTATTGAGCTGTTTTATCTTTATATTTTGCAACCCACGTTCAATTTTGTTCATGTTCATTCCATTTTTAACAATAAATTTTTGTTGAGCAGCTTGCCCTGACCCCATACGCATCCGTAACAAAGGAGCGTTGACAATTGTGAATCCTGGCGTTCTGTAAACACTTGTTGTTACATTCTTTTTCTTTAATAATTTGCATAATTCAAAACCACTTTATACAATGTTTTGCGTCGCCCAAAAATGTGTTTTGAGTAAGCACCAATCGCGACATTTTATCAACTCGCTTGATGAAAGCTTACTCGAAATTTGTACGGTTTAATGTCATTTTTGACGGTGTCAATATGAATTTATTGAATAAAAAGACATTACAAACAGAAAAGAATGAGATTTCCTCATGGGATTCGAACACACAACCCTTATGTCATATTACAAGAAATCAGAAGCGTTACTGCCACGACCATGAAACCTTTTGTTATAGAGCAGTACAATTTCAACATAATGAGCTATGATGGGAATACCTAACATCCCTATTTTGCGGAATATTCCAAAAATCTATAAATACAAAAGTACATTCACGGCTCAATGCGTAAAATCGGACTATAGTATAACTAGTGAACTTTTTTCTTGACCTGTTTGTCGGGTGATATTCAGTGTCTAGATCCCCCAGCATTCTTGTCTATTGGATTTCAGTGTGTATTGATTTACCTGACAGTTTCTCATTCCCCCTTGTATTTGATTGGTTGATTGGTTCTACTCTACTCTATTTCGGAAAAAAAGCAACATATGCATATCAGGAATCGCCACACTAAAAAAACACAGCCTCCCCACGCAGCGAAAAAGAAGAGAGGAAGATAGAGAGAGCGCATGTTTTATATATGTATGTCAATTCAAATAGGACGCCACAAACAATTAATAAACAAGAGAACCTTTGGGGATACCGCCTTGGAACGGTCAGTGGCAAAACAAATTGCCACTGGGGGTTTAAACCAGGTTCTAGGGTGCACCAACCTCACACTCGGAGCTATTTTTGGTTCAGTTGTAGGTCATGTTCTAAAAATAACTCGGGTAAAACCAGAGTAGTGTTGATTTACTAGATATTTAATACTTTGTGTATTGATCAATATTTTGAGTTAGGCTTTGTATTTCAGAAACAGATACTTAGCAGCAGTTGAATATTGATTTATTTAGAAAGTATTTACTTAAGTTTATAGTGATAGTGACAGATTATTATCTTGATTTTGAAAAAAAGTGACTTTATTCAAAGTTTAATAACACTTAAAGAATTATTGCCAACTTAAATTTCCAAAAGAGTTCATTGAAAGCTGTAATAAATTTATTTGATTTATCTTAATTTATTATTGGTATATTTTGGAAAAGGAAATACATTTTATCAAGATAATAGTCTAAGAATATCTTATCAATTTACTTAGCTGTCACAGATTAGATTATCTTTATAATTTGGTTACTTGATTTAATAATTCAGACTTTATTGCAGGAAATCAATGTCGTAGAGGGGGTTCTACATATTACGGTGTCGAGCCCAAAATAAGTGGTTGTCGCTCAGCCTGTAAAAGCATGAAACACTCAAATTGGGAATGATAAAAAAACAAAGTCTGTCTGGCGTGAACCTTCCTTCAATGACTTTCAAAATAAGAGTGCCACATCAAAAATAACAGCCACAGCGTCAACAAAATGGGAGGAGATGATATATAAATGATCAGCGAATAATGACAATTCATCAAATTACCTGTAAAAGCATGAAACACTCAAATTGGGAATGATAAAAAACAAAGTCTGTCTGGCGTGAACCTTCCTTCAATGACTTTCAAAATAAGAGTGCGCATGCGTGCTATTGAATTGCGGGAAAGTTAAAAAACTGAACGAGGCCCGTCATGCAGGTATTAGAATTAGTATAAGATGAATGATTGATGGTAATGACATGTATGGGTATATAGGCTGTTATAGGAAAATATATCAATAAATCAAACACGAAACAGACAATAACGGTAAACAAACTATGGTGGACAATACGAGACACTACATAAATGAAATAATACAAATGATACTAAGTAGCCCTGTGACATATTCCCCCTCCCAGAGAAAATGTCGTCCCGACATTTCAAGACAAACAGAGGATGTAGTTTTTCCACAGTAAATACCGCTTAGTAAATACCATCTTAATAGCTATATCATCTACGTCAACTAAGTAAAAATGACGTTATCTATGCTATTAAATAATCTAATGTAACGCAAGCACATTACTTCTACTACACTCTTCCCAAACTAGTGGCTACAAACTCATGAAGCACAAGGCACATGAAATGCTTTTTATCCAACTTCAATACAGTTTCATCAGTTTGCTGTAAAGCAAAGTTAACAATATGCAAAAAGTTCAAAATGCATGTTTAATGCGTAATGAACATATTCACCAAGGTTTTGACGTCAAAATAACATGTAAATGTAATAAAACATTAGTTTATTGAGAATTCATTTACAGTTAATAATCACAGGAAAACACAAGTAAAACCCCGGAATCAACTCAGATCCCAAGAGTCTGTCATCCACTGTGGTCTCTTCCTAGTTCTGTTCGTCTTGGTACGACGAGCTGAAATGATGTACCTTTGTACCGGCGCATGATCCACTGTATTCTCGTGTGGAGTTGCATTCCCATGGTCAGCTGTCGCTTCTTCAGCGACTGTATCTTCTGCTCTGTGCACTGCTTCTGGATCTTCTACCTGAAAAGATAAGTCAGAGTCACCTTCAGTAACTGGATCAACACTGTGATCGGTTTCAGTATGCTGTCTGTTCACTTCACTTTCAGTTACGGAATTGGTATGAGAATCAGCACTACCCTTGGGACCTGTTAAGGGAAGACCCATAAATGGCAATAAAAGATTCCTGTGAAGAAGTTTAGGATCTGCGACCATGTTCCCTTTTAACAGAATAAACAGGAAGTTCAGGATTAGGCTGATCCACCACTACATGGACATCCCTTTCCCATCTATCTGCCAATTTGCATTTACCCCTAACACCAACATTTCTTACTAAGACCCGGTCACCTTCTTGCAATTTCGCTTCTCTTACCCGGAGATCGTACCGCTTTTTGTGCTTTCGCCCCTGTCTCCTAGCTTCCCGACTCGCTACCTTATATGCAAAGTTTAACCTTGCCTTCAATTTGCTAATGTAGCTGGACTTGTCTACATTATCGACCTGTCAGGTTCAATACCAAGAAAGGCATCTATTGCTAAACGCGGATGGCGACCAAAAAGCAAACAGTGCGGGGTAAAACCAGTACTGTCATGCCGAGTTGAATTGTATGCATGAACCATAGAAGGCAGGTGAGCCTTCCAATCTGCTTTCTGCTCATCTTCTAGTGTCCCTAACATATTCATGAGGGTTTCATTGAAGCGCTCTGGCATCCCATTCCCTTGAGGATGGTAGGGAGTGGTACGAGTTTTCTCCACGCCTGCAATGTTACACAGTTCTCGTATAACTTCACTCTCAAAGTTACGCCCTTGATCACTATGAAATCGGCCAGGAAAACCATAGTGACAAATAAAGTTGTCAAAAAGGAGTTTAGCCGTGTTGCGTGCGGTCTGATTTTTTCGCAGGAAGGGCTTGGGCAAACCTAGTGAAATGATCTGTAATAATGAGAACATTTTCATAACCACCACGAGACATCTCCAGCGACAGAAAATCCATACAAACCAATTCCATGGGATAGCTGGACTGAACTGACACTAGCTTTGCGGCATTCCTATCGAGGGTTTTCCTCCGTATGCACCGCGGGCAGTGACGTACCCTTTGATCTACAAATTCATCAATCTGGGGCCAATAAAACCTGGACTTGATGAGGGAAATGGTCCTATCCCTACCCTGGTGACCTGCTTCATCGTGAAGACCAGAAAAAACAACATCAATATATATTTCAGGGAGTACAAGCTGATTGACTGGAAAACCATTAATGGATCCCTTTCTGTAAAGAACACCATCAATGAAGGTAAAGTTGCTCCACTCTCTCAGGTATTTCCGAACAGGTTCCCTCTCAAGTGCGCGTTGGCGCTCAGTAAGCCGATGACCAGCTTGAATCAGCTGGATAAGGCGACTAATGGTAGGATCATTAGCCTGTTCCGCTTTCCAGTCAACAGACTTCAATCCAGTTCCAATGTCTGCATCGGTACCGTTATCAACTTGAACTGAGAGAGAAATACATTCAAAGGCGGGCAGTTTTTCTGGCGCAATCGACTGTGCCTTGAGAAGAGCATTAATAGCATCAGATAAAACAATTCCGTCCTTATCAGTGCTGGGCAACCTACTCAATATATCAGCATCTACATTCTGCTTCCCGGACCTGTACTTGATTCTGATGTCGTAAGCGGAAAGAGCAGCTAACCACCGATGACTAGTAGCATCCAGTTTGGCGGTGGTAAAAGCATATGTAAGAGGATTGTTGTCTGTGTGTACATGTACAACATTTCCGTATAGATATTCATGGAACTTGTCGCACACAGCCCACTTCAACGCAAGAAACTCCAGTTTGTGTGCTGGATAATTGCGTTCGTTGGGCCGAAGACCTCGGCTAGCATATGCAACCACGCGCTCTCTGCCATCATGCTCTTGGTAAAGAACTGCACCTAGGCCACTACTGCTGGCATCTACATTTAAAATGAAAGGCCTGGTATAGTCAGCAAATGCAAGGACTGGAGGGGACACCAATTTCTGCACAAGCCTCAAATGCCTCCTGTTGGTCACAACCCCACTGCCAGGGAGTAGCTTCCTTCTTACTCTTGGTAGGTTGATTTGTCGGTTGACCAACAAGTAAGTCATTTAAGGGTTTGGCGATTTGTGCAAAGCCCTTAATGAAGCGCCTATAATAACCTGCAAAGCCAAGAAAGCTACGCAGGTCCTTGACAGACTTGGGCACAGGCCAATCCCTTAATACCCTTATTTTCTCAGGGTCGGTCTCAATACCTGAAGCACTGACAACAGTTTTGCATCTGAAATGTTTAAAATACTGATACTAAAATTAATGGAAAACTGTCGTAACTCAAAACAGCTTATCATCTTTTGACATTACAAGTGATATTAATACCTTCTTTGGACCTTTTTTGGTATCCATTGCATTTTATTCAAGTCCTTTAATGCCTTATAGGTTATAAAATATATATTTTGATGCATGTTGATCAGTTTTCGACTAAGGGAAATTAACTTCAACACAAACTGTTGAATTATAAGCAGTATACTGGATTTATTATTTGCAAAATTCTTGTATTATCAAATGTTTAACATTTGATAGTATTCTTTTTATATACATTCAAACTTGCATTAAGAAGCCACCTAAGGGAGTGACAAAAAGTAACTCAGGTGGCTGTTTAAGACGGGTAAAAATTATAACAAATTATAACAAGATGTCAGATTAAGACTGGCTGCTGAATACAGGTGTCTTCTAAGGCAGATTCAACTGTAGGTCAAAGGTCAAGGTCACAGTGACCCGAAGGGTGAAAACTATTTCCGCTCAATAACTCGACTACCCTTTGACCCAGAGCCTTCAAACTTCATAGGGTGATAGCTCTTATTTAGTAGAAGAACCCTATTGATTTTGGGGTCAGTAGGACAAAGGCCAAGGTCACAGTGACCCAAGAGTGAAAACCGTGTCCGCTCAATAACTAGAGTACCCTTTGACCCAGAGCCTTCAAACTTCATAGGGTGATAGCCCTTATAAAGTAGAAGAACCCTATTGATTTTGGGGTCAGTAGGTCAAAGGTCAAGGTCACAGTGACCCGAAGAGTGAAAACTGTTTCCGCTCAATAACTCGAGTACCCTTTGACCCAGAGCCTTCAAACTTCATAGGGTGATAGCCCTTATTGAGTAGAAGAACCCTATTGTTTTGGGGTTAGTAGGTCAAAGGTCAAGGTCACAGTGACCCAAAGAGTGAAAACCGTTTCCGCTCAATAACTCGAGTACCCTTTGACCCAGAGCCTTTAAACTTCATAGGGTGATAGCCCTTATTGAGTAGAAGAACCCTATTGTTTTGGGGTTAGTAGGTCAAAGGTCAAGGTCACAGTGACCCGAAGAGTGAAAACCGTTTCCGCTCAATAACTCGAGTACCCTTTGACCCAGAGCCTTCAAACTTCATAGGGTGATAGCCCTTATTGAGTAGAAGAACCTTATTGATTTTGGTGTCAGTAGGTCAAAGGTCAAGGTCACAGGGGTCCGAAAGGTTAAAACCGTTTCTGCTCAATAACTTGAGTACCCTTTGACCCAGGGACTTCAAACGTCATAGGTTGTTAGCCATTATAGAGTAGAAGAACCCTATTGATTAGGGGGTCAGTAGGTCAAAGGTCAAGGTCACAGGGGCCTGAAGAGTGAAAACCGTTTCCACTCAATAACAGGAGTTCTATTTTACCCAGAGCCTTCAAACTTCATACGATGTATGTCCTTATTGAGTAGAGGACTCCTATTGATTTTTGGGTCAGTAGGTCAAAGGTCAAGGTCACAGGGGTCATGGCGCAGGGGGGGGGGAGACATGCGTTTTTCTCAAAAAACATCTAGTTGGTAACGAAATTAAATGCATCAAACGTAAGAGAGGTTTCATATTGTGGATTCGTTTTGCTTATGTGAGCAATCGCAATTTTGCGTCAACAGGCAAAACATCTGAGAGCGGGCTTCCTTCTTAAGTGGATGCCGTTTAGAGGCACCTTCTTCGCATGAAATTTGTTAAAAATCATAAAGAATTTCCAAGAAAGGTTACTTCGCATCTGGCTGATTATATTCCCATTTACAGGCAAACCTACGCTTTATGTGTCCAAACTGTACACGGGGTATAGGCCTTAACTACATCACAGCTGTCAGAAAGACGACAGATAGGCCTAAGCCTTGGAATCAGACGCCTAAAGTTGGAACCAGACGCTTTGTCAATCGTTAAAGCGACTTTTTTTGTTGGACACGAAACGGAATGAAATAAATACGAAACGGAATGAAATAAAGGTTAGAGAATTTCTTAAAGACATATCCAATGAAACAACATACATTATAAGATCCTTAAATTGGACCAGTTATGCCTATATAAAACACATAATATAGGCATAAAGGGAGAGATATATGGTACTGGGGTGTTGTTGTTTAAACTTAACACGGGGTATAACCCTAAACTACCCCACATGTGTCAAAGAGACGACAGATAGGCCTAAGCCTTAGATAAGTACAAATTTGAGAGGTAATTTAAAAGCATCATGTAGGTTGCAGTTGTTATCGACCGAAATGAATAGATCACTGCTAGTTTATAATGCGCACCTCCTGTCCTGCTACCGATAAAATGAGGTGTGCGTATTCCGGTGAGCGAGGTGCTTGATCAAATTCATCATAACAAGGTCGGTGATGTCTTCTAAGAATGATTTTTACGCTTTATTTTTTTCTTCGATGGAAAATGAGTAAATCTTGGCGAATCCGACGAGTTCAAAGAAACCACCTGCAACACATACAGTTCATTCTTATTAAGGTCGAACTATAAACTTTTTGTGCAATGTTTGTCTAGATCCTAAAAATCCTGCTAAAATTGACATAACCGACCTTGTTATTGTTGAATTCGAAAAGGCACCTCGCTCACCTTACTTTTTCGGTATTATTTCGGAGTTGCGCGTTAAGTAGCAGTGTAGGTGAAAGAAATATTTATGTGATTAAGTTGTACAGAACATTGTACATTATGTAATAATGTTCATTGGTCGGACAGCACGCATATCGTTATGCAAATACACCATTTGAGATCCTTATGACTAAAATCAGCATTTTCAACTTAACTGAAACATTAACATCTTTACAACATTTTATAGTTTAGCTTAAATCTGTAAGTAAAACAAGCAAGATTTCTATTCTTTTGCAACATGACACTCGGTAGGATTTGCTCGATTTATCTAGTAATCTTACTTTTCCATATATCTTTTTCAACAAGTTTTGTTGTTGTAATTTGTTGTTTTCGTTTTTGTAGTGGTTTTGTTGATTTATTTCTGTTTCATTCTTAAACGAATCGTATTTTTCTGGTTGACACTTTAAACTTTAACTCAGTAATTTTTTACTCATTTTTCGCACGATGGTCATAGAGTTAAAAATGCTGTTGTTTTAGTTCTAAACATGACATAATATTCTTTCCAAGATGCTGTAGAATTCTTAGATTTCAAGTTACATGTTTTCTATAATTTCTTTAATGTGTTACTTGATCCTATTAGTAACAGAACTATCTTCACAAGACATCTCTTTGAAATAAATAGTTTGCATCTTTGTGCCATAGAAAAGCAGTTTTCTTTTTGTTTTATCATCTCATTTCCTTACCATTTAAATATGTTTGTGTCGCCCGCAGGACAGCGAGACCAGCAAAACGACAAAACACAATGCGATATTGTGAACGTACGATGCGAGGGCACGATATTAATATCACATCTTCGCATCGTACTTCTGCGATCTCGCATCGTTGTTCTCGATCCCGTATCGCGTGTTAATTATGTTGTTTTTTTATCTCGCTCTCCTAAAGGTCAGCGAGCACTATCGTCGGGGGTGGGGGGGGGGGGGGTCACGCACAACCGTTACCGCTGGTGCAGCGAGAAAATTGTTCTGCAAACGTCCAGTGACGGTTCTGTCGATGTTTATTTTGACCAAGAAAGGAAGGTGGTCAGCGTTGACTCGTTTTTATTAAAAAATCAAACATCGTTTTGAAAAACGAGGAACGTGATTCGATGTGTTATGACGATCACTCCACTTCTGAAATGAGCGAAATTCAATGTGAGAAGAAGCTGTATTAATTATTAAGTTGTTGTTTTTTCATCTTGTATCACTGAGGGAAGAAAGTTTTCGTTCCGTTGTTTAGAAACGCAGAAGAATTTTCTCGCTTCACACGCGGTAATGGTTGTACGCGTCTCCCCCAATCTCTCTCTCCCCCCCCCCCCCACACACACACGTGACTATTGCTATTATTTATGAAGTATTGATTATTTTACTCTTAAGGCAATGCTAGGCATGGTCTTATGGAGATAATAAATATAGACACGAAAGCAATGCCACCGTGACCGTTAGTTTATGTCTAAATTTTCAATTTGAAGATTATCACCTTCGCCTGTTGAATAATTCACTTGTGTCTAACTTTTTTAAATGCATTCTTTCAAAGGCATTTGTCTTATATTTGAAGTTTTGGATTATGGTGTTGCAGAAATACACACTTCATGTTTTAAGATAGAGTTTTATATTTCTTAGCTATATTGTCCAGTCACATTCTAGTTCCATAACTATTTTAACCAACCGGAAAACTTATTTTATTTAGTGTGTGGTTATTAGATGGCGAGATCACGACAACAAAAACCTGATGCGATGTGATCGTGGTTTTACGATCTCGCATCGTGTTGTGGTCGCGTTTTCATGGTCTCGTCCAAGAGGTCGAAACAACAAGCCCTTAAGTTAGCTGCATAGCGCTGTGCCCCCTCGCTTTCACCATACGTTTAACACAAACACATCGCATTTTACGCCGTGTACTCCTTTTGCTGCATTAGTAGCAATTTTTTACTTGTTCTTGGCAGATACTGAAGATTGTGTTCTGTTTACGAATATTGGCGATCCTGTGACTTGATTTTGGCGCGTGAATGTGACCTATATATGATGGTTCTTTGTTTACAAATGTTTCTGATGTTGAAATAGACGGTTCTAGTGGGTTTCTGATTAACAAGAAGAAGGTGATTTCGTGTCTATAAAGTAAATAATTATTGTATAACCATTTTTGTAGGTTTTTTCTGTTGTTCAGAATAATTTGGTTTGAGGTGGTATTGCAGTGTGACTCACCCCATTCGCTCCCATCACCTAGCCTACTGATTTACGGGATCAAGATGCTGTGTCTGAATATAGAAAGTTAGTATAGATTTTCATCCTGAAAGTACCAAAGAAATTGCCATGTACGTGGTAGGACAATTTTGAAAGGTACTGTTGAGTTTATCATATGTAGAGAAAATTCATTGTAATATGGTTAGTGCTATGATAATGTTTAACTTCCAGGTAACTCCTTCATGAAAATTAAATGTTGGTGTATCTGTCCACAAAGTGCAAGGTCTAAAATTATTCTCAGCTGCTGTTGATATCGGGAAAACGATATTACAAGGAGGAATGGCTTACATAGCTCTCAGATTTTCAGGTATCACTTAATTTGATTCTGATGCTACAACTGTGTCTTTTCTGGTATCTGCACCTACAACTTGAGCATATGAAGTGTAGTGTTGGTTAAACGTGGACTGGGGGCAGTCCCGCCTTATATGGCCAACTTTGTTACATTTTAAACACAAGGGCGGTCTGCCAGCACCTGTTACCAGACATTGGTAACCATCTTCAAAATTGAAGAGGTATGGGATGCCGGTTCTGTCCAATTCTGTAACTTCCTTCTTAACAATCTTTACCCCGGTTTTAACCTGGGTTTTATTCTGGCCTATAAAGTGGACAGCATCTTGAATTTCAACAACTGTGCCATAATCACACAAAATCATTTTCACAAAATTATTTGTGACGAAGCTTGGCAGCCAGTGAAGGCGTAAATGAATAATTTGTTTCTCGTAAGAAGTTACAAAGAACCTTCTGTTGCTGAAGTCATGAAAAGGTACTTGCCTTAACTTTATAACGTCTTCAGGATTCCTTAAAACCACAACAACTCCATCAGTTCCAGGTTTGGGTGCCTGGAACAAAAGCTGTGGTATCAGCGATGGATGTTTGTCCAAATTGAGTAGACACCTTTATGGTCTTTTTCATAACATCCTCGTCAATGTAACCTCGTCCAATGGGCGGAGCATTCACAACAACAGGCATAATGACGATAATCAACTTGTTTAGTACTCGAAACAATGAAAAATCACGGTTTTCCTGGAGAAACTTTTCTTGTTTTCCATAAAATTTATTTGGGTGATATATACAAGTAAAAACCCCTTACCGTAAAGCGGTAAGGGACCCAACTTTAAAAGAGACCTTAACATTTAATTCGAATCACTCATGTTAATAATCAATACATATATTTGTTAAAGGCATACTTCATGTCAATATTTAGAGAGAAAGTCAAAATAGTGTATATTAGTTACCTAAGTGATAAGAAATGTGTTGAGTTAGTCAATAAATAATGCAATATCTCAGACTGTGATAATTGTATTACTGATCAACTTAGTGTTTGTGCCACTAACATTCACTATTTACTAGTTCTGTTTGAATAAACATACGATGATCATATTACTTATATTATTATTGAAATAAGTAACACAGATGTCATTAAGTATTTGCGAAGAGATATCAATATTATTATATTCTAACAAAATCATCACAAAGTAAATCAATGAATGACCGAGTGCTTTTTTATAGTTGGGTTTACAATTAATAAAGTAGAAATACATGCAAACTGGAGGTTTTTATAATGCTTATGTGTTAAAATTTTGTTATTTGAACCACGTGCACCTTATTTGAAAATTTTAAATGGAATCTAATAATATAAGGAGAATTATTTAACAAGAAGGGTGAAGATCCAGAAAAAAAACTGATAAGGGGAAAAAAAAGGAAAACATAGAAACACCAGACAGGTAAAAGCCACCCCACCCTCCCCGAGATTCCGGGTCGGGTACAACCCTTCATGAAGGGGAGAGCCGAGCAACAGCACCGACCGGATGCCACCATACGGTGAAGTCTAAGGTGGTCAGCGGTCAAAATCCACCAGGTCCAACCGTCCCAGCCTGCGACGAGACAGATCGATCCAGCGGGCCAGACCGCCGACAACCCGAAAAGGCACGTGTTGAGTTGATGAATACATTACTAAGTAAAATTTAATGCCAAATGTATAAAAGAAAACTCCAATTTTAAATAATAAAAGACAATTAAAATTATCACGGTGAATCTATGATTGAAATGATGGAAATGATCTCAAGACTGAGTTACATTAATCTATGAGGGTGAGTGAAATGAGATGAAATTGGGTGTGGAATGGTAAAATGGACCCAAACTGGGTTTACACATATATGAAGTGTGTGTGAGAGAAATGAATCATAAAACACGAATAATATATAATTATGTATAACAAATGTAACAACATCAAGAAACTCCTCTCCTCCCGCTCTCAGGACATCGACCCCCTGCTTCAGTGAATCGCTATCCTGAAAGCAGAAAGAGAGAAAAACACAAACGGCAGTAATACAATATCACAATATGAAAACAAGAACAGTAATCGAGTGTGAATATTAATACAACGAAAGTTCAAGGTTACTAGTATGGTATAAGTACACTGAGAAACGATTAAGTAATAAAATGATAAACCGAAGGTTTAAATCAACACTATCAGTGAATTACAAACTATAAAACGACGCGTTATCGGAAAACTAGTAAAACTGAATTATAGCTAAAGTGGAAATAACTCAACCGTTTACAATCAAGCGTGTTATAATTTAAACTTCTTTATGTAAAACTTGCCGAACAACTGCTTATTAAGGGATTGCCACACTCATCCCAACTTTTGTGCAAAGTTTCATTGAACGGCATTTTGCCATTATTGAGATTTTGATAATTTTCTTTTTATCGATGAACAAAGTTGGGAGGAGTGTGGCAATCCCTTAAATTTGGGTTTGTCAAATGAGTGAGTACAAAGACCGTATTGACTCCAATTATCTCAAAACTCATCCTCGGAGACCCAGTGATGATTCCGCTCGCTACATCAACCCCTGGGACAATTATTTGAATTTCATCCGATTTACCGCTTAACGAATACTATCATTTCATTGGTTTCATCCTAATTTTCGGATGAGCGAGATCACCAATGAAAATGATCCTTACAAATCGCTTCGGTTAAATTGCCAAGATGGAGGATTATTGTCGTTTAGCATGTGAAAAATTTGGTGTTTTGAATTTAAAGGATTTTCAACAAGAATGTGTGAAGCAATTAACGCGTAACAGGGACGTTTTCTTATCTGTGAAAACTGGAAGTGGAAAGAGTTTATGTTATCAATCTTTTTTTATCATATGGCGTGCGATGAACGAAACATTAAAGTGTCAAGTGCTCGTGGTTACGCCGCTTATTTCTATAATGAAAGAACAGTGTGAATACCTTAATTCTCTCGGAATAAGAAGTACATATTTGGGGAAAGATAATTCAGAGGATTCTGATATCATTAATGAACAGTATGACTTTATTTTCTCATCGCCAGAAAACTTGCTAAATGTTTGTAAGTGGCGACAGATGTTGGAGAAAACGTATTCATTTCGCCTCATGGTTGTGGATGAAGCGCACACTGTTTTGCACTGGTAATTTGTGTTTTTTTTTACATTTATAATTAAATCTATTTTAAATTTTATTTGCAGGTTCTTTATGATGTATATTTAAAAAAATAATTTTATAGTTGTAGTGACTGTAGTGCATATAGGCACTTCCAACAGCCTTGCTATTGGGTTAACCCTTTAGCGACGTGGTTGAGGGCCTGGACTACCAAACTGGCGGACCGGATTATTGTCTCCTCCAAGATTTACTTTATAGTTGACAAGCCGTCACCAGTTAAAAACTTTTTTCTGTCCTGTATTATATAAACATACATGTTTAAATTAAGGTAAGAACATGTCTGCAAAAGTATATAAGAGTAAAATAATATTAAAAAAATATTCACATTTGGAATTTACAATAGTTATTCAAATTTTTATACCGGAACAGCATATTTTTGCATCAAAACATGTCAAACAGTTTTGTTCTGGATGCTTTTTAGCATAGATAAATGTGTATGATGAAGGTGTTGAAACATTTTTTTTTCTATTTCAGGGGAGAAGCTGGCAGAGATGATGAGCCCTTTCGTGTGTGGTACGGGAGACTGAGTGAAGCCCGTTCTCTAATCAAGTGTCCTGTTTTGCTTATTACAGCAACAGCAAACAAATCAGCACGCAGAAAAATACAGAAGAAATTTGCTATGCATGACTGTTGTGAGTTAATAGATAATCCAGACCGCCCAAATATTAAGCTGTTTGTACAAAAGTATAAACGAACTGTGCCCATTGAAAGTGTTTTAGAGCAGCTAATATATCTTGTTAATGAAAAGCAAGAGCTTTGTGACAGATACATAGTGTTTTGTCCATCAATTGCTCTTTGTAGCAAAGTATTTACAGCATTTAGACTGGAAATTGGTAACAAGAAGATAAAGCATGTTGAAATGTATCACTCAAAAACCACAGACCAAACAAAAGAAAAGATCAGGAAAGACTTGAATGACCCTAGCGGTCAAGTGCGTATCCTTGTTGCAACTAGTGCAGCAGGCATGGGTGTAAACTTTGTTGGAGTAAACTACGTAATTAATTTCGGGCCACCTAAGGACATGGATAGCTTTGTGCAACAGGTGGGGCGTTGTGGACGTGATGGGACACAGGCTATGGCCATGTTAATTTTCAACAAGGCACAATGTCGGGGCTTGGACAGTGAAATGAAGGATTATGTAAATAATAACTCTTCATGCAGGCGACAACTTATTCTGAAAACTTACAATGCAAAGTCGCCAGAACTCAAAAAACATTTGTGTTGTGATATTTGTGAAAGCTATTGCGATTGTAAAAGTGACCAGTGCAAAACATTTGACTTCCCAATTGTAATTAGTGAGCATGATCCTGAAGAAGTTTACTCAGACACAGAGTGTGATGAGAGAATCAGCAGTAGCAGTTCAAATGTGTCTGAAAGCGATACAGAATAACAAGGTCAAAATTTAAGTGATATACTGGTAAAATATTTTACAAGCATGTAAGTGTTAAAAATATGGAAATATGGGCAAAAATAATAATAAAGAACCTTCACTTCTTCAAAGGCACTTAGTCTTTAACCTCTATGTCATTGGCTGAAGACTAAATGGTCCCAAGTCCATGTAAAGCTGAGGGGAAGAAGTGTAAAATTATCATGAAAATTTAGCTTTATCTATTTAGGCAAAGTCTCTTGATGGCTGTTTTAATAGTAAAGTCCTATAGCTTAACTGGCAAAGCGGTCAGCATGACACTAGTAAAGCATGATCTGACAGTTCCAGGTTCGACTCCTGGTAGGGTTTATAAACAGCTATCCTGAGATTGGGGGTCTATGAATTTACCAACTGGAATGTGCAAAGCAATACATGTATTGACCACCTCCTTCAGAGAGGGCATAATAAAACAAGCTTTAAAAAGTCATTTTCTAATGATATAAACAAAGTTGAATTAGAAACAACAATGATGTAGGTTTAAAAAATGTATTCTGTCTTTTATCAATTTTCACAAATTCACATACATGTAGATCCAATTCATCACAATGTTAGACACAAAAAGTAATTTTCAAGATAGTTTGGCATATAAAAAACATTGCACGTGCACATTTGAAAAATGAAATAGGCAATGAACTTACTAATTAAGCTGTATATGTTATGGTAACACTATACACTGTATTAAATATTTTATAAAATGTCATTGTATTCATCCAATAGTGCTCAACAAATGCATGTACAATCACATGACTGAATTCATAAATACATATCTGCAATCTTTTTATTTTGATTGATCCATGTGTGAAGATTTTCAGCATCAATGCACTGTATTGGGTCCTTAAACGTGCTAAAACTTGGCCATGTCAGTTCTCTAACCAAGCCTTGTTTTCTCAGGCACACAACCATTTGATGAACATCTTTACACTTGTCCACTGTTGGTCTATCACCTTTAGATCTGGCTGTCTTTGTTGTTCTTATCAGTTGCTGTTTTATACTGTCAACAACTTGGGTTGTCATAGCTATTGTTTTAGCAGATTTGAATGACTTATTTGCCCCTTGAGTGTCCAATTCTTTTTTTATATTATTGACTTGCAATTCAACGCAATTGTCATTGGGAATATTATTATGAACACCACCTTTTAAGTTAACTGTCATGTTCCATTTGTACTCAAACGATTCTTTAAACCCCAACAAGGATATGACATAACTAATCATTCGCCAAAGCCACTGTTTATAATGGGTATGTTTAAGACTCGCATCATAAAGCCATTCAAAGTAGGCATTGGTGACAATTCGATCACCATCTCCTAACCTGTATGAATCAACAGTGTCACGAAATAGCAGTGCCATAAAAAGAAAATGATGCACAGAATTAGTGGCATCAATGTTGGTATTCACGGTGTGAAATTCCCAGTTATGTTTTGACCTTAGATGTTTTCTGAAGCATGCCAAACCTTTGTAAGATTTTTTACAAAAAAGACACTTAAATTCTCCTGTGTCACTCCTCATTGCATTCAGTTCAAGATCATCAGAGCTTAGTCCTTGCAAATCACTCCTTAGTTGATTGAAATATGTACAGTCACAAATGTTAAGTTCATTCACAACTTGCGTAGCTACCCCATTTAGCCATTCTACCTTGCAATCATCACTCATAAGGTCAAGTAACACTGGTGTTGTCGGCTGACCATCCATCATATCCATTTCCATTTGATCTAGGAATGTTCCGACAATGAAGGCATCAAGGACATCATCAATGAAGTGATGGTGAGGTCTGAAATGACATTAAAACTTTTACATATAAGCCATATCATGTAAAACCTACCTTAAGACGATGGTAACCAGCATGGCTCCATATGAGCCTGTGCATTGGTACGGTCTTATCAGGATCTATGTGGTTTGCTATCAGACCGTATAAACATTGTACAATGTAGCACAGAACAACATGGATCTTGATGAGACTGTGTGGGTGCACAGGTTTATCTTGACCCATGCTGGTCACAATTGCCTTAAGGTCCATTTTTTTGCATGCAACTGCTCAAATACATATTACAAAATGTACACAATAACCGATGTATAAGTTTACTATATTTGGTCCTAAACAGTGCATTACAGTTTACATAATAGGTATATTGAAACAATTTGGGCCTCAAGTGATTTTAACTACTTTTACTAAAGACAGTCTGTTCAGGATCATGTTTGCTATAGAACACTTCAAATTATTTTTTATCTGATGATGGATCCAAAATTTCCAGCAAATGTATGGCACATTTTATTTTCTTCCATTGGCACAATAAATTGTCAGCAATTTAACTAATAGTTTTAACTTAATAGTTTTATTTAATAGTTTTATCTACCTGAACTTCTTAACAACATCATCAGGACCAGTTACATCTCTGCGATTTACCACATTGCGTAAGTTGTACAGTGAGCCTTGGTCCCTTGCACTGCCTTCTTTATAGAACAACTTGTATATGACCTGTGTATGAATGTTAGAGTGCAGACAGTAAATATCTGAAATCAGCTTAAAAAAGCAAAAGTAATTATACAAAACAAATTTTAAATAGAATGAAAAGCAAACAAAAATGCTCATTACCGTATTATTTTTAACAACACACCAGTTCAGTCATAACTAACAATTTTTAAATGATTGGAAGAAAGTATTTCTCAATCCTTCAATGCAATACTCCATAGTTATTTCATTGTCATCTTGATTTAAAGGTGGTATCCGACAGTTTGGGCCTATTTTTTGTGCTCAAACAACCAAGTTAGTTTGTGTTTTCCAGATGTTGTAAATGCTGTCAAATAATTTCCTTTATATGTGGAAAGAGTGGTGTATAAAGCACAATTAGTTCTTTAAAACAGGTATTTCCTGTCTTAGCCATGCTGCAGAGTTAGCTATTTTTAGACTACGAAAGCAATGTGACTACCCACTGTTGTATTTGCGGGCTGTGACATCGATATATATTTTTAGAAAGAGTTTGTTGTATGCTTGTTTGAAGACTTGAATATGTATTTGATATAGTAAAATTGACAGATACCACCTTTAAGTCTAGTGAACTGTTATCAAAACAATAATAAACACATAACAGTCCAAAGTAAAACAAATAAATGGATTTAAATTCAGTAACTGTTTGAACGCAAATACAATATAAGTCAGGGGAATAACAAGTGGCAAATAGCAAAAGGCAACGAAGAAACTAGCGAAGGCAGAAAGCAAGTAGCAAGTTAGAAAGCAGTAAACAATTTAAGGTAAAACAAATGAATAAAATTGTAGTAACAAAAATACTAACATGAACTGTGAACAAGAACTTCTTCAACAACATCCATTACTGATAGAAAGTTGAATTGTCTGTGTAGCCCTTCAGGTCTGTGTATTATTCCCAAGACGCAGTCAAATGGAGTGTCATTATTTTGCATTGCTTCCTGTGCTGTAAATGCTCGGATATTAGTCAGAACATCTCCTCCAAACACAACCTTTTGGCTTATGTCATTGTTTAAATGTGGTACAACCATTTCATGCACTTTTTCCAGAATTGTTATCATGCCAGTGTTAGAATTTTCACTTTCATCGATCAGATCACAGTTCAAAACTGTAGATTTTTTCTTAGTTTTTTCCATAAAAAGATGAGTGATGTACTCAGGATAGTGAATGTTTGCTTCCTGTATGAATTTAATATATTTAAGTAGAACCTGGGAAATGTGGAATACAAAGTTCTTTTTCACAGACTGCATTTGTTCTACTGATGGAATGTAATCGATGACAGAATATTCATTATACTTTCTTGAGCAGGTGGAGGTCCTTGGATATTCAAATCCTCATATGTTACACGTCGTTGCTTCACCATAGTGAGGAACCAATGTAGACTTTTTCTTTGTTTGTCAATGCTCATAACCTTAGGTGCAATAGAAATATCCAAATTGTCACCAATTATTTCTATGGTACTTGTTGCCCTTTCCTTGAAAGCATCTATCAGGTTGCCCACCTTTTGTTGCTGAACCTCCATAAGCATTTTCTTTTTATTTCTAACACTGGTGGCAGACACAGATAAACCTAGATCATGAATGATGTTCAAACCCTGTAACAAAATGAATATATGTTGTTGGCCTTTATTAAAATATGTTCTTTGGAGTTTGCAGAAAAAAGTTTAAAAGGATGTCAGCAGGTTGGATGCAAGTAATTTTAACATGTAAAGATGCAAGTCATTTTAACATATAAATCAAACCTACCCCTGCAAGATTTGTTAAAAAAATATGAACATAATTTAGTCTTTTTATCTTTTCAAAAGTTAACAAAAATTTACTTTATCAAAAACTGCCACTTGTTTACCTGCTTATTCAAGCCAGAGCTATCTAGTACCAAGCCAAGAACAAACTGCAACAGGTTTAGGAATTGACATCTGGTATAGAGCAGGATGCTCACAGCCACTGCTAATCTAACCTCTTTTTTCTTCTTTCCCACTACCACTGACCTAAGCACATTGGATAGTGTAGGTAGCTTTTCATTGATCGTTTTCAATTGATCTTCCCATTTAAATCCTATTAAGTCATCTACACTTGTCACTTTAAATGATGTTGAGGATCTCTTTGACAGCTGTGCTACTTCATTGGTAATTTGTTTCCCCACAAATTTGGTAAATTCATTTCTATAACTCTCTTTCTTAGATAAATGTTTGATAACAGCATGATGAGTTCCTGCATTCATAATATTTCTCACTACTGCTTTATCAGCATTGTCTGTGATAATTTTTGATCGCTCTATATTTTTGGCAGATTTCACTGTTATCTGTAATGAAGAAATAAAACAATCATTTGCAATGGCAAATTATAAAAATATACTTGGATGCAGTCTTTCTTGATGTTTCGAATAATGAAATATATAATTATTTTAATTTTAAAGGTTTTCACTATCTTCTATGGCTGGCAGAAATTGACATGTTTTATTTTTAATTTCCTCAAAATATATATTATAATATTAAATAAAGATATTTTTGAAATGAAACATAATGTTAATTATCTAATAAATTCTATATATTATAATAAAAAGTGATGGTGTTTAAATACTTGCCTTTACATTAAAATCTTTTTGAATTGTTGTTTGAGTGCCTATTTCCGCAGTAGTCCGAACTTTGACTGGCGTCTTGGATGCAGTCTTTCTTGGTGTTTCGAATAATCTTTTTTTACTTTTTGGCGTAACACCACTAGGGGATCGTAGACTACAGGGTCGTTTCATACAATAACCAGGACCTGACAATAAGAAGAGAATTCTAAGAAATATATTTAACAAATAATGAAATAAAACTTGTGAAAAAATGTAGAAAAAGTGTTTTAAGTACTTTGAAAAAGCCTTTTCGGCGAAATATTAACAATAAAAAGAGTAAACTTACAGAGTTTTGTTTGAGGTCCCTTTAAGGACTAGTACAAGTAATGAAATATATAATTATTTTAATTTTAAAGGTTTTCAATATCTTCTATGGCTGGCAGAAATTGACATATTTTTTTTATTTCTTCAAATAAAGTTTAAGGCAATTTACAATGCAAAATGAATAAAAAATTATTTATAGAAATATCATTGCTATAAGCTGTGGCTATAATGCTACTTTTTATAGCTAAATCAAATAAATGAATAGATGACTTTACTGTTGCTTAGTTTGATTGTAAACAAAACTTACTACTTCTGGGTATAGTCGCCGTCTTGAGCATCGCTTGAACACCCGGCATGTCCCTTAGATTGGAAATATGTTTTTTTTTGTTCCGTGACAAGTTTTTCCACTTTCACTTTAACTTCGGCAGCAAAGTTGCTAGCCCGGTTCAATTTATTGGTGCATTGTTTACAAGAAAACCCTGTTGGGTTAATATTTATCTCGTTGTATAACTCCCCCCATCTTTCAAAAGCCGTACTTGATGTCAGTGATCTATAGTCTCTATTTTTTATTTCAGAATCACACAGCTGACATTTAATCATGGGCGCAGCCATCTTGGTAGTCATTGACAACCCATTGACTTATGAGAGCGGTTATCTGATTGGACCGCACGCTATCACGCTTCGTATCGATTTTCCGGCGTCAGATTCAAAGCTTTTCTAGCTAATTGTCCCAGGGGTTGATGTAGCGAGCGGAATCACCACTGGGTCTCCGAGGTTGCTAAAAACTCAATTGTTTTCATACGCTCAAAATCAATTGAAATTTATATCGTAGTAAGGCTAAAAATCGGTTTATGACATTAACTGAAGGTATTTTCCTATGTATGTTTCATATCATTTCTAACTGACCAAATTACAAATCTAGATATGGATAATATAACCAATGTTGGGTATAATACGCAGTTCTCCAAGGGAGGTAAGTCAAAGAACAAAAAGTATCTTTCCGAAAATTTAACCTTATTATCTGTAACGATATTTAATAAGTGCAACACTGTTCTATTTAACGGTAAAAAATATCCACACTCGATAAACAAATGACATTTAGTTTCAATACTATCACAGAAATAACACATTTTATGAGTCAAAATGTTATTAAGAAATAAATAATAATTCACGAAAACTACATCGTGCACTAATCTAAAACAAATATTTTTATGTTGTGGATCGATTGTTTTCGAAAATATATTTCTAAACGAGTTTCTAAAGTTAATTGACGGATAGATTCGAAAGCATTTAGGAATAAAGGAGTCTTTTTGGAAAGTCAAATAAAAACGTTTTGTGGGTAAAACCCCCAAAGTAATGTCGGGATCTTTAGACACTAATTCGTTAAACACTTTTAAGGCAACGACGTAAAACGGGGGTACATATTCTGTACTATGCGGAAATAAATTTGACGCGAAAGATGTATTGTATTTTCTGAGTTGTATACCCATCCAATATTTTGTAAAATATGTCCATGTGGGATTACTATCACTGATTAACTTTTGAATATGGCTTACTAAAACGGATTTCAACTTATTTTCAATGTTTGGGATATTTAAACCACCATCACAAAAAGGTAAATACAATGTTTTACGCGAAATGGGTTCAAAAACAGAACCCCATATAAATTTAAAAATTGCTCTCTGAAATAATTTAATGTAATGGTCAGGCATAATGCTCGCTATAATGTAATAAATAATTTTGGAAAACGCTAAAGAATTGATTACGGTACTTTTACCTTTAAAGGATAAATTTCGCGATGAATATAAGTTTAATGTTCTCGAAAATTTTAAAAACAATTTAGACCAAAATATCATCATTACTTAAATCGTAACCAAAATAATAACCTAAAAGTTTACAGTTTCTACACCAAGATATACCAAAAGTGTGGTCTGGCCGATTTTTCCAACTGCCTTAGTACACACCATTGGACTTACGAAAGTTAACCTTTGAACCTGAAACTTTTTGGAACAAGTCAACATCTACAAAAAACATTTTAATTGAAGAATCATCCGTGATTATAACAGTGTTATCATGTGCATATAAAGACATTTTACAATCAGTCTGCCCACCTGGGACTTTAATGCCGTGAATATTCGGGTTATTTTGTATTTTTTGCACGAAAGGTTCTAAACAAATGACATATAAAAGAGGAGACAAAGAACAACCCTGTCTCACGGAACGTGTTAAATTGAACGGCTCAGATATGTAATTATTAACAATGACGGACGACTTAACATCATTATATAATACCTTACTCCACTTAATAAACATAGTACTAAATCCAAACGCGTATAACGTGTCATACAAATAAGACCAAGAGACACGGTCGAACGCTTTCTCTTGATCAAGGTTTATAAACACTGCTTTTAACTGTTTTTGCTCGACATAATCAAATATATTTCTCAATAGATGTAAATTATCAAAAATAGAACGGCCTCTAATAGAACAAGTTTGGCTGACACTATTTATATTCGGTAAAACCTGTGATAACCTGTTTGCTAGTAGCTTCGATAATATTTTACGATCGATATTAAGTAGTGAGATTGGTCGATAGTTTTTCATCATATCAGGATGCTCTTTATCTTTGCAAATTAAGGTCATATAAGACAATTTGTGAGATTCTGACATCTCACCAGTTTGAAAACATAAATTGAAAATAGAAGCTAATATATCACCAAATAAATGAAACAGTTTTATATAAAATAGGGAAGATAACCCATCACTACCTGGCGATTTCAAAGGATCCATTTCTTTTAAAATGCATAGTATTTCAAATTTATCAATTGGTCTGTCTAAAAATAAATTTTGTTCAACTGACACTTGTGGTAAATTATTTTAAAAAATCTCATTCAAAGAAGAGTCTACCGGTTCTGCAGTATATAAGGTTTTATAAAAGTTACGAAAACTCTGTAAAATATCTTTTGAATTGTTATAAATTGTGTCCCCTTCTGTAATAGATAATAAAGTTTTATTATTTCCATGCTTAGTTTCAATACTACAAAAGTATGGCGAAGGATTTTCATTTTCATTAATATGTTTAACCTTGCTTCTAATAATATTGCCTTTCCTTATTTTCTCTTCAAAGGCATTTAATTGAAGTTTCAAGTCTTTTTTTTCCTGAACATTATCAGATTTTTGATATCTAACTCTTAAACTTTTTAAAACTCCATATTTTTCTCTATTTTTCATTCTAGAGTAATCAATACAATACTCTTGTATCAAAAGTTTCATTTTATCCCACCACTGTAATGTTATGTTATCAGTTCTGGATATAACTTTCCAGTAAAACTCAAAAGTTTCAATGAAATCGTTATCTTGCAATAGTTCGTTGTTAAATTTCCAATATCATTTCCCAAACGTTATAATATCATTTATATTAATCTTCAAACTTACACAATCATGATCGGATACCGTGCATGGAATGACATTTGCATCTCAAATTTTATCCTTAAAATGTGTTGGGACATATATTCTATCGAGCCTACAACCTGTATTTCCTTGCATCCAAGTTACCATTTTCTTATTCGGATAAAGTACCCGAAAAGAATCTATTAACCTACATGTTTTTAATATATGCGATAGAGCTTTGAAACCAATTGTACCTCTCATAGGATTTAATCCTATTTTGTCTAAACTGGTGTCACAAACACAATTAAAGTCCCCAGCCATTATTAAGTGTGAGGCTGTGGCTAGGTAACCATTAATATCATAAAAAAAATAATTTTAGCTCTCCGTCATTAGTTGGAGCATATATGTTTATTAACCTACACTTACTATTGAATATTGTGAAATCTGTAAATACGAAACGTCCGTCGAAATCGCACTGGTATTTGTCTATACAAATATCCCTATTAACAAATAATGTTGCTACACCGGCAGATTTACTTTGGCTGTAGCTCCAGATAACTCTATTATCTAAACCAAGTTAGAAAGCAATCTTTTTTGCAAGGAAGTAATAATCAATGTGTGTTTCTTGCAAACAAAGAACATCAACCTTATGTAAAGAAATAAACTCTTTCAAATAATTAATTTTATCTACGGAATTCATACCGTTAATATTTAATGTATTAATTATTAAATTAGCCATTTGTAAGTGTGAGGTTGGACAGTAACGAGAACTCTAATTACAGATCAACCAAAAGTATTGAAATTTGTTATAAAATAGTACGTTTATGTTTAATTTATTATCACGTACACTTGCTTTATGTTTCAGGTGTAAAGAAAAAGAAAACATACAGCTAAGTACACAGATCAACATACATATATAAAAAAATGATATTGATAGAAGAACGTACTAAATTAAAATACAGGACAGGCATATTTGCCTTAATATATAACACGTTTTCCAAAATCATAGTCCGTGTTTGTGTCCAGTCGTTTCCACCCATATCCAAAATCGTGTACATAGCCATTATTCTTGTTCGTGTCCATTTAACAGTCCTTATCGCAACATATTACTGGGCACTCATATCAGACTCCTCGGCCGAGTCCGCGAAGTCAGCGAGGAGGGCAAATCCATTTTTTAAGGACACGCCCAAGCTCTCTGACCCCGCCGACCGGCGAGCCGTCTTGGAAGTCTTGGCCGGTCTGTTCGGCGGGAAGCAGACATCGAACGAGTCCTGAACTTCGTCTGACTCGTCGGATGGCCGCTTCTCGCCTCGCACCCCGGCCCCGGTCTCCTCCTCATCTATGACCAACTCACCGTCTCCCTCCGACTCCTCTTCTGCGGACGTCCTCTGTGGCGTCACTGTCACCTGACTGGGGGTCGGATGGGGCTGATGACCTTCGCTCTCTTCCTCTCTCTCGTCTTCTTTCTCGTCTTCTGTCTCGTTTTCTCTCTCTTCCTCCTTCCTCTGTGTCTGGCTTGCTTCTTGCTGGCGCTGGTGGATAATGCGGCCATACTCCTCATCTATTTCCGGTTGATCCTGGGTCGGCTCCCGGTTGCCTGAAACTACTTGGGCAAAGGATTTATTTATGTCGTGGTAGCTCTGGTGTAGGGTTTCGTACCCTTCACAAACATTTCTCACATGGCCCACTTTATAACAACGCAAGCACAAAGGGGGCCTTCCTCTAACAGTAAGAAGGGCCTTATTCCCGCAAGCGAATTTGAATAAATGCGGTAAGTTGCCTTTCTGTACTTCATCAATCTCAAGAGTTACGAACCATTGACCGTTATTCACCCTCAAGTCTCCAAGAGGAGACTTTAACCTCTCGGCAGATAACACCTTCCCGTAAGGGGCTAATATAGCTTTCACACAGCTCTCAGCTACGAATACAGGTAGCCAATGAACCTTCACTCCAACTATCTGTTTGCCATAATTTACGACTCTGTATTCCTTCGATTGGAAAATAAGGTTTTGTACTGACCTTAATTTTTCCTCTTCTGTGAAGGTCACAGACACACCATCGTCAGCTGTCGAAAAGCACTCGACATCAACGTTTCTCACGCCATTTTGCCGGAGAATTCCAATAACATCAGCCATTGACGACCGACCATAACCAACACGTTGGAAACGAATAGTTCTTCTTATCATTGCAAGATCAAAAAGCCCTCCTGCCAAGGGTGGGCATTCCACAACCGGCTCCATTCTGAAAGTATACTCAAGAAAGGCAAAAGATTTTTTTTTTTGTTTTTCATAAAATTTTAATCATTCAATATTTACAGATAAAAACCCTTACCGTAAAGCGGTAAGGGACCCAACTTTAAAGAAACCTTAACAAACAATTCGAAGCACTGGCATTTATAATTAATACATATATACTTTGAAGACTATGACAGAGTGTATATTAAAACCTGATTAGTGAAATTATATTCCTTACTGATGTGAAGATGGTTATAAAATAAGTGTAAAGAGATATCATTATTACCACGTATTTAACAAATTATTTAAGAAATAATTTATGAATAATCCAGTGCTTCTTTACAAGTTGGGTGTACAATATAGGAAGAAATGCATGTAAACTGGAGTTTTAATAATGTCTATAGTTTAATTTTTGAATTTTAACCACGTGCACCTTATTTTAAAAAATTGAAATAAAAACTAATTTTATAGGACGAAGTGTTTAGCTACAATGTACTAGGTGTAAAATGGAATAACGAAAAAAAGGAGAAAAGAAAACACCAGACAGGAGGAAGCCACTCCGCCCTCCCCGAGAGTCCAGGCCGGGTACAACCTTTCATGACGGGGAGAGCCGAGCATCAGCGCCGACCGGATGCCACCACATGGTGAAAGTCTGCGGTGGTGAGCGGTCAGAGATCCACCAGGTCCAACCGTCCCAGCCTGCGACGGGACAGATGGATCCAGCGGACCAGACCACAGACAACCCGAAAAGCACGTGTTGATAAAAAACATCTAAATCAATTTTAATGCCAAAAGATAAAGGAAACTCCAGTTTAAAATAATAAAAGACGATTAAAAGTATGATGATAAAACTATGAGTGAAATGAGGAAAATGGTCTCAAAACTGAGTTACATGAAATATATGAGGGTGGTTGAAATGAGATGAAACATGTGTGGGATGGTTAAATGATCCCAAGCTGGGATTACACATATATGAAGGGTGCATGAAATGAGGTTATGCTATGAATAGTGATACAATGAGCAATTATAACAGATACATGAACACAAAAACATATGAAAAATACATCAGAAATAAAGTAATTTCAGTGTCTTCTCTCTCCTCCCGCTCTCAGGACTTTGACCCCTGGGTCCAGTGAATCGCTATCCTGAAAGCAGAAAGAGAGAAAAACACAAACGGCAGTAATATATCAAACAGAAAACAGGAAACACAAGCAGCAAAGCATTCTCATAAAATAAAGGTATTTACTTATAATTTAAATTTTTCGACATAAAAGGCGGTGCTCAAACGTGTATTAAATTCTATTCTATCATTATAATTTATGTCTACAATGAACATAACATGTCATAACAGTATAAGAATTCCCCAAGCTTAAGCCGTTTAAAATCAATGTTTATTCTAGTTTTGATTCTTTGTAAAAACATGTCAATAAGAGATACTTTGTGAAAGATTTGTTATTGTATTTCATTAAGTTTCGACAATTCCAAATGACATATCTTGATTCTGTTATTAAAATAATACATATAATTTCATCTAAATTGGGGAAATCAAGAAATCTATAATATAATTCAGAAAACTTAATTTTTCCTTCACTATTTTCACGGAGAAGAAAATTAACTACTTGGTTGATAGGTTTAACAAAATGACACTCCATAAATAAATGACTTACTGTTTCAATACCATTGCAAAATGTACAAGTATCACTACTGGAAATATTCTTCATTTTTAAAAAGTAATTGACGGACAAAACATCATGCGCTAATCTAAAATATAAATTTTTAATTGAGGGAGCAACATGTTTGGAGAATACATTCTTAAAAACACGATTATAATTAACATGAGGAAAAATTGAAACACATTTCGGTTTATAATCAGAGGTATTTAAATGCATGTAAAATATTTTCGACAAAAGGTGTACTGTGTCAATATTTTCACGATCTTTTCTAAATTTTTTATAAATAGATAAACAATGCTTTTAAAATGATGGAATGTTCTCGCTATGTGGAAAATTCAGCTCAGCTAATGAGGCGTTAAAAGATTTTAATTGTAACCCTATCCAATATTTGGCGAAATATGTCCAAACAGCATCACAATTATTAATAAGTTTTTGAACATGTAATAAATATAAAGAATTACACTTAAGCTCAATATTTGGAATGTTAAGGCCACCTTTTGAAAAATGTTGGTATAACGTTTTCCTACTTACAGGTTCAAAAGTAGAATTCCATATAAATTGAAAACAAGATCTAGTAAACATTGTTAAATAATGTCGTGGTAAAATACGACAAGAGACATAATATAGAATTTTTGGCATTAAAAGGGAGTTAATAACTGTGCTTTTACCTTTAAAAGAAAGATCTCGGCATTTCCATAAAATGAGAGTATTTGACCATTTTTTAAAGACTGAATTCCACAAGTCATCATCATTTAATAAATATCCTATTCTATACCCTAGTAGTTTGGTGTTTTTAACCCATGAAATACCAAAAGGATGATCGGACCTATTTTTCCATTTTCCTAAAAATAACCCAGAAGACTTGCTGTAATTAATTTTAGACCCAGAAACACGTTGAAATAAATGTATACAGTTGAAAAAATTCTGAACAGATTGATTGTCTGTAAAGATACCAGTATTGTCATCTGCATATAAAGACATTTTCAAATGAAATTTTCCGCCGGGAACAACTATACCCTTAATATTTGAATCATCCTGTACTTTCTTGGCAAAAGGTTCAAAACACAGGACGTATAAAAGAGGAGAAAGACTACAACCTTGACGGACTGACCTTAGGATAGGGAAAGCGTTTGAAATACACTGATTAACAATAACTGAGGAAGAGATATTTGTGTAAAGAACAGAAATCCAACGAATAAAATTTTCATGAAACCCAAAAGCTTTTAATGTACTATACATATAACACCAGGAAACTCGATCAAACGCTTTTTCTTGATCTAAATTAATTAAACACGCACTTAAATTCTTTTGTTCAACATAATCAATGACGTTTCTTATTAAATGAACATTATCAAATATTGTTCTACCTTTTACCGAACACGTTTGACTTATTCCTATGATTTTAGGTAAAACATTGCTCAATCTATTAGTAAGGACTTTTGAAAGAATTTTTCTGTCTACATTCAACAATGATATTGGTCTATAATTTTTAACATTGTCACTATTATTTTTATCTTTACATATAAGAGAAATATAAGACAATTTTTGAGAGTTGGACATTTCACCAAAATTAAACCATTGCGCAAATAGCCTTTCCAAAATATCACCAAAAATATTGAAAAATTTTAAATAAAATGATGATGATAACCCGTCGCTTCCCGGAGATTTATTTCCATCCATACCTTTGAGTGCTAATAAAATATCATCTTTAGTAACAGGCTGGCTTAAAAACAAATTGTCCTCTTCAGAGACTTGAGGTAAATTTGTAAGAAATAACTCATTTAAATTACTGTCCACTATTTCGTCTGAATAAAGGTTGGTGTAGAACTCTTTAAAGACATTCAAAATACTATCTGTGTTTTTATAAACAACATCATTATGTTTAATATTGGAAATTATTTTATTAGAATGTTTGGAAGATTCACATTGGAAAAAATATGATGTTGGATTTTCATTGCTATCTATAACATGTACTTTACTGCGTATAAAAACTCCTTTTGTCAGTTCATTTTCCAAAATTTTAATTTGATTTTTAATAATATCTTTTTCTTCAATACTTTGTGATGTTTGGTACAGTTTCCGTAGTCTTCTAAGATTTGAATATTTTTCTCTATTTTTATTTTTTGAGAAATCTATACAAAATTCTTTAATCAAAAGTTTCATTTTATCCCACCATTCTAGAGATTAACGTTCATTTTTACTTATAGCATGCCAGTAATATTCAAAATTTGAAGTAAAATTTTCATCATCTAAAATTGTGTTATTTAATTTCCAATATGAATGGCCTATTTCAATACTACATTCAGATTTTAATTTTAAAATAACAAAGTCATGATCAGAGTAGATACAAGGTACAGTAAAGCAGTTAATAACATTATCTTTGAACAATTTATTTATATAAAATCTATCGAGTCTGCAGCCGATCCCTTGACCTGACCACGTTACTGATTTTGTATTCGGATATAATATTCGAAACGCATCTACAAGATTTTTATTTTTGACAATATTAGAAAATATTCTAAGCGAACTAGATACTCTATCAAGATTGCCGCCGATTTTGTCTAAACGGTTTTCCATAATAAAGTTAAAATCTCCGGTTAAAACCAGTGTTCTATTTGTTGTAAGATAATGGTTAATTTCTTCAAAAAATTCATTTCTTTCTACCTCATTTGTCGGTGCATAAATATTAACCACTCTATATTGGGAGCTTAAAAAATCAAGATCAACATATAATATGCGACCTAGAAAATCAGTTTGGTATTTGATTATATTATACTTGTCGTTACATATGATTGTCGCTACACCTTTTGAGTGAGATTCGCCAAAGGACCAAATATATTTAAAGTCTCTATTAATTACGTTTTCAATATTTTTTGAAAGGAAATAATTATCAACATATGTTTCCTGAATATTTAAAATATCAATATGGTTTTGTATAATGAAAGATTTAATGTATAACTGTTTTGCCTTCAATTTAAGGCTGCGAATATTAATTGTAGCGATATTTAATGTTGTCATAATTACGTTAGGTATTCTGAAATAAACACGAGTACAACTGCACTATGAAAATCAATGTCATTTATGTGTGGCTTTGTAGCGAACAACTGCGAGTAAAATATTTTATTGAAAGATGTTTCAACGTTAGTAATGAATCGGCATTTATAAAATAAATCCGCAGATAAAATAATGAATCGACTTATAAAAACTCGACTGCAGACAGATAATAGATAGTATAAACATTTCCGCGGTGAAATTAAGTAGTTATTCAAATTTTGTCGATAACAGAATAAGCGTCCGTCCGTTAGCGCGAACATTAGTGCAGTAAGCACATATCTTCGATGAATAAAATTTAGGTCTAAATGTAATACTATACTTTTACATTTATTTTTCATGGTTGGATGTTTTAGAGAGTGTAAAAGTAATAAAGTGAAGGAAAAAACAGTATATGATAAGTATGATATTTTCTCACAAGGCAAGTATACAAAATTCATTTTATAACTTTCTATAATTGATAAAATACTCACAAGAGGCAATAGTTCAATATTGTCAATGAATTTACAACGAAATGAAACAGGTAAATGACTGTAGGTAAAAAAATGTCCGTCTGTTTGTATAAGTACTGACGCAAAAATAATGTAACTCATTAAGAATAGATAGTGTAATATGCTATCTAAGATAATCATCTTGAATTGCATAATAACTATACTACGAGGGCTGTCCGGAAAGTTCATATACTACTTTATTTTTTACACTCAAGCAATACATACATAAAACAAATTTGGCCAGCAAATACATACATATCTAACAAACAAATTTACAAAAAACTGTCAGGCTGTGATTAACATTAACATAAAAACAGTCCTAACACCCAACATATATACATAATCACGGAGCACTTTTAAACGTCATCAACGTTAAATGAACGTCATGTAATCACTCCTTCTCAAAAATATCGCCCACACGATTTTACTAATTTCTGATAACGGCTGACCCATTGCTGGTATACCCCTTTGTACCATTCTTGATCAAAACCAGATATCGCTGATCTAACACCGACGCGAAGTTCTTCCAAATCTGCAAATCTTTTGCCACGCAATTCCGACTGTTCTAACGCGTTCTACGTAATTCGGCTCTACTACTTTTGGTCGTCCGCTTCGTTTCTTATCTAACATATTTTCATCCCCGCTTCTAAATCTGCTGTACCGCTTAAACACAAGTTGCCTTGAACATTTACCGGTCGTATCTGCTTTTGAAATAAACTTCCACGTCTCAGTTGGTGTCATATTAGCATGAACACAAAACTTGATAACACTCCGTTGCTCCGTCCGTGAAATTGACGTCATTTTTTCGAAACAAATGTTAAGCGCCCCCAATGCGTTTAACGGTCGTTTACAACTTGTTTATTAACGTATGATATTGTAATTTTCACGAAATGTCATGCAATGATATCAAATAACTTCGCGTAAGTAAAAACGCGTTAGGCATAAAACTTTTATTTTTATTAACTTTTGTTTTGAGTAGCTACTGTCATGGAATCAAAGTGCTCCGTGAACCGTCGGTCATGTTACCATGGCGATGGGCGTTTTGCAAATATTATTGTTATCATGGTTATTAATTTAGAAATATGTAGCCAATACATACTTAAGCAAAATACCAAAACAGCTTATTGATATGACTGCTAATAATTATTCTGTAGCCTTGTCTACGAACTTTCCGGACAGCCCTCGTATATAATAACGTGTAAGGAAATGAAATGAAGGTATTTATGTATAGTAGAATGAGCAATACATATTGTATTATCTTTTTCAGGTATAAAGAAACAGGACACATACAGGTAAGTATACCGGTACACGAAAGCTTGTGTTTACTTAGATACGTGTTATGAAATAATGAGTGTAAAAATAATATTCTATGTAGTATAATTTTAGGTTTGTTTTTCAGGATAGAGTTAAAAGAAAGGAACAAGAACATTATTAAACTAAATAGTTTTTGTTTTATGGTGTATACAAGTAGTAAAATAAGGGAAAGAACAGTACTCGGTAAGTATAACGTTTTCTCGCAAGGTAAATATTCATTCATTATGGAGTTTATAATATAATTTAGCGTACAAGCAAGTGCACAGATCAACCAAAAGTACCGAAATTTGTTAAACGATAATACGTTTATGTTTAATTTAATAACATGTACACTTTTTTTTAAGTTTCAGGTGTAAGGAAAAAGAGAGCGTACAGGTAAGTATACAAAATAACATACATATATTTAATTGATAGTGAAACAAATGTATTGTATTTTTTCCAGATACAAAGAACCAGAATAAGTACAGGTATGTATAAGTATATGAAATACGATATGTATAATAATATCCAAAATCTAAACTCTGAAAATATGATAACAAGTAGAAATTATTAAAGAAAAACAAAACTTTAGATTGAATTCTAACTTCATAATCATTGTCCTGTAAACGGTCCATATCTGTTACCAGCCGTGGAAACAACAGTATCCTAATCATTAAGCATAAATCGTAGTCCATAAATCAGTCAATATTCGATTATTAATTATCATTCTGATGATCAGAGAGGGATAATTGAGAATCAACTAAAAGTGAGAACCGGTTCTGACTCTCAACATTGTCGTTTTCTCCAGAAGTAGACACTCTCACCTTATTTCTGGGAATTACTTGGTTGAAATTGTCTTGCCATTCCTGTTCCTCATCCTCTGTCTCTTTAGGCCTCTTCTGACCTCTTACATCTTCCTCTGTCTCCAACATAGTATCACCTTCGGTGGATTCCTCCTCCTCGTCTCTATTCTCATCTATCCGGGGGCCCGGTGACGTCTCACTCTCATCCTCAGGTGGGGGGGTTCTGTCGACGTCGGACTTTTCCTCGGCAACCGGAGCCGTCCCTGGAATTCTTTCAGCAACTTTAGCATAAGATAATGCATCTGTGCAATTTTTTCTAATATGGCCAACTTTTTGGCATTTTAAGCATAGAGGCGGACGCCCACCACCAGTGATTAAACACTGGTTACCGTCTTCAAAATTGATCAGGTAAGGAATCTGGGTTCTCTCAATCTCGCTCACCTCTATCTTGACAATCCGAACACCGGTCTTAACCCGAGTTCGGTTGTCTCCATAGAAATGTACAGCATCTTCTATCTCTAATACGGTTCCATAATCTGCCAAGATCATTTTAACAAAGTTATTGTTCACATAATTTGGTAACCAGTGTACACGAATGTGCACAACCTGCCTTTCTAACGAGGTAACATAATACCTCTTATTATTAAAAGTGTGAAAAAGGCACTTGCCTAGCTCTCTTGACGTCTTCCATGTTCTTCAGTACGATGTTTACACCGTCAACACCAGGCTTCGGCGGTTGAATAAACTCTACGTCATGGGCAGCAATTCCCATTTCCCTAAGAAAGTTTATTGCTTCATTCACCGACGAACGGTTGAACTGGGCCGACACTTTAATGCTGCGTCTCATCACGTCTTCCTCCAAAAAGGCAGAGCCTATGGCTGGAGCATTAACGACGATTGGCATGATGACTGCTGAAACTAGCTGATCAGGATCAAGGTTTTCTCTGTACCAGGTAAGTATGCCTGGTCTGGCCGCCGTAGGAATATATACAACGAGGAAACCGCATTGCAGCGGTGACATCCCGGCGGTCGGTACCGGCGACGAGTCTTTTCTGGAAAGCGGGAGACCAGTCTTAGACCAGTCTTATGTAAGCTATCTCCTTACTCGGGACATGGCACACAGATCGTCCGTTTGGCTAAAACTTGGGTTCATCTGCTCAGTTCGCGGGTTCAAACGTACTACAAACGTTTTCTTGCAATTTAAAACTCGTGATGAAATCAACAGAAACATATCCGCTATAATGATTGTTTTCGTCTGCCTGTTCTTGTACTTTAGGTGTCGAACAATAATTAAAATATATATCGAAATTAAAAAACAAAAAATATTTATAAACACCAAAATAAAGAAATACATACATAAATTACTAATTGAAAAAAACAAAAGTCTACAGCACCCGGTGTTCCCCAGGCAATTTCCCCTCCAAGTAGTAATCCGTTGCTCAACAGACCAATGGTTGAGCGCTGTTCAGCAAGTTCTGGTGCTCAACAGACCAATCATTGAGCCCCGTTGAGCAGCAGCTTTCCTCAACAGACCAATCAGAAGGAAGCCTTATCTCTTACTAACATTCCGACGCCATATTGGATTGAATCGAGGATTTTCGTCTCCTTTTAGTGGCTATTATACAGTTATTTTAAGAGGTAAGATTTAAACTTTGATAGAATTTGATAGGGATTGTGAAGCGTGATTTACTGCTACCGGGGATATTTCTAGATAGTTCGTATTGACTGAGAAATCCACCTCCAAACATTTGCCGGTATCCGTGAAAAACACGGTAAATTTTGTCGAATTTCTTTGCCATAAAATCCACTATTTTGAATTAAACATGTTTAATTTAGGACGTATTTCATGTCAGGTTATCATTTCAAATCCATCACTGGCCGATTTTCCCTTTACGCTGTCTGCAGTATACCGTAGACCATTTTGCACTCGCGAAAACCGGTGAAAGTATAATTTTACCCCCTTTTTAAGGCTTATTTGCTATCTTATGCAACTGAAAGCAACTGTCCATGTTAGAAAGTACAATTTTGAATCAGTCCTAATCGATAATGTCCCACATGCAACCATTATTTGTTTGTTTCAGAAAAAAAACTTCACATATAGGTCACAATCCATTTTTTTGTTTACATTTTCAATTTAACTCAAATCAGTGTTCTGTAAAGGAAAAACTCCAAATTTCAATAATTATATTGTACAAAATGCATGGCAAGAGCAATTCCTATCTTTTGCAATGAATGCAAAAGCTGAACTGAGTGCCAGAGACAGGGTCAGGAGAGTTCCAATTTAGGCCAACTCAGTAGCCAAGAAACTAGTGCTGCAAAACTGGAATAGGCTCAAACAACACAAACAAATACACCATCAGGACATGTCAGGGCTGCATTAACAGGGAAAACACATGGTAAAAAAATTTACAGCCTCTTTTAGCCCGTCAAAGACAGTATAAGTGGAATATGTTGGTTTCTCTGACATTTTTAACATAGCATTGTTTTAGGCTTCGCAAAGTACTGAATCCAGTTTTACACTTCGCGATGTACCAAATTCTAGTTTTACTCTTTGCGAAGTACCCAATTCAGTTTTACGCTTCGCGAAGTACCAAATTCAAGTTTTACGCTTCGCGAAGGACCAAGTTCAGTTTTACGCTTCGCGAAGTACCAATTTCAAGTTTTACGCTTCGCGAAAGACCAAATTCAAGCTGTTTTTGTGTAAAGTCCATGATTATCATGGTTATTTTTCAATATTTTAGTTTATTGGTCAGTTCAAATAATTGTACTTGTATAATATCATTGATTTTTATTAACAACAGTCATACAGAAATGGCCATACTCATTTCCAGAAACTAAAATCCATTACATTACCTGTCCACAAATCTTGTATTATAAATATCCTTGAATGATATCCTAATCTGATGAAGATTTGTCCATAAATAATGGTCTTCAGAGTCAACTTGTTTGTTGGTACATAGCATGTTGATGTTTCAAACCTGGCAAGAGACCAGCATTACAAAATTTTGTTGTTCTCAGTAACAGAGACTCAAAACTGCTTAATAAGCTACCCACAGGTACTGTACTATAATTATCCTTTCATTAAATGTAATTTGACCAATTTTGGTCAGTAAATAATGGAAAACAGATGTAAATTTTTTGTCAGTTCAAAGCAAAACCTATCAAAATAGTCAATTTGCCTTGAAACTGTCATGCATAAATGTTCATAATCATTCTCAGAGCCTCAGTACCATTGTATTGGCTATCCTTAAATGTTGTGCTATGAATATCCTTTAATAAATTGCAATTTGAGCCAGACTGGTCAAGAAATAATGGATTTAGGGGTCAATATGTTTGTCGGTATGAGGTGAAAAGTTGAAAATTTATTAATACAGCAAAAACTTGCATTTCATTAATGGCCATACTCCTTCCAAGAGACACAACATCACTCTTTTAGCTAAACTAATCTCTTGTACTATATAAATTTTTAATAAAATATAATTTGAGGAAGATTGATCTGTAAAGAATAGATTTAGGGGTCAGTAAGCTTGCTGCTAATGAAGCAAATTTAAGCTTAAAAGCCAGGATCTGACATAGATAAATGGTCATATTTATTTACAGGCCCTCACAACCTCTGTGTTAGTTATGAGCAATTGTTAAGCAATCAATATCTTTGAATTATGTGCAATTTTGAGCAGGATTTGTCTGTAAATAATGGTTTTAAGGGTCAAAATGTATTTGAAAATGAAGCCAAAACATGAATATTTGTAAATTTGACTAGGACCTTACATACATAATTGCCTAAACCCATTCCCATAAGCTCAAAATCCCTATATTTGACATTTATTAATGTTATGCTATATATAGCCTTCCAATATTGGAAATTTGAGTCAGATTGGTTTAGAAATAATGGATTTAGGGGTCAATATGTTTGTCAGTTTGAGGCAAAAAGTTGGAGCTAATGTGAATTTAGCTTGGACCTTGCATACCTTATTGGAAATAACACTTCACATAGGCTCAAAAGCCATATATTAGCTGTCCTTGCTTGTTGTTCAATGAATATCCTTTTTATTATATGCAATTTGAGACAGATTGGTCAATTTATAATGGATTTAGGGCTCAATTTGTTTGTCAGATAGTTTGAGATGGAGGCAAAATGTTCAACATGTATACATTTGACTGAAACCTTACAAAACATGATTGCCCTTACCCATTCTTATAGGCTCAAAAAACCTAAATTTGTCTTCTAAACAGGTTATGATGTCAATATCTTTGAAATATGTATACTTTTATCAAGATTGGTGTATATTTGATGGATTTAATGGTCAATGTGTTAGTATGTAGAAAAGAATGTTAAATATTTGATTATTTGGCTCAGACCTGCATTTTATTTAGATACATACACATGCACTAGGCCTTACACACTTGGGCAGTGAATAATTAAATATTTGATTTATGTGTGGATGGCTTTTTAATTGTGTACACCTAAAATAATGACAGCATTCCTGCCCTTGACTAAATGCTGCCTTAGAATTGCATAAGAACAGTGTTAAATTTGATAAGTTCTCAGCCCTTTTAAAGCAAAGGGATATGAAATTTGTACTCTTTGTATTATCTGCCTTTAAAACAGATACCAATTTAGGCTATTTTGTCTGATCTACCAAATGCCCTCCTCATAGTTCAATGTACAATAATTTCCACACTGTGGGAAGAGGTCTGGGTTCAAGTCCCAGTGAGGAGTAAATCAAGTGTTCTTCAGACATACAAATTTTGCTCTCATCTGTTTTAAGGGTCTGACAATACATTAGGATGCACAAACTTTAAAAAAGAATTTAATATTGTGTGTTTTGTTGTCATTAAAAATCCACATGTAATGCCTCATAAGCAGAAACTGCAATGATGGACATAAATAAGTTATAAAAAAATAAATTATCAAGTCCAGAACTAACCTGATTTTCTTCATAGACTGCATCAACAACTTTTATACTACACAATGAAACTATTTTATTTCATTGTTTTCTATATTATTTTTATGAAATGGTTATCTTTTCTTTTAAATAATTGTTTCATTTTTTTGGCCTCTTTACTTTCAGAATCATGTCCTCTCTGTGGTGCAACTGGTTAGCAAACTCTCCTCTTTGGAGAGAGACTTGGGTCTAAACCCCAACAGGGATTAAAAAATAAGTATGCAAGCAAATCTAAAACTTGATAAGTTTAATTGAAAGAAGATGTATTATTATAATTTATAAAATTATAGGGAAAGGACAACCATTTCACTGATTTTTTATGAACGGAATTATTACTTTAACAACAACAGGCACGTTTAATGCATAGGGAGATGAGTTGTGTACTCTTTGTATTATCTGCCATTAAAACAGATCCCAATTTAGGCCATTTTGTCTGATCTACCAAATGCTCTCCTCATAGTTCAATGTAGAATACTTTCCACTCTGTGGGAAGAGGTCTGGGTTCAAGTCCCAGTGAGGAGTAAATTAAGTGTTTTTCAGACATACAAATTTTACGTACATCTGTTTTAAGGGTATGACAATACATTAGGATACATAAACTTTAATAAAGAACTTAATAATGTACGTTTTGTTGTTATTCAAAATTGACATGTATTGCCTCATAAGCAGACACTGCAATGATAGACATATTTAAGTTATAAAAGTTATAATGTCAAGCCCAGAACTAAATTGGTTTTTACATAGATTGCATCAGCAGCAATTATATAACACAATGATACTATTTTATTTCATAAGAAACCATTATATACTTGAAAATATGCATTTTACAATGACACATGAAATCATACTGTTTTTGTACTGCAAATGGTCAGCATTTGTATTAATTTATAATATATACTAAATAAGGTCCATGTTATTGAGTATTCATAATGTATTTCTTCATTCATGGAATCTATATTTTCGTTACTTTAACAACAAATTAAGTGCTTTTTTCAACCCTCCCTATTCTGATCGTCCGCCATTTTGAATGGTGATCGTGTTGAGCAATAACTACTTCCAGGGGTCGTCAGCCTTCCCCAGGCGGTCACCCATCCAAGTACTAACCGGGCTCGACGTTGCTTAACTTCGGTGATCGGACGAGAACCGGTGTTTTCAACGTGATATGGCCGTAGACATTAGTACATCAAATTTTCGTCGTTTTATGCTTTACAAGTTGTATCTATATTTAGAATGCAGTCTATTTTTAAAACCAGACATCGGTATCTATCGTTTTCGCGATAAAGGAGCCTGCTGTCCGAGCACACAAGAAATGTTTAAAGCGTTTAGCATGATCAAGTAAACGTAACGTAATATTTTAGCGTATCTGATGCTTGTGATGCGAACGAGTTAAAATTAACAATAACAAATAACAACAATCAAAAGTCTACAGCACCCGGTATTCCCAGGCGGTCACCCATCCAAGTACTAACCGGGCTCGACGTTGCTTGACTTCGGTGATCGGACGAGAACCGGTATTTTCAACGTGATATGGCCGTAGACATTAATACATCGAACTGTGGTCGTTTTATGCTTTACAAGTTGTGACTGCTTTAAAGAGTACCCCATCCTGCGCATAATCCAAAAATGTTTAGCTCAAGCTCAGACCACAATTCAGCTTGTTTGTTCAAACTATGAGTGCAAATAGGAAGGTTATAAAAACGTACAAGTCAAGTCAAGTCAAGTACAAGTCAAGTAAATTTTATTTATATAGTCGGGTTTCATAACAAGTAACACAAGCTCTATTGAGCTTTTAAAGCCGACTAGCATAAATAACAGTAAAAGCATATATAAATAGCAGCATTTAAGACAAATATTACACATCTATCAACTAATGTTTTCGAAACAAAAATAACCAACGCATTAAGTTTACAATACATCTCAAGCGTTGTTTTCATGTTATTGGTCCTGCTGTCTGAGAACAGAAGAAATAGTCAACGCATTTAGAATAATCAACAACTTGCAAACAGTGATATTTTATAGAAGCACGACACTTGAATGATGCTTAAGAAGCATGCCAATTTACTGTTCTACATACATATTCCTATTAATTTACATTATGGCCAGGGGTTAGCGCGAACGCAGACCCCCACACTAACAAATTGCGTACCCGAGTTACCCACATTAGGGGTAATCGCAGGCTTCAGCCCAACCGAAGTGCAATGGAAGGGCCTCTTCCTGGGGAAACTTTTTTTTTTTTTTTTTTCATAAAATTTTATTCATTTAATATTTACAGTTAAAAACCCTTACCGTAAAGCGGTAAGGGACCCAACTTAAAAGAAACCTTAACAAACAATTCGAAGCACTGGCATCTATAATAAATACATATATATTTTGAAGACTAAGACTGATTAGTGAAATTATATTCCTTATTGATGTGAAGATGGTTATATAATAAGTGTAAAAAGATATCAATATTACCATGTATTTAACAAATTAATTAAGAAGTAATTTATGAATAATCCAGTGCTTCTTTACAAGTTGGGTGTACAATATAAGAAGAAATGCATGTAAACTGGAATTTTAATAATGTGTATAGTTTAATTTTTGAATTTTAACCACGTGCACCTTATTTTAAACAATTGAAATTCAAACTAATTATACAGGAAGGATTGTTTAGCGACAATGTACTAGTTGAAAAATGGAATAACAAAAAAAAGGAGGAAAGAAAACACCAGACAGGAGGAAGCCACTCCGCCCTCCCCGAGAGTCCAGGCCGGGTACAACCTTTCATGACGGGGAGAGCCGAGCGCCAGCGCCGGCCGGATGCCACCACATGGTGAAAGTCTGAGGCGGTGAGCGGTCAGAAATCCTCCAGATCCAACCGTCTCAGCCTGCGACGAGACAGATGGATCCAGCGGACCAGACAACAGACAGCCCGAAAAGCACGTGTTGATAACAACATCCAAATCAATTTTAATGCCAAAAGATAAAGGAAACTCCAGTTTTAAATAATAAAGACGTTAAAAGTATGATGATGAACATATGAGTGAAATGATGAAAATGGTCTCAAGACTGAGTTACATGAAATATATGAGGGTGGTTGAAATGAGATGAAACATGTGTGGGATGGTTAGATGATCCCAAGCTGGGATTACACATATATGAAGGGTGCGTGAAATGAGGTAATGCTATGAATAGTGATACAATGAGCAATTATAACAGATGTATGAACGCGAAAACATATGAGAAATACATCAGAAATAAAGTAATTCCGTAATTATTCCACCTCTGCCTCCAGGGCGACAGCAGATCATCTCCGCACACTGCTTCAAAGAAACAACCATCGCCCTGAAAACAGAAGACAGAAAACACAAGCGGCAAAGCATTCTCATAAAATAAAGGTATTTACTTATAATTTAAATTTTTTGACATAAAAGGCGGTGCTCAAACGTGTATTAAATTCTATTCTATCGTTATAATTTCTGTCTACAATATATGAACATAACATATCATAACAGTATAAGAATTCCCCAAGCTTAAGCCGTTTAAAATCAATGTTTATTCTTGTTTTGATTCTTTGTAAAAACATGTCAATAAGAGATAATTTTGTGAAAGATTTGTTATTGTATTTCATTAAGTTTCGACAATTCCAAATGACATATCTCGATTCTGTTATTAAAATAATACATATAATACGTTGGTTTTCATCTAAATTGGGGAAATCAAGAAATCTATAATATAATTCAGAAAACTTAATTCTTCCTTCACTATTTTCACGAAGAAGATAATTAACTACTTGATTGATAGGTTTAACAAAATGACACTCCATAAATAAATGACTTACTGTTTCAATACCATTGCAAAATGTACAAGTATCCCTACTGGAAATATTCTTCGTTTTTAAAAAGTAATTGACGGACAAAACATCATGCGCTAATCTAAAATATAAATTTTTAACTGAGGGAGCAACATGTTTGGAGAATACATTCTTAAAAACACGATTATAATTAACATGAGGAAAAATTGAAACACATTTCGGTTTATAATCAGAGGTATTTAAATGCATGTAAAATATTTTCGACGAAAAGTGTACTGTGTCAATATTTTCACGATCTTTTCTAAATTTTTTATAAATAGATAAACAATGCTTGTAAAATGATGGGATGTTCTCGCTATGTGGAAAATTCAGTTCAGCTAATGAGGCGTTAAAAGATTTTAATTGTAATCCTATCCAGTATTTGCCGAAATATGTCCAAACAGCATCATAATTATTAATAAGTTTTTGAACATGTAATAAATATAAGGAATTACACTTAAGCTCAATGTTTGGAATATTAAGGCCACCTTTTGAAAAATGTTGGTATAACGTTTTCCTACTTACAGGTTCAAAAGTAGAATTCCATATAAATTGAAAACAAGATCTAGTAAACATTGTTAAATAATGTCTTGGTAGAATACGACAAGAGACATAATATAGAATTTTTGGCATTAAAAGGGAGTTAATAACTGTGCTTTTACCTTTAAAAGAAAGATCTCGACATTTCCATAAAGTGAGAGTATTTGACCATTTTTTAAAGACTGAATTCCACAAGTCATCATCATTTAATAAATATCCTATTCTATACCCTAGTAGTTTAGTGTTTTTAACCCATGAAATACCAAAAGGATGATCGGACCTATTTTTCCATTTTCCTAAAAATAACCCAGAAGACTTGGTGTAATTAATTTTAGACCCAGAAACACGTTGAAATAAATGTATACAGTTGAAAAAATTCTGAACAGATTGATTGTCTGTAAAAATACCAGTATTGTCATCTGCATATAAAGACATTTTCAAATGAAATTTTCCGCCGGGAACAACTATGCCCTTGATATTTGAATCATCCTGTACTTTCTTGGCAAAAGGTTCAAAACACAGGACATATAAAAGAGGAGAAAGACTACAACCTTGACGGACTGACCTTAGGATAGGGAAAGCGTTTGAAATACACTGATTAACAATGACTGAGGAAGAGATATTTGTGTAAAGAACAGAAATCCAACGAATAAAATTTTCATGAAACCCAAAAGCTTTTAATGTACTATACATATAAGACCAGGACACTCGATCAAACGCTTTTTCTTGATCTAAATTAATTAAACACGCACTTAAATTCTTTTGTTCAACATAATCAATGACGTTTCTTATTAAATGAACATTATCAAATATTGTTCTACCTTTTACCGAACACGTTTGACTTATTCCTATGATTTTAGGTAAAACATTGCTCAATCTATTAGTAAGGACTTTTGAAAGAATTTTTCTGTCTACATTCAACAATGATATTGGTCTATAATTTTTAACATTTTCACTATTATTTTTATCTTTACATATAAGAGAAATATAAGACAATTTTTGCGAGTTGGACATTTCACCAAAATTAAAACATTGCGCAAATAGCCTTTCCAAAATATCACCAAAAATATTGAAAAATTTTAAATAAAATGATGATGATAACCCGTCGCTACCCGGGGATTTATTTCCATCCATACCTTTGAGTGCTAATAAAATATCATCTTTAGTAACAGGCTGGCTTAAAAACAAATTGTCCTCTTCAGAGACTTGAGGTAAATTTGTAAGAAATAACTCATTTAAATTACTATCAACTATTTCGTCTGAATAAAGGTTAGTGTAGAACTCTTTAAAAACATTCAAAATACTATCTGTGTCTTTATAAACAACATCATTATGTTTAATATTGGAAATTATTTTATTAGAATGTTTGGAAGATTCACATTGGAAAAAATATGATGTTGGATTTTCATTACTATCTATAATATGTACTTTACTGCGTATAAAAACTCCTTTTGTCAGTTCATTTTCCAAAATTTTAATTTGATTTTTAATAATATCTTTTTCTTCAATACTTTGTGATGTTTGGTACAGTTTCCGTAGTCTTCTAAGATTTGAATATTTTTCTCTATTTTTATTTTTTGAGAAATCTATACAAAATTCTAGAGATAAACATTCATTTTTACTTATAACATGCCAATAATATTCAAAATTTGAAGTAAAATTTTCATCATCTAAAATTGTGTTATTTAATTTCAATATGAATGGCCTATTTCAATACTACATTCAGATTTTAATTTTAAAATAACAAAGTCATGATCAGAGTGGATACAAGGTACAGTAGAGCAGTTAACAATATTATCTTTGAACAATTTATTTATATAAAATCTATCGAGTCTGCAGCCAATACCTTGACCTGACCAAGTTACTGATTTTGTATTCGGATATAATATTCGAAACGCATCTACAAGATTATTATTTTTGACAATATTAGAAAATATTCTAAGCGAACTAGATACTCTATCAAGATTGCCGCCGATTTTGTCTAAACGGTTTTCCATAATAAAGTTAAAATCTCCAGTTAAAACCAGTGTTCTATTTGTTGTAAGATAATGGTTAATTTCTTCAAAAAATTCATTTCTTTCTACCTCATTTGTCGGTGCATAAATATTAACCACTCTATATTGGGAGCTTAAAAAATCAAGATCAACGTATAATATGCGACCTAGAAAATCAGTTTGGTATTTGATTATATTATACTTGTCGTTACATATGATTGTCGCTACACCTTTTGAGTGAGATTCGCCAAAGGACCAAATATATTTAAAGTCTCTATTAATTACGTTTTCAATGTTTTTTGAAAGGAAATAATTATCAACATATGTTTCCTGAATATTTAAAATATCAATATGGTTTTGCATAATGAAAGATTTAATGTATAACTGTTTTGCCTTCAATTTAAGGCTGCGAATATTAATTGTAGCGATATTTAATGTTGTCATAATTACGTTAGGCATTTTAAAATAAACACGAGTACAACTGCACTATGAAAATCAAGGTCATTTGTGTGTGTCTTTGTAGCGAACAACTGCGAATAAAATATTTTATTGAAAGATGCTTCAACGTTAGTAATAAATCGGCATTTATAAAATAAATCCGCAGATAAAATATTAAATCGACTTATAAAAACTCGACTGCAGACTGATAATAGATAGTATAAACAATTCCGCGGTGAAATTAAGTAGTTATTCAAATTTTGTCGATAACAGAATAAGCGTCCGTCCGTTAGCGCGAACATTAGTGCAGTAAGCACACATCTTCGATGAATAAAATTTCGATCTAAATGTAATACTATACTTTTACATTTATTTTTCATGGTTGGATGTTTTAGAGAGTGTAAAAGTAATAAAGTGAAGGAAAACACAGTATATGGTAAGTATGATATTTTCTCACAAGGCAAGTATACACGATTCATTTTATAACTTTCTATAATTGATAAATTACTCACAAGAGGCAATAGTTCAATATTGTCAATGAATTTACAATGAAATGAAACAGGTAAATGACTATCAAAAAAGTGTCCGTCTGTTTGTATAAGTACCGACGCAACAATGATGTAACTCATTAAGAATAGATAGTATAATATGCTATCTAAGATAATCATTTTGAATGGCATAATAACTACACTATATAATAACGTGTAAGGAAATGAAATGAAGGTACTTGTGTATAGTATAATGACCAATACATATTGTATTATCTTTTTCAGGTATAAAGGAAAAGGACACATACAGGTAAGTATACCGGTACACGAAGGCTTGTGTTTATTTAGATAAGTGTTATGAAATAATGAGTGTAAAAATAATATTCTATGTAGTATAATTTTAGGTTTGTTTTCCAGGATAAAGTTAAAAGAAAGGAACAAGAACATTATTAAACTAAATAGTTTTTGCTTTATGGTGTATATAAGTAGTAAAATAAGGGAAAAAACAGTACTCGGTAAGTATAACGTTTTCTCGCAAGGTAAGTATTCATTCACTATGGAGTTTATAATATAACTTAGCGTACAAGTAAGTGTACAGATCAACCAAAAGTATTGAAAATTGTTAAACGATAATACGTTTATGTTTAATTTAATAACTTGTACACTTAATTTAAGTTTCAGGTGTAAGGAAAAAGAGAGCGTACAGATAAGCATACATAATAACATACATATATTAAAATTGATAGTGAAACAAATGTATTGTATTTTTCCAGAATAAGTACAGGTATGTATAAGTATATGAAATACGATATGTATAACAATATCTAACTTAATAAGAAGTCCAAAATCTAAACTCATAGTCCTTAGGAATTTCCGTTCGTTTCCACCCTTATCAAATGTGTGTGTGTCCATTATTCAGTATCGTTGTCCGTTAAACTATCAGTCTGTTTTCAACACTACTGGTCCGGAGAGTCCACGAGCTCGCCCAGCAAGGCGAAACCGTTTTGCAACGAGATCTCCTGGCTGTCCGAACCCGCAAGCCCACCAGCCGTCCTTGACGTTTTCTTCGCTGGTCTGTTTGGCGGAAAGAGGCCAACAAAAGAGTCCTGACTTTCGTCAGACTCATCTGATGGCCTCTTACTGCCCCTCATCCCAGCCTCATCTATCTCTATATTCTCCTCACCTTCTTCTTCTTCTTCTTGATGAGTCTCTCCTTCGTCTGTATCATCAGGGCGTTCCTCAGCAGGCTCATCCTCTCTTCCTACACTCTCCGACTGCGTCTCGTCAGGCGTGGAGTGATTTTCAGGTATCACTTCTGATGCCACAGCTGTTTCCTTCCTGGTGTCTGTACCTACAACTTGTGCATAAGAAGTATAGCCTTGGTTAAATGTGGACTGGGGACAGTCCCGTCTTATATGGCCAACTTTATTGCATTTCAAACACAAGGGCGGTCTGCCACCACCTGTCACCAAACATTGGTACCCATCTTCAAAATTGAAGAGGTATGGAATGCCAGTTCTGTCTAATTCGGTGACTTCCATTTTAACAATTTTTACTCCAGTTTTAACCCGGGTTTTAGTCTGCCCTATGAAGTGAACAGCGTCTTGAATGTCGACAACTGTGCCATAATCGCACAAAAGCATCTTCACAAAATTATTTGTGACAAAGCTTGGCAGCCAGTGTAGTCGTAAGTGGATTATTTGCTTCTCGTAGGAAGTTACAAAAAATCTTCTGTTATTGAAGACGTGGAAAGGTACTTGCCTTAATCTGATAACGTCGTCACACTTCCTCAGAACCACAACAACTCCCTCAGTCCCAGGTTTGGGTGTCTGGATAAGGTCAACGTCACCGGCCTCGATCCCCACGGAGTGAAGAAAGGCTGTGGTGTCAGAGATCGATGTTGGTCCAAAATGTGTAGATACCTTTAAGGTCCTTCTCATGACATCCTCATCCATAAAGCCTCGTCCAATGGGCGGAGCGTTCACGACCACAGGCATAATGACGAAAATCAATAGTACTCGGTAACAATGAAGAAACACGATTTTCATGGAGAAACTTGTTTTTCCATAAAATTTTATTCAGTTAATATTTACAGATAAAAACCCTTACCGTAAAGCGGTAAGGGACCCAACTTAAAAGAAACCTTAACAAACAATTCGAAGCACTGGCATTTATAAGTATTACATATATATAATGAGAACTGAGACAGAGTGTATATTCAAAACTGATTAGTGAAATTATATTTCTTATTAATGTGAAAATGGTTATGAAATAAGTGTATCATTATTACCACGTATTTAACAAATAAATTAAGAAGTAATTTATGAATAATCCAGTGCTTCTTTACAAGTTGGGTGTACAATATAGGAAGAAATGCATGTAAACTGGAGTTTTAATCATGTATATAGTTTAATTTTGAATTTTGACCACGTGCACCTTATTTTAAATAATTGAATTAAAAACTAATTATATAGGACTGAATGTTTAGCGACAATGCACAAGGTGAAAAATGGAATAACGAAAAAAGGAGAAAAGAAAACACCAGACAGGAGGGAGCCACTCCGCCCTCCCCGAGAGTCCAGACCGGGTACAACCTTTCATGACGGGGAGAGCCGAGCGCCAGCGCCGGCCGGATGCCACCACACGGTGAAAGTCTGAGGTGGTGAGCGGTCAGAAATCCACTAGATCCAACCGTCTCAGCCTGCGAGGAGACAGATGGATCCAGCGGACCAGACCACAGACAACCCGAAAAGCACGTGCTGATAACAACATCTAAATCAATTTAAATGCCAAAAAATAAAGGAAACTCCAGTTTTAAATAATAAAAGGCGATTAAAAGTATGATGATAAAACTATGAGTGAAATGATGAAAATGGTCTCAGGACTGAGTTACATAAAATATATGAGGGTGATTGAAATGGGATGAAACATGTGTGGAATGGTTAAATGATCCCAAGCTGGGATTACACATATATGAAGGATGCATGAAATGGGGTAATGCTATGAATAGTGATACAATGAGCAATTATAACAGATACATGATCACAAAGTACATCAGAAATAAATTAATTTCAATGTCTTCTCTCTCCTCCCGCTCTCAGGACTTTGACCTCTGGGACCAGTGAATCGCTATCCTGAAAGCAGAAAGAGAGAAAAACACAAACGGCAGTATTATATCAAACAATATAAAAACAAGAACAGTAACTGAGTGTGGATATTAATATAAGATAAGACAAGTTCAAGGTCATTACTGTGATAAAAGTACATCGCTAAACGAGAACGTAATAAAAAGATAAACTAGTGATTTAAATTCACTCTATCGGAGAATTATAAACTTTGAAAGTATAAGAACGACGCGTTATCGAAAAACTAGATTGTAGCTAAAGTGGTGACCACCCAACCGTAAAATTATGTGTATGATACGATTTACAATCAAGTGCGTTATAATTTAAACTTCTTTATGTAAAACTCGCTGAACAACTGTTTATTAAATTTAGGTTTATCAAATGTGTGTGTGCACAGGCCGTATTGACTCCAGTTATTTAAAAACTCAACTATTCTCATACGCTCGAAATCAACAGAAAGTCTATAACGCAATAAAGCTAAAAATCGATTAATAACGTCAATTGAAGAAATTTTCCTATGCTTATGTTTTGTATCATTCCTGATGGACCAAATTACGAATCTAGATATTGATAATATAACTAATGTCGGGTATAAAACGCAATTTTCCAAAGAAGGTAAATCGAAAAATAAAAAATGTTTTTCCGAAAATTTAACCTTATTTCCTGATACAACATTTAATAGATACAATACTGTTCTATTTAGCGGTAAGAAATATCCACACTCAATAAACAAATGACTCTTGGTTTCAATATGGTTACAGAAATAACACGTTTTAACAGTCGAAATGTTGTTGAGATATAAATAATAATTCACGAAAACCACGTCATGAGCTAATCTATAACAAATATTCTTATGCTGCGGATCAATAATTTTGGAAAATATGTTTTTGAAGGTGTTTCTAAAGTTAATGGTTGGGTAAAGACGAAAACACTTGGGAATAAAAGAATCATTGAGAAAACTCATGTAAAAACGTTTCGTAGGTAAAACACCAAAAATGATATCGGGTTCTTTAGAAACTAATTCTTTAAAAGCTTTTAAAGCAAATACATAGAAGGGAGGTATATATTCAATACTATGCGGGAAAGAATTAGACGCAAAAGAGGTATTATATTTCCGTAATTGTAAACCAATCCAGTACTTGGTAAAATATGTCCATGTGGCATTACTGTCCACAATGAACTTTTGTATATGACTAATTAAAATGGACTTCCATTTATTTTCAATATGTGGAATATTTAAACCACCTTCGCGAAAAGATAAATACAGCGTTTTACGAGAGATGGGTTCAAAAACAGAACCCCATATAAATTTAAAAATCGCTCTCTGAAATAATCTTATGTAATGTTCAGGCATAATGCTCGCCATAATGTAATATAGAATTTTGGAAAACGCTAAAGAATTGATTACGGTACTTTTACCTTTAAAGGATAAATTTCGCGATGAATATAAATTTAATGTTCTCGAAAATTTTAAAAACAATTTGGACCAAATATCATCATTATTTAAATCGTAACCAAAATAATAACCTAAAAGTTTACAGTTTTTACACCAAGATATACCAAAAGGGTGGTCTGACCGGTTTTTCCATTTGCCTAAGTACATACCATTGGACTTACGAAAGTTAACCTTTGAACCCGAAACTTTTTGAAACAAATCAACATCAACAAAAAACATTTTAATAGAAGAATCATCTGTGAGTATAGCAGTATTATCATCTGCATATAAAGACATTTTACAATCAGTCTGCCCACCTGGGACTTTAATGCCGTGAATATTCGAGTTATTTTGTATTTTTTGCACGAAAGGTTCCAAACAAATGACATATAAAAGAGGAGACAAAGAACAACCTTGTCTCACGGAACGTGTTAAATTGAACGGCTCAGATATGTAATTATTAACAATGACGGACGACTTAACATCATTATATAATACCTTAATCCAATTAATAAACATAGTACTAAATCCAAACGCGTTTAACGTGTCATATAAATACGACCAAGAGACACGGTCGAACGCCTTCTCTTGATCAAGATTTATAAACACTGCTTGTAACTGTTTTTGCTCGACATAATCAAATATATTTCTCAATAGATGTAAATTATCAAAAATAGAACGGCCTCTAATAGAACAAGTTTGGCTGACACTAATTATATTCGGTAAAACCTGTGATAACCTGTTTGCTAATAACTTCGATAATATTTTACGATCGATATTAAGTAGTGAGATTGGACGATAGTTTTTCATCATATCAGGATGCTCTTTATCTTTACAAATTAAGGTGATATAAGACAATTTTTGAGATTCTGACATCTCACCAGTTTGAAAACATAAATTGAAAATAGAAGCTAATATATCACCAAATAAATGAAACAGTTTTATATAAAATAGGGAAGATAACCCATCACTACCTGGCGATTTCAAAGGATCCATTTCTTTTAAAATGCTTAGTATTTCTGTTTTATCAATTGGTCTGTCTAAAAATAAATTTTGTTCAACTGACACTTGTGGTAAATTATTTAAAAACATCTCATTCAAAGAAGAGTCTACCGGTTCTGCAGTATATAAGGTTTTATAAAAGTTACGAAAACACTGTAAAATATCTTTTGAATTGTTATAAATTGTGTCCCCTTCTGTAATAGATAATAAAGTTTTATTATTTCCATGCTTAGTTTCAATACTACAAAAGTATGGCGAAGGGTTTTCATTTTCATTAATATGTTTCACCTTGCTTCTAATAATATTGCCTTTCCTTATTTTCTCTTCAAAGGCATTTAATTGAAGTTTCAAGTCTGTTTTTTCCTGAACATTATCAGATTTTTGATATCTAACTCTTAAACGTTTTAAAACTCCATATTTTTCTCTATTTTTCATTCTAGAGTAATCAATACAATACTCTTGCATCAAAAGTTTCATTTTATCCCACCACTGTAATGTTATGTTATCAGTTCTGGATATAACTTTCCAGTAAAACTCAAAAGTTTCAATGAAATCGTTATCCTCTAATAATTCGTTGTTAAATTTCCAATATGATTTCCCAAACGTTATAATATCATTTATATTAATCTTCAAACTTACACAGTCATGATCGGATACCGTACATGGAATGACATTTGCATCTAAAATTTTATCTTTAAAATGTGTTGGGACATATATTCTATCGAGCCTACAACCTATATTTCCTTGCATCCAAGTTACCATTTTCTTATTGGTATAAAGTACCCTAAAAGAATCTACTAACCTATATGTTTTTAATATATGCGATAGAGCTTTGTAACCAATTGTACCTCTCGTAGGATTTCCCCCTATTTTGTCTAAACTAGTGTCACAAACGCAATTAAAGTCCCCAGCCATTATTAAGTGTGAGGCTGTGGCTAGGTAACCATGAATATCATGAAAAAATAATTTTCGCTCTCCGTCATTAGTTGGAGCATATATATTTATTAACCTAAACTTACTATTGAATATTGTGAAATCTGTAAATACGAAACGTCCGTCGAAATCGCACTGGTATTTGTCTATACAAATATCCCTATTAACAAATAATGTTGCTACACCGGCAGATTTACTTTGGCTGTAGCTCCAGATAACTCTATTATCTAAACCAAGTTTGAAAGCAATCTTTTTAGCAAGGAAGTAATTATCAATGTGTGTTTCTTGCAAACATAGAACATCAACCTTATGTAAAGAAATAAAATCTTTCAAATAATTAATTTTATCTACGGGATTCATACCGTTAATATTTAATGTATTAATTATTAAATTAGCCATTTGTTAGTGTGAGGTTGGACAGTAACGGGAGCTCTAATTATAATACATATTCGCGAAGGTGAAGTACGCGACAATAACAACAACGGTATATCGAGTTTTCCAATAATTGTAAAACGTCGTTTTATCTGCAGATAAAATTGTAAACGCTGTCGATTTAAAATAAAATAATGTGGTAAACCGTCGCTGTAAAGTTTATCAGTGTATAGCGAAACATAGTATTGGAAAATTGAAAGACGTGGTTTAAATGTACTTTTATCTATAAACGTGTATGCAGTAAACTTGTGTATTATATAGCTGTATAGCGAAACATAGTATTGGAAAATCGAAAGACGTGGTTTAAATGTACTTTTATCTATAAACGTGTATGTGGTAAACTTGTGTATTATATAACTGTATGGTTTACAATTGGGAACATTGACATTTCGACTGTATAATAATGTGTAAAGAAAACGAACTAAAATAGATATGCAAAATGTAGTAGACAGTACATATTGAATTATCTTTTTCAGATACAAGAACAGTGAAGACCTACTGGTAAGTATACAGGTAAGTACACACTTTTTACACAAACTATTTATGAAAATAAATATATAAATACACATGACAGGCGTTATTGCCTTTTTATAAAAGTCGTAATCAAAACTCGTAGTCCGTGAGCGTGTCCGTCCGTAACCACCCATATCAAGAAACGTATACAAGGCCATTAATCTAGTTCGTGTCCGTGATTCAGTCATTTTCAGTGATCTTACATATCATCTCCGGCCGGCGAGTCTGCGAAATCAGCGAGGAGAGTAAACGAATTGCTCGTTGAAACCCCCTCGCCCGATTCCACAGACCCACCAGTCTTCCTTGACGCCTTGACCGGTCTGTTTGGCGGGAAGCAGGCATCAAACGAGTCCTGGACAAAGTCTGACTCGTCCGATGGCCGCTTCTCGCCTCGCGAACCGGCCTCCTCAACACGGTCTTCATCTATAACCAACTCTCTCTCACCTTCACTATCTTCTGTCTGTTCTTCTCTCTCGTCTTCTTCCTTCTCTATGTTGCTTGTTTCCTGGCTACTCTCTTCCGCTGCTCCTTGTTGGCGCTGCTGGATGATCTGCCTGTATTCCTCGTCTATTTCGGGCGAGTCTTGGTCCAGGTCCCGGTTTCCTGCAACGACTTGCGCAAAAGACCTGTTAATATTATGGAAACTCTGAGGTTGGGTATTGTACCCATCGCACATATTCCGCATATGGCCCACCTTGTGACACCTTAGACACAGAGGTGGCCTTCCCCTTATGGTAAGTAGGGCTTTGTTGCCGCATGCAAAGCGGAACAAATGTGGTAAATGGTTCTTTTGGACTTCGTCCATTTCTACTGTAAGAAACCACTGTCCATTGTTGACTTTAAAGTTACCCATTTGAGACTTTAGCCTCTCTGCGGATAACACTTTTCCGTAAGGGGCCAAAATGGCCCTGACACAATTTTCAGCCACAAAAACAGGTAGCCAGTGCACTTTCACCCCGACCACCTGTTTTCCATACTGCACAACTCTATATTCTTTAGACTGGAATATAAGGTTTGTTACCGACCTTATTGTGTCATCCTTCTTGAAGGTCACTTGTGCACCCTCTTCTCCAATGGAAAACGTCTCCACATCCTCATTTCTAATGCTGTTTTGGCGCAAAATGCCAATCACGTCGGCCATTGATGCACGCCCGAAACCCACACGTTGTACCTTTACGGTCCTCCGCATCATGTCCATGTCGAACAATCCGCCAGCTAGTGGGGGACAGTCTACTACCGCTTCCATGTGAAATATCGTTTAGACAAACTAACGATCAAACTGATATGGTTTTCCCTGTACCAGGTAAGTATGCCTGGTCTGGCCGTCGTAGGAATATATACAACGAGGAAATCGCATTGCAGCGGTGACATCCCGACGGTCGGTAGCGGCGACACGTCTTTTCAGGAAAGCGCGGGACCAGTCTTAGACCAGTCTTATGTAAGCTATCTCCCCACTATGGACATGCCACACAGATCGTCCGTTTGTCTTGAACTTGAGGTAATCTGATTAGTTCGCGGGTTTAAACGTACTACAAACGTTTTCTTGCAATATAAAACTCGTGATAAAATCAACGGTTACATATCCGCTAAAATGATGACCTGTTGTTTTCGTCTGCCTGTTCTTGTGCTTAAGAGTGTGGAACAATAAGATATATATAAAAAATTATAAAACAACAAAAAAAAAATAGTAAGAAACACCAACATAAAGAAATACATACATAGATAACTAATTGAAAAAAAGAAAAGTCTACAGCACCCGGTATTCCCAGGCGGTCACCCATCCAAGTACTAACCGGGCTCGACGTTGCTTAACTTCGGTGATCGGACGAGAACCGGTGTTTTCAACGTGATATGGCCGTAGACATTAGTACATCAAATTTTCGTCGTTTTATGCTTTACAAGTTGTATCTATATTTAGAATGCAGTCTATTTTTAAAACCAGACATCGGTATCTATCGTTTTCGCGATAAAGGAGCCTGCTGTCCGAGCACACAAGAAATGTTTAAAGCGTTTAGCATGATCAAGTAAACGTAACGTAATATTTTAGCGTATCTGATGCTTGTGATGCGAACGAGTTAAAATAAACAATAACAAATAACAACAATCAAAAGTCTACAGCACCCGGTATTCCCAGGCGGTCACCCATCCAAGTACTAACCGGGCTCGACGTTGCTTGACTTCGGTGATCGGACGAGAACCGGTATTTTCAACGTGATATGGCCGTAGACATTAATACATCGAACTGTGGTCGTTTTATGCTTTACAAGTTGTGACTGCTTTAAAGAGTACCCCATCCTGCGCATAATCCAAAAATGTTTAGCTCAAGCTCAGACCACAATTCAGCTTGTTTGTTCAAACTATGAGTGCAAATAGGAAGGTTATAAAAACGTACAAGTCAAGTCAAGTCAAGTACAAGTCAAGTAAATTTTATTTATATAGTCGGGTTTCATAACAAGTAACACAAGCTCTATTGAGCTTTTAAAGCCGACTAGCATAAATAACAGTAAAAGCATATATAAATAGCAGCATTTAAGACAAATATTACACATCTATCAACTAATGTTTTCGAAACAAAAATAACCAACGCATTAAGTTTACAATACATCTCAAGCGTTGTTTTCATGTTATTGGTCCTGCTGTCTGAGAACAGAAGAAATAGTCAACGCATTTAGAATAATCAACAACTTGCAAACAGTGATATTTTATAGAAGCACGACACTTGAATGATGCTTAAGAAGCATGCCAATTTACTGTTCTACATACATATTCCTATTAATTTACATTATGGCCAGGGGTTAGCGCGAACGCAGACCCCCACACTAACAAATTGCGTACCCGAGTTACCCACATTAGGGGTAATCGCAGGCTTCAGCCCAACCGAAGTGCAATGGAAGGGCCTCTTCCTGGGGAAACCACCTTGTTGATCATGGTTTTCCCTGTACCAGGTAAGTATGCCTGGTCTGGCCGTCGTAGGAATATATACAACGAGGAAATCGCATTGCAGCGGTGACATCCCGACGGTCGGTAGCGGCGACACGTCTTTTCAGGAAAGCGCGGGACCAGTCTTAGACCAGTCTTATGTAAGCTATCTCCCCACTATGGACATGCCACACAGATCGTCCGTTTGTCTTGAACTTGAGGTAATCTGATTAGTTCGCGGGTTTAAACGTACTACAAACGTTTTCTTGCAATATAAAACTCGTGATAAAATCAACGGTTACATATCCGCTAAAATGATGACCTGTTGTTTTCGTCTGCCTGTTCTTGTGCTTAAGAGTGTGGAACAATAAGATATATATCAAAATTATAAAACAACAAAAAAAAAATAGTAAGAAACACCAACATAAAGAAATACATACATAGATAACTAATTGAAAAAAAGAAAAGTCTACAGCACCCGGTATTCCCAGGCGGTCACCCATCCAAGTACTAACCGGGCTCGACGTTGCTTAACTTCGGTGATCGGACGAGAACCGGTGTTTTCAACGTGATATGGCCGTAGACATTAGTACATCAAATTTTCGTCGTTTTATGCTTTACAAGTTGTATCTATATTTAGAATGCAGTCTATTTTTAAAACCAGACATCGGTATCTATCGTTTTCGCGATAAAGGAGCCTGCTGTCCGAGCACACAAGAAATGTTTAAAGCGTTTAGCATGATCAAGTAAACGTAACGTAATATTTTAGCGTATCTGATGCTTGTGATGCGAACGAGTTAAAATAAACAATAACAAATAACAACAATCAAAAGTCTACAGCACCCGGTATTCCCAGGCGGTCACCCATCCAAGTACTAACCGGGCTCGACGTTGCTTGACTTCGGTGATCGGACGAGAACCGGTATTTTCAACGTGATATGGCCGTAGACATTAATACATCGAACTGTGGTCGTTTTATGCTTTACAAGTTGTGACTGCTTTAAAGAGTACCCCATCCTGCGCATAATCCAAAAATGTTTAGCTCAAGCTCAGACCACAATTCAGCTTGTTTGTTCAAACTATGAGTGCAAATAGGAAGGTTATAAAAACGTACAAGTCAAGTCAAGTCAAGTACAAGTCAAGTAAATTTTATTTATATAGTCGGGTTTCATAACAAGTAACACAAGCTCTATTGAGCTTTTAAAGCCGACTAGCATAAATAACAGTAAAAGCATATATAAATAGCAGCATTTAAGACAAATATTACACATCTATCAACTAATGTTTTCGAAACAAAAATAACCAACGCATTAAGTTTACAATACATCTCAAGCGTTGTTTTCATGTTATTGGTCCTGCTGTCTGAGAACAGAAGAAATAGTCAACGCATTTAGAATAATCAACAACTTGCAAACAGTGATATTTTATAGAAGCACGACGCTTGAATGATGCTTAAGAAGCATGCCAATTTACTGTTCTACATACATATTCCTATTAATTTACATTATGGCCAGGGGTTAGCGCGAACGCAGACCCCCACACTAACAAATTGCGTACCCGAGTTACCCACATTAGGGGTAATCGCAGGCTTCAGCCCAACCGAAGTGCAATGGAAGGGCCTCTTCCTGGGGAAACTTTTTTTTGTTTTTCATAAAATTTTATTCATTCAATATTTACAGATAAAAACCCTTACCGTAAAGCGGTAAGGGACCCAACTTAAAAGAAACCTTAACAAACAATTCGAAGCACTGGCATTTATAATTAATACATATATACTTTGAAGACTATGACAGAGTGTATATTAAAACTGATTAGTGAAATTATATTCCTTACTGATGTGAAAATGGTTATGAAATAAGTGTATCATTATTACCACGTATTTAACAAATTAATTAAGAAGTAATTTATGAATAATCCAGTGCTTCTTTACAAGTTGGGTGTACAATATAGGAAGAAATGCATGTAAACTGGAGTTTTAATCATGTATATAGTTTAATTTTTGAATTTTAACCACGTGCACCTTATTTTAAATAATTGAATTAAAAACTAATTATATAGGACTGAATGTTTAGCGACAATGTACTAGGTGAAAAATGGAATAACGAAAAAAAGGAGAAAAGAAAACACCAGACAGGAGGAAGCCACTCCGCCCTCCCCGAGAGTCCAGGCCGGGTACAACCTTTCATGACGGGGAGAGCCGAGCGCCAGCGCCGGCCGGATGCCACCACACGGTGAAAGTCTGAGGTGGTGAGCGGTCAGAAATCCACCAGATCCAACCAGTCTCAGCCTGCGAGGAGACAGATGGATCCAGCGGACCAGACCACAGACAACCCGAAAAGCACGTGCTGATAACAACATCTAAATCAATTTAAATGCCAAAAGATAAAGGAAACTCCAGTTTTAAATAATAAAAGGCGATTAAAAGTATGATGATAAAACTATGAGTGAAATGATGAAAATGGTCTCAAAACTGAGTTACATAAAATATATGAGGGTGGTTGAAATGAGATGAAACATGTGTGGGATGGTTAAATGATCCCAAGCTGGGATTACACATATATGAAGGGTGCATGAAATGAGGTAATGCTATGAATAGTGATACAATGAGCAATTATAACAGATACATGAACACAAAAACATATGAAAAATACATCAGAAATAAAGTAATTTCAGTGTCTTCTCTCTCCTCCCGCTCTCAGGACTTTGACCCCTGGGTCCAGTGAATCGCTATCCTGAAAGCAGAAAGAGAGAAAAACACAAACGGCAGTAATATATCAAACAGAAAACAGAAAACACAAGCAGCAAAGCATTCTCATAAAATAAAGGTATTTACTTATAATTTAAATTTTTCGACATAAAAGGCGGTGCTCAAACGTGTATTAAATTCTATTCTATCATTATAATTTCTGTCTACAATATATGAACATAACATGTCATAACAGTATAAGAATTCCCCAAGCTTAAGCCGTTTAAAATCAATGTTTATTCTAGTTTTGATTCTTTGTAAAAACATGTCAATAAGAGATAATTTTGTGAAAGATTTGTTATTGTATTTCATTAAGTTTCGACAATTCCAAATGACATATCTTGATTCTGTTATTAAAATAATACATATAATACGTTGGTTTTCATCTAAATTGGGGAAATCAAGAAATCTATAATATAATTCAGAAAACTTAATTTTTCCTTCACTATTTTCACGGAGAAGAAAATTAACTACTTGGTTGATAGGTTTAACAAAATGACACTCCATAAATAAATGACTTACTGTTTCAATACCATTGCAAAATGTACAAGTATCACTACTGGAAATATTCTTCATTTTTAAAAAGTAATTGACGGACAAAACATCATGCGCTAATCTAAAATATAAATTTTTAACTGAGGGAGCAACATGTTTGGAGAATACATTCTTAAAAACACGATTATAATTAACATGAGGAAAAATTGAAACACATTTCGGTTTATAATCAGAGGTATTTAAATGCATGTAAAATATTTTCGACGAAAAGTGTACTGTGTCAATATTTTCACGATCTTTTCTAAATTTTTTATAAATAGATAAACAATGCTTGTAAAATGATGGAATGTTCTCGCTATGTGGAAAATTCAGCTCAGCTAATGAGGCGTTAAAAGATTTTAATTGTAACCCTATCCAATATTTGGTGAAATATGTCCAAACAGCATCATAATTATTAATAAGTTTTTGAACATGTAATAAATATAAAGAATTACACTTAAGCTCAATATTTGGAATATTAAGGCCACCTTTTGAAAAATGTTGGTATAACGTTTTCCTACTTACAGGTTCAAAAGTAGAATTCCATATAAATTGAAAACAAGATCTAGTAAACATTGTTAAATAATGTCGTGGTAAAATACGACAAGAGACATAATATAGAATTTTTGGCATTAAAAGGGAGTTAATAACTGTGCTTTTACCTTTAAAAGAAAGATCTCGACATTTCCATAAAATGAGAGTATTTGACCATTTTTTAAAGACTGAATTCCACAAGTCATCATCATTTAATAAATATCCTATTCTATACCCTAGTAGTTTAGTGTTTTTAACCCATGAAATACCAAAAGGATGATCGGACCTATTTTTCCATTTTCCTAAAAATAACCCAGAAGACTTGCTGTAATTAATTTTAGACCCAGAAACACGTTGAAATAAATGTATACAGTTGAAAAAATTCTGAACAGATTGATTGTCTGTAAAGATACCAGTATTGTCATCTGCATATAAAGACATTTTCAAATGAAATTTTCCGCCGGGAACAACTATACCCTTAATATTTGAATCATCCTGTACTTTCTTGGCAAAAGGTTCAAAACACAGGACGTATAAAAGAGGAGAAAGACTACAACCTTGACGGACTGACCTTAGGATAGGGAAAGCGTTTGAAATACACTGATTAACAATAACTGAGGAAGAGATATTTGTGTAAAGAACAGAAATCCAACGAATAAAATTTTCATGAAACCCAAAAGCTTTTAATGTACTATACATATAAGACCAGGAAACTCGATCAAACGCTTTTTCTTGATCTAAATTAATTAAACACGCACTTAAATTCTTTTGTTCAACATAATCAATGACGTTTCTTATTAAATGAACATTATCAAATATTGTTCTACCTTTTACCGAACACGTTTGACTTATTCCTATGATTTTAGGTAAAACATTGCTCAATCTATTAGTAAGGATTTTTGAAAGAATTTTTCTGTCTACATTCAACAATGATATTGGTCTATAATTTTTAACATTGTCACTATTATTTTTATCTTTACATATAAGAGAAATATAAGACAATTTTTGAGAGTTGGACATTTCACCAAAATTAAAACATTGCGCAAATAGCCTTTCCAAAATATCACCAAAAATATTGAAAAATTTTAAATAAAATGATGATGATAACCCGTCGCTTCCCGGAGATTTATTTCCATCCATACCTTTGAGTGCTAATAAAATATCATCTTTAGTAACAGGCTGGCTTAAAAACAAATTGTCCTCTTCAGAGACTTGAGGTAAATTTGTAAGAAATAACTCATTTAAATTACTGTCCACTATTTCGTCTGAATAAAGGTTGGTGTAGAACTCTTTAAAAACATTCAAAATACTATCTGTGTCTTTATAAACAACATCATTATGTTTAATATTGGAAATTATTTTATTAGAATGTTTGGAAGATTCACATTGGAAAAAATATGATGTTGGATTTTCATTGCTATCTATAATATGTACTTTACTGCGTATAAAAACTCCTTTTGTCAGTTCATTTTCCAAAATTTTAATTTGATTTTTAATAATATCTTTTTCTTCAATACTTTGCGATGTTTGGTACAGTTTCCGTAGTCTTCTAAGATTTGAATATTTTTCTCTATTTTTATTTTTTGAGAAATCTATACAAAATTCTTTAATCAAAATTTTCATTTTATCCCACCATTCTAGAGATAAACGTTCATTTTTACTTATAACATGCCAATAATATTCAAAATTTGAAGTAAAATTTTCATCATCTAAAATTGTGTTATTTAATTTCCAATATGACTGGCCTATTTCAATACTACATTCAGATTTTAATTTTAAAATAACAAAGTCATGATCAGAGTAGATACAAGGTACAGTAAAGCAGTTAATAATATTATCTTTGAACAATTTATTTATATAAAATCTATCGAGTCTGCAGCCGATCCCTTGACCTGACCACGTTACTGATTTTGTATTCGGATATAATATTCGAAACGCATCTACAAGATTATTATTTTTGACAATATTAGAAAATATTTTAAGCGAACTAGATACTCTATCAAGATTGCCGCCGATTTTGTCTAAACGGTTTTCCATAATAAAGTTAAAATCTCCGGTTAAAACCAGTGTTCTATTTGTTGTAAGATAATGGTTAATTTCTTCAAAAAATTCATTTCTTTCTACCTCATTTGTCGGTGCATAAATATTAACCACTCTATATTGGGAGCCTAAAAAATCAAGATGATCATATAATATGCGACCTAGAAAATCAGTTTGGTATTTGATTATATTATACTTGTCGTTACATATGATTGTCGCTACACCTTTTGAGTGAGATTCGCCAAAGGACCAAATATATTTAAAGTCTCTATTAATTACGTTTTCAATATTTTTCGAAAGGAAATAATTATCAACATATGTTTCCTGAATATTCAAAATATCAATATGGTTTTGTATAATGAATGATTTAATGTATAACTGTTTTGCCTTCAATTTAAGGCTGCGAATATTAATTGTAGCGATATTTAATGTTGTCATAATTACGTTAGGTATTCTAAAATAAACACGAGTACAACTGCACTATGAAAATCAAGGTCATTTATGTGTGGCTTTGTAGCGAACAACTGCGAGTAAAATATTTTATTGAAAGATGCTTCAACGTTAGTAATGAATCGGCATTTATAAAATAAATCCGCAGATAAAATAATGAATCGACTTATAAAAACTCGACTGCAGACAGATAATAGATAGTATAAACATTTCCGCGGTGAAATTAAGTAGTTATTCAAATTTTGTCGATAACAGAATAAGCGTCCGTCCGTTAGCGCGAACATTAGTGCAGTAAGCACACATCTTCGATGAATAAAATTAAGGTCTAAATGTAATACTATACTTTTACATTTATTTTTCATGGTTGGATGTTTTAGAGAGTGTAAAAGTAATAAAGTGAAGGAAAAAACAGTATATGATAAGTATGATATTTTCTCACAAGGCAAGTATACAAAATTCATTTTATAACTTTCTATAATTGATAAATTACTCACAAGAGGCAATAGTTCAATATTGTCAATGAATTTACAACGAAATGAAACAGGTAAATGACTGTAGGTAAAAAAATGTCCGTCTGTTTGTATAAGTACTGACGCAACAATAATGTAACTCATTAAGAATAGATAGTATAATATGCCATCTAAGATAATCATCTTGAATGGCATAATAACTACACTATATAATAACGTGTAAGGAAATGAAATGAATGTATTTATGTATAGTAGAATGAGCAATACATATTGTATTTTCTTTTTCAGGTATAAAGAAACAGGACACATACAGGTAAGTATACCGGTACTCGAAAGCTTGTGTTTATTTAGATACGTCTTATGAAATAATGAATGTAAAAATAATATTCTATGTAGTATAAGTTTAGGTTTGTTTTTCAGGATAGAGTTAAAAGAAAGGAACACGAACATTATTAAACTAAATAGTTTTTGTTTTATGGTGTATACAAGTAGTAAAATAAGGGAAAAAACAGTACTTGGTAAGTATAACGTTTTCTCGCAGGGTAAGCATTCATTCACTATGGAGTTTATAATATAATTTAGCGTACAAGTAAGTGTACAGATCAACCAAAAGTATTGAAATTTGTTAAACGATAATACGTTTACGTTTAATTTAATAACATGTACACTTACTTTAAGTCTCAGGTGTAAGTAAAAAGAGAGCGTACAGGTAAGTATACAAAATAACTTAAATATTTTAAAATTGATAGTGAAACAAATGTATTGTATTTTTCCAGTATAAGTACAGGTATGTAAAAGTATATGAAATATGATATGTATAACAATAATTAACTTAATAAGAAGTCCAAAATCTAAACTCATAGTCCGTAGGAATTTCCGTTCGTTTCCACCCTTATCAAATGTGTGTGTGTCCATTGTTCAGTATCGTTGTCCGTTAAACTATCAGTCTGTTTGCAACACTACTGGTCCGGTGAGTCCGCGATCTCGCCCAGCAAAGCGAACCCGTTTTGCAACGAGATCTCTTGGCTGTCCGAGCCCGCAAGACTACCAGCCGTCCTTGACGTTTTCTTGGCTGGTCTGTTTGGCGGAAAGAGGCCAACAAAAGAGTCCTGACTTTCATCAGACTCATCTGATGGCCTCTTACTACCTCTCATCCCAGCCTCATCTATATCAATGTCACCCTCACCTTCTTCTTCTTCTTGAGATTTCCCTTCGTCTGTATCATCAGGACGATCCTGTTGATCATCTTCTTTCTGTTCCAATTGACTCACACTCTCTGTCGCACTCTCTGTCGGGGTCACTGACACAGGTGTCTGAACAGATGGTTCTTCCGATGGCGCTGTAACTTGAGCATAAGATTTATTAAGGTCACAATCCTTTCTTATGTGTCCCACTTTCTTACATTTCAGACATAGTGGGGGGCGTCCTCCGCCAGTTACAAGGCACTGATTGCCATCTTCGAAATTAAACAAATATGGAATTTGAGTACGCTCGAGCTCACTCACCTCGAGCTTAACAATTTTAACCCCAGTTTTAACACGGGTGCGATTTTCTCCATAATAATTTACGGCATCTTCTACGCTAACAACATTTCCGTAATCAGCGAGAAGCATCTTAATAAAATTGGTGCTTACGTAACTCGGAAGCCAGTGCACTCTTAAATGAACTACCTGGCTCTCCAGCGAAGTTACATAAAAGCGCTTGTTGGCAAAGGAATGAAAGGGTACCGACCTCGCTCTTATGACGTCTTCCTGTTTTCTCAATACCACACTCACTCCATCTGCCCCCGGCTTCGGTGGTTGCAATACTTCTACGTCCTGTGCCTCAATTCCCATAGCTCTTAGGAAAGTCGTGGCGTCACTGATCGATGCGCTGTGGAAAGCCGTAGTCACCTTTATCGTTCTCTTCATAATGTCCTCATCTATCCACCCACTACTTATAGCTGGCGCGTAAACAACGACCGGCATTCTCGAAATTCTTAGCTGATCTTGGTTTTCCCTGTACCAGGTAAGTATGCCTGGTCTGGCCGTCGTAGGAATATATACAACGAGGAAATCGCATTGCAGCGGTGACATCCCGACGGTCGGTAGCGGCGACACGTCTTTTCAGGAAAGCGCGGGACCAGTCTTAGACCAGTCTTATGTAAGCTATCTCCCCACTATGGACATGCCACACAGATCGTCCGTTTGTCTTGAACTTGAGGTAATCTGATTAGTTCGCGGGTTTAAACGTACTACAAACGTTTTCTTGCAATATAAAACTCGTGATAAAATCAACGGTTACATATCCGCTAAAATGATGACCTGTTGTTTTCGTCTGCCTGTTCTTGTGCTTAAGAGTGTGGAACAATAAGATATATATAAAAATTATAAAACAACAAAAAAAAATAGTAAGAAACACCAACATAAAGAAATACATACATAGATAACTAATTGAAAAAAGAAAAGTCTACAGCACCCGGTATTCCCAGGCGGTCACCCATCCAAGTACTAACCGGGCTCGACGTTGCTTAACTTCGGTGATCGGACGAGAACCGGTGTTTTCAACGTGATATGGCCGTAGACATTAGTACATCAAATTTTCGTCGTTTTATGCTTTACAAGTTGTATCTATATTTAGAATGCAGTCTATTTTTAAAACCAGACATCGGTATCTATCGTTTTCGCGATAAAGGAGCCTGCTGTCCGAGCACACAAGAAATGTTTAAAGCGTTTAGCATGATCAAGTAAACGTAACGTAATATTTTAGCGTATCTGATGCTTGTGATGCGAACGAGTTAAAATAAACAATAACAAATAACAACAATCAAAAGTCTACAGCACCCGGTATTCCCAGGCGGTCACCCATCCAAGTACTAACCGGGCTCGACGTTGCTTGACTTCGGTGATCGGACGAGAACCGGTATTTTCAACGTGATATGGCCGTAGACATTAATACATCGAACTGTGGTCGTTTTATGCTTTACAAGTTGTGACTGCTTTAAAGAGTACCCCATCCTGCGCATAATCCAAAAATGTTTAGCTCAAGCTCAGACCACAATTCAGCTTGTTTGTTCAAACTATGAGTGCAAATAGGAAGGTTATAAAAACGTACAAGTCAAGTCAAGTCAAGTACAAGTCAAGTAAATTTTATTTATATAGTCGGGTTTCATAACAAGTAACACAAGCTCTATTGAGCTTTTAAAGCCGACTAGCATAAATAACAGTAAAAGCATATATAAATAGCAGCATTTAAGACAAATATTACACATCTATCAACGTATGTTTTCGAAACAAAAATAACCAACGCATTAAGTTTACAATACATCTCAAGCGTTGTTTTCATGTTATTGGTCCTGCTGTCTGAGAACAGAAGAAATAGTCAACGCATTTAGAATAATCAACAACTTGCAAACAGTGATATTTTATAGAAGCACGACACTTGAATGATGCTTAAGAAGCATGCCAATTTACTGTTCTACATACATATTCCTATTAATTTACATTATGGCCAGGGGTTAGCGCGACCGCAGACCCCCACACTAACAAATTGCGTACCGAGTTACCCACATTAGGGGTAATCGCAGGCTTCAGCCCAACCGAAGTGCAATGGAAGGGCCTCTTCCTGGGGAAACTTTTTTTTTTTTTTTTTTTTTTCATAAAATTTTATTCATTTAATATTTACAGTTAAAAACCCTTACCGTAAAGCGGTAAGGGACCCAACTTAAAAGAAACCTTAACAAACAGTTCGAAGCACTGGCATCTATAATTAATACATATATATTTTGAAGACTAAGACTGATTAGTGAAATTATATTCCTTATTGATGTGAAGATGGTTATATAATAAGTGTAAAAAGATATCAATATTACCATGTATTTAACAAATTAATTAAGAAGTAATTTATGAATAATCCAGTGCTTCTTTACAAGTTGGGTGTACAATATAAGAAGAAATGCATGTAAACTGGAATTTTAATAATGTGTATAGTTTAATTTTTGAATTTTAACCACGTGCACCTTATTTTAAACAATTGAAATTCAAACTAATTATACAGGAAGGATTGTTTAGCGACAATGTACTAGTTGAAAAATGGAATAACAAAAAAAAAGGAGAAAAGAAAACACCAGACAGGAGGAAGCCACTCCGCCCTCCCCGAGAGTCCAGGCCGGGTACAACCTTTCATGACGGGGAGAGCCGAGCGCCAGCGCCGGCCGGATGCCACCACATGGTGAAAGTCTGAGGCGGTGAGCGGTCAGAAATCCACCAGATCCAACCGTCTCAGCCTGCGACGAGACAGATGGATCCAGCGGACCAGACAACAGACAGCCCGAAAAGCACGTGTTGATAACAACATCCAAATCAATTTTAATGCCAAAAGATAAAGGAAACTCCAGTTTTAAATAATAAAGACGTTAAAAGTATGATGATGAACATATGAGTGAAATGATGAAAATGGTCTCAAGACTGAGTTACATGAAATATATGAGGGTGGTTGAAATGAGATGAAACATGTGTGGGATGGTTAGATGATCCCAAGCTGGGATTACACATATATGAAGGGTGCGTGAAATGAGGTAATGCTATGAATAGTGATACAATGAGCAATTATAACAGATGTATGAACGCGAAAACATATGAGAAATACATCAGAAATAAAGTAATTCCGTAATTATTCCACCTCTGCCTCCAGGGCGACAGCAGATCATCTCCGCACACTGCTTCAAAGAAACAACCATCGCCCTGAAAACAGAAGACAGAAAACACAAGCGGCAAAGCATTCTCATAAAATAAAGGTATTTACTTATAATTTAAATTTTTTGACATAAAAGGCGGTGCTCAAACGTGTATTAAATTCTATTCTATCGTTATAATTTCTGTCTACAATATATGAACATAACATATCATAACAGTATAAGAATTCCCCAAGCTTAAGCCGTTTAAAATCAATGTTTATTCTTGTTTTGATTCTTTGTAAAAACATGTCAATAAGAGATAATTTTGTGAAAGATTTGTTATTGTATTTCATTAAGTTTCGACAATTCCAAATGACATATCTCGATTCTGTTATTAAAATAATACATATAATACGTTGGTTTTCATCTAAATTGGGGAAATCAAGAAATCTATAATATAATTCAGAAAACTTAATTCTTCCTTCACTATTTTCACGAAGAAGATAATTAACTACTTGATTGATAGGTTTAACAAAATGACACTCCATAAATAAATGACTTACTGTTTCAATACCATTGCAAAATGTACAAGCATCCCTACTGGAAATATTCTTCGTTTTTAAAAAGTAATTGACGGACAAAACATCATGCGCTAATCTAAAATATAAATTTTTAACTGAGGGAGCAACATGTTTGGAGAATACATTCTTAAAAACACGATTATAATTAACATGAGGAAAAATTGAAACACATTTCGGTTTATAATCAGAGGTATTTAAATGCATGTAAAATATTTTCGACGAAAAGTGTACTGTGTCAATATTTTCACGATCTTTTCTAAATTTTTTATAAATAGATAAACAATGCTTGTAAAATGATGGGATGTTCTCGCTATGTGGAAAATTCAGTTCAGCTAATGAGGCGTTAAAAGATTTTAATTGTAATCCTATCCAGTATTTGCCGAAATATGTCCAAACAGCATCATAATTATTAATAAGTTTTTGAACATGTAATAAATATAAGGAATTACACTTAAGCTCAATGTTTGGAATATTAAGGCCACCTTTTGAAAAATGTTGGTATAACGTTTTCCTACTTACAGGTTCAAAAGTAGAATTCCATATAAATTGAAAACAAGATATAGTAAACATTGTTAAATAATGTCTTGGTAGAATACGACAAGAAACATAATATAGAATTTTTGGCATTAAAAGGGAGTTAATAACTGTGCTTTTACCTTTAAAAGAAAGATCTCGACATTTCCATAAAGTGAGAGTATTTGACCATTTTTTAAAGACTGAATTCCACAAGTCATCATCATTTAATAAATATCCTATTCTATACCCTAGTAGTTTAGTGTTTTTAACCCATGAAATACCAAAAGGATGATCGGACCTATTTTTCCATTTTCCTAAAAATAACCCAGAAGACTTGGTGTAATTAATTTTAGACCCAGAAACACGTTGAAATAAATGTATACAGTTGAAAAAATTCTGAACAGATTGATTGTCTGTAAAAATACCAGTATTGTCATCTGCATATAAAGACATTTTCAAATAAAATTTTCCGCCGGGAACAACTATGCCCTTGATATTTGAATCATCCTGTACTTTCTTGGCAAAAGGTTCAAAACACAGGACATATAAAAGAGGAGAAAGACTACAACCTTGACGGACTGACCTTAGGATAGGGAAAGCGTTTGAAATACACTGATTAACAATGACTGAGGAAGAGATATTTGTGTAAAGAACAGAAATCCAACGAATAAAATTTTCATGAAACCCAAAAGCTTTTAATGTACTATACATATAAGACCAGGACACTCGATCAAACGCTTTTTCTTGATCTAAATTAATTAAACACGCACTTAAATTCTTTTGTTCAACATAATCAATGACGTTTCTTATTAAATGAACATTATCAAATATTGTTCTACCTTTTACCGAACACGTTTGACTTATTCCTATGATTTTAGGTAAAACATTGCTCAATCTATTAGTAAGGACTTTTGAAAGAATTTTTCTGTCTACATTCAACAATGATATTGGTCTATAATTTTTAACATTTTCACTATTATTTTTATCTTTACATATAAGAGAAATATAAGACAATTTTTGCGAGTTGGACATTTCACCAAAATTAAAACATTGCGCAAATAGCCTTTCCAAAATATCACCAAAAATATTGAAAAATTTTAAATAAAATGATGATGATAACCCGTCGCTACCCGGGGATTTATTTCCATCCATACCTTTGAGTGCTAATAAAATATCATCTTTAGTAACAGGCTGGCTTAAAAACAAATTGTCCTCTTCAGAGACTTGAGGTAAATTTGTAAGAAATAACTCATTTAAATTACTATCAACTATTTCGTCTGAATAAAGGTTAGTGTAGAACTCTTTAAAAACATTCAAAATACTATCTGTGTCTTTATAAACAACATCATTATGTTTAATATTGGAAATTATTTTATTAGAATGTTTGGAAGATTCACATTGGAAAAAATATGATGTTGGATTTTCATTACTATCTATAATATGTACTTTACTGCGTATAAAAACTCCTTTTGTCAGTTCATTTTCCAAAATTTTAATTTGATTTTTAATAATATCTTTTTCTTCAATACTTTGTGATGTTTGGTACAGTTTCCGTAGTCTTCTAAGATTTGAATATTTTTCTCTATTTTTATTTTTTGAGAAATCTATACAAAATTCTTTAATCAAAATTTTCATTTTATCCCACCATTCTAGAGATAAACATTCATTTTTACTTATAACATGCCAATAATATTCAAAATTTGAAGTAAAATTTTCATCATCTAAAATTGTGTTATTTAATTTCCAATATGAATGGCCTATTTCAATACTACATTCAGATTTTAATTTTAAAATAACAAAGTCATGATCAGAGTGGATACAAGGTACAGTAGAGCAGTTAACAATATTATCTTTGAACAATTTATTTATATAAAATCTATCGAGTCTGCAGCCAATACCTTGACCTGACCAAGTTACTGATTTTGTATTAGGATATAATATTCGAAACGCATCTACAAGATTATTATTTTTGACAATATTAGAAAATATTCTAAGCGAACTAGATACTCTATCAAGATTGCCGCCGATTTTGTCTAAACGGTTTTCCATAATAAAGTTAAAATCTCCAGTTAAAACCAGTGTTCTATTTGTTGTAAGATAATGGTTAATTTCTTCAAAAAATTCATTTCTTTCTACCTCATTTGTCGGTGCATAAATATTAACCACTCTATATTGGGAGCTTAAAAAATCAAGATCAACGTATAATATGCGACCTAGAAAATCAGTTTGGTATTTGATTATATTATACTTGTCGTTACATATGATTGTCGCTACACCTTTTGAGTGAGATTCGGCAAAGGACCAAATATATTTAAAGTCTCTATTAATTACGTTTTCAATGTTTTTTGAAAGGAAATAATTATCAACATATGTTTCCTGAATATTTAAAATATCAATATGGTTTTGCATAATGAAAGATTTAATGTATAACTGTTTTGCCTTCAATTTAAGGCTGCGAATATTAATTGTAGCGATATTTAATGTTGTCATAATTACGTTAGGCATTTTAAAATAAACACGAGTACAACTGCACTATGAAAATCAAGGTCATTTGTGTGTGTCTTTGTAGCGAACAACTGCGAGTAAAATATTTTATTGAAAGATGCTTCAACGTTAGTAATGAATCGGCATTTATAAAATAAATCCGCAGATAAAATATTAAATCGACTTATAAAAACTCGACTGCAGACTGATAATAGATAGTATAAACAATTCCGCGGTGAAATTAAGTAGTTATTCAAATTTTGTCGATAACAGAATAAGCGTCCGTCCGTTAGCGCGAACATTAGTGCAGTAAGCACACATCTTCGATGAATAAAATTTCGATCTAAATGTAATACTATACTTTTACATTTATTTTTCATGGTTGGATGTTTTAGAGAGTGTAAAAGTAATAAAGTGAAGGAAAACACAGTATATGGTAAGTATGATATTTTCTCACAAGGCAAGTATACACGATTCATTTTATAACTTTCTATAATTGATAAATTACTCACAAGAGGCAATAGTTCAATATTGTCAATGAATTTACAATGAAATGAAACAGGTAAATGACTATCAAAAAAGTGTCCGTCTGTTTGTATAGGTACCGACGCAACAATGATGTAACTCATTAAGAATAGATAGTATAATATGCTATCTAAGATAATCATTTTGAATGGCATAATAACTACACTATATAATAACGTGTAAGGAAATGAAATGAAGGTACTTGTGTATAGTATAATGACCAATACATATTGTATTATCTTTTTCAGGTATAAAGGAAAAGGACACATACAGGTAAGTATACCGGTACACGAAGGCTTGTGTTTATTTAGATAAGTGTTATGAAATAATGAGTGTAAAAATAATATTCTATGTAGTATAATTTTAGGTTTGTTTTCCAGGATAAAGTTAAAAGAAAGGAACAAGAACATTATTAAACTAAATAGTTTTTGCTTTATGGTGTATATAAGTAGTAAAATAAGGGAAAAAACAGTACTCGGTAAGTATAACGTTTTCTCGCAAGGTAAGTATTCATTCACTATGGAGTTTATAATATAACTTAGCGTACAAGTAAGTGTACAGATCAACCAAAAGTATTGAAAATTGTTAAACGATAATACGTTTATGTTTAATTTAATAACTTGTACACTTATTTTAAGTTTCAGGTGTAAGGAAAAAGAGAGCGTACAGATAAGCATACATAATAACATACATATATTAAAATTGATAGTGAAACAAATGTATTGTATTTTTCCAGAATAAGTACAGGTATGTATAAGTATATGAAATACGATATGTATAACAATATCTAACTTAATAAGAAGTCCAAAATCTAAACTCATAGTCCTTAGGAATTTCCGTTCGTTTCCACCCTTATCAAATGTGTGTGTGTCCATTGTTCAGTATCGTTGTCCGTTAAACTATCAGTCTGTTTTCAACACTACTGGTCCGGAGAGTCCACGAGCTCGCCCAGCAAGGCGAAACCGTTTTGCAACGAGATCTCCTGGCTGTCCGAACCCGCAAGCCCACCAGCCGTCCTTGACGTTTTCTTCGCTGGTCTGTTTGGCGGAAAGAGGCCAACAAAAGAGTCCTGACTTTCGTCAGACTCATCTGATGGCCTCTTACTGCCCCTCATCCCAGCCTCATCTATCTCTATATTCTCCTCACCTTCTTCTTCTTCTTCTTGATGAGTCTCTCCTTCGTCTGTATCATCAGGGCGTTCCTCAGCAGGCTCATCCTCTCTTCCTACACTCTCCGACTGCGTCTCGTCAGGCGTGGAGTGATTTTCAGGTATCACTTCTGATGCCACAGCTGTTTCCTTCCTGGTGTCTGTACCTACAACTTGTGCATAAGAAGTATAGCCTTGGTTAAATGTGGACTGGGGACAGTCCCGTCTTATATGGCCAACTTTATTGCATTTCAAACACAAGGGCGGTCTGCCACCACCTGTCACCAAACATTGGTACCCATCTTCAAAATTGAAGAGGTATGGAATGCCAGTTCTGTCTAATTCGGTGACTTCCATTTTAACAATTTTTACTCCAGTTTTAACCCGGGTTTTAGTCTGCCCTATGAAGTGAACAGCGTCTTGAATGTCGACAACTGTGCCATAATCGCACAAAAGCATCTTCACAAAATTATTTGTGACAAAGCTTGGCAGCCAGTGTAGTCGTAAGTGGATTATTTGCTTCTCGTAGGAAGTTACAAAAAATCTTCTGTTATTGAAGACGTGGAAAGGTACTTGCCTTAATCTGATAACGTCGTCACACTTCCTCAGAACCACAACAACTCCCTCAGTCCCAGGTTTGGGTGTCTGGATAAGGTCAACGTCACCGGCCTCGATCCCCACGGAGTGAAGAAAGGCTGTGGTGTCAGAGATCGATGTTGGTCCAAAATGTGTAGATACCTTTAAGGTCCTTCTCATGACATCCTCATCCATAAAGCCTCGTCCAATGGGCGGAGCGTTCACGACCACAGGCATAATGACGAAAATCAATAGTACTCGGTAACAATGAAGAAACACGATTTTCATGGAGAAACCACCTTGTTGATCATGGTTTTCTCTGTACCAGGTAAGTATGCCTGGTCTGGCCGTCGTAGGAATATATACAACGAGGAAATCGCATTGCAGCGGTGACATCCCGACGGTCGGTAGCGGCGACACGTCTTTTCAGGAAAGCGCGGGACCAGTCTTAGACCAGTCTTATGTAAGCTATCTCCCCACTATGGACATGCCACACAGATCGTCCGTTTGTCTTGAACTTGAGGTAATCTGATTAGTTCGCGGGTTTAAACGTACTACAAACGTTTTCTTGCAATATAAAACTCGTGATAAAATCAACGGTTACATATCCGCTAAAATGATGACCTGTTGTTTTCGTCTGCCTGTTCTTGTGCTTAAGAGTGTGGAACAATAAGATATATATAAAAATTATAAAACAACAAAAAAAAAATAGTAAGAAACACCAACATAAAGAAATACATACATAGATAACTAATTGAAAAAAAGAAAAGTCTACAGCACCCGGTATTCCCAGGCGGTCACCCATCCAAGTACTAACCGGGCTCGACGTTGCTTAACTTCGGTGATCGGACGAGAACCGGTGTTTTCAACGTGATATGGCCGTAGACATTAGTACATCAAATTTTCGTCGTTTTATGCTTTACAAGTTGTATCTATATTTAGAATGCAGTCTATTTTTAAAACCAGACATCGGTATCTATCGTTTTCGCGATAAAGGAGCCTGCTGTCCGAGCACACAAGAAATGTTTAAAGCGTTTAGCATGATCAAGTAAACGTAACGTAATATTTTAGCGTATCTGATGCTTGTGATGCGAACGAGTTAAAATAAACAATAACAAATAACAACAATCAAAAGTCTACAGCACCCGGTATTCCCAGGCGGTCACCCATCCAAGTACTAACCGGGCTCGACGTTGCTTGACTTCGGTGATCGGACGAGAACCGGTATTTTCAACGTGATATGGCCGTAGACATTAATACATCGAACTGTGGTCGTTTTATGCTTTACAAGTTGTGACTGCTTTAAAGAGTACCCCATCCTGCGCATAATCCAAAAATGTTTAGCTCAAGCTCAGACCACAATTCAGCTTGTTTGTTCAAACTATGAGTGCAAATAGGAAGGTTATAAAAACGTACAAGTCAAGTCAAGTCAAGTACAAGTCAAGTAAATTTTATTTATATAGTCGGGTTTCATAACAAGTAACACAAGCTCTATTGAGCTTTTAAAGCCGACTAGCATAAATAACAGTAAAAGCATATATAAATAGCAGCATTTAAGACAAATATTACACATCTATCAACGTATGTTTTCGAAACAAAAATAACCAACGCATTAAGTTTACAATACATCTCAAGCGTTGTTTTCATGTTATTGGTCCTGCTGTCTGAGAACAGAAGAAATAGTCAACGCATTTAGAATAATCAACAACTTGCAAACAGTGATATTTTATAGAAGCACGACACTTGAATGATGCTTAAGAAGCATGCCAATTTACTGTTCTACATACATATTCCTATTAATTTACATTATGGCCAGGGGTTAGCGCGAACGCAGACCCCCACACTAACAAATTGCGTACCCGAGTTACCCACATTAGGGGTAATCGCAGGCTTCAGCCCAACCGAAGTGCAATGGAAGGGCCTCTTCCTGGGGAAACTTTTTCTTTTTTTTTTTTTTTTTCATAAAACTTTATTCATTTAATATTTACAGTTAAAAACCCTTACCGTAAAGCGGTAAGGGACCCAACTTAAAAGAAACCTTAACAAACAATTCGAAGCACTGGCATCTATTATTAATACATATATATTTTGAAGACTAAGACTGATTAGTGAAATTATATTCCTTATTGATGTGAAGATGGTTATATAATAAGTGTAAAAAGATATCAATATTACCATGTATTTAACAAATTAATTAAGAAGTAATTTATGAATAATCCAGTGCTTCTTTACAAGTTGGGTGTACAATATAAGAAGAAATGCATGTAAACTGGAATTTTAATAATGTGTATAGTTTAATTTTTGAATTTTAACCACGTGCACCTTATTTTAAACAATGAAATTCAAACTAATTATACAGGAAGGATTGTTAAGCGACAATGTACTAGGTGAAAAATGGAATAACGCAAAAAAAGGAGAAAAGAAAACACCAGACAGGAGGAAGCCACTCCGCCCTCCCCGAGAGTCCAGGCCGGGTACAACCTTTCATGACGGGGAGAGCCGAGCGCCAGCACCGGCCGGATGCCACCACATGGTGAAAGTCTGAGGCGGTGAGCGGTCAGAAATCCACCAGATCCAACCGTCTCAGCCTGCGACGAGACAGATGGATCCAGCGGACCAGACAACAGACAGCCCGAAAAGCACGTGTTGATAACAACATCAAAATCAATTTTAATGCCAAAAGATAAAGGAAACTCCAGTTTTAAATAATAAAGACATTAAAAGTATGATGATAAAACTATGAGTGAAATGAGGAAAATGGTCTCAAAACTGAGTTACATGAAATATATGAGGGTGGTTGAAATGAGATGAAACATGTGTGGGATGGTTAAATGATCCCAAGCTGGGATTACACATATATGAAGGGTGCATGAAATGAGGTAATGCTATGAATAGTGATACAATGAGCAATTATAACAGATACATGAACACAAAAACATATGAAAAATACATCAGAAATAAAGTAATTTCAGTGTCTTCTCTCTCCTCCCGCTCTCAGGACTTTGACCCCTGGGTTCAGTGAATCGCCATCCTGAAAGCAGAAAGAGAGAAAAACACAAACGGCAGTAATATATCAAACAGAAAACAGAAAACACAAGCAGCAAAGCATTCTCATAAAATAAAGGTATTTACTTATAATTTAAATTTTTCGACATAAAAGGCGGTGCTCAAACGTGTATTAAATTCTATTCTATCATTATAATTTCTGTCTACAATATATGAACATAACATGTCATAACAGTATAAGAATTCCCCAAGCTTAAGCCGTTTAAAATCAATGTTTATTCTAGTTTTGATTCTTTGTAAAAACATGTCAATAAGAGATAATTTTGTGAAAGATTTGTTATTGTATTTCATTAAGTTTCGACAATTCCAAATGACATATCTTGATTCTGTTATTAAAATAATACATATAATACGTTGGTTTTCATCTAAATTGGGGAAATCAAGAAATCTATAATATAATTCAGAAAACTTAATTTTTCCTTCACTATTTTCACGGAGAAGAAAATTAACTACTTGGTTGATAGGTTTAACAAAATGACACTCCATAAATAAATGACTTACTGTTTCAATACCATTGCAAAATGTACAAGTATCACTACTGGAAATATTCTTCATTTTTAAAAAGTAATTGACGGACAAAACATCATGCGCTAATCTAAAATATAAATTTTTAACTGAGGGAGCAACATGTTTGGAGAATACATTCTTAAAAACACGATTATAATTAACATGAGGAAAAATTGAAACACATTTCGGTTTATAATCAGAGGTATTTAAATGCATGTAAAATATTTTCGACGAAAAGTGTACTGTGTCAATATTTTCACGATCTTTTCTAAATTTTTTATAAATAGATAAACAATGCTTGTAAAATGATGGGATGTTCTCGCTATGTGGAAAATTCAGCTCAGCTAATGAGGCGTTAAAAGATTTTAATTGTAACCCTATCCAATATTTGGCGAAATATGTCCAAACAGCATCATAATTATTAATAAGTTTTTGAACATGTAATAAATATAAAGAATTACACTTAAGCTCAATATTTGGAATATTAAGGCCACCTTTTGAAAAATGTTGGTATAACGTTTTCCTACTTACAGGTTCAAAAGTAGAATTCCATATAAATTGAAAACAAGATCTAGTAAACATTGTTAAATAATGTCGTGGTAAAATACGACAAGAGACATAATATAGAATTTTTGGCATTAAAAGGGAGTTAATAACTGTGCTTTTACCTTTAAAAGAAAGATCTCGACATTTCCATAAAATGAGAGTATTTGACCATTTTTTAAAGACTGAATTCCACAAGTCATCATCATTTAATAAATATCCTATTCTATACCCTAGTAGTTTAGTGTTTTTAACCCATGAAATACCAAAAGGATGATCGGACCTATTTTTCCATTTTCCTAAAAATAACCCAGAAGACTTGCTGTAATTAATTTTAGACCCAGAAACACGTTGAAATAAATGTATACAGTTGAAAAAATTCTGAACAGATTGATTGTCTGTAAAGATACCAGTATTGTCATCTGCATATAAAGACATTTTCAAATGAAATTTTCCGCCGGGAACAACTATACCCTTAATATTTGAATCATCCTGTACTTTCTTGGCAAAAGGTTCAAAACACAGGACGTATAAAAGAGGAGAAAGACTACAACCTTGACGGACTGACCTTAGGATAGGGAAAGCGTTTGAAATACACTGATTAACAATGACTGAGGAAGAGATATTTGTGTAAAGAACAGAAATCCAACGAATAAAATTTTCATGAAACCCAAAAGCTTTTAATGTACTATACATATAAGACCAGGACACTCGATCAAACGCTTTTTCTTGATCTAAATTAATTAAACACGCACTTAAATTCTTTTGTTCAACATAATCAATGACGTTTCTTATTAAATGAACATTATCAAATATTGTTCTACCTTTTACCGAACACGTTTGACTTATTCCTATGATTTTAGGTAAAACATTGCTCAATCTATTAGTAAGGACTTTTGAAAGAATTTTTCTGTCTACATTCAACAATGATATTGGTCTATAATTTTTAACATTTTCACTATTATTTTTATCTTTACATATAAGAGAAATATAAGACAATTTTTGCGAGTTGGACATTTCACCAAAATTAAAACATTGCGCAAATAGCTTTTCCAAAATATCACCAAAAATATTGAAAAATTTTAAATAAAATGATGATGATAACCCGTCGCTACCCGGGGATTTATTTCCATCCATACCTTTGAGTGCTAATAAAATATCATCTTTAGTAACAGGCTGGCTTAAAAACAAATTGTCCTCTTCAGAGACTTGAGGTAAATTTGTAAGAAATAACTCATTTAAATTACTGTCCACTATTTCGTCTGAATAAAGGTTAGTGTAGAAATCTTTAAAAACATTCAAAATACTATCTGTGTCTTTATAAACAACATCATTATGTTTAATATTGGAAATTATTTTATTAGAATGTTTGGAAGATTCACATTGGAAAAAATATGATGTTGGATTTTCATTACTATCTATAATGTGTACTTTACTGCGTATAAAAACTCCTTTTGTCAGTTCATTTTCCAAAATTTTAATTTGATTTTTAATAATATCTTTTTCTTCAATACTTTGTGATGTTTGGTACAGCTTCCGTAGTCTTCTAAGATTTGAATATTTTTCTCTATTTTTATTTTTTGAGAAATCTATACAGAATTCTTTAATCAAAATTTTCATTTTATCCCACCATTCTAGAGATAAACGTTCATTTTTACTTATAACGTGCCAATAATATTCAAAATTTGAAGTAAAATTTTCATCATCTAAAATTGTGTTATTTAATTTCCAATATGAATGGCCTATTTCAATACTACATTCAGATTTTAATTTTAAAATAACAAAGTCATGATCAGAGTGGATACAAGGTACAGTAGAGCAGTTAACAATATTATCTTTGAACAATTTATTTATATAAAATCTATCGAGTCTGCAGCCAATACCTTGACCTGACCAAGTTACTGATTTTGTATTCGGATATAATATTCGAAAAGCATCTACAAGATTATTATTTTTGACAATATTAGAAAATATTCTAAGCGAACTAGATACTCTATCAAGATTGCCTCCGATTTTGTCTAAACGGTTTTCCATAATGAAGTTAAAATCTCCGGTTAAAACCAGTGTTCTATTTGTTGTAAGATAATGGTTAATTTCTTCTAAAAATTCATTTCTTTCTACCTCATTTGTCGGTGCATAAATATTAACCACTCTATATTGGGAGCTTAAAAAATCAATATCAACGTATAATATACGACCTAGAAAATCAGTTTGGTATTTGATTATATTATACTTGTCGTTGCATATGATTATCGCTACACCTTTTGAGTGAGATTCACCAAAGGACCAAATATATTTAAAGTCTCTATTAATTACGTTTTCAATGTTTTTTGAAAGGAAATAATTATCAACATATGTTTCCTGAATATTTAAAATATCAATATGGTTTTGCATAATGAAAGATTTAATGTATAACTGTTTTGCCTTCAATTTAAGGCTGCGAATATTAATTGTAGCGATATTTAATGTTGTCATAATTACGTTAGGCATTTTAAAATAAACACGAGTACAACTGCACTATGAAAATCAAGGTCATTTGTGTGTGTCTTTGTAGCGAACAACTGCGAGTAAAATATTTTATTGAAAGATGCTTCAACGTTAGTAATGAATCGGCATTTATAAAATAAATCCGCAGATAAAATATTAAATCGACTTATAAAAACTCGACTGCAGACTGATAATAGATAGTATAAACAATTCCGCGGTGAAATTAAGTAGTTATTCAAATTTTGTCGATAACAGAAAAAGCGTCCGTCCGTTAGCGCGAACATTAGTGCAGTAAGCACACATCTTCGATGAATAAAATTTCGATCTAAATGTAATACTATACTTTTACATTTATTTTTCATGGTTGGATGTTTTAGAGAGTGTAAAAGTAATAAAGTGAAGGAAAACACAGTATATGGTAAGTATGATATTTTCTCACAAGGCAAGTATACACGATTCATTTTATAACTTTCTATAATTGATAAATTACTCACAAGAGGCAATAGTTCAATATTGTCAATGAATTTACAATGAAATGAAACAGGTAAATGACTATCAAAAAAGTGTCCGTCTGTTTGTATAAGTACCGACGCAACAATGATGTAACTCATTAAGAATAGATAGTATAATATGCTATCTAAGATAATCATTTTGAATGGCATAATAACTACACTATATAATAACGTGTAAGGAAATGAAATGAAGGTACTTGTGTATAGTATAATGACCAATACATATTGTATTATCTTTTTCAGGTATAAAGGAAAAGGACACATACAGGTAAGTATACCGGTACACGAAGGCTTGTGTTTATTTAGATAAGTGTTATGAAATAATGAGTGTAAAAATAATATTCTATGTAGTATAATTTTAGGTTTGTTTTCCAGGATAAAGTTAAAAGAAAGGAACAAGAACATTATTAAACTAAATAGTTTTTGCTTTATGGTGTATATAAGTAGTAAAATAAGGGAAAAAACAGTACTCGGTAAGTATAACGTTTTCTCGCAAGGTAAGTATTCATTCACTATGGAGTTTATAATATAACTTAGCGTACAAGTAAGTGTACAGATCAACCAAAAGTATTGAAAATTGTTAAACGATAATACGTTTATGTTTAATTTAATAACTTGTACACTTATTTTAAGTTTCAGGTGTAAGGAAAAAGAGAGCGTACAGATAAGCATACATAATAACATACATATATTAAAATTGATAGTGAAACAAATGTATTGTATTTTTCTCAGATACAAAGAACCAGAATAAGTACAGGTATGTATAAGTATATGAAATACGATATGTATAACAATATCTAACTTAATAAGAAGTCCAAAATCTAAACTCATAGTCCTTAGGAATTTCCGTTCGTTTCCACCCTTATCAAATGTGTGTGTGTCCATTGTTCAGTATCGTTGTCCGTTAAACTATCAGTCTGTTTTCAACACTACTGGTCCGGAGAGTCCACGAGCTCGCCCAGCAAGGCGAAACCGTTTTGCAACGAGATCTCCTGGCTGTCCGAACCCGCAAGCCCACCAGCCGTCCTTGACGTTTTCTTCGCTGGTCTGTTTGGCGGAAAGAGGCCAACAAAAGAGTCCTGACTTTCGTCAGACTCATCTGATGGCCTCTTACTGCCCCTCATCCCAGCCTCATCTATCTCTATATTCTCCTCACCTTCTTCTTCTTCTTCTTGATGAGTCTCTCCTTCGTCTGTATCATCAGGGCGTTCCTCAGCAGGCTCATCCTCTCTTCCTACACTCTCCGACTGCGTCTCGTCAGGCGTGGAGTGATTTTCAGGTATCACTTCTGATGCCACAGCTGTTTCCTTCCTGGTGTCTGTACCTACAACTTGTGCATAAGAAGTATAGCGTTGGTTAAATGTGGACTGGGGACAGTCCCGTCTTATATGGCCAACTTTATTGCATTTCAAACACAAGGGCGGTCTGCCACCACCTGTCACCAAACATTGGTACCCATCTTCAAAATTGAAGAGGTATGGAATGCCAGTTCTGTCTAATTCGGTGACTTCCATTTTAACAATTTTTACTCCAGTTTTAACCCGGGTTTTAGTCTGCCCTATGAAGTGAACAGCGTCTTGAATGTCGACAACTGTGCCATAATCGCACAAAAGCATCTTCACAAAATTATTTGTGACAAAGCTTGGCAGCCAGTGTAGTCGTAAGTGGATTATTTGCTTCTCGTAGGAAGTTACAAAAAATCTTCTGTTATTGAAGACGTGGAAAGGTACTTGCCTTAATCTGATAACGTCGTCACACTTCCTCAGAACCACAACAACTCCCTCAGTCCCAGGTTTGGGTGTCTGGATAAGGTCAACGTCACCGGCCTCGATCCCCACGGAGTGAAGAAAGGCTGTGGTGTCAGAGATCGATGTTGGTCCAAAATGTGTAGATACCTTTAAGGTCCTTCTCATGACATCCTCATCCATAAAGCCTCGTCCAATGGGCGGAGCGTTCACGACCACAGGCATAATGACGAAAATCAATAGTACTCGGTAACAATGAAGAAACACGATTTTCATGGAGAAACCACCTTGTTGATCATGGTTTTCTCTGTACCAGGTAAGTATGCCTGGTCTGGCCGTCGTAGGAATATATACAACGAGGAAATCGCATTGCAGCGGTGACATCCCGACGGTCGGTAGCGGCGACACGTCTTTTCAGGAAAGCGCGGGACCAGTCTTAGACCAGTCTTATGTAAGCTATCTCCCCACTATGGACATGCCACACAGATCGTCCGTTTGTCTTGAACTTGAGGTAATCTGATTAGTTCGCGGGTTTAAACGTACTACAAACGTTTTCTTGCAATATAAAACTCGTGATAAAATCAACGGTTACATATCCGCTAAAATGATGACCTGTTGTTTTCGTCTGCCTGTTCTTGTGCTTAAGAGTGTGGAACAATAAGATATATATAAAAAATTATAAAACAACAAAAAAAAAATAGTAAGAAACACCAACATAAAGAAATACATACATAGATAACTAATTGAAAAAAAGAAAAGTCTACAGCACCCGGTATTCCCAGGCGGTCACCCATCCAAGTACTAACCGGGCTCGACGTTGCTTAACTTCGGTGATCGGACGAGAACCGGTGTTTTCAACGTGATATGGCCGTAGACATTAGTACATCAAATTTTCGTCGTTTTATGCTTTACAAGTTGTATCTATATTTAGAATGCAGTCTATTTTTAAAACCAGACATCGGTATCTATCGTTTTCGCGATAAAGGAGCCTGCTGTCCGAGCACACAAGAAATGTTTAAAGCGTTTAGCATGATCAAGTAAACGTAACGTAATATTTTAGCGTATCTGATGCTTGTGATGCGAACGAGTTAAAATAAACAATAACAAATAACAACAATCAAAAGTCTACAGCACCCGGTATTCCCAGGCGGTCACCCATCCAAGTACTAACCGGGCTCGACGTTGCTTGACTTCGGTGATCGGACGAGAACCGGTATTTTCAACGTGATATGGCCGTAGACATTAATACATCGAACTGTGGTCGTTTTATGCTTTACAAGTTGTGACTGCTTTAAAGAGTACCCCATCCTGCGCATAATCCAAAAATGTTTAGCTCAAGCTCAGACCACAATTCAGCTTGTTTGTTCAAACTATGAGTGCAAATAGGAAGGTTATAAAAACGTACAAGTCAAGTCAAGTCAAGTACAAGTCAAGTAAATTTTATTTATATAGTCGGGTTTCATAACAAGTAACACAAGCTCTATTGAGCTTTTAAAGCCGACTAGCATAAATAACAGTAAAAGCATATATAAATAGCAGCATTTAAGACAAATATTACACATCTATCAACGTATGTTTTCGAAACAAAAATAACCAACGCATTAAGTTTACAATACATCTCAAGCGTTGTTTTCATGTTATTGGTCCTGCTGTCTGAGAACAGAAGAAATAGTCAACGCATTTAGAATAATCAACAACTTGCAAACAGTGATATTTTATAGAAGCACGACACTTGAATGATGCTTAAGAAGCATGCCAATTTACTGTTCTACATACATATTCCTATTAATTTACATTATGGCCAGGGGTTAGCGCGAACGCAGACCCCCACACTAACAAATTGCGTACCCGAGTTACCCACATTAGGGGTAATCGCAGGCTTCAGCCCAACCGAAGTGCAATGGAAGGGCCTCTTCCTGGGGAAACTTTTTTTTTTTTTTTTCATAAAATTTTATTCATTCAATATTTACAGATAAAAACCCTTACCGTAAAGCGGTAAGGGACCCAACTTAAAAGAAACCTTAACAAACAATTCGAAGCACTGGCATTTATAATTAATACATATATACTTTGAAGACTATCACAGAGTGTATATTAAAACCTGATTAGTGAAATTATATTCCTTACTGATGTGAAGATGGTTATAAAATAAGTGTAAAGAGATATCATTATTACCACGTATTTAACAAATTAATTAAGAAGTAATTTATGAATAATCCAGTGCTTCTTTACAAGTTGGGTGTACAATATAGGAAGAAATGCATGTAAACTGGAGTTTTAATAATGTCTATAGTTTAATTTTTGAATTTTAACCACGTGCACCTTATTTTAAAAAATTGAAATAAAAGCTAATTTTATAGGACGAAGTGTTTAGCTACAATGTACTAGGTGAAAAATGGAATAACGAAAAAAAGGAGAAAAGAAAACACCAGACAGGAGGAAGCCACTCCGCCCTCCCCGAGAGTCCAGGCCGGGTACAACCTTTCATGACGGGGAGAGCCGAGCGCCAGCGCCGGCCAGATGCCACCACATGGTGAAAGTCTGAGGTGGTGAGTGGTCAGAAATCCACCAGATCCATCAGTCTCAGCCTGCGAGGAGACAGATGGATCCAGCGGACCAGACCACAGACAACCCGAAAAGCACGTGCTGATAACAACATCTAAATCAATTTTAATGCCAAAAGATAAAGGAAACTCCAGTTTAAAATAATAAAAGACGATTAAAAGTATGATGATAAAACTATGAGTGAAATGAGGAAAATGGTCTCAAAACTGAGTTACATGAAATATATGAGGGTGGTTGAAATGAGATGAAACATGTGTGGGATGGTTAAATGATCCCAAGCTGGGATTACACATATATGAAGGGTGCATGAAATGAGGTAATGCTATGAATAGTGATACAATGAGCAATTATAACAGATACATGAACACAAAAACATATGAAAAATACATCAGAAATAAAGTAATTTCAGTGTCTTCTCTCTCCTCCCGCTCTCAGGACTTTGACCCCTGGGTCCAGTGAATCGCTATCCTGAAAGCAGAAAGAGAGAAAAACACAAACGGCAGTAATATATCAAACAGAAAACAGAAAACACAAGCAGCAAAGCATTCTCATAAAATAAAGGTATTTACTTATAATTTAAATTTTTCGACATAAAAGGCGGTGCTCAAACGTGTATTAAATTCTATTCTATCATTATAATTTCTGTCTACAATATATGAACATAACATGTCATAACAGTATAAGAATTCCCCAAGCTTAAGCCGTTTAAAATCAATGTTTATTCTTGTTTTGATTCTTTGTAAAAACATGTCAATAAGAGATAATTTTGTGAAAGATTTGTTATTGTATTTCATTAAGTTTCGACAATTCCAAATGACATATCTTGATTCTGTTATTAAAATAATACATATAATACGTTGGTTTTCATCTAAATTGGGGAAATCAAGAAATCTATAATATAATTCAGAAAACTTAATTTTTCCTTCACTATTTTCACGGAGAAGAAAATTAACTACTTGGTTGATAGGTTTAACAAAATGACACTCCATAAATAAATGACTTACTGTTTCAATACCATTGCAAAATGTACAAGTATCACTACTGGAAATATTCTTCATTTTTAAAAAGTAATTGACGAACAAAACATCATGCGCTAATCTAAAATATAAATTTTTAACTGAGGGAGCAACATGTTTGGAGAATACATTCTTAAAAACACGATTATAATTAACATGAGGAAAAATTGAAACACATTTCGGTTTATAATCAGAGGTATTTAAATGCATGTAAAATATTTTCGACGAAAAGTGTACTGTGTCAATATTTTCACGATCTTTTCTAAATTTTTTATAAATAGATAAACAATGCTTGTAAAATGATGGAATGTTCTCGCTATGTGGAAAATTCAGCTCAGCTAATGAGGCGTTAAAAGATTTTAATTGTAACCCTATCCAATATTTGGCGAAATATGTCCAAACAGCATCATAATTATTAATAAGTTTTTGAACATGTAATAAATATAAAGAATTACACTTAAGCTCAATATTTGGAATATTAAGGCCACCTTTTGAAAAATGTTGGTATAACGTTTTCCTACTTACAGGTTCAAAAGTAGAATTCCATATAAATTGAAAACAAGATCTAGTAAACATTGTTAAATAATGTCGTGGTAAAATACGACAAGAGACATAATATAGAATTTTTGGCATTAAAAGGGAGTTAATAACTGTGCTTTTACCTTTAAAAGAAAGATCTCGACATTTCCATAAAATGAGAGTATTTGACCATTTTTTAAAGACTGAATTCCACAAGTCATCATCATTTAATAAATATCCTATTCTATACCCTAGTAGTTTAGTGTTTTTAACCCATGAAATACCAAAAGGATGATCGGACCTATTTTTCCATTTTCCTAAAAATAACCCAGAAGACTTGCTGTAATTAATTTTAGACCCAGAAACACGTTGAAATAAATGTATACAGTTGAAAAAATTCTGAACAGATTGATTGTCTGTAAAGATACCAGTATTGTCATCTGCATATAAAGACATTTTCAAATGAAATTTTCCGCCGGGAACAACTATACCCTTAATATTTGAATCATCCTGTACTTTCTTGGCAAAAGGTTCAAAACACAGGACGTATAAAAGAGGAGAAAGACTACAACCTTGACGGACTGACCTTAGGATAGGGAAAGCGTTTGAAATACACTGATTAACAATAACTGAGGAAGAGATATTTGTGTAAAGAACAGAAATCCAACGAATAAAATTTTCATGAAACCCAAAAGCTTTTAATGTACTATACATATAAGACCAGGAAACTCGATCAAACGCTTTTTCTTGATCTAAATTAATTAAACACGCACTTAAATTCTTTTGTTCAACATAATCAATGACGTTTCTTATTAAATGAACATTATCAAATATTGTTCTACCTTTTACCGAACACGTTTGACTTATTCCTATGATTTTAGGTAAAACATTGCTCAATCTATTAGTAAGGACTTTTGAAAGAATTTTTCTGTCTACATTCAACAATGATATTGGTCTATAATTTTTAACATTGTCACTATTATTTTTATCTTTACATATAAGAGAAATATAAGACAATTTTTGAGAGTTGGACATTTCACCAAAATTAAAACATTGCGCAAATAGCCTTTCCAAAATATCACCAAAAATATTGAAAAATTTTAAATAAAATGATGATGATAACCCGTCGCTTCCCGGAGATTTATTTCCATCCATACCTTTGAGTGCTAATAAAATATCATCTTTAGTAACAGGCTGGCTTAAAAACAAATTGTCCTCTTCAGAGACTTGAGGTAAATTTGTAAGAAATAACTCATTTAAATTACTGTCCACTATTTCGTCTGAATAAAGGTTGGTGTAGAACTCTTTAAAAACATTCAAAATACTATCTGTGTCTTTATAAACAACATCATTATGTTTAATATTGGAAATTATTTTATTAGAATGTTTGGAAGATTCACATTGGAAAAAATATGATGTTGGATTTTCATTGCTATCTATAATATGTACTTTACTGCGTATAAAAACTCCTTTTGTCAGTTCATTTTCCAAAATTTTAATTTGATTTTTAATAATATCTTTTTCTTCAATACTTTGCGATGTTTGGTACAGTTTCCGTAGTCTTCTAAGATTTGAATATTTTTCTCTATTTTTATTTTTTGAGAAATCTATACAAAATTCTTTAATCAAAATTTTCATTTTATCCCACCATTCTAGAGATAAACGTTCATTTTTACTTATAGCATGCCAGTAATATTCAAAATTTGAAGTAAAATTTTCATCATCTAAAATTGTGTTATTTAATTTCCAATATGACTGGCCTATTTCAATACTACATTCAGATTTTAATTTTAAAATAACAAAGTCATGATCAGAGTAGATACAAGGTACAGTAAAGCAGTTAATAATATTATCTTTGAACAATTTATTTATATAAAATCTATCGAGTCTGCAGCCGATCCCTTGACCTGACCACGTTACTGATTTTGTATTCGGATATAATATTCGAAACGCATCTACAAGATTATTATTTTTGACAATATTAGAAAATATTCTAAGCGAACTAGATACTCTATCAAGATTGCCGCCGATTTTGTCTAAACGGTTTTCCATAATAAAGTTAAAATCTCCGGTTAAAACCAGTGTTCTATTTGTTGTAAGATAATGGTTAATTTCTTCAAAAAATTCATTTCTTTCTACCTCATTTGTCGGTGCATAAATATTAACCACTCTATATTGGGAGCTTAAAAAATCAATATCAACGTATAATATACGACCTAGAAAATCAGTTTGGTATTTGATTATATTATACTTGTCGTTACATATGATTGTCGCTACACCTTTTGAGTGAGATTCGCCAAAGGACCAAATATATTTAAAGTCTCTATTAATTACGTTTTCAATATTTTTTGAAAGGAAATAATTATCAACATATGTTTCCTGAATATTTAAAATATCAATATGGTTTTGTATAATGAAAGATTTAATGTATAACTGTTTTGCCTTCAATTTAAGGCTGCGAATATTAATTGTAGCGATATTTAATGTTGTCATAATTACGTTAGGTATTCTAAAATAAACACGAGTACAACTGCACTATGAAAATCAAGGTCATTTATGTGTGGCTTTGTAGCGAACAACTGCGAGTAAAATATTTTATTGAAAGATGCTTCAACGTTAGTAATGAATCGGCATTTATAAAATAAATCCGCAGATAAAATAATGACTCGACTTATAAAAACTCGACTGCAGACAGATAATAGATAGTATAAACATTTCCGCGGTGAAATTAAGTAGTTATTCAAATTTTGTCGATAACAGAATAAGCGTCCGTCCGTTAGCGCGAACATTAGTGCAGTAAGCACACATCTTCGATGAATAAAATTTAGGTCTAAATGTAATACTATACTTTTACATTTATTTTTCATGGTTGGATGTTTTAGAGAGTGTAAAAGTAATAAAGTGAAGGAAAAAACAGTATATGATAAGTATGATATTTTCTCACAAGGCAAGTATACAAAATTCATTTTATAACTTTCTATAATTGATAAATTACTCACAAGAGGCAATAGTTCAATATTGTCAATGAATTTACAACGAAATGAAACAGGTAAATGACTGTAGGTAAAAAAATGTCCGTCTGTTTGTATAAGTACTGACGCAACAATAATGTAACTCATTAAGAATAGATAGTATAATATGCTATCTAAGATAATCATCTTGAATGGCATAATAACTACACTATATAATAACGTGTAAGGAAATGAAATGAAGGTATTTATGTATAGTAGAATGAGCAATACATATTGTATTATCTTTTTCAGGTATAAAGAAACAGGACACATACAGGTAAGTATACCGGTACACGAAAGCTTGTGTTTACTTAGATACGTGTTATGAAATAATGAGTGTAAAAATAATATTCTATGTAGTATAATTTTAGGTTTGTTTTTCAGGATAGAGTTAAAAGAAAGGAACAAGAACATTATTAAACTAAATAGTTTTTGTTTTATGGTGTATACAAGTAGTAAAATAAGGGAAAAAACAGTACTCGGTAAGTATAACGTTTTCTCGCAAGGTAAATATTCATTCACTATGGAGTTTATAATATAATTTAGCGTACAAGTAAGTGTACAGATCAACCAAAAGTATTGAAATTTGTTAAACGATAATACGTTTATGTTTAATTTAATAACATGTACACTTATTTTAAGTTTCAGGTGTAAGGAAAAAGAGAGCGTACAGGTAAGTATACAAAATAACATACATATATTGAATTGATAGTGAAACAAATGTATTGTATTTTTTCCAGATACAAAGAACCAGAATAAGTACAGGTATGTATAAGTATATGAAATACGATATGTATAACAATATCCAAAATCTAAACTCTGAAAATATGATAACAAGTAGAAATTATTAAAGAAAAACAAAACTTTAGATTGAATTCTAACTTCATAATCATTGTCCTGTAAACGGTCCATATCTGTTACCAGCCGTGGAAACAACAGTATCCTAATCATTAAGCATAAATCGTAGTCCATAAATCAGTCAATATTCGATTATTAATTATCATTCTGATGATCAGAGAGGGATAATTGAGAATCAACTAAAAGTGAGAAGCGGTTCTGACTCTCAACATTGTCGTTTTCTCCAGAAGTAGACACTCTCACCTTATTTCTGGGAATTACTTGGTTGAAACTGTCTTGCCATTCCTCTTCCTCATCCTCTGTCTCTTTAGGCCTCTTCTGACCTCTTACATCTTCCTCTGTCTCCAACATAGTATCACCTTCGGTGGATTCCTCCTCCTCGTCTCTATTCTCATCTATCCGGGGGCCCGGTGACGTCTCACTCTCATCCTCAGGTGGGGGGGTTCTGTCGACGTCGGACTTTTCTTCGGCAACCGGAGCCGTCCCTGGAATTCTTTCAGCAACTTTAGCATAAGATAATGCATCTGTGCAATTTTTTCTAATATGGCCAACTTTTTGGCATTTTAAGCATAGAGGCGGACGCCCACCACCAGTGATTAAACACTGGTTACCGTCTTCAAAATTGATCAGGTAAGGAATCTGGGTTCTCTCAATCTCGCTCACCTCTATCTTGACAATCCGAACACCGGTCTTAACCCGAGTTCGGTTGTCTCCATAGAAATGCACAGCATCTTCTATCTCTAATACGGTTCCATAATCTGCCAAGATCATTTTAACAAAGTTATTGTTCACATAATTTGGTAACCAGTGTACACGAATGTGCACAACCTGCCTTTCTAACGAGGTAACATAATACCTCTTATTATTAAAAGTGTGAAAAGGCACTTGCCTAGCTCTCTTGACGTCTTCCATGTTCTTCAGTACGATGTTTACACCGTCAACTCCAGGCTTCGGCGGTTGAATAAACTCTACGTCATGGGCAGCTATTCCCATTTCCCTAAGAAAGTTTATTGCTTCATTCACCGACGAACGGTTGAACTGGGCCGACACTTTAATGCTGCGTCTCATCACGTCTTCCTCTAAAAAGGCAGAGCCTATGGCTGGAGCATTAACGACGATTGGCATGATGACTGCTGAAACTAGCTGATCGGGATCAAGGTTTTCCCTGTACCAGGTAAGTATGCCTGGTCTGGCCGTCGTAGGAATATATACAACGAGGAAATCGCATTGCAGCGGTGACATCCCGACGGTCGGTAGCGGCGACACGTCTTTTCAGGAAAGCGCGGGACCAGTCTTAGACCAGTCTTATGTAAGCTATCTCCCCACTATGGACATGCCACACAGATCGTCCGTTTGTCTTGAACTTGAGGTAATCTGATTAGTTCGCGGGTTTAAACGTACTACAAACGTTTTCTTGCAATATAAAACTCGTGATAAAATCAACGGTTACATATCCGCTAAAATGATGACCTGTTGTTTTCGTCTGCCTGTTCTTGTGCTTAAGAGTGTGGAACAATAAGATATATATATCGAAATTATAAAACAACAAAAAAAAAATAGTAAGAAACACCAACATAAAGAAATACATACATAGATAACTAATTGAAAAAAAGAAAAGTCTACAGCACCCGGTATTCCCAGGCGGTCACCCATCCAAGTACTAACCGGGCTCGACGTTGCTTAACTTCGGTGATCGGACGAGAACCGGTGTTTTCAACGTGATATGGCCGTAGACATTAGTACATCAAATTTTCGTCGTTTTATGCTTTACAAGTTGTATCTATATTTAGAATGCAGTCTATTTTTAAAACCAGACATCGGTATCTATCGTTTTCGCGATAAAGGAGCCTGCTGTCCGAGCACACAAGAAATGTTTAAAGCGTTTAGCATGATCAAGTAAACGTAACGTAATATTTTAGCGTATCTGATGCTTGTGATGCGAACGAGTTAAAATAAACAATAACAAATAACAACAATCAAAAGTCTACAGCACCCGGTATTCCCAGGCGGTCACCCATCCAAGTACTAACCGGGCTCGACGTTGCTTGACTTCGGTGATCGGACGAGAACCGGTATTTTCAACGTGATATGGCCGTAGACATTAATACATCGAACTGTGGTCGTTTTATGCTTTACAAGTTGTGACTGCTTTAAAGAGTACCCCATCCTGCGCATAATCCAAAAATGTTTAGCTCAAGCTCAGACCACAATTCAGCTTGTTTGTTCAAACTATGAGTGCAAATAGGAAGGTTATAAAAACGTACAAGTCAAGTCAAGTCAAGTACAAGTCAAGTAAATTTTATTTATATAGTCGGGTTTCATAACAAGTAACACAAGCTCTATTGAGCTTTTAAAGCCGACTAGCATAAATAACAGTAAAAGCATATATAAATAGCAGCATTTAAGACAAATATTACACATCTATCAACTAATGTTTTCGAAACAAAAATAACCAACGCATTAAGTTTACAATACATCTCAAGCGTTGTTTTCATGTTATTGGTCCTGCTGTCTGAGAACAGAAGAAATAGTCAACGCATTTAGAATAATCAACAACTTGCAAACAGTGATATTTTATAGAAGCACGACACTTGAATGATGCTTAAGAAGCATGCCAATTTACTGTTCTACATACATATTCCTATTAATTTACATTATGGCCAGGGGTTAGCGCGAACGCAGACCCCCACACTAACAAATTGCGTACCCGAGTTACCCACATTAGGGGTAATCGCAGGCTTCAGCCCAACCGAAGTGCAATGGAAGGGCCTCTTCCTGGGGAAACCACCTTGTTGATCATGGTTTTCCCTGTACCAGGTAAGTATGCCTGGTCTGGCCGTCGTAGGAATATATACAACGAGGAAATCGCATTGCAGCGGTGACATCCCGACGGTCGGTAGCGGCGACACGTCTTTTCAGGAAAGCGCGGGACCAGTCTTAGACCAGTCTTATGTAAGCTATCTCCCCACTATGGACATGCCACACAGATCGTCCGTTTGTCTTGAACTTGAGGTAATCTGATTAGTTCGCGGGTTTAAACGTACTACAAACGTTTTCTTGCAATATAAAACTCGTGATAAAATCAACGGTTACATATCCGCTAAAATGATGACCTGTTGTTTTCGTCTGCCTGTTCTTGTGCTTAAGAGTGTGGAACAATAAGATATATATAAAAATGATAAAACAACAAAAAAAAAATAGTAAGAAACACCAACATAAAGAAATACATACATAGATAACTAATTGAAAAAAAGAAAAGTCTACAGCACCCGGTATTCCCAGGCGGTCACCCATCCAAGTACTAACCGGGCTCGACGTTGCTTAACTTCGGTGATCGGACGAGAACCGGTGTTTTCAACGTGATATGGCCGTAGACATTAGTACATCAAATTTTCGTCGTTTTATGCTTTACAAGTTGTATCTATATTTAGAATGCAGTCTATTTTTAAAACCAGACATCGGTATCTATCGTTTTCGCGATAAAGGAGCCTGCTGTCCGAGCACACAAGAAATGTTTAAAGCGTTTAGCATGATCAAGTAAACGTAACGTAATATTTTAGCGTATCTGATGCTTGTGATGCGAACGAGTTAAAATTAACAATAACAAATAACAACAATCAAAAGTCTACAGCACCCGGTATTCCCAGGCGGTCACCCATCCAAGTACTAACCGGGCTCGACGTTGCTTGACTTCGGTGATCGGACGAGAACCGGTATTTTCAACGTGATATGGCCGTAGACATTAATACATCGAACTGTGGTCGTTTTATGCTTTACAAGTTGTGACTGCTTTAAAGAGTACCCCATCCTGCGCATAATCCAAAAATGTTTAGCTCAAGCTCAGACCACAATTCAGCTTGTTTGTTCAAACTATGAGTGCAAATAGGAAGGTTATAAAAACGTACAAGTCAAGTCAAGTCAAGTACAAGTCAAGTAAATTTTATTTATATAGTCGGGTTTCATAACAAGTAACACAAGCTCTATTGAGCTTTTAAAGCCGACTAGCATAAATAACAGTAAAAGCATATATAAATAGCAGCATTTAAGACAAATATTACACATCTATCAACTAATGTTTTCGAAACAAAAATAACCAACGCATTAAGTTTACAATACATCTCAAGCGTTGTTTTCATGTTATTGGTCCTGCTGTCTGAGAACAGAAGAAATAGTCAACGCATTTAGAATAATCAACAACTTGCAAACAGTGATATTTTATAGAAGCACGACACTTGAATGATGCTTAAGAAGCATGCCAATTTACTGTTCTACATACATATTCCTATTAATTTACATTATGGCCAGGGGTTAGCGCGAACGCAGACCCCCACACTAACAAATTGCGTACCCGAGTTACCCACATTAGGGGTAATCGCAGGCTTCAGCCCAACCGAAGTGCAATGGAAGGGCCTCTTCCTGGGGAAACTTTTTTTTTTTTTTTCATAAAATTTTATTCATTTAATATTTACAGTTAAAAACCCTTACCGTAAAGCGGTAAGGGACCCAACTTAAAAGAAACCTTAACAAACAATTCGAAGCACTGGCATCTATAATTAATACATATATATTTTGAAGACTAAGACTGATTAGTGAAATTATATTCCTTATTGATGTGAAGATGGTTATATAATAAGTGTAAAAAGATATCAATATTACCACGTATTTAACAAATTAATTAAGAAGTAATTTATGAATAATCCAGTGCTTCTTTACAAGTTGGGTGTACAATATAAGAAGAAATGCATGTAAACTGGAGTTTTAATAATGTGTATAGTTTAATTTTTGAATTTTAACCACGTGCACCTTATTTTAAACAATTGAAATTCAAACTAATTATACAGGAAGGATTGTTTAGCGACAATGTACTAGGTGAAAAATGGAATAACGAAAAAAAGGAGAAAAGAAAACACCAGACAGGAGGAAGCCACTCCGCCCTCCCCGAGAGTCCAGGCCGGGTACAACCTTTCATGACGGGGAGAGCCGAGCGCCAGCGCCGGCCGGATGCCACCACATGGTGAAAGTCTGAGGCGGTGAGCGGTCAGAAATCCACCAGATCCAACCGTCTCAGCCTGCGACGAGACAGATGGATCCAGCGGACCAGACAACAGACAGCCCGAAAAGCACGTGTTGATAACAACATCCAAATCAATTTTAATGCCAAAAGATAAAGGAAACTCCAGTTTTAAATAATAAAGACGTTAAAAGTATGATGATAAAACTATGAGTGAAATGATGAAAATGGTCTCAAGACTGAGTTACATGAAATATATGAGGGTGGTTGAAATGAGATGAAACATGTGTGGGATGGTTAAATGATCCCAAGCTGGGATTACACATATATGAAGGGTGCATGAAATGAGGTAATGCTATGAATAGTGATACAATGAGCAATTATAACAGATGTATGAACGCGAAAACATATGAGAAATACATCAGAAATAAAGTAATTCCGTAATTATTCCACCTCTGCCTCCAGGGCGACAGCAGATCATCTCCGCACACTGCTTCAAAGAAACAACCATCGCCCTGAAAACAGAAGACAGAAAACACAAGCGGCAAAGCATTCTCATAAAATAAAGGTATTTACTTATAATTTAAATTTTTTGACATAAAAGGCGGTGCTCAAACGTGTATTAAATTCTATTCTATCGTTATAATTTCTGTCTACAATATATGAACATAACATATCATAACAGTATAAGAATTCCCCAAGCTTAAGCCGTTTAAAATCAATGTTTATTCTTGTTTTGATTCTTTGTAAAAACATGTCAATAAGAGATAATTTTGTGAAAGATTTGTTATTGTATTTCATTAAGTTTCGACAATTCCAAATGACATATCTCGATTCTGTTATTAAAATAATACATATAATACGTTGGTTTTCATCTAAATTGGGGAAATCAAGAAATCTATAATATAATTCAGAAAACTTAATTCTTCCTTCACTATTTTCACGAAGAAGATAATTAACTACTTGATTGATAGGTTTAACAAAATGACACTCCATAAATAAATGACTTACTGTTTCAATACCATTGCAAAATGTACAAGTATCCCTACTGGAAATATTCTTCGTTTTTAAAAAGTAATTGACGGACAAAACATCATGCGCTAATCTAAAATATAAATTTTTAACTGAGGGAGCAACATGTTTGGAGAATACATTCTTAAAAACACGATTATAATTAACATGAGGAAAAATTGAAACACATTTCGGTTTATAATCAGAGGTATTTAAATGCATGTAAAATATTTTCGACGAAAAGTGTACTGTGTCAATATTTTCACGATCTTTTCTAAATTTTTTATAAATAGATAAACAATGCTTGTAAAATGATGGGATGTTCTCGCTATGTGGAAAATTCAGTTCAGCTAATGAGGCGTTAAAAGATTTTAATTGTAATCCTATCCAGTATTTGCCGAAATATGTCCAAACAGCATCATAATTATTAATAAGTTTTTGAACATGTAATAAATATAAAGAATTACACTTAAGCTCAATGTTTGGAATATTAAGGCCACCTTTTGAAAAATGTTGGTATAACGTTTTCCTACTTACAGGTTCAAAAGTAGAATTCCATATAAATTGAAAACAAGATCTAGTAAACATTGTTAAATAATGTCTTGGTAGAATACGACAAGAGACATAATATAGAATTTTTGGCATTAAAAGGGAGTTAATAACTGTGCTTTTACCTTTAAAAGAAAGATCTCGACATTTCCATAAAGTGAGAGTATTTGACCATTTTTTAAAGACTGAATTCCACAAGTCATCATCATTTAATAAATATCCTATTCTATACCCTAGTAGTTTAGTGTTTTTAACCCATGAAATACCAAAAGGATGATCGGACCTATTTTTCCATTTTCCTAAAAATAACCCAGAAGACTTGGTGTAATTAATTTTAGACCCAGAAACACGTTGAAATAAATGTATACAGTTGAAAAAATTCTGAACAGATTGATTGTCTGTAAAAATACCAGTATTGTCATCTGCATATAAAGACATTTTCAAATGAAATTTTCCGCCGGGAACAACTATGCCCTTGATATTTGAATCATCCTGTACTTTCTTGGCAAAAGGTTCAAAACACAGGACATATAAAAGAGGAGAAAGACTACAACCTTGACGGACTGACCTTAGGATAGGGAAAGCGTTTGAAATACACTGATTAACAATGACTGAGGAAGAGATATTTGTGTAAAGAACAGAAATCCAACGAATAAAATTTTCATGAAACCCAAAAGCTTTTAATGTACTATACATATAAGACCAGGACACTCGATCAAACGCTTTTTCTTGATCTAAATTAATTAAACACGCACTTAAATTCTTTTGTTCAACATAATCAATGACGTTTCTTATTAAATGAACATTATCAAATATTGTTCTACCTTTTACCGAACACGTTTGACTTATTCCTATGATTTTAGGTAAAACATTGCTCAATCTATTAGTAAGGACTTTTGAAAGAATTTTTCTGTCTACATTCAACAATGATATTGGTCTATAATTTTTAACATTTTCACTATTATTTTTATCTTTACATATAAGAGAAATATAAGACAATTTTTGCGAGTTGGACATTTCACCAAAATTAAAACATTGCGCAAATAGCCTTTCCAAAATATCACCAAAAATATTGAAAAATTTTAAATAAAATGATGATGATAACCCGTCGCTACCCGGGGATTTATTTCCATCCATACCTTTGAGTGCTAATAAAATATCATCTTTAGTAACAGGCTGGCTTAAAAACAAATTGTCCTCTTCAGAGACTTGAGGTAAATTTGTAAGAAATAACTCATTTAAATTACTATCAACTATTTCGTCTGAATAAAGGTTAGTGTAGAACTCTTTAAAAACATTCAAAATACTATCTGTGTCTTTATAAACAACATCATTATGTTTAATATTGGAAATTATTTTATTAGAATGTTTGGAAGATTCACATTGGAAAAAATATGATGTTGGATTTTCATTACTATCTATAATATGTACTTTACTGCGTATAAAAACTCCTTTTGTCAGTTCATTTTCCAAAATTTTAATTTGATTTTTAATAATATCTTTTTCTTCAATACTTTGTGATGTTTGGTACAGTTTCCGTAGTCTTCTAAGATTTGAATATTTTTCTCTATTTTTATTTTTTGAGAAATCTATACAAAATTCTTTAATCAAAATTTTCATTTTATCCCACCATTCTAGAGATAAACATTCATTTTTACTTATAACATGCCAATAATATTCAAAATTTGAAGTAAAATTTTCATCATCTAAAATTGTGTTATTTAATTTCCAATATGAATGGCCTATTTCAATACTACATTCAGATTTTAATTTTAAAATAACAAAGTCATGATCAGAGTGGATACAAGGTACAGTAGAGCAGTTAACAATATTATCTTTGAACAATTTATTTATATAAAATCTATCGAGTCTGCAGCCAATACCTTGACCTGACCAAGTTACTGATTTTGTATTCGGATATAATATTCGAAACGCATCTACAAGATTATTATTTTTGACAATATTAGAAAATATTCTAAGCGAACTAGATACTCTATCAAGATTGCCGCCGATTTTGTCTAAACGGTTTTCCATAATAAAGTTAAAATCTCCAGTTAAAACCAGTGTTCTATTTGTTGTAAGATAATGGTTAATTTCTTCAAAAAATTCATTTCTTTCTACCTCATTTGTCGGTGCATAAATATTAACCACTCTATATTGGGAGCTTAAAAAATCAAGATCAACGTATAATATGCGACCTAGAAAATCAGTTTGGTATTTGATTATATTATACTTGTCGTTACATATGATTGTCGCTACACCTTTTGAGTGAGATTCGCCAAAGGACCAAATATATTTAAAGTCTCTATTAATTACGTTTTCAATGTTTTTTGAAAGGAAATAATTATCAACATATGTTTCCTGAATATTTAAAATATCAATATGGTTTTGCATAATGAAAGATTTAATGTATAACTGTTTTGCCTTCAATTTAAGGCTGCGAATATTAATTGTAGCGATATTTAATGTTGTCATAATTACGTTAGGCATTTTAAAATAAACACGAGTACAACTGCACTATGAAAATCAAGGTCATTTGTGTGTGTCTTTGTAGCGAACAACTGCGAGTAAAATATTTTATTGAAAGATGCTTCAACGTTAGTAATAAATCGGCATTTATAAAATAAATCCGCAGATAAAATATTAAATCGACTTATAAAAACTCGACTGCAGACTGATAATAGATAGTATAAACAATTCCGCGGTGAAATTAAGTAGTTATTCAAATTTTGTCGATAACAGAATAAGCGTCCGTCCGTTAGCGCGAACATTAGTGCAGTAAGCACACATCTTCGATGAATAAAATTTCGATCTAAATGTAATACTATACTTTTACATTTATTTTTCATGGTTGGATGTTTTAGAGAGTGTAAAAGTAATAAAGTGAAGGAAAACACAGTATATGGTAAGTATGATATTTTCTCACAAGGCAAGTATACACGATTCATTTTATAACTTTCTATAATTGATAAATTACTCACAAGAGGCAATAGTTCAATATTGTCAATGAATTTACAATGAAATGAAACAGGTAAATGACTATCAAAAAAGTGTCCGTCTGTTTGTATAAGTACCGACGCAACAATGATGTAACTCATTAAGAATAGATAGTATAATATGCTATCTAAGATAATCATTTTGAATGGCATAATAACTACACTATATAATAACGTGTAAGGAAATGAAATGAAGGTACTTGTGTATAGTATAATGACCAATACATATTGTATTATCTTTTTCAGGTATAAAGGAAAAGGACACATACAGGTAAGTATACCGGTACACGAAGGCTTGTGTTTATTTAGATAAGTGTTATGAAATAATGAGTGTAAAAATAATATTCTATGTAGTATAATTTTAGGTTTGTTTTCCAGGATAAAGTTAAAAGAAAGGAACAAGAACATTATTAAACTAAATAGTTTTTGCTTTATGGTGTATATAAGTAGTAAAATAAGGGAAAAAACAGTACTCGGTAAGTATAACGTTTTCTCGCAAGGTAAGTATTCATTCACTATGGAGTTTATAATATAACTTAGCGTACAAGTAAGTGTACAGATCAACCAAAAGTATTGAAAATTGTTAAACGATAATACGTTTATGTTTAATTTAATAACTTGTACACTTAATTTAAGTTTCAGGTGTAAGGAAAAAGAGAGCGTACAGATAAGCATACATAATAACATACATATATTAAAATTGATAGTGAAACAAATGTATTGTATTTTTCCAGAATAAGTACAGGTATGTATAAGTATATGAAATACGATATGTATAACAATATCTAACTTAATAAGAAGTCCAAAATCTAAACTCATAGTCCTTAGGAATTTCCGTTCGTTTCCACCCTTATCAAATGTGTGTGTGTCCATTATTCAGTATCGTTGTCCGTTAAACTATCAGTCTGTTTTCAACACTACTGGTCCGGAGAGTCCACGAGCTCGCCCAGCAAGGCGAAACCGTTTTGCAACGAGATCTCCTGGCTGTCCGAACCCGCAAGCCCACCAGCCGTCCTTGACGTTTTCTTCGCTGGTCTGTTTGGCGGAAAGAGGCCAACAAAAGAGTCCTGACTTTCGTCAGACTCATCTGATGGCCTCTTACTGCCCCTCATCCCAGCCTCATCTATCTCTATATTCTCCTCACCTTCTTCTTCTTCTTCTTGATGAGTCTCTCCTTCGTCTGTATCATCAGGGCGTTCCTCAGCAGGCTCATCCTCTCTTCCTACACTCTCCGACTGCGTCTCGTCAGGCGTGGAGTGATTTTCAGGTATCACTTCTGATGCCACAGCTGTTTCCTTCCTGGTGTCTGTACCTACAACTTGTGCATAAGAAGTATAGCCTTGGTTAAATGTGGACTGGGGACAGTCCCGTCTTATATGGCCAACTTTATTGCATTTCAAACACAAGGGCGGTCTGCCACCACCTGTCACCAAACATTGGTACCCATCTTCAAAATTGAAGAGGTATGGAATGCCAGTTCTGTCTAATTCGGTGACTTCCATTTTAACAATTTTTACTCCAGTTTTAACCCGGGTTTTAGTCTGCCCTATGAAGTGAACAGCGTCTTGAATGTCGACAACTGTGCCATAATCGCACAAAAGCATCTTCACAAAATTATTTGTGACAAAGCTTGGCAGCCAGTGTAGTCGTAAGTGGATTATTTGCTTCTCGTAGGAAGTTACAAAAAATCTTCTGTTATTGAAGACGTGGAAAGGTACTTGCCTTAATCTGATAACGTCGTCACACTTCCTCAGAACCACAACAACTCCCTCAGTCCCAGGTTTGGGTGTCTGGATAAGGTCAACGTCACCGGCCTCGATCCCCACGGAGTGAAGAAAGGCTGTGGTGTCAGAGATCGATGTTGGTCCAAAATGTGTAGATACCTTTAAGGTCCTTCTCATGACATCCTCATCCATAAAGCCTCGTCCAATGGGCGGAGCGTTCACGACCACAGGCATAATGACGAAAATCAATAGTACTCGGTAACAATGAAGAAACACGATTTTCATGGAGAAACTTGTTTTTCCATAAAATTTTATTCAGTTAATATTTACAGATAAAAACCCTTACCGTAAAGCGGTAAGGGACCCAACTTAAAAGAAACCTTAACAAACAATTCGAAGCACTGGCATTTATAAGTATTACATATATATAATGAGAACTGAGACAGAGTGTATATTCAAAACTGATTAGTGAAATTATATTTCTTATTAATGTGAAAATGGTTATGAAATAAGTGTATCATTATTACCACGTATTTAACAAATAAATTAAGAAGTAATTTATGAATAATCCAGTGCTTCTTTACAAGTTGGGTGTACAATATAGGAAGAAATGCATGTAAACTGGAGTTTTAATCATGTATATAGTTTAATTTTGAATTTTGACCACGTGCACCTTATTTTAAATAATTGAATTAAAAACTAATTATATAGGACTGAATGTTTAGCGACAATGCACAAGGTGAAAAATGGAATAACGAAAAAAGGAGAAAAGAAAACACCAGACAGGAGGGAGCCACTCCGCCCTCCCCGAGAGTCCAGACCGGGTACAACCTTTCATGACGGGGAGAGCCGAGCGCCAGCGCCGGCCGGATGCCACCACACGGTGAAAGTCTGAGGTGGTGAGCGGTCAGAAATCCACTAGATCCAACCGTCTCAGCCTGCGAGGAGACAGATGGATCCAGCGGACCAGACCACAGACAACCCGAAAAGCACGTGCTGATAACAACATCTAAATCAATTTAAATGCCAAAAAATAAAGGAAACTCCAGTTTTAAATAATAAAAGGCGATTAAAAGTATGATGATAAAACTATGAGTGAAATGATGAAAATGGTCTCAGGACTGAGTTACATAAAATATATGAGGGTGATTGAAATGGGATGAAACATGTGTGGAATGGTTAAATGATCCCAAGCTGGGATTACACATATATGAAGGATGCATGAAATGGGGTAATGCTATGAATAGTGATACAATGAGCAATTATAACAGATACATGATCACAAAGTACATCAGAAATAAATTAATTTCAATGTCTTCTCTCTCCTCCCGCTCTCAGGACTTTGACCTCTGGGACCAGTGAATCGCTATCCTGAAAGCAGAAAGAGAGAAAAACACAAACGGCAGTATTATATCAAACAATATAAAAACAAGAACAGTAACTGAGTGTGGATATTAATATAAGATAAGGCAAGTTCAAGGTCATTACTGTGATAAAAGTACATCGCTAAACGAGAACGTAATAAAAAGATAAACTAGTGATTTAAATTCACTCTATCGGAGAATTATAAACTTTGAAAGTATAAGAACGACGCGTTATCGAAAAACTAGATTGTAGCTAAAGTGGTGACCACCCAACCGTAAAATTATGTGTATGATACGATTTACAATCAAGTGCGTTATAATTTAAACTTCTTTATGTAAAACTCGCTGAACAACTGTTTATTAAATTTAGGTTTATCAAATGTGTGTGTGCACAGGCCGTATTGACTCCAGTTATTTAAAAACTCAACTATTCTCAAACGCTCGAAATCAACAGAAAGTCTATAACGCAATAAAGCTAAAAATCGATTAATAACGTCAATTGAAGAAATTTTCCTATGCTTATGTTTTGTATCGTTCCTGATGGACCAAATTACGAATCTAGATATTGATAATATAACTAATGTCGGGTATAAAACGCAATTTTCCAAAGAAGGTAAATCGAAAAATAAAAAATGTTTTTCCGAAAATTTAACCTTATTTCCTGATACAACATTTAATAGATACAATACTGTTCTATTTAGCGGTAAGAAATATCCACACTCAATAAACAAATGACTCTTGGTTTCAATATGGTTACAGAAATAACACGTTTTAACAGTCGAAATGTTGTTGAGATATAAATAATAATTCACGAAAACCACGTCATGAGCTAATCTATAACAAATATTCTTATGCTGCGGATCAATAATTTTGGAAAATATGTTTTTGAAGGTGTTTCTAAAGTTAATGGTTGGGTAAAGACGAAAACACTTGGGAATAAAAGAATCATTGAGAAAACTCATGTAAAAACGTTTCGTAGGTAAAACACCAAAAATGATATCGGGTTCTTTAGAAACTAATTCTTTAAAAGCTTTTAAAGCAAATACATAGAAGGGAGGTATATATTCAATACTATGCGGGGAAGAATTAGACGCAAAAGAGGTATTATATTTCCGTAATTGTAAACCAATCCAGTACTTGGTAAAATATGTCCATGTGGCATTACTGTCCACAATGAACTTTTGTATATGACTAATTAAAATGGACTTCCATTTATTTTCAATATGTGGAATATTTAAACCACCTTCGCGAAAAGATAAATACAGCGTTTTACGAGAGATGGGTTCAAAAACAGAACCCCATATAAATTTAAAAATCGCTCTCTGAAATAATCTTATGTAATGTTCAGGCATAATGCTCGCCATAATGTAATATAGAATTTTGGAAAACGCTAAAGAATTGATTACGGTACTTTTACCTTTAAAGGATAAATTTCGCGATGAATATAAATTTAATGTTCTCGAAAATTTTAAAAACAATTTGGACCAAATATCATCATTATTTAAATCGTAACCAAAATAATAACCTAAAAGTTTACAATTTTTACACCAAGATATACCAAAAGGGTGGTCTGACCGGTTTTTCCATTTGCCTAAGTACATACCATTGGACTTACGAAAGTTAACCTTTGAACCCGAAACTTTTTGAAACAAATCAACATCAACAAAAAACATTTTAATAGAAGAATCATCTGTGAGTATAGCAGTATTATCATCTGCATATAAAGACATTTTACAATCAGTCTGCCCACCTGGGACTTTAATGCCGTGAATATTCGAGTTATTTTGTATTTTTTGCACGAAAGGTTCCAAACAAATGACATATAAAAGAGGAGACAAAGAACAACCTTGTCTCACGGAACGTGTTAAATTGAACGGCTCAGATATGTAATTATTAACAATGACGGACGACTTAACATCATTATATAATACCTTAATCCAATTAATAAACATAGTACTAAATCCAAACGCGTTTAACGTGTCATATAAATACGACCAAGAGACACGGTCGAACGCCTTCTCTTGATCAAGATTTATAAACACTGCTTGTAACTGTTTTTGCTCGACATAATCAAATATATTTCTCAATAGATGTAAATTATCAAAAATAGAACGGCCTCTAATAGAACAAGTTTGGCTGACACTAATTATATTCGGTAAAACCTGTGATAACCTGTTTGCTAATAACTTCGATAATATTTTACGATCGATATTAAGTAGTGAGATTGGACGATAGTTTTTCATCATATCAGGATGCTCTTTATCTTTACAAATTAAGGTGATATAAGACAATTTTTGAGATTCTGACATCTCACCAGTTTGAAAACATAAATTGAAAATAGAAGCTAATATATCACCAAATAAATGAAACAGTTTTATATAAAATAGGGAAGATAACCCATCACTACCTGGCGATTTCAAAGGATCCATTTCTTTTAAAATGCTTAGTATTTCTGTTTTATCAATTGGTCTGTCTAAAAATAAATTTTGTTCAACTGACACTTGTGGTAAATTATTTAAAAACATCGCATTCAAAGAAGAGTCTACCGGTTCTGCAGTATATAAGGTTTTATAAAAGTTACGAAAACACTGTAAAATATCTTTTGAATTGTTATAAATTGTGTCCCCTTCTGTAATAGATAATAAAGTTTTATTATTTCCATGCTTAGTTTCAATACTACAAAAGTATGGCGAAGGGTTTTCATTTTCATTAATATGTTTAACCTTGCTTCTAATAATATTGCCTTTCCTTATTTTCTCTTCAAAGGCATTTAATTGAAGTTTCAAGTCTGTTTTTTCCTGAACATTATCAGATTTTTGATATCTAACTCTTAAACGTTTTAAAACTCCATATTTTTCTCTATTTTTCATTCTAGAGTAATCAATACAATACTCTTGCATCAAAAGTTTCATTTTATCCCACCACTGTAATGTTATGTTATCAGTTCTGGATATAACTTTCCAGTAAAACTCAAAAGTTTCAATGAAATCGTTATTCTCTAATAATTCGTTGTTAAATTTCCAATATGATTTCCCAAACGTTATAATATCATTTATATTAATCTTCAAACTTACACAGTCATGATCGGATACCGTACATGGAATGACATTTGCATCTAAAATTTTATCTTTAAAATGTGTTGGGACATATATTCTATCGAGCCTACAACCTATATTTCCTTGCATCCAAGTTACCATTTTCTTATTGGTATAAAGTACCCTAAAAGAATCTACTAACCTATATGTTTTTAATATATGCGATAGAGCTTTGTAACCAATTGTACCTCTCGTAGGATTTCCCCCTATTTTGTCTAAACTAGTGTCACAAACGCAATTAAAGTCCCCAGCCATTATTAAGTGTGAGGCTGTGGCTAGGTAACCATGAATATCATGAAAAAATAATTTTCGCTCTCCGTCATTAGTTGGAGCATATATATTTATTAACCTAAACTTACTATTGAATATTGTGAAATCTGTAAACACGAAACGTCCGTCGAAATCGCACTGGTATTTGTCTATACAAATATCCCTATTAACAAATAATGTTGCTACACCGGCAGATTTACTTTGGCTGTAGCTCCAGATAACTCTATTATCTAAACCAAGTTTGAAAGCAATCTTTTTAGCAAGGAAGTAATTATCAATGTGTGTTTCTTGCAAACATAGAACATCAACCTTATGTAAAGAAATAAAATCTTTCAAATAATTAATTTTATCTACGGGATTCATACCGTTAATATTTAATGTATTAATTATCAAATTAGCCATTTGTTAGTGAGAGGTTGGACAGTAACGGGAGCTCTAATTATAATACATATTCGCGAAGGTGAAGTACGCGACAATAACAACAACGGTATATCGAGTTTTCCAATAATTGTAAAACGTCGTTTTATCTGCAGATAAAATTGTAAACGCTGTCGATTTAAAATAAAATAATGTGGTAAACCGTCGCTGTAAAGTTTATCAGTGTATAGCGAAACATAGTATTGGAAAATTGAAAGACGTGGTTTAAATGTACTTTTATCTATAAACGTGTATGCAGTAAACTTGTGTATTATATAGCTGTATAGCGAAACATAGTATTGGAAAATCGAAAGACGTGGTTTAAATGTACTTTTATCTATAAACGTGTATGTGGTAAACTTGTGTATTATATAACTGTATGGTTTACAATTGGGAACATTGACATTTCGACTGTATAATAATGTGTAAAGAAAACGAACTAAAATAGATATGCAAAATGTAGTAGACAGTACACATTGAATTATCTTTTTCAGATACAAGAACAGTGAAGACCTATTTATGAAAATAAATATATAAATACACATGACAGGCGTTATTGCCTTTTTATAAAAGTCGTAATCAAAACTCGTAGTCCGTGAGCGTGTCCGTCCGTAACCACCATATCAAGAAACGTATACAAGGCCATTAATCTAGTTCGTGTCCGTGATTCAGTCATTTTCAGTGATCTTACATATCATCTCCGGCCGGCGAGTCTGCGAAATCAGCGAGGAGAGTAAACGAATTGCTCGTTGAAACCCCCTCGCCCGATTCCACAGACCCACCAGTCTTCCTTGACGCCTTGACCGGTCTGTTTGGCGGGAAGCAGGCATCAAACGAGTCCTGGACAAAGTCTGACTCGTCCGATGGCCGCTTCTCGCCTCGCGAACCGGCCTCCTCAACACGGTCTTCATCTATAACCAACTCTCTCTCACCTTCACTATCTTCTGTCTGTTCTTCTCTCTCGTCTTCTTCCTTCTCTATGTTGCTTGTTTCCTGGCTACTCTCTTCCGCTGCTCCTTGTTGGCGCTGCTGGATGATCTGCCTGTATTCCTCGTCTATTTCGGGCGAGTCTTGGTCCAGGTCCCGGTTTCCTGCAACGACTTGCGCAAAAGACCTGTTAATATTATGGAAACTCTGAGGTTGGGTATTGTACCCATCGCACATATTCCGCATATGGCCCACCTTGTGACACCTTAGACACAGAGGTGGCCTTCCCCTTATGGTAAGTAGGGCTTTGTTGCCGCATGCAAAGCGGAACAAATGTGGTAAATGGTTCTTTTGGACTTCGTCCATTTCTACTGTAAGAAACCACTGTCCATTGTTGACTTTAAAGTTACCCATTTGAGACTTTAGCCTCTCTGCGGATAACACTTTTCCGTAAGGGGCCAAAATGGCCCTGACACAATTTTCAGCCACAAAAACAGGTAGCCAGTGCACTTTCACCCCGACCACCTGTTTTCCATACTGCACAACTCTATATTCTTTAGACTGGAATATAAGGTTTGTTACCGACCTTATTGTGTCATCCTTCTTGAAGGTCACTTGTGCACCCTCTTCTCCAATGGAAAACGTCTCCACATCCTCATTTCTAATGCTGTTTTGGCGCAAAATGCCAATCACGTCGGCCATTGATGCACGCCCGAAACCCACACGTTGTACCTTTACGGTCCTCCGCATCATGTCCATGTCGAACAATCCGCCAGCTAGTGGGGGACAGTCTACTACCGCTTCCATGTGAAATATCGTTTAGACAAACTAACGATCAAACTGATATGGTTTTCCCTGTACCAGGTAAGTATGCCTGGTCTGGCCGTCGTAGGAATATATACAACGAGGAAATCGCATTGCAGCGGTGACATCCCGACGGTCGGTAGCGGCGACACGTCTTTTCAGGAAAGCGCGGGACCAGTCTTAGACCAGTCTTATGTAAGCTATCTCCCCACTATGGACATGCCACACAGATCGTCCGTTTGTCTTGAACTTGAGGTAATCTGATTAGTTCGCGGGTTTAAACGTACTACAAACGTTTTCTTGCAATATAAAACTCGTGATAAAATCAACGGTTACATATCCGCTAAAATGATGACCTGTTGTTTTCGTCTGCCTGTTCTTGTGCTTAAGAGTGTGGAACAATAAGATATATATAAAAATGATAAAACAACAAAAAAAAAATAGTAAGAAACACCAACATAAAGAAATACATACATAGATAACTAATTGAAAAAAAGAAAAGTCTACAGCACCCGGTATTCCCAGGCGGTCACCCATCCAAGTACTAACCGGGCTCGACGTTGCTTAACTTCGGTGATCGGACGAGAACCGGTGTTTTCAACGTGATATGGCCGTAGACATTAGTACATCAAATTTTCGTCGTTTTATGCTTTACAAGTTGTATCTATATTTAGAATGCAGTCTATTTTTAAAACCAGACATCGGTATCTATCGTTTTCGCGATAAAGGAGCCTGCTGTCCGAGCACACAAGAAATGTTTAAAGCGTTTAGCATGATCAAGTAAACGTAACGTAATATTTTAGCGTATCTGATGCTTGTGATGCGAACGAGTTAAAATTAACAATAACAAATAACAACAATCAAAAGTCTACAGCACCCGGTATTCCCAGGCGGTCACCCATCCAAGTACTAACCGGGCTCGACGTTGCTTGACTTCGGTGATCGGACGAGAACCGGTATTTTCAACGTGATATGGCCGTAGACATTAATACATCGAACTGTGGTCGTTTTATGCTTTACAAGTTGTGACTGCTTTAAAGAGTACCCCATCCTGCGCATAATCCAAAAATGTTTAGCTCAAGCTCAGACCACAATTCAGCTTGTTTGTTCAAACTATGAGTGCAAATAGGAAGGTTATAAAAACGTACAAGTCAAGTCAAGTCAAGTACAAGTCAAGTAAATTTTATTTATATAGTCGGGTTTCATAACAAGTAACACAAGCTCTATTGAGCTTTTAAAGCCGACTAGCATAAATAACAGTAAAAGCATATATAAATAGCAGCATTTAAGACAAATATTACACATCTATCAACTAATGTTTTCGAAACAAAAATAACCAACGCATTAAGTTTACAATACATCTCAAGCGTTGTTTTCATGTTATTGGTCCTGCTGTCTGAGAACAGAAGAAATAGTCAACGCATTTAGAATAATCAACAACTTGCAAACAGTGATATTTTATAGAAGCACGACACTTGAATGATGCTTAAGAAGCATGCCAATTTACTGTTCTACATACATATTCCTATTAATTTACATTATGGCCAGGGGTTAGCGCGAACGCAGACCCCCACACTAACAAATTGCGTACCCGAGTTACCCACATTAGGGGTAATCGCAGGCTTCAGCCCAACCGAAGTGCAATGGAAGGGCCTCTTCCTGGGGAAACCTTTTTTTGTTTTTCATAAAATTTTATTCATTCAATATTTACAGATAAAAACCCTTACCGTAAAGCGGTAAGGGACCCAACTTAAAAGAAACCTTAACAAACAATTCGAAGCACTGGCATTTATAAGTATTACAGAGTGTATATTCAAAATTTATTAATGTGAAGATGGTTATGAAATAAGTGTATCATTATTACCACGTATTTAACAAATAAATTTAGAAGTAATTTATGAATAATCCAGTGCTTCTTTACAAGTTGGGTGTACAATATAGGAAGAAATGCATGTAAACTGGAGTTTTAATCATGTATATAGTTTAATTTTTGAATTTTGACCACGTGCACCTTATTTTAAATAATTGAATTAAAGACTAATTATATAGGACTGAATGTTTAGCGACAATGTACAAGGTAAAAATATGGAATAACGAAAAAAGGAGAAAAGAAAACACCAGACAGGAGGGAGCCACCCCGCCCTCCCCGAGAGTCCAGGCCGGGTACAACCTTTCATGACGGGGAGAGCCGAGCGCCAGCGCCGGCCGGATGCCACCACATGGTGAAAGTCTGAGGTGGTGAGCGGTCAGAAATCCACTAGATCCAACAGTCTCAGCCTGCGAGGAGACAGATGGATCCAGCGGACCCGACCACAGACAACCCGAAAAGCACGTGCTGATAACAACATCTAAATCAATTTAAATGCCAAAAGATAAAGGAAACTCCAGTTTTAAATAATAAAAGGCGATTAAAAGTATGATGATAAAACTATGAGTGAAATGATGAAAATGGTCTCAGGACTGGGTTACATAAAATATATGAGGGTGGTTGAAATGAGATGAAACATGTGTGGGATGGCTAAATGATCCCAAGCTGGGATTACACATATATGAAGGGTGCATGAAATGAGGTAATGCTATGAATAGTGATACAATGAGCAATTATAACAGATACATGAACACAAAAACATATGAAATATACATCAGAAATAAAGTAATTTCAGTGTCTTCTCTCTCCTCCCGCTCTCAGGACTTTGACCTCTGGGTCCAGTGAATCGCCATCCTGAAAGCAGAAAGAGAGAAAAACACAAACGGCAGTAATATATCAAACAGAAAACAGAAAACACAAGCAGCAAAGCATTCTCATAAAATAAAGGTATTTACTTATAATTTAAATTTTTCGACATAAAAGGCGGTGCTCAAACGTGTATTAAATTCTATTCTATCATTATAATTTCTGTCTACAATATATGAACATAACATGTCATAACAGTATAAGAATTCCCCAAGCTTAAGCCGTTTAAAATCAATGTTTATTCTAGTTTTGATTCTTTGTAAAAACATGTCAATAAGAGATAATTTTGTGAAAGATTTGTTATTGTATTTCATTAAGTTTCGACAATTCCAAATGACATATCTTGATTCTGTTATTAAAATAATACATATAATACGTTGGTTTTCATCTAAATTGGGGAAATCAAGAAATCTATAATATAATTCAGAAAACTTAATTTTTCCTTCACTATTTTCACGGAGAAGAAAATTAACTACTTGGTTGATAGGTTTAACAAAATGACACTCCATAAATAAATGACTTACTGTTTCAATACCATTGCAAAATGTACAAGTATCACTACTGGAAATATTCTTCATTTTTAAAAAGTAATTGACGGACAAAACATCATGCGCTAATCTAAAATATAAATTTTTAACTGAGGGAGCAACATGTTTGGAGAATACATTCTTAAAAACACGATTATAATTAACATGAGGAAAAATTGAAACACATTTCGGTTTATAATCAGAGGTATTTAAATGCATGTAAAATATTTTCGACGAAAAGTGTACTGTGTCAATATTTTCACGATCTTTTCTAAATTTTTTATAAATAGATAAACAATGCTTGTAAAATGATGGAATGTTCTCGCTATGTGGAAAATTCAGCTCAGCTAATGAGGCGTTAAAAGATTTTAATTGTAACCCTATCCAATATTTGGCGAAATATGTCCAAACAGCATCATAATTATTAATAAGTTTTTGAACATGTAATAAATATAAAGAATTACACTTAAGCTCAATATTTGGGATATTAAGGCCACCTTTTGAAAAATGTTGGTATAACGTTTTCCTACTTACAGGTTCAAAAGTAGAATTCCATATAAATTGAAAACAAGATCTAGTAAACATTGTTAAATAATGTCGTGGTAAAACACGACAAGAGACATAATATAGAATTTTTGGCATTAAAAGGGAGTTAATAACTGTGCTTTTACCTTTAAAAGAAAGATCTCGACATTTCCATAAAATGAGAGTATTTGACCATTTTTTAAAGACTGAATTCCACAAGTCATCATCATTTAATAAATATCCTATTCTATACCCTAGTAGTTTAGTGTTTTTAACCCATGAAATACCAAAAGGATGATCGGACCTATTTTTCCATTTTCCTAAAAATAACCCAGAAGACTTGCTGTAATTAATTTTAGACCCAGAAACACGTTGAAATAAATGTATACAGTTGAAAAAATTCTGAACAGATTGATTGTCTGTAAAGATACCAGTATTGTCATCTGCATATAAAGACATTTTCAAATGAAATTTTCCGCCGGGAACAACTATACCCTTAATATTTGAATCATCCTGTACTTTCTTGGCAAAAGGTTCAAAACACAGGACGTATAAAAGAGGAGAAAGACTACAACCTTGACGGACTGACCTTAGGATAGGGAAAGCGTTTGAAATACACTGATTAACAATAACTGAGGAAGAGATATTTGTGTAAAGAACAGAAATCCAACGAATAAAATTTTCATGAAACCCAAAAGCTTTTAATGTACTATACATATAAGACCAGGAAACTCGATCAAACGCTTTTTCTTGATCTAAATTAATTAAACACGCACTTAAATTCTTTTGTTCAACATAATCAATGACGTTTCTTATTAAATGAACATTATCAAATATTGTTCTACCTTTTACCGAACACGTTTGACTTATTCCTATGATTTTAGGTAAAACATTGCTCAATCTATTAGTAAGGACTTTTGAAAGAATTTTTCTGTCTACATTCAACAATGATATTGGTCTATAATTTTTAACATTGTCACTATTATTTTTATCTTTACATATAAGAGAAATATAAGACAATTTTTGAGAGTTGGACATTTCACCAAAATTAAAACATTGCGCAAATAGCCTTTCCAAAATATCACCAAAAATATTGAAAAATTTTAAATAAAATGATGATGATAACCCGTCGCTTCCCGGAGATTTATTTCCATCCATACCTTTGAGTGCTAATAAAATATCATCTTTAGTAACAGGCTGGCTTAAAAACAAATTGTCCTCTTCAGAGACTTGAGGTAAATTTGTAAGAAATAACTCATTTAAATTACTGTCCACTATTTCGTCTGAATAAAGGTTGGTGTAGAACTCTTTAAAAACATTCAAAATACTATCTGTGTCTTTATAAACAACATCATTATGTTTAATATTGGAAATTATTTTATTAGAATGTTTGGAAGATTCACATTGGAAAAAATATGATGTTGGATTTTCATTGCTATCTATAATATGTACTTTACTGCGTATAAAAACTCCTTTTGTCAGTTCATTTTCCAAAATTTTAATTTGATTTTTAATAATATCTTTTTCTTCAATACTTTGCGATGTTTGGTACAGTTTCCGTAGTCTTCTAAGATTTGAATATTTTTCTCTATTTTTATTTTTTGAGAAATCTATACAAAATTCTTTAATCAAAATTTTCATTTTATCCCACCATTCTAGAGATAAACGTTCATTTTTACTTATAGCATGCCAGTAATATTCAAAATTTGAAATAAAATTTTCATCATCTAAAATTGTGTTATTTAATTTCCAATATGACTGGCCTATTTCAATACTACATTCAGATTTTAATTTTAAAATAACAAAGTCATGATCAGAGTAGATACAAGGTACAGTAAAGCAGTTAATAATATTATCTTTGAACAATTTATTTATATAAAATCTATCGAGTCTGCAGCCGATCCCTTGACCTGACCACGTTACTGATTTTGTATTCGGATATAATATTCGAAACGCATCTACAAGATTATTATTTTTGACAATATTAGAAAATATTCTAAGCGAACTAGATACTCTATCAAGATTGCCGCCGATTTTGTCTAAACGGTTTTCCATAATAAAGTTAAAATCTCCGGTTAAAACCAGTGTTCTATTTGTTGTAAGATAACGGTTAATTTCTTCAAAAAAATCATTTCTTTCTACCTCATTTGTCGGTGCATAAATATTAACCACTCTAAATTGGGAGCTTAAAAAATCAAGATCAACGTATAATATGCGACCTAGAAAATCAGTTTGGTATTTGATTATATTATACTTGTCGTTACATATGATTGTCGCTACACCTTTCGAGTGAGATTCGCCAAAGGACCAAATATATTTAAAGTCTCTATTAATTACGTTTTCAATATTTTTTGAAAGGAAATAATTATCAACATATGTTTCCTGAATATTTAAAATATCAATATGGTTTTGTATAATGAATGATTTAATGTATAACTGTTTTGCCTTCAATTTAAGGCTGCGAATATTAATTGTAGCGATATTTAATGTTGTCATAATTACGTTAGGTATTCTAAAATAAACACGAGTACAACTGCACTATGAAAATCAAGGTCATTTATGTGTGGCTTTGTAGCGAACAACTGCGAGTAAAATATTTTATTGAAAGATGCTTCAACGTTAGTAATGAATCGGCATTTATAAAATAAATCCGCAGATAAAATAATGAATCGACTTATAAAAACTCGACTGCAGACATATAATAGATAGTATAAACATTTCCGCGGTGAAATTAAGTAGTTATTCAAATTTTGTCGATAACAGAATAAGCGTCCGTCCGTTAGCGCGAACATTAGTGCAGTAAGCACACATCTTCGATGAATAAAATTTAGGTCTAAATGTAATACTATACTTTTACATTTATTTTTCATGGTTGGATGTTTTAGAGAGTGTAAAAGTAATAAAGTGAAGGAAAAAACAGTATATGATAAGTATGATATTTTCTCACAAGGCAAGTATACCAAATTCATTTTATAACTTTCTATAATTGATAAATTACTCACAAGAGGCAATAGTTCAATATTGTCAATGAATTTACAACGAAATGAAACAGGTAAATGACTGTAGGTAAAAAAATGTCCGTCTGTTTGTATAAGTACTGACGCAATAATAATGTAACTCATTAAGAATAGATAGTATAATATGCTATCTAAGATAATCATCTTGAATTGCATAATAACTATACTATATAATAACGTGTAAGGAAATGAAATGAAGGTATTTATGTATAGTAGAATGAGCAATACATATTGTATTATCTTTTTCAGGTATAAAGAAACAGGACACATACAGGTAAGTATACCGGTACACGAAAGCTTGTGTTTACTTAGATACGTGTTATGAAATAATGAGTGTAAAAATAATATTCTATGTAGTATAATTTTAGGTTTGTTTTTCAGGATAGAGTTAAAAGAAAGGAACAAGAACATTATTAAACTAAATAGTTTTTGTTTTATGGTGTATACAAGTAGTAAAATAAGGGAAAAAACAGTACTCGGTAAGTATAACGTTTTCTCGCAAGGTAAATATTCATTCACTATGGAGTTTATAATATAATTTAGCGTACAAGTAAGTGTACAGATCAACCAAAAGTATTGAAATTTGTTAAACGATAATACGTTTATGTTTAATTTGATAACATGTACACTTATTTTAAGTTTCAGGTGTAAGGAAAAAGAGAGCGTACAGGTAAGTATACAAAATAACATACATATATTGAATTGATAGTGAAACAAATGTATTGTATTTTTTCCAGATACAAAGAACCGGAATAAGTACAGGTATGTATAAGTATATGAAATACGATATGTATAATAATATCCAAAATCTAAACTCTGAAAATATGATAGCAAGTAGAAATTATTAAAGAAAAACAAAACTTTAGATTGAATTCTAACTTCATAATCATTGTCCTGTAAACGGTCCATATCTGTTACCAGCCGTGGAAACAACAGTATCCTAATCATTAAGCATAAATCGTAGTCCATAAATCAGTCAATATTCGATTATTAATTATCATTCTGATGATCAGAGAGGGATAATTGAGAATCAACTAAAAGTGAGAAGCGATTCTGACTCTCAACATTGTCGTTTTCTCCAGAAGTAGACACTCTCACCTTATTTCTGGGAATTACTTGGTTGAAACTGTCTTGCCATTCCTCTTCCTCATCCTCTGTCTCTTTAGGCCTCTTCTGACCTCTTACATCTTCCTCTGTCTCCAACATAGTATCACCTTCGGTGGATTCCTCCTCCTCGTCTCTATTCTCATCTATCCGGGGGCCCGGTGACGTCTCACTCTCATCCTCAGGTGGGGGGGTTCTGTCGACGTCGGACTTTTCCTCGGCAACCGGAGCCGTCCCTGGAATTCTTTCAGCAACTTTAGCATAAGATAATGCATCTGTGCAATTTTTTCTAATATGGCCAACTTTTTGGCATTTTAAGCATAGAGGCGGACGCCCACCACCAGTGATTAAACACTGGTTACCGTCTTCAAAATTGATCAGGTAAGGAATCTGGGTTCTCTCAATCTCGCTCACCTCTATCTTGACAATCCGAACACCGGTCTTAACCCGAGTTCGGTTGTCTCCATAGAAATGCACAGCATCTTCTATCTCTAATACGGTTCCATAATCTGCCAAGATCATTTTAACAAAGTTATTGTTCACATAATTTGGTAACCAGTGTACACGAATGTGCACAACCTGCCTTTCTAACGAGGTAACATAATACCTCTTATTATTAAAAGTGTGAAAAGGCACTTGCCTAGCTCTCTTGACGTCTTCCATGTTCTTCAGTACGATGTTTACACCGTCAACACCAGGCTTCGGCGGTTGAATAAACTCTACGTCATGGGCAGCAATTCCCATTTCCCTAAGAAAGTTTATTGCTTCATTCACCGACGAACGGTTGAACTGGGCCGACACTTTAATGCTGCGTCTCATCACGTCTTCCTCTAAAAAGGCAGAGCCTATGGCTGGAGCATTAACGACGATTGGCATGATGACTGCTGAAACTATCTGATCAGGATCACGGTTTTCCCTGTACCAGGTAAGTATGCCTGGTCTGGCCGTCGTAGGAATATATACAACGAGGAAATCGCATTGCAGCGGTGACATCCCGACGGTCGGTAGCGGCGACACGTCTTTTCAGGAAAGCGCGGGACCAGTCTTAGACCAGTCTTATGTAAGCTATCTCCCCACTATGGACATGCCACACAGATCGTCCGTTTGTCTTGAACTTGAGGTAATCTGATTAGTTCGCGGGTTTAAACGTACTACAAACGTTTTCTTGCAATATAAAACTCGTGATAAAATCAACGGTTACATATCCGCTAAAATGATGACCTGTTGTTTTCGTCTGCCTGTTCTTGTGCTTAAGAGTGTGGAACAATAAGATATATATAAAAATGATAAAACAACAAAAAAAAAATAGTAAGAAACACCAACATAAAGAAATACATACATAGATAACTAATTGAAAAAAAGAAAAGTCTACAGCACCCGGTATTCCCAGGCGGTCACCCATCCAAGTACTAACCGGGCTCGACGTTGCTTAACTTCGGTGATCGGACGAGAACCGGTGTTTTCAACGTGATATGGCCGTAGACATTAGTACATCAAATTTTCGTCGTTTTATGCTTTACAAGTTGTATCTATATTTAGAATGCAGTCTATTTTTAAAACCAGACATCGGTATCTATCGTTTTCGCGATAAAGGAGCCTGCTGTCCGAGCACACAAGAAATGTTTAAAGCGTTTAGCATGATCAAGTAAACGTAACGTAATATTTTAGCGTATCTGATGCTTGTGATGCGAACGAGTTAAAATTAACAATAACAAATAACAACGATCAAAAGTCTACAGCACCCGGTATTCCCAGGCGGTCACCCATCCAAGTACTAACCGGGCTCGACGTTGCTTGACTTCGGTGATCGGACGAGAACCGGTATTTTCAACGTGATATGGCCGTAGACATTAATACATCGAACTGTGGTCGTTTTATGCTTTACAAGTTGTGACTGCTTTAAAGAGTACCCCATCCTGCGCATAATCCAAAAATGTTTAGCTCAAGCTCAGACCACAATTCAGCTTGTTTGTTCAAACTATGAGTGCAAATAGGAAGGTTATAAAAACGTACAAGTCAAGTCAAGTCAAGTACAAGTCAAGTAAATTTTATTTATATAGTCGGGTTTCATAACAAGTAACACAAGCTCTATTGAGCTTTTAAAGCCGACTAGCATAAATAACAGTAAAAGCATATATAAATAGCAGCATTTAAGACAAATATTACACATCTATCAACTAATGTTTTCGAAACAAAAATAACCAACGCATTAAGTTTACAATACATCTCAAGCGTTGTTTTCATGTTATTGGTCCTGCTGTCTGAGAACAGAAGAAATAGTCAACGCATTTAGAATAATCAACAACTTGCAAACAGTGATATTTTATAGAAGCACGACACTTGAATGATGCTTAAGAAGCATGCCAATTTACTGTTCTACATACATATTCCTATTAATTTACATTATGGCCAGGGGTTAGCGCGAACGCAGACCCCCACACTAACAAATTGCGTACCCGAGTTACCCACATTAGGGGTAATCGCAGGCTTCAGCCCAACCGAAGTGCAATGGAAGGGCCTCTTCCTGGGGAAACTTTTTTTTTTTTTTTTCATAAAACTTTATTCATTTAATATTTACAGTTAAAAACCCTTACCGTAAAGCGGTAAGGGACCCAACTTAAAAGAATCCTTAACAAACAATTCGAAGCACTGGCATCTATAATTAATACATATATACTGATTAGTGAAATTATATTCCTTATTGATGTGAAGATGGTTATATAAAAAGGGTAAAGAGATATCATTATTACCACGTATTTAACAAATTTATTAAGAAGTAATTTATGAATAATCCAGTGCTTCTTTACAAGTTGGGTGTACAATATATGAAGAAATGCATGTAAACTGGAGTTTTTAATAATGTGTATAGCTTAATTTTTGAATTTTAACCACGTGCACCTTATTTTAAATAATTGAAATAAAAAACCAATTATATAGGACGGAATGTTTAGCGACAATGTACTAGGTGAAAAATGGAATAACGAAAAAAGGAGAAAAGAAAACACCAGACAGGAGGAAGCCACTCCGCCCTCCCCGAGAGTCAAGGCCGGGTACAACCTTTCATGACGGGGAGAGCCGAGCGCCAGCGCCGGCCAGATGCCACCACATGGTGAAAGTCTGAGGTGGTGAGTGGTCAGAAATCCACCAGATCCAACAGTCTCAGCCTGCGAGGAGACAGATGGATCCAGCGGACCAGACCACAGACAACCCGAAAAGCACGTGTTGATAAAAACATCAATTCAATTTTAAAGCCAAACGATAAAGGAAACTCCAGTTTTAAATAATAAAAGACGATTAAAAGTATGATGATCAAACTATGAGTGAAATGATGAAAATGGTCTCAAGACTGAGTTACATGAAATATATGAGGGTGGTTGAAATGTGATGAAACATGTGTGGGATGGTTAAATGATCCCAAGCTGGGATTACACATATATGAAGGGTGCATGAAATGAGGTAATGCTATGAATAGTAATACAATGAGCAATTATAACAGATACATGAACATCAGAAATAAATTAATTTCAGTGTCTTCTCTCTCCTCCCGCTCTCAGGACTTTGACCCCTGGGACCAGCGAATCGCTATCCTGAAAGCAGAAAGAGAGAAAAACACAAACGGCAGTAATATATCAAACAGAAAACAGAAAACACAAGCAGCAAAGCATTCTCATAAAATAAAGGTATTTACTTATAATTTAAATTTTTCGACATAAAAGGCGGTGCTCAAACGTGTATTAAATTCTATTCTATCATTATAATTTCTGTCTACAATATATGAACATAACATATCATAACAGTATAAGAATTCCCCAAGCTTAAGCCGTTTAAAATCAATGTTTATTCTAGTTTTGATTCTTTGTAAAAACATGTCAATAAGAGATAATTTTGTGAAAGATTTGTTATTGTATTTCATTAAGTTTCGACAATTCCAAATGACATATCTTGATTCTGTTATTAAAATAATACATATAATACGTTGGTTTTCATCTAAATTGGGGAAATCAAGAAATCTATAATATAATTCAGAAAACTTAATTTTTCCTTCACTATTTTCACGGAGAAGAAAATTAACTACTTGGTTGATAGGTTTAACAAAATGACACTCCATAAATAAATGACTTACTGTTTCAATACCATTGCAAAATGTACAAGTATTCCTACTGGAAATATTCTTCATTTTTAAAAAGTAATTGACGGACAAAACATCATGCGCTAATCTAAAATATAAATTTTTAACTGCGGGAGCAACATGTTTGGAGAATACATTCTTAAAAACACGGTTATAATTAACATGAGGGAAAATTGAAACACATTTCGGTCTATAATCAGAGGTGTTTAAATGCATGTAAAATATTTTCGACGAAAAGTGTATTGTGTCAATATTTTCACGATCTTTTCTAAATTTTTTATAAATAGATAAACAATGCTTGTAAAATGATGGGATGTTCTCGCTATGTGGAAAATTCAGCTCAGCTAATGAGGCGTTAAAAGGTTTTAATTGCAACCCTATCCAATATTTGGCGAAATATGTCCAAACAGCATCATAATTATTGATAAGTTTTTGAACATGTAATAAATATAAAGAATTACACTTAAGCTCAATGTTTGGAATATTAAGGCCACCTTTTGAAAAATGTTGGTATAACGTTTTCCTACTTACAGGTTCAAAGGTAGAATTCCATATAAATTGAAAACAAGATCTAGTAAACATTGTTAAATAATGTCGTGGTAAAATACGACAAGAGACATAATATAGAATTTTTGGCATTAAAAGGGAGTTAATAACTGTGCTTTTACCTTTAAAAGAAAGATCTCGACATTTCCATAAAATAAGAGTATTTGACCATTTTTTAAAGACTGAATTCCACAAGTCATCATCATTTAATAAATATCCTATTCTATACCCTAGTAGTTTAGTGTTTTTAACCCATGAAATACCAAAAGGATGATCGGACCTATTTTTCCATTTTCCTAAAAATAACCCAGAAGACTTGCTGTAATTAATTTTAGACCCAGAAACACGTTGAAATAATTGTATACAGTTGAAAAAATTCTGAACAGATTGATTGTCTGTAAAAATACCAGTATTGTCATCTGCATATAAAGACATTTTCAAATGAAATTTTCCGCCGGGAACAACTATACCCTTAATATTTGAATCATCCTGTACTTTCTTGGCAAAAGGTTCAAAACATAGGACGTATAAAAGAGGAGAAAGACTACAACCTTGACGGACTGACCTTAGGATAGGGAAAGCGTTTGAAATACACTGATTAACAATGACTGAGGAAGAGATATTTGTGTAAAGAACAGAAATCCAACGAATAAAATTTTCATGAAACCCAAAAGCTTTTAATGTACTATACATATAAGACCAGGACACTCGATCAAACGCTTTTTCTTGATCTAAATTAATTAAACACGCACTTAAATTCTTTTGTTCAACATAATCAATGACGTTTCTTATTAAATGAACATTATCAAATATTGTTCTACCTTTTACCGAACACGTTTGACTTATTCCTATGATTTTAGGTAAAACATTGCTCAATCTATTAGTAAGGACTTTTGAAAGAATTTTTCTGTCTACATTCAACAATGATATTGGTCTATAATTTTTAACATTTTCACTATTATTTTTATCTTTACATATAAGAGAAATATAAGACAATTTTTGCGAGTTGGACATTTCACCAAAATTAAAACATTGCGCAAATAGCTTTTCCAAAATATCACCAAAAATATTGAAAAATTTTAAATAAAATGATGATGATAACCCGTCGCTACCCGGGGATTTATTTCCATCCATACCTTTGAGTGCTAATAAAATATCATCTTTAGTAACAGGCTGGCTTAAAAACAAATTGTCCTCTTCAGAGACTTGAGGTAAATTTGTAAGAAATAACTCATTTAAATTACTGTCCACTATTTCGTCTGAATAAAGGTTAGTGTAGAAATCTTTAAAAACATTCAAAATACTATCTGTGTCTTTATAAACAACATCATTATGTTTAATATTGGAAATTATTTTATTAGAATGTTTGGAAGATTCACATTGGAAAAAATATGATGTTGGATTTTCATTACTATCTATAATGTGTACTTTACTGCGTATAAAAACTCCTTTTGTCAGTTCATTTTCCAAAATTTTAATTTGATTTTTAATAATATCTTTTTCTTCAATACTTTGTGATGTTTGGTACAGCTTCCGTAGTCTTCTAAGATTTGAATATTTTTCTCTATTTTTATTTTTTGAGAAATCTATACAGAATTCTTTAATCAAAATTTTCATTTTATCCCACCATTCTAGAGATAAACATTCATTTTTACTTATAACGTGCCAATAATATTCAAAATTTGAAGTAAAATTTTCATCATCTAAAATTGTGTTATTTAATTTCCAATATGAATGGCCTATTTCAATACTACATTCAGATTTTAATTTTAAAATAACAAAGTCATGATCAGAGTGGATACAAGGTACAGTAGAGCAGTTAACAATATTATCTTTGAACAATTTATTTATATAAAATCTATCGAGTCTGCAGCCAATACCTTGACCTGACCAAGTTACTGATTTTGTATTCGGATATAATATTCGAAAAGCATCTACAAGATTATTATTTTTGACAATATTAGAAAATATTCTAAGCGAACTAGATACTCTATCAAGATTGCCTCCGATTTTGTCTAAACGGTTTTCCATAATGAAGTTAAAATCTCCGGTTAAAACCAGTGTTCTATTTGTTGTAAGATAATGGTTAATTTCTTCTAAAAATTCATTTCTTTCTACCTCATTTGTCGGTGCATAAATATTAACCACTCTATATTGGGAGCTTAAAAAATCAATATCAACGTATAATATACGACCTAGAAAATCAGTTTGGTATTTGATTATATTATACTTGTCGTTACATATGATTGTCGCTACACCTTTTGAGTGAGATTCACCAAAGGACCAAATATATTTAAAGTCTCTATTAATTACGTTTTCAATGCTTTTTGAAAGGAAATAATTATCAACATATGTTTCCTGAATATTTAAAATATCAATATGGTTTTGCATAATGAAAGATTTAATGTATAACTGTTTTGCCTTCAATTTAAGGCTGCGAATATTAATTGTAGCGATATTTAATGTTGTCATAATTACGTTAGGCATTTTAAAATAAACACGAGTACAACTGCACTATGAAAATCAAGGTCATTTGTGTGTGTCTTTGTAGCGAACAACTGCGAGTAAAATATTTTATTGAAAGATGCTTCAACGTTAGTAATGAATCGGCATTTATAAAATAAATCCGCAGATAAAATATTAAATCGACTTATAAAAACTCGACTGCAGACTGATAATAGATAGTATAAACAATTCCGCGGTGAAATTAAGTAGTTATTCAAATTTTGTCGATAACAGAATAAGCGTCCGTCCGTTAGCGCGAACATTAGTGCAGTAAGCACACATCTTCGATGAATAAAATTTCGATCTAAATGTAATACTATACTTTTACATTTATTTTTCATGGTTGGATGTTTTAGAGAGTGTAAAAGTAATAAAGTGAAGGAAAACACAGTATATGGTAAGTATGATATTTTCTCACAAGGCAAGTATACACGATTCATTTTATAACTTTCTATAATTGATAAATTACTCACAAGAGGCAATAGTTCAATATTGTCAATGAATTTACAATGAAATGAAACAGGTAAATGACTATCAAAAAAGTGTCCGTCTGTTTGTATAAGTACCGACGCAACAATGATGTAACTCATTAAGAATAGATAGTATAATATGCTATCTAAGATAATCATTTTGAATGGCATAATAACTACACTATATAATAACGTGTAAGGAAATGAAATGAAGGTACTTGTGTATAGTATAATGACCAATACATATTGTATTATCTTTTTCAGGTATAAAGGAAAAGGACACATACAGGTAAGTATACCGGTACACGAAGGCTTGTGTTTATTTAGATAAGTGTTATGAAATAATGAGTGTAAAAATAATATTCTATGTAGTATAATTTTAGGTTTGTTTTCCAGGATAAAGTTAAAAGAAAGGAACAAGAACATTATTAAACTAAATAGTTTTTGCTTTATGGTGTATATAAGTAGTAAAATAAGGGAAAAAACAGTACTCGGTAAGTATAACGTTTTCTCGCAAGGTAAGTATTCATTCACTATGGAGTTTATAATATAACTTAGCGTACAAGTAAGTGTACAGATCAACCAAAAGTATTGAAAATTGTTAAACGATAATACGTTTATGTTTAATTTAATAACTTGTACACTTATTTTAAGTTTCAGGTGTAAGGAAAAAGAGAGCGTACAGATAAGCATACATAATAACATACATATATTAAAATTGATAGTGAAACAAATGTATTGTATTTTTCTCAGATACAAAGAACCAGAATAAGTACAGGTATGTATAAGTATATGAAATACGATATGTATAACAATATCTAACTTAATAAGAAGTCCAAAATCTAAACTCATAGTCCTTAGGAATTTCCGTTCGTTTCCACCCTTATCAAATGTGTGTGTGTCCATTGTTCAGTATCGTTGTCCGTTAAACTATCAGTCTGTTTTCAACACTACTGGTCCGGAGAGTCCACGAGCTCGCCCAGCAAGGCGAAACCGTTTTGCAACGAGATCTCCTGGCTGTCCGAACCCGCAAGCCCACCAGCCGTCCTTGACGTTTTCTTCGCTGGTCTGTTTGGCGGAAAGAGGCCAACAAAAGAGTCCTGACTTTCGTCAGACTCATCTGATGGCCTCTTACTGCCCCTCATCCCAGCCTCATCTATCTCTATATTCTCCTCACCTTCTTCTTCTTCTTCTTGATGAGTCTCTCCTTCGTCTGTATCATCAGGGCGTTCCTCAGCAGGCTCATCCTCTCTTCCTACACTCTCCGACTGCGTCTCGTCAGGCGTGGAGTGATTTTCAGGTATCACTTCTGATGCCACAGCTGTTTCCTTCCTGGTGTCTGTACCTACAACTTGTGCATAAGAAGTATAGCGTTGGTTAAATGTGGACTGGGGACAGTCCCGTCTTATATGGCCAACTTTATTGCATTTCAAACACAAGGGCGGTCTGCCACCACCTGTCACCAAACATTGGTACCCATCTTCAAAATTGAAGAGGTATGGAATGCCAGTTCTGTCTAATTCGGTGACTTCCATTTTAACAATTTTTACTCCAGTTTTAACCCGGGTTTTAGTCTGCCCTATGAAGTGAACAGCGTCTTGAATGTCGACAACTGTGCCATAATCGCACAAAAGCATCTTCACAAAATTATTTGTGACAAAGCTTGGCAGCCAGTGTAGTCGTAAGTGGATTATTTGCTTCTCGTAGGAAGTTACAAAAAATCTTCTGTTATTGAAGACGTGGAAAGGTACTTGCCTTAATCTGATAACGTCGTCACACTTCCTCAGAACCACAACAACTCCCTCAGTCCCAGGTTTGGGTGTCTGGATAAGGTCAACGTCACCGGCCTCGATCCCCACGGAGTGAAGAAAGGCTGTGGTGTCAGAGATCGATGTTGGTCCAAAATGTGTAGATACCTTTAAGGTCCTTCTCATGACATCCTCATCCATAAAGCCTCGTCCAATGGGCGGAGCGTTCACGACCACAGGCATAATGACGAAAATCAATAGTACTCGGTAACAATGAAGAAACACGATTTTCATGGAGAAACCACCTTGTTGATCATGGTTTTCTCTGTACCAGGTAAGTATGCCTGGTCTGGCCGCCGTAGGAATATATACAACGAGGAAACCGCATTGCAGCGGTGACATCCCGGCGGTCGGTACCGGCGACGCGTCTTTTCTGGAAAGCGGGAGACCAGTCTTAGACCAGTCTTATGTAAGCTATCTCCTTACTCGGGACATGGCACACAGATCGTCCGTTTGGCTAAAACTTGGGTTCATCTGCTCAGTTCGCGGGTTCAAACGTACTACAAACGTTTTCTTGCAATTTAAAACTCGTGATGAAATCAACAGAAACATATCCGCTATAATGATTGTTTTCGTCTGCCTGTTCTTGTACTTTAGGTGTCGAACAATAATTAAAATATATATCGAAATTAAAAAACAAAACAAAAAAATATTTATAAACACCAAAATAAAGAAATACATACATAAATTACTAATTGAAAAAAAGAAAAGTCTACAGCACCCGGTATTCCCAGGCGGTCACCCATCCAAGTACTAACCGGGCTCGACGTTGCTTAACTTCGGTGATCGGACGAGAACCGGTGTTTTCAACGTGATATGGCCGTAGACATTAGTACATCAAATTTTCGTCCTTTTATGCTTTACAAGTTGTATCTATATTTAGAATGCAGTCTATTTTTAAAACCAGACATCGGTATCTGTCGTTTTTGTGATAAAAGAGCCTGGTGTCCGAGCGCAAAAGAAATGTTTAAAGCATTTAGCAGGATCAAGTAAACGTAACGTGATATTTTTAGCGTGTCTGATGCTTGATATGCGAACGAGTTTTCCCCCAAGTGTTTCCTGTTAATGTTCTTCGTGGTCTGAAAAAAAGTCAAATATAACAACAAAAGTCTACAGCACCCGGTATTCCCAGGCGGTCACCCATCCAAGTACTAACCGGGCTCAACGTTGCTTGACTTCGGTGATCGGACGAGAACCGGTATTTTCAACGTGATATGGCCGTAGACATAAATACATCAAACTGTGGTCGTTTTATGCTTTACAACTTGTGCCTGTTTTAAAGAGTTCCCTATCCTCCGCATAATCCAAAAATCTTAAGCTCAAGCTCAGACCACAATTCAGCTTCTTTGTTCAAACTATGAGTGCAAATTGGAAGGTTTTTAAAACGTGCACATCTATCAACTAATTATTTCGAAACAAAAATAACCACATTAAGTTTCACATGCAACTCAAACTTTATTTTCTTGTAATGTTCAACGCATTTACAATAATCAAGAACTTGCAAACAGTGATATTTTATAGAGGCACGACGCTTGAATGATGCTAAATATGCATGCCAATTTATTTTTCTCCATACATATTCCTATTAAATAACATTATGGCCAGGGGTTAGCGCGAACGCAGACCCCCACACTAACAAATTGCGTACCCGAGTTACCCACATTAGGGGTAATCGCAGGCTTCAGCCCAACCGAAGTGCAATGGAAGGGCCTCTTCCTGGAGAAACCACCTTGTTGATCATGGTTTTCTCTGTACCAGGTAAGTATGCCTGGTCTGGCCGCCGTAGGAATATATACAACGAGGAAACCGCATTGCAGCGGTGACATCCCGGCGGTCGGTACCGGCGACGCGTCTTTTCTGGAAAGCGGGAGACCAGTCTTAGACCAGTCTTATGTAAGCTATCTCCTTACTCGGGACATGGCACACAGATCGTCCGTTTGGCTAAAACTTGGGTTCATCTGCTCAGTTCGCGGGTTCAAACGTACTACAAACGTTTTCTTGCAATTTAAAACTCGTGATGAAATCAACAGAAACATATCCGCTATAATGATTGTTTTCGTCTGCCTGTTCTTGTACTTTAGGTGTCGAACAATAATTAAAATATATATCGAAATTAAAAAACAAAACAAAAAAATATTTATAAACACCAAAATAAAGAAATACATACATAAATTACTAATTGAAAAAAAGAAAAGTCTACAGCACCCGGTATTCCCAGGCGGTCACCCATCCAAGTACTAACCGGGCTCGACGTTGCTTAACTTCGGTGATCGGACGAGAACCGGTGTTTTCAACGTGATATGGCCGTAGACATTAGTACATCAAATTTTCGTCCTTTTATGCTTTACAAGTTGTATCTATATTTAGAATGCAGTCTATTTTTAAAACCAGACATCGGTATCTGTCGTTTTTGTGATAAAAGAGCCTGGTGTCCGAGCGCAAAAGAAATGTTTAAAGCATTTAGCAGGATCAAGTAAACGTAACGTGATATTTTTAGCGTGTCTGATGCTTGATATGCGAACGAGTTTTCCCCCAAGTGTTTCCTGTTAATGTTCTTCGTGGTCTGAAAAAAAGTCAAATATAACAACAAAAGTCTACAGCACCCGGTATTCCCAGGCGGTCACCCATCCAAGTACTAACCGGGCTCAACGTTGCTTGACTTCGGTGATCGGACGAGAACCGGTATTTTCAACGTGATATGGCCGTAGACATAAATACATCAAACTGTGGTCGTTTTATGCTTTACAACTTGTGCCTGTTTTAAAGAGTTCCCTATCCTCCGCATAATCCAAAAATCTTAAGCTCAAGCTCAGACCACAATTCAGCTTCTTTGTTCAAACTATGAGTGCAAATTGGAAGGTTTTTAAAACGTGCACATCTATCAACTAATTATTTCGAAACAAAAATAACCACATTAAGTTTCACATGCAACTCAAACTTTATTTTCTTGTAATGTTCAACGCATTTACAATAATCAAGAACTTGCAAACAGTGATATTTTATAGAGGCACGACGCTTGAATGATGCTAAATATGCATGCCAATTTATTTTTCTCCATACATATTCCTATTAAATAACATTATGGCCAGGGGTTAGCGCGAACGCAGACCCCCACACTAACAAATTGCGTACCCGAGTTACCCACATTAGGGGTAATCGCAGGCTTCAGCCCAACCGAAGTGCAATGGAAGGGCCTCTTCCTGGAGAAACCACCTTGTTGATCATGGTTTTCTCTGTACCAGGTAAGTATGCCTGGTCTGGCCGCCGTAGGAATATATACAACGAGGAAACCGCATTGCAGCGGTGACATCCCGGCGGTCGGTACCGGCGACGCGTCTTTTCTGGAAAGCGGGAGACCAGTCTTAGACCAGTCTTATGTAAGCTATCTCCTTACTCGGGACATGGCACACAGATCGTCCGTTTGGCTAAAACTTGGGTTCATCTGCTCAGTTCGCGGGTTCAAACGTACTACAAACGTTTTCTTGCAATTTAAAACTCGTGATGAAATCAACAGAAACATATCCGCTATAATGATTGTTTTCGTCTGCCTGTTCTTGTACTTTAGGTGTCGAACAATAATTAAAATATATATCGAAATTAAAAAACAAAACAAAAAAATATTTATAAACACCAAAATAAAGAAATACATACATAAATTACTAATTGAAAAAAAGAAAAGTCTACAGCACCCGGTATTCCCAGGCGGTCACCCATCCAAGTACTAACCGGGCTCGACGTTGCTTAACTTCGGTGATCGGACGAGAACCGGTGTTTTCAACGTGATATGGCCGTAGACATTAGTACATCAAATTTTCGTCCTTTTATGCTTTACAAGTTGTATCTATATTTAGAATGCAGTCTATTTTTAAAACCAGACATCGGTATCTGTCGTTTTTGTGATAAAAGAGCCTGGTGTCCGAGCGCAAAAGAAATGTTTAAAGCATTTAGCAGGATCAAGTAAACGTAACGTGATATTTTTAGCGTGTCTGATGCTTGATATGCGAACGAGTTTTCCCCCAAGTGTTTCCTGTTAATGTTCTTCGTGGTCTGAAAAAAAGTCAAATATAACAACAAAAGTCTACAGCACCCGGTATTCCCAGGCGGTCACCCATCCAAGTACTAACCGGGCTCAACGTTGCTTGACTTCGGTGATCGGACGAGAACCGGTATTTTCAACGTGATATGGCCGTAGACATAAATACATCAAACTGTGGTCGTTTTATGCTTTACAACTTGTGCCTGTTTTAAAGAGTTCCCTATCCTCCGCATAATCCAAAAATCTTAAGCTCAAGCTCAGACCACAATTCAGCTTCTTTGTTCAAACTATGAGTGCAAATTGGAAGGTTTTTAAAACGTGCACATCTATCAACTAATTATTTCGAAACAAAAATAACCACATTAAGTTTCACATGCAACTCAAACTTTATTTTCTTGTAATGTTCAACGCATTTACAATAATCAAGAACTTGCAAACAGTGATATTTTATAGAGGCACGACGCTTGAATGATGCTAAATATGCATGCCAATTTATTTTTCTCCATACATATTCCTATTAAATAACATTATGGCCAGGGGTTAGCGCGAACGCAGACCCCCACACTAACAAATTGCGTACCCGAGTTACCCACATTAGGGGTAATCGCAGGCTTCAGCCCAACCGAAGTGCAATGGAAGGGCCTCTTCCTGGAGAAACCACCTTGTTGATCATGGTTTTCTCTGTACCAGGTAAGTATGCCTGGTCTGGCCGCCGTAGGAATATATACAACGAGGAAACCGCATTGCAGCGGTGACATCCCGGCGGTCGGTACCGGCGACGCGTCTTTTCTGGAAAGCGGGAGACCAGTCTTAGACCAGTCTTATGTAAGCTATCTCCTTACTCGGGACATGGCACACAGATCGTCCGTTTGGCTAAAACTTGGGTTCATCTGCTCAGTTCGCGGGTTCAAACGTACTACAAACGTTTTCTTGCAATTTAAAACTCGTGATGAAATCAACAGAAACATATCCGCTATAATGATTGTTTTCGTCTGCCTGTTCTTGTACTTTAGGTGTCGAACAATAATTAAAATATATATCGAAATTAAAAAACAAAACAAAAAAATATTTATAAACACCAAAATAAAGAAATACATACATAAATTACTAATTGAAAAAAAGAAAAGTCTACAGCACCCGGTATTCCCAGGCGGTCACCCATCCAAGTACTAACCGGGCTCGACGTTGCTTAACTTCGGTGATCGGACGAGAACCGGTGTTTTCAACGTGATATGGCCGTAGACATTAGTACATCAAATTTTCGTCCTTTTATGCTTTACAAGTTGTATCTATATTTAGAATGCAGTCTATTTTTAAAACCAGACATCGGTATCTGTCGTTTTTGTGATAAAAGAGCCTGGTGTCCGAGCGCAAAAGAAATGTTTAAAGCATTTAGCAGGATCAAGTAAACGTAACGTGATATTTTTAGCGTGTCTGATGCTTGATATGCGAACGAGTTTTCCCCCAAGTGTTTCCTGTTAATGTTCTTCGTGGTCTGAAAAAAAGTCAAATATAACAACAAAAGTCTACAGCACCCGGTATTCCCAGGCGGTCACCCATCCAAGTACTAACCGGGCTCAACGTTGCTTGACTTCGGTGATCGGACGAGAACCGGTATTTTCAACGTGATATGGCCGTAGACATAAATACATCAAACTGTGGTCGTTTTATGCTTTACAACTTGTGCCTGTTTTAAAGAGTTCCCTATCCTCCGCATAATCCAAAAATCTTAAGCTCAAGCTCAGACCACAATTCAGCTTCTTTGTTCAAACTATGAGTGCAAATTGGAAGGTTTTTAAAACGTGCACATCTATCAACTAATTATTTCGAAACAAAAATAACCACATTAAGTTTCACATGCAACTCAAACTTTATTTTCTTGTAATGTTCAACGCATTTACAATAATCAAGAACTTGCAAACAGTGATATTTTATAGAGGCACGACGCTTGAATGATGCTAAATATGCATGCCAATTTATTTTTCTCCATACATATTCCTATTAAATAACATTATGGCCAGGGGTTAGCGCGAACGCAGACCCCCACACTAACAAATTGCGTACCCGAGTTACCCACATTAGGGGTAATCGCAGGCTTCAGCCCAACCGAAGTGCAATGGAAGGGCCTCTTCCTGGAGAAACCACCTTGTTGATCATGGTTTTCTCTGTACCAGGTAAGTATGCCTGGTCTGGCCGCCGTAGGAATATATACAACGAGGAAACCGCATTGCAGCGGTGACATCCCGGCGGTCGGTACCGGCGACGCGTCTTTTCTGGAAAGCGGGAGACCAGTCTTAGACCAGTCTTATGTAAGCTATCTCCTTACTCGGGACATGGCACACAGATCGTCCGTTTGGCTAAAACTTGGGTTCATCTGCTCAGTTCGCGGGTTCAAACGTACTACAAACGTTTTCTTGCAATTTAAAACTCGTGATGAAATCAACAGAAACATATCCGCTATAATGATTGTTTTCGTCTGCCTGTTCTTGTACTTTAGGTGTCGAACAATAATTAAAATATATATCGAAATTAAAAAACAAAACAAAAAAATATTTATAAACACCAAAATAAAGAAATACATACATAAATTACTAATTGAAAAAAAGAAAAGTCTACAGCACCCGGTATTCCCAGGCGGTCACCCATCCAAGTACTAACCGGGCTCGACGTTGCTTAACTTCGGTGATCGGACGAGAACCGGTGTTTTCAACGTGATATGGCCGTAGACATTAGTACATCAAATTTTCGTCCTTTTATGCTTTACAAGTTGTATCTATATTTAGAATGCAGTCTATTTTTAAAACCAGACATCGGTATCTGTCGTTTTTGTGATAAAAGAGCCTGGTGTCCGAGCGCAAAAGAAATGTTTAAAGCATTTAGCAGGATCAAGTAAACGTAACGTGATATTTTTAGCGTGTCTGATGCTTGATATGCGAACGAGTTTTCCCCCAAGTGTTTCCTGTTAATGTTCTTCGTGGTCTGAAAAAAAGTCAAATATAACAACAAAAGTCTACAGCACCCGGTATTCCCAGGCGGTCACCCATCCAAGTACTAACCGGGCTCAACGTTGCTTGACTTCGGTGATCGGACGAGAACCGGTATTTTCAACGTGATATGGCCGTAGACATAAATACATCAAACTGTGGTCGTTTTATGCTTTACAACTTGTGCCTGTTTTAAAGAGTTCCCTATCCTCCGCATAATCCAAAAATCTTAAGCTCAAGCTCAGACCACAATTCAGCTTCTTTGTTCAAACTATGAGTGCAAATTGGAAGGTTTTTAAAACGTGCACATCTATCAACTAATTATTTCGAAACAAAAATAACCACATTAAGTTTCACATGCAACTCAAACTTTATTTTCTTGTAATGTTCAACGCATTTACAATAATCAAGAACTTGCAAACAGTGATATTTTATAGAGGCACGACGCTTGAATGATGCTAAATATGCATGCCAATTTATTTTTCTCCATACATATTCCTATTAAATAACATTATGGCCAGGGGTTAGCGCGAACGCAGACCCCCACACTAACAAATTGCGTACCCGAGTTACCCACATTAGGGGTAATCGCAGGCTTCAGCCCAACCGAAGTGCAATGGAAGGGCCTCTTCCTGGAGAAACCACCTTGTTGATCATGGTTTTCTCTGTACCAGGTAAGTATGCCTGGTCTGGCCGCCGTAGGAATATATACAACGAGGAAACCGCATTGCAGCGGTGACATCCCGGCGGTCGGTACCGGCGACGCGTCTTTTCTGGAAAGCGGGAGACCAGTCTTAGACCAGTCTTATGTAAGCTATCTCCTTACTCGGGACATGGCACACAGATCGTCCGTTTGGCTAAAACTTGGGTTCATCTGCTCAGTTCGCGGGTTCAAACGTACTACAAACGTTTTCTTGCAATTTAAAACTCGTGATGAAATCAACAGAAACATATCCGCTATAATGATTGTTTTCGTCTGCCTGTTCTTGTACTTTAGGTGTCGAACAATAATTAAAATATATATCGAAATTAAAAAACAAAACAAAAAAATATTTATAAACACCAAAATAAAGAAATACATACATAAATTACTAATTGAAAAAAAGAAAAGTCTACAGCACCCGGTATTCCCAGGCGGTCACCCATCCAAGTACTAACCGGGCTCGACGTTGCTTAACTTCGGTGATCGGACGAGAACCGGTGTTTTCAACGTGATATGGCCGTAGACATTAGTACATCAAATTTTCGTCCTTTTATGCTTTACAAGTTGTATCTATATTTAGAATGCAGTCTATTTTTAAAACCAGACATCGGTATCTGTCGTTTTTGTGATAAAAGAGCCTGGTGTCCGAGCGCAAAAGAAATGTTTAAAGCATTTAGCAGGATCAAGTAAACGTAACGTGATATTTTTAGCGTGTCTGATGCTTGATATGCGAACGAGTTTTCCCCCAAGTGTTTCCTGTTAATGTTCTTCGTGGTCTGAAAAAAAGTCAAATATAACAACAAAAGTCTACAGCACCCGGTATTCCCAGGCGGTCACCCATCCAAGTACTAACCGGGCTCAACGTTGCTTGACTTCGGTGATCGGACGAGAACCGGTATTTTCAACGTGATATGGCCGTAGACATAAATACATCAAACTGTGGTCGTTTTATGCTTTACAACTTGTGCCTGTTTTAAAGAGTTCCCTATCCTCCGCATAATCCAAAAATCTTAAGCTCAAGCTCAGACCACAATTCAGCTTCTTTGTTCAAACTATGAGTGCAAATTGGAAGGTTTTTAAAACGTGCACATCTATCAACTAATTATTTCGAAACAAAAATAACCACATTAAGTTTCACATGCAACTCAAACTTTATTTTCTTGTAATGTTCAACGCATTTACAATAATCAAGAACTTGCAAACAGTGATATTTTATAGAGGCACGACGCTTGAATGATGCTAAATATGCATGCCAATTTATTTTTCTCCATACATATTCCTATTAAATAACATTATGGCCAGGGGTTAGCGCGAACGCAGACCCCCACACTAACAAATTGCGTACCCGAGTTACCCACATTAGGGGTAATCGCAGGCTTCAGCCCAACCGAAGTGCAATGGAAGGGCCTCTTCCTGGAGAAACCACCTTGTTGATCATGGTTTTCTCTGTACCAGGTAAGTATGCCTGGTCTGGCCGCCGTAGGAATATATACAACGAGGAAACCGCATTGCAGCGGTGACATCCCGGCGGTCGGTACCGGCGACGCGTCTTTTCTGGAAAGCGGGAGACCAGTCTTAGACCAGTCTTATGTAAGCTATCTCCTTACTCGGGACATGGCACACAGATCGTCCGTTTGGCTAAAACTTGGGTTCATCTGCTCAGTTCGCGGGTTCAAACGTACTACAAACGTTTTCTTGCAATTTAAAACTCGTGATGAAATCAACAGAAACATATCCGCTATAATGATTGTTTTCGTCTGCCTGTTCTTGTACTTTAGGTGTCGAACAATAATTAAAATATATATCGAAATTAAAAAACAAAACAAAAAAATATTTATAAACACCAAAATAAAGAAATACATACATAAATTACTAATTGAAAAAAAGAAAAGTCTACAGCACCCGGTATTCCCAGGCGGTCACCCATCCAAGTACTAACCGGGCTCGACGTTGCTTAACTTCGGTGATCGGACGAGAACCGGTGTTTTCAACGTGATATGGCCGTAGACATTAGTACATCAAATTTTCGTCCTTTTATGCTTTACAAGTTGTATCTATATTTAGAATGCAGTCTATTTTTAAAACCAGACATCGGTATCTGTCGTTTTTGTGATAAAAGAGCCTGGTGTCCGAGCGCAAAAGAAATGTTTAAAGCATTTAGCAGGATCAAGTAAACGTAACGTGATATTTTTAGCGTGTCTGATGCTTGATATGCGAACGAGTTTTCCCCCAAGTGTTTCCTGTTAATGTTCTTCGTGGTCTGAAAAAAAGTCAAATATAACAACAAAAGTCTACAGCACCCGGTATTCCCAGGCGGTCACCCATCCAAGTACTAACCGGGCTCAACGTTGCTTGACTTCGGTGATCGGACGAGAACCGGTATTTTCAACGTGATATGGCCGTAGACATAAATACATCAAACTGTGGTCGTTTTATGCTTTACAACTTGTGCCTGTTTTAAAGAGTTCCCTATCCTCCGCATAATCCAAAAATCTTAAGCTCAAGCTCAGACCACAATTCAGCTTCTTTGTTCAAACTATGAGTGCAAATTGGAAGGTTTTTAAAACGTGCACATCTATCAACTAATTATTTCGAAACAAAAATAACCACATTAAGTTTCACATGCAACTCAAACTTTATTTTCTTGTAATGTTCAACGCATTTACAATAATCAAGAACTTGCAAACAGTGATATTTTATAGAGGCACGACGCTTGAATGATGCTAAATATGCATGCCAATTTATTTTTCTCCATACATATTCCTATTAAATAACATTATGGCCAGGGGTTAGCGCGAACGCAGACCCCCACACTAACAAATTGCGTACCCGAGTTACCCACATTAGGGGTAATCGCAGGCTTCAGCCCAACCGAAGTGCAATGGAAGGGCCTCTTCCTGGAGAAACCACCTTGTTGATCATGGTTTTCTCTGTACCAGGTAAGTATGCCTGGTCTGGCCGCCGTAGGAATATATACAACGAGGAAACCGCATTGCAGCGGTGACATCCCGGCGGTCGGTACCGGCGACGCGTCTTTTCTGGAAAGCGGGAGACCAGTCTTAGACCAGTCTTATGTAAGCTATCTCCTTACTCGGGACATGGCACACAGATCGTCCGTTTGGCTAAAACTTGGGTTCATCTGCTCAGTTCGCGGGTTCAAACGTACTACAAACGTTTTCTTGCAATTTAAAACTCGTGATGAAATCAACAGAAACATATCCGCTATAATGATTGTTTTCGTCTGCCTGTTCTTGTACTTTAGGTGTCGAACAATAATTAAAATATATATCGAAATTAAAAAACAAAACAAAAAAATATTTATAAACACCAAAATAAAGAAATACATACATAAATTACTAATTGAAAAAAAGAAAAGTCTACAGCACCCGGTATTCCCAGGCGGTCACCCATCCAAGTACTAACCGGGCTCGACGTTGCTTAACTTCGGTGATCGGACGAGAACCGGTGTTTTCAACGTGATATGGCCGTAGACATTAGTACATCAAATTTTCGTCCTTTTATGCTTTACAAGTTGTATCTATATTTAGAATGCAGTCTATTTTTAAAACCAGACATCGGTATCTGTCGTTTTTGTGATAAAAGAGCCTGGTGTCCGAGCGCAAAAGAAATGTTTAAAGCATTTAGCAGGATCAAGTAAACGTAACGTGATATTTTTAGCGTGTCTGATGCTTGATATGCGAACGAGTTTTCCCCCAAGTGTTTCCTGTTAATGTTCTTCGTGGTCTGAAAAAAAGTCAAATATAACAACAAAAGTCTACAGCACCCGGTATTCCCAGGCGGTCACCCATCCAAGTACTAACCGGGCTCAACGTTGCTTGACTTCGGTGATCGGACGAGAACCGGTATTTTCAACGTGATATGGCCGTAGACATAAATACATCAAACTGTGGTCGTTTTATGCTTTACAACTTGTGCCTGTTTTAAAGAGTTCCCTATCCTCCGCATAATCCAAAAATCTTAAGCTCAAGCTCAGACCACAATTCAGCTTCTTTGTTCAAACTATGAGTGCAAATTGGAAGGTTTTTAAAACGTGCACATCTATCAACTAATTATTTCGAAACAAAAATAACCACATTAAGTTTCACATGCAACTCAAACTTTATTTTCTTGTAATGTTCAACGCATTTACAATAATCAAGAACTTGCAAACAGTGATATTTTATAGAGGCACGACGCTTGAATGATGCTAAATATGCATGCCAATTTATTTTTCTCCATACATATTCCTATTAAATAACATTATGGCCAGGGGTTAGCGCGAACGCAGACCCCCACACTAACAAATTGCGTACCCGAGTTACCCACATTAGGGGTAATCGCAGGCTTCAGCCCAACCGAAGTGCAATGGAAGGGCCTCTTCCTGGAGAAACCACCTTGTTGATCATGGTTTTCTCTGTACCAGGTAAGTATGCCTGGTCTGGCCGCCGTAGGAATATATACAACGAGGAAACCGCATTGCAGCGGTGACATCCCGGCGGTCGGTACCGGCGACGCGTCTTTTCTGGAAAGCGGGAGACCAGTCTTAGACCAGTCTTATGTAAGCTATCTCCTTACTCGGGACATGGCACACAGATCGTCCGTTTGGCTAAAACTTGGGTTCATCTGCTCAGTTCGCGGGTTCAAACGTACTACAAACGTTTTCTTGCAATTTAAAACTCGTGATGAAATCAACAGAAACATATCCGCTATAATGATTGTTTTCGTCTGCCTGTTCTTGTACTTTAGGTGTCGAACAATAATTAAAATATATATCGAAATTAAAAAACAAAACAAAAAAATATTTATAAACACCAAAATAAAGAAATACATACATAAATTACTAATTGAAAAAAAGAAAAGTCTACAGCACCCGGTATTCCCAGGCGGTCACCCATCCAAGTACTAACCGGGCTCGACGTTGCTTAACTTCGGTGATCGGACGAGAACCGGTGTTTTCAACGTGATATGGCCGTAGACATTAGTACATCAAATTTTCGTCCTTTTATGCTTTACAAGTTGTATCTATATTTAGAATGCAGTCTATTTTTAAAACCAGACATCGGTATCTGTCGTTTTTGTGATAAAAGAGCCTGGTGTCCGAGCGCAAAAGAAATGTTTAAAGCATTTAGCAGGATCAAGTAAACGTAACGTGATATTTTTAGCGTGTCTGATGCTTGATATGCGAACGAGTTTTCCCCCAAGTGTTTCCTGTTAATGTTCTTCGTGGTCTGAAAAAAAGTCAAATATAACAACAAAAGTCTACAGCACCCGGTATTCCCAGGCGGTCACCCATCCAAGTACTAACCGGGCTCGACGTTGCTTGACTTCGGTGATCGGACGAGAACCGGTATTTTCAACGTGATATGGCCGTAGACATAAATACATCAAACTGTGGTCGTTTTATGCTTTACAACTTGTGCCTGTTTTAAAGAGTTCCCTATCCTCCGCATAATCCAAAAATCTTAAGCTCAAGCTCAGACCACAATTCAGCTTCTTTGTTCAAACTATGAGTGCAAATTGGAAGGTTTTTAAAACGTGCACATCTATCAACTAATTATTTCGAAACAAAAATAACCACATTAAGTTTCACATGCAACTCAAACTTTATTTTCTTGTAATGTTCAACGCATTTACAATAATCAAGAACTTGCAAACAGTGATATTTTATAGAGGCACGACGCTTGAATGATGCTAAATATGCATGCCAATTTATTATTCTCCATACATATTCCTATTAAATAACATTATGGCCAGGGGTTAGCGCGAACGCAGACCCCCACACTAACAAATTGCGTACCCGAGTTACCCACATTAGGGGTAATCGCAGGCTTCAGCCCAACCGAAGTGCAATGGAAGGGCCTCTTCCTGGAGAAACCACCTTGTTGATCATGGTTTTCTCTGTACCAGGTAAGTATGCCTGGTCTGGCCGCCGTAGGAATATATACAACGAGGAAACCGCATTGCAGCGGTGACATCCCGGCGGTCGGTACCGGCGACGCGTCTTTTCTGGAAAGCGGGAGACCAGTCTTAGACCAGTCTTATGTAAGCTATCTCCTTACTCGGGACATGGCACAAAGATCGTCCGTTTGGCTAAAACTTGGGTTCATCTGCTCAGTTCGCGGGTTCAAACGTACTACAAACGTTTTCTTGCAATTTAAAACTCGTGATGAAATCAACAGAAACATATCCGCTATAATGATTGTTTTCGTCTGCCTGTTCTTGTACTTTAGGTGTCGAACAATAATTAAAATATATATCGAAATTAAAAAACAAAACAAAAAAATATTTATAAACACCAAAATAAAGAAATACATACATAAATTACTAATTGAAAAAAAGAAAAGTCTACAGCACCCGGTATTCCCAGGCGGTCACCCATCCAAGTACTAACCGGGCTCGACGTTGCTTAACTTCGGTGATCGGACGAGAACCGGTGTTTTCAACGTGATATGGCCGTAGACATTAGTACATCAAATTTTCGTCCTTTTATGCTTTACAAGTTGTATCTATATTTAGAATGCAGTCTATTTTTAAAACCAGACATCGGTATCTGTCGTTTTTGTGATAAAAGAGCCTGGTGTCCGAGCGCAAAAGAAATGTTTAAAGCATTTAGCAGGATCAAGTAAACGTAACGTGATATTTTTAGCGTGTCTGATGCTTGATATGCGAACGAGTTTTCCCCCAAGTGTTTCCTGTTAACGTTCTTCGTGGTCTGAAAAAAAGTCAAATATAACAACAAAAGTCTACAGCACCCGGTATTCCCAGGCGGTCACCCATCCAAGTACTAACCGGGCTCGACGTTGCTTGACTTCGGTGATCGGACGAGAACCGGTATTTTCAACGTGATATGGCCGTAGACATAAATACATCAAACTGTGGTCGTTTTATGCTTTACAACTTGTGCCTGTTTTAAAGAGTTCCCTATCCTCCGCATAATCCAAAAATCTTAAGCTCAAGCTCAGACCACAATTCAGCTTCTTTGTTCAAACTATGAGTGCAAATTGGAAGGTTTTTAAAACGTGCACATCTATCAACTAATTATTTCGAAACAAAAATAACCACATTAAGTTTCACATGCAACTCAAACTTTATTTTCTTGTAATGTTCAACGCATTTACAATAATCAAGAACTTGCAAACAGTGATATTTTATAGAGGCACGACGCTTGAATGATGCTAAATATGCATGCCAATTTATTATTCTCCATACATATTCCTATTAAATAACATTATGGCCAGGGGTTAGCGCGAACGCAGACCCCCACACTAACAAATTGCGTACCCGAGTTACCCACATTAGGGGTAATCGCAGGCTTCAGCCCAACCGAAGTGCAATGGAAGGGCCTCTTCCTGGAGAAACCACCTTGTTGATCATGGTTTTCTCTGTACCAGGTAAGTATGCCTGGTCTGGCCGCCGTAGGAATATATACAACGAGGAAACCGCATTGCAGCGGTGACATCCCGGCGGTCGGTACCGGCGACGCGTCTTTTCTGGAAAGCGGGAGACCAGTCTTAGACCAGTCTTATGTAAGCTATCTCCTTACTCAGGCAAGAGAAATAATGATGGACAATCAAAATCGCCAACATTGATAAAAGCTTAAAGCGAACAAATTATTTTCCGTTCCTGTCGAGAATCTATCCTGCAGCGAGTCATTCTTTTGACTAGTTGGAACTAAATGATGAAACTTTATTATATTTGATCATGAATACTCCTTAACCCTTCAGACTGTGGCTGAGATATGTACTTATGCAAAGAATAGTCGTTAAAAATAAATCATATCTACAATGAAAAAATTCTTTATTTTCATATTATTCGCAATATTTTCTGTAACGATTTAAGAAATCCCTATTAGCGGTATAAGCATACTACTTTATAATTTAGGAGATCGGCCTTAGATTGTGAATTTTTACCGAAATTCAAAACAACATGGCGGACGACAACAAAAGGTAAGAGGTTTGAAGGAGGAAATTAAGGCACGTGCATTCACTTCTACGGCCGATCTGTAAATACGGATATATATCAACAGCAAATTATCCAATCAGATTCAAGGTAGTTTATTTGAAGTGTAATAATATTTCTTGCATTTATATTTTTAAAAAGTACCTTGGCTGGGCAACAAAAACCTGATGATTGTTTTAAAAACTTTGCTTTTTATATGGGAGTGTGCTCTCGCGTTAGGTGTGTTTTAAAAGACGATGATGTTGATGATGATGATGATGATGATGAGAACGTAGGTATTCGAATTCGTAGATTGTATCATTTTTATCCCAAATGTGTTGAATTTGTCATAGAAATTACATCAAATAATCAATAGTTAAGAATACTCTTAACTTACCTCTTGGTATAATTGTGTGATATTTTTTATTTTCTGTTATTTTTTTTCCAGCGGAATGAAATAGCGATTTCCTGTATATGATTCTCATTCTCCAATATCATGAAACAAAGAGTGAAGACCAGTCTCAAAGTCTCAAACCCAAATTTTCTATGGGCCTCGTGCATCTAGATTATTTGTTAGACCACAGCTCTCGTCCACTGGCCAATCAGTGGCGATTATTACCATTGTCTAAATCCCGTAGACAACTATTTGGCGTTGTCTACGAAGGTTCGCGAAGCACGTGCATCTCGTTTACTATCTCATATTAATAAGTGGACGGCCGATAACTTAGTGTCACACTGTGCTATCGAAACATGTTTGTGATAGTGTACATGTAAGAGTACGAAGTGGACGTTTCAATGCAAAAATGGGAAATATTTACTGTATACAATAAATTTTCATTGTCTTTTGCTATTTCACGTGAAGTAAACGGTCAATATGTGGCTATTCCCGCCTTCAGAATTACAGCTATTGTTTGACCATTTTTAACAATTACTACAGTTTTAATACAATCAAACACATGAACTTCAACAGATGTATTTCGTGTGTTATTGTTGTCGTTGTTGCTGTTGTTGACGTTGTTATTAGCTTGCGAAATTTCAAATTGACTGTCAAAAGGGCAAACTTATTCATTAAAACACACAAACATTTTATTTTTATAAATGACAAAGATATAACACATTTTATTTTTATAAATGACAAAGATATAACACTAACTTAAAAACTACTCAAGTTTTTTAAATATTATTAATATGATTAAATGACTGACCGGAAATCTTTCAATCCTGCCTTGTTGCAATTGTTGGCTTCGTCTACATTGTTAAATCGTTTACTCGTTTTAGACTCCAAAAAGTCTTCAGTTGGTAGTGAGTGAAGCTGGGTTATAGTGGCATCGTTTAATCATAAAGTTGCGTTAAACAAGGTTCTTAGCACATTTAACTAAATACATGCGACTCCCGCTTTTATACATGAATTGTGAAAGACAGAAGTTTGTGTAACCGCTTGTAAAGTTTGGGAGATACATTGCGTTGTGCACGAGAACTTCGGGGTTTTGCGCTTGCGTCTATTTTTCATGGACCACTCCACTCGTTGTCTATCCTATACATAACTGTTAATAAGAAAACACTCGCGATAGAGGTTAGACTACAGTAATTCATTTCCTATAGACTCCCAGTATAGCTTCATCTCCTATTCTGAATTAGCTATTGGGTCAAGGCCTTAAAATCTTACTTTTGCAAATAAAACTAAACTAGAGACATCATAAAAACATAACAAAAATATAGCGTAACCAGTAAACTTTTTCGCGACATGCACTGGAATACCACCACCCTCAGCTTTGCGCCACTTTCAGTTTCACTTTGTTCAAAATAATACCCTTTTTTAAAGATAAAAATTTTCATACACTCAAAATAAAAATGCAAATGTTTTGTTTCAACTTATTCTATACACTTTGCATTTTCACATAGCTATTTAATATTTTTTATTCTGCTTTTGTATTTTCAACCAATCACAGAATTACTTTATCTAATGGTCCGCACAAACCCTAGACAAAATTGACTGGTTCCCGAGCCACCTGAATTACTGTAGTGTAACCTTAGTCTGCGTATGACCTAGTTTTCTCTCATCATTCTTCCGCCAAAAAAGTAGTAATATTAAAAGATTCAAATAAAGCGTACCATGAGCGCCAAAAATACATTAATTTCGATTAAATACGATTCATTACAACATAGGGACTACCATTTTCAGGCCGATATGATAGGATCAATGTGTGTATTTTTTTTTATTTTACAGGACTACTTCAGAACGGTACGACCCGGAAGTAAATCCTCCATTTTCGCGCCAGGAAATACATCTTTAATTTTCGCGCGCATCTGTCGCGTTAACATCTTTCCTTTTTAACAGGCAGACGTACTCTTATGAAGAGTGCCATTTATTTTAAACATCGCTGCCATGGAAAAACAATCTCTAACGTCTATCTCATTATTTATCTGACAATCTATTACCGTGTACATGTAGATCTAGGCATTATAAATATAGTTTTGTCAAGAGTGAGTGTCACATGGACCAGGGCTAAAGGAGCATTTCTGTCTGATGGGCCAGAGCTAAAGGAGCTTCTGTCATATCGGCCAGGGCTTAAGAAGCTTCTGTCACATGGGCCAGGGCTAAAAGAGCTTCTGTCAAATGGGACAGGGCTAAAGGAGAATCTGTCACATGGGCTAGGGCTGAAGGAGCTTCTAACCTGGGCCAGAGCTTATTATAAGGAGCTTCAATCACATGGGCCAGGCTTATGGAGCTTTTCATGGGTCAGGGTTTAAGGAGTTTCTGTCTCATGGGCCAGGGCTAAAGGAGATTCTGTGACATGGGCTAGTGCTTAAGGAGCTTTAATCACATGGACCATGGCTTAATTAAGGAGCTTTTCATCGGGCAGGGCTTAAGGAGCTTCTGTCTCATGCGCCAGTGCTAAAGGAGCTTCTTCACATGAGTCACCGCTAAAGGAGCTTCTGTTTCATAAGCCAGGGCTAAAGGAGATTCTGTGAGATGGACTAGGGCTGAAGGAGCTTCTCTGACATCGGCCAGGGCTAAAGGAGCTTTAATCACTTGGACCAAGACCTAAGGAGCTTTTCATGGGTCAGGGTTTAAGGAGCTGTCTCATGGGCCAGGGCTAAAGGACATTCTGTGACATGGGCTAGGGCTTAAGGAGCTGTGACATGGGCCTGGGCTGAAGGAGCTTTAATCTCATGGACCACGGCGTAAGGAGCTTTTCATGGGGCAGGGCTTAAGTAGATTCTGTCTCATGCACCAGTGCTAAAGGAGCTTCTTCACATGAGTCAGGGCTAAAGAAGCTTCTGTCTCATGGGCTTGTGCTTAATGAGATTCTGTCTCATGGGCCAGGGCTAAAGGAGCCTCCGTCACATGGACAATATCTTAATGAGCTTGTGCCAGTTTTAGGAGTTTATATCACATGGGCCAAGATTTAAGGAGCTTCTGTCACATGTGCCAGATCTTAATGAGCTTTTGTGACATTGGCCAGGGCATAATGAGCTTCTGTCACATTAGCCAGGGCTTAGGGAGCTTCTGTCACATTGGTCAGATATTCATGAGCTTCTGTCACATGAACTAGGGCGTAATGGGCTTCTAGCTGGTGTACCATATCTACACCAGCTTCTGCCACATGAACAAGAGCTCAAGGAGCTTCTCTCACATGAACATGGGCTTAAGGAGCTGTTACAGGTAAATGCTTAAGACTGGCTTTCTGTTCTTTAGCACTCGCCAGTGCTTAAGGCGCTTTATGAACTAAAGCAAGTAATTAAGCAGCTTCTGTCACATACGTCTGTGCATTAGGAGCTCCTGTCACAGGATTTTCCATACGGAGATTCTGTCACATAGGCGAGTCCTTAAGGAGCTTCTGTCACAAGCCCTTAAGCACTTTAAGGACTTTCTGTCAAACAAGCCAGTGTTAAAAAAGCTTCTGTCACATGAATTAGTGCTTAAGCAGCATTAGTCATATAGGCCAGTCAGTAAAGAGCTTGACTCGCATGGGCCAGTGCTTAAGGAGCTCCTTACACATTGGCAAGTAATTATGTTACTTCAGCCACACTTTAAGGAGCTTCTGTTATAGAATAGTTCTTATGGGACTTCTGTCCAATAGGCCATCTCTTTATTAGCATTAAGGAGCTTCTGTCAGAAGTAAGTGTCAATGGAACTTCTGTCATATTGGCCAGTGTTAAAGGAACTTCTGTCAAATAACCCAGTGCTTATGGAACTTTTATCACAGGTCTGTCAGTATCATGGTGTTATACTATAGGATTGTGCTTAGCAAACATTTGGCATTCATAACTTCTGTTTTAATTATCCAGTAGGGAATCAAAATTAAAAACTGACAGCTGTTGTCATATTACAGTATTTATTAGTTAAATAAATTAATTTCAGTAAAAGCTACACATTTCTTACAAAATCACTCAGGTGTTAAGATGTATTTGAAAGTTAACAACAACCAATAATAAACTTATAATTAAATTCTTCTGAAAATTAACAAAAAATCTTGGCACATGGAAATATGTTAAAATGATTTCAAGCCTCTGTTTTGCCCACAGGATTTGAGTTTAGTTGATTACAAAAACTTTAAACATGAAATAATGTATTGGAATTAATAAACAAATAGTTCATTTTCATGAGAATCCTAAAGTTACCTAGTATACTTTTTTCTAAGCTCTCTCAGTTTTTAGTCAAATGCTTGCAAATTTATAAGGTTGAAAAAAACTGCTGACAAACTATATGTTACACATGCACTACTCAAATTAAATTAGCACACAATAGATACTTAACAATATTAAACTATGATATTAAAAACAAAAATAACAAATTGCTAAACATTAACCCATACCTGGATATATACGCATTTTTACGCATGTGCGACCAGTATAGATCCAGATCAGCCGGCACATCCGTGCCGTCTGATCAGGATCTAAACTGTTTGCTTATTCATTCATTAGGTTATTTCTGACCACGGATGTGCCGGCTGATCTGGATCTAAACTGTTCGCCCTAGCAATAAAGGTGTGTCTATATCAGGAATGGGTTAAACATTTACCTTAGTACTATAAACAATGTCAAGACATTTCTGTTACTTTACTCTTTGGTCAACAATTATAGGTGGATCATCAAATTCTGTTGCAAGTTTCAAAGATTTCCATTTTAACTGTTGGTTTTTGATCACTTGGCATGATTTCAACTTAACCCATAACTTCATTAATATGACGTTTACCATATGGTCAAACAGTATAGATCCAGATCAGACTGCTTTCATGTGTAGGCTGATCTTGAGCTTCACTGGTCACCTATGAGACATCAGCTATATCCAATACAGTAAAGGGTTAAGCTTGTAAATCATCCATTCATAAACTCACATAATCTCAATTTTCTATTCAACATACTTTACCTACTTTTAACATGATTGTATGCCACCAGCAATGTCCATGACAAAATAAACAGTTAAAATGGTTGCTCAACTATCTATGAAAACTCCAGAGAAAAATTGTTTGAAATTTAAATCAGTCATGCTATTCAAAAATAAGTCATCTGGAAGATAACCAAATTTCTTAAAATCCAGGGCTGAAGGTTATAAAACTGAGTTTGGAAACCAGTCTCAAATCTCAAGGATCTGATTGGCTGAAATGGCGACTGGTCGTCATTTCAGCCAATCAGATGCTTGAGATTTGAGACTGGTTTCCATGCTCAGTTTTATAACCTTGGGCACAGATTTAACATTCTTCTGGAACTGATTCTGCAGTTGGAATGTTAAAGACTTATTTACAACAGTTGGCAAAAAGAAAATGTGAAACAGTTTACTCCATTTATATTGGTTTTATCACATCAGTAAACAGTGCAGATCCAGATCAGCCAGCACATCATCACATCTACAGATTCTACAGAATACAGGGCCCAAGATCATAAAACTAAGTTTTGAGATCAGTCTCAAATCTCAAGGATCTGATTGGCTGAAATGGCGACTGGTCGCCATTTCAGCCAATCAGATGCTTGAGATTTGAGACTGATCTCCAGATTTTGTTTTATGATCTTGGGCACAGGATCTACACTGATCGCTTCTTGGTCAGAAATAACATAATTAATCAAAAACAAATAGTGTAGATCCTGATCTGATGGTATGGTTACGCTGGCTTATCTTCATATACACCGTTCACACATGCCAAAAAACCCTTATCTATGGATTAAAGGGTTAAGTGTGAAAAACAATGGCAAACTAATCAATGTCCTACCCATGTTTTGCCATTGGGTATGAAATGAATGCATGAGCAATAAATTATCAATAATATATCACATTGATGATAAAAATAACAATCTTTAAAAAGGAAACACAAGTATCACAATATTTCAAATGTAAAATAAAGCTTTAACAATGTCATCTTTGTAAAATAGTATTACAGATAAAGTTGCGTACATTTTTTATATGGCCTACTTAAAATAATAAAAATTACAATTTTGACTTTGCAGACATGAGAAAAAAGACTTCTGATAAAATCCTAAACCTTTACTCCAAAAGATACAGCTTTTATTGAGTAGGCGAACAATTTAGATCCAGATCAACTGGCACATAAGATCAGCTAGTACATCTATGCCTTCTGATCAGGATCTACACTGTTCATTTTTAGATTCATTAGGTCTTTTCTGACCAAGAGGCACACAATGTAGATCCAGAGCAAATGTCTGGATTTGCTATGGTTGCCCATATTATAAGAGGTGTATATATGGAGTAAAGGGTTAAAAATGTGTATGCATGTCCCACGGATGCCGAGATTTATAATTTCATGCTAAATCCATAGACAAATCTTGAATCTCCGGCTCTAAGCATAGAGCCTCAGAAACTGTCCTGTATTAAATCTCAATATGTTTACAAGAAACAAACTTAGGTTTTTTTAGAAGATACAACATCAAATTAACAATGTAAATCTTAATACATGTTCTTATCACAGATGGGAAAATTCTTCATACATGTACATTTGTTTAAAGCCATAATACATAAAGCCATGTAATTGGCGAAAACAAAATTAATTTTTAATACCATGAAACATCTTTTGTTTGCTGGGATAAACTTTTCACCCCACCATATCAAACTGATGTATTTTATTACTTGTTTTGTTTTTTTAATTATCTGATTTTAAAATGTCTTGGTTAAGAGAACCAAAATCTTACACAATAAATGAATTAACAGAAATTTATTGAGAGTTGTTGAACAACTAGTTAGAAAATAGAAGTGTAAGGAAAGGAAGATATTATGATGCCACAAGCTCATTTCCCAGGTACAAAATGAATGTGTGTTAGGCAAACACATGACATATTAAACAGTGCTCAACATTAGCACTTCTTGATATATATATAATCTCATAAGTCATTAATGTAGCACTGGGTCAATACCAATGACATCATGCCATCTATCCTGAATTATACCATGCCACTGCTTTTTTTCCCCAGCTTTTTCTGACTGAATGTCATAATCAGGTATCTATACATGCTTTTTTGTTCTCTCTAAACATTGCCCATTATAAAAATCAATCACTCAGCACATGTTAACTTTTTCACTTAAAAGCAGTCAAATAAAATGTATTTCACTCACTAAACAAGATTGTAAGGAAGCCAATTTGAATACTGTATTGGGAATTTTCAATGATGCAATAAATGGTACGTGTGAGTCAAGCTTAAGACAAGGGCATAGCCAGGCCATGTTTTGCTTTACATATCTTTAAATATTGGGTAGCAAGATTACTATGTATGTTGCTCTGTTCAAGTATAAATTGGAAATAATCTTTTGATTAACAAAAATACACACACTGTGATATTATAATAAAATTGAATTCTGGTATTCAAAAAAAAGTCTTAGAATATATATAAATATTAAGCTGGAATCACTTAAAATAACTAGATTTATGATAAACAAATAATCATATTAACCACCATTTTTTCACCATATATGCACATGGGTACTGGCAGTATGTACCTGCAGCTACGCCCGTGACAGATGAAAAGATACCATGTTTGCCCTACATTAACAAAGATGACTCTTTGTAGTACAACTTAGCACTAATTACTAATTACAATGTTCAGTCAGTTATGCCGAAAATGAGGCAGCACATACTTAATATATATATAATCATGTTTATGTTTTTAATTCATTCTTAAGAAGTGAATAACAATTTAGTTAAATGACTATTAACTTACATCACCCTTAAGAAGGCAGTGCTGATTGTTGGCAAATGACCTTGTTGTTTTGTAACAGTGTATTGCAAGATCCGAGTTACAGTCTAGGCAAAAAATATGGATCTGTACTGGTATGAAATAGAGAGAACATTTTGTTACCTTAGTTCAAAAACAGTATATGTACAGTTGAAACAAAAAGGAGTTATTCTGCTTGGTACTAAAGTGACAATTTGCATCTAGGTAATAGAATGGGGGCCAAATGCAAATAAATAAAAACTGTTTGGATAAATTTCATTACTAATACTCAATTTAATACTTTTTATAATATAAACTTACCACTTAGCATATTAATATACTTCTGTCATGTCAATATTGTTATTTATATTACCATAGTAACAACACTTCTTAAAAATTTAATGACTAAAGCCCTTCCTTGGATGATTATTACATTCACCTTAAAGTTTACCACACACCTTAAAAAGATTTCACACCTCAAAAAGATTTCAACCTAAAATTGTTTTCTTTGCTTTTTTGGCCCCATACATGTATCACAGCCTTGTACAGATAACACAAGATAAGGGTTACATTTATCTGTCCTTTTGGGCGCAGTGAACCCATCTGTCTTTCTCATTATGTCGGTTTACTTTGCTGTAATTGTGTAAATAATGTCCTTTTATTCCTAGTCCTAACATTCTTCTTTCTGTTTGATGAATTCTCCAAACGACGTCGCTGGATGACTGCACACATCTAGAGTTCTCGTTGTGTCACCATATGTGTTTCCAAACACAAAACGTTTTTCTAAAAATTAAGAGAGCGACAAGCTTGATTAACCCTTTCCTGGATATATACACATTTTTACGCGTGTGTGACCAGTGTAGATCCAGATCAGTGGCACATCCGTGCCGTCTGATCAGGATCTGCACTGGTCGCATTTTGGTCAAAAATAACCTAATGAATCAAAAAGCGAACAGTTTAGATCCTGATCAGACAGCACAGATGTGCCGGCTGATCTGGATCTAAACTGTTCGCCCTAGCAATAAAGGTGTATCTGTACAGGAAAGTGTTAATTTTCAATCACTGATTTGATCAAACAGATGTCTCTGTTAAAATTCAGATTCTATTATGTATTATGCAAACTAATTAAAATTGTCAGTACATAATATTAAACTGGAGTTGACAAAAATTATAAACAAGAAAGAAACCCAACACATCATATATGACCTATCTTCCATGATTCATATTGATGAGCTACGTTAATTGTGGTTAGAAATGAATGTGTTTTGAACTCAATTGTGCATTTTGATTTCACACATTGATTTCAGTCACTTTGTGATCATGATATATAATGATGGATTTTGAATGCCACTCTAACACTATATGATATTTACATTTGACCATTCAAAATTGTTAATAACAAAAGCATTATTTCAACTGCGGCAAAGTTACTCTTTGAACAGTTACAACACAAAATTTAGACAGCTGTGTACTAGGGCCCAAGACTATAAACCTTATTTTGAAGACCCATCTCAAATCTCAAGAATCTGATTAGCTGATATGGTGACTGCATGGTTGAATTATTGAAAAATACTTCACACGAGGCAGAATGTGACTTATTATATTTACATATAAAAGTTTGGATATTATTATTGTATCAAGTATACTTACGAGGAATATATCCCGTGTATTTAGGTATCATACCATCGTTCTGGTATAAGCGTCTGTTGTATGCTGGTGGCGCACTCTGTAATTGCTCCCTGGGTATCCTATATATAGACAATCATTTATTTATAAATTGTGTAAGAACATCTGAAACATAGAAAACATAGATGTACTATAGGGATGAATTAACCATTCCTCCATAAATACACCATTATGGTGTGGACAAACAGTGCAGATTCAGATCAGTGGGTACATCCATGATAAGGATCTTTACTGTTTGTTTCTTGATTTATTAGGTTATTTCTTACAAAAAAGTGAGAAGTGCAGAACCTTAATGAGTTTTTCGATCTGGATCTACACTGCTCGCACATGCAATAACATGCATACACATGAAGTAAAGGGTTTGAAAATTATGTTCTCACTGAAACTGGTATTTGTGCCATTCTTTACATGTAAATCCAAAACTTTAATATATTTAATGAAGTACACTTTTAACTACGCCTTATGTATTCATTAACCCTTTCCTGTATATATACGCATTTTTACGCATGTGGCCAGTGTAGATCCAGATCAGCCGGCACATCCGTGCCATCTGATCAGGATCTGCACTGGTCGCATTTTGGTCAGAAATAAGCTAATGAATCAAAAAGCGAACAGTTTAGATCCTGATCAGACGGCACGGATGTGCCGGCTGATCTGGATCTAAACTGTTCGCCCTAGCAATAAAGGTGTATCTGTACAGGAAAGGGTTAAAATATGTCTGAGAGTCATTAAATACCCCAAGGGTTTTGATTTGTCCCGATTGTGACAAAATAGAATCTCGAATTACTCATCCAGGCATTTTAAAAGAAATTATCGTAACACAAATTTCTTATAAAACTATATCTTAAAAACACTGTTTTATTCCTGTTCAACTTGTTTGTCTTAAAAACTCTGATAAATGAAATTTCAAACTTGAAGATCTGAAGCAACCATTAAGTTAACAGACTTTAGAACCTACAGGGTCACTATATTTCTTGCGGCTTTAATGTTTTGTAAGAATTATTAAACTCTTAACCCTTTACACAAAAAAATGGGTTTTTATAGTGCGTGGGACCAGTGTAGATCCAGATCAGCTAGTATATCTGTGCCATCTGATCCAGATCTACACTGGTCACTTCTTGGTTAATAATAACTAAATAAATTTTAAAAGCCAACTTTGCTTATCCTGATAAGAAGACACTGATGTGCCAGCTGATCTAGATGTGCACTGTCCTCACAAGCCTTAACCCTATCCTTGATATATACGCATTTTTACGCATGTGCGACCAGTGCCATCTTATCAGGATCTGCACTGGTCGCATTTTGGTCAGAAATAACCTAATGAATCAAAAAGCGAACAGTTTAGATCCTGATCAGTTGGCACGGATGTGCTGGCTGATCTGGATCTAAACTGTTTGCCCTAGCAATAAAGGTGTATCTATACTGGAAAGGGTTAAAACCTGTTTACTCCACATGATACAGGTAAACAGGTTGATTCTTTTATCTGACAGGTGTACAGCCCGATCAGCCAGCTCATCTGTGCAGTCAGATCACGATCTACACTGCGTCTTGGTCAGAAAAAAGCTAATGAATCTAAAAGCAACTAGTGTTGATCCTGATCTGGATTTACACTGGTTGCACATGGGAAATTTTATTTATACTCATGAATTTGAATCCATGGTACACATTTGCCCAGTTTTTAAATATCAAAAAGATTGGAAAAAACACTGTAAAATGGCAAAAGTCAACCAATTTTTATCATTTTCCCATTTTAAAACATTTCTCAAAATAGTTTTTGGTGTACCAATTCAAAAAGAGCTCAAATTTCATAAAATGCACAATCCATTGAAAAATTAACCAATAATTTGCCTAAACAATATCGCAAAACTAATTTCCAGGTGGTTTTCTTACATGGTAAGTGATCTTGGCAAGTCTCCCTCCAGTTTCTCTGCATGCCTTGCAGTTTCCCTGACAAACTGGCTAAAGCCATTACCACATGCCACATGGTACCTGTGACCAAGGCCTAGCTCTGTCGGTTTGATTCTTGGAATATAGCCATTGTAACCTGGCATTGGAGGTTCTGTAAGGGGTCTCTTGTCCTCTACAAAGAAAACAACTCATGTAGGATCTTTAAGGTTCTCTCCTTGTGAGGTGCTGAATCTGGCATTTGTTAAATCTGTACCCAAGATCATAAAACTAAACCTAATGACAAGTCTATCTTAAGCATCTGATTGGCTGAAATAGCGACTGTTCCAAAAAGCTTAACTAGGGTTCGAATTCATGTTGAAATTATAGTTTCAAATTCATTGATGAAAGATAGAAATGGATCTATAGATAAAATACAGCAAAGAATCTTGTTTAGATTTGAAATAACAAATCTCACTTACATAATATAAAAACTTTGCAAAAGACACATTCTCTACTTCATCAAACGTTCAATCTTTTGTGCCATGTAAATGACTGACGGATGGCTAACTGGATGATTTTTTTCCAGTTTTTGATTATAAATGTATGATCTTCTGAAAGCTACTGCCTCTCATTCCAATTGTAGAGGTTAATTGTATATGTGAAAATGCTGGAAAACAATTTATGCATGGTTCCAGCGAATATTTTTATCTAACAAACAAAAAGCATTTCATTATAAACAAAATTATCTAAGAAGAAAATATAAGATATTATACCTTCCTTTATGTAACAGGAACCATACACAATTGTTTTAGCCACAACAAAAAGTGTAATTGCAGATTACAAAAATACTAACAATTGTGTAAAATGAATGTTGCTGTTCATTTCAGACTCCTATTTGCAGATGATGAAACATATTTTCTTTAAATGTCAAATTAAGCTCTTTACATGTAAATTGTAAATGAAATAAGAAACTAAAAAAATGTGTTGTTTGGTAATTAAATTAGAACATACCCATTAGAAGAGGCCTTGAGGGATGAGTGTCTCTGTAACGATCCAGTTTTTCCTTCACATCTGGGTCATGTGATACTGCAGTTAATCTCGGCACAGCACTCACTTGTCGCGTCAAGTCTCGATGTCGCAAGTCATGGGTCTCTCTGTTTGTCATGTATTCATCTATACATCTATCACAATCAGTTTTATACGTACCACCAAATCGAAATGTCATTCTTGGAATATAACCTGAAATTAACATTCTTATGCTGAAGATTATAAAACTGAGTTTTGAGATCAGTCTCAAATCTCAAGCATCTGATTGGCTGAACTGGCGACTGGTCGCCATTTCAGTCAATCAGATGCTTGAGATTTGAGACGGATCTCCAGATTAAGTTTTATGATCATTAGTTGAAAGTGCAGCAAAATCATATTTATATTTAGAGGTTTAATTTTTACAGGGGAGGATCCAGAGGGGGTTCAATGGGGTCACTAGAACCTCCTTATTTGGCACATTGATACACATATTTTAAAACAACTACAAATCTATAGTTTTTCTGGCATATTTTGACCTTTAAACCCCAAGTGTAACCTTGACCTTTGAGGTAGAGGTAGTTCTTGAATGTGGCACCCAGACATATTCTGGTGAACACTTGTGTGAAGTTTGAAATCCTTTAAGAGTGGCTTAGATGTGGACAAGGCAATTGCTATAAGTAACAGATGCAAGGGCGAAAGTTAGGAACTCCGAAAAACCTGAAATCCTGAAAATTTGTCAATTTATATAGGGAAAATAAAGAAAATCAACACTTTTTAGACACACAAAAACCTGAATTTCAGGCATACGCCTGAAAACTTTCACCCAAGCAGATGTCTTGACGCACCGATCTTTCTGCTTCCCGCTGCTTTTACCCTGTTCTCCATATGTACTAGTTTTATTGCATGTTCAAACAGATTAGATCCAGATCAGATAGCAGAATCTACATCGTTCACTTAACTTTGTCAGAAATAACCTAAAGAATCAGGTGGGCAGTGTAGATCCTGATCAGACAGCAAGGATGCGCTGGCTGATCTGGGTCTATACTGTTTACCCATGGATAACACCCATATCCCATGGAGTAAAAGGTTAAGCAATTAGATCACATTCCACTGTGATCTCATTGCATTCCGGTCAAATTCTCTTCTAATCAAAGTGCTTATTGCTTCATCTACATTCTTCTTCTGCTTTATTCTTGTCAATTTCAAAATACTCAGTACTGTAGAACAAAATGATTATCCCTTTCCTCCATATAATTATATGCCTTTTTAAGCATGTGCTACCAGTGTAGATCCAGATCAGACGGCACGTATGTGCCTGCTGATCTGGATCTGCACTGGTCGCATTTTGATCAGAGACAATCTAATGAATCAAAAAGCAGATCAGAGACAATCTAATGAATCAAAAAGCAAACAGTTTAGATCCTGATCAGATGGCATGGATGTGCCACCTTATCTGGATCTAAACTGTTTGCTCTCACAATAAAGGTGTGTCTATAGAGAAAAGGGTTAAAGATCTTGAACTTTTATGTCGATAGTTTCTAGCCACATACCTGTATACCCTGGTACCATTTGTTCTGTATATTTATTATCCCCTGTGGGTTTGGGTAGTGTATTGCGCAGTTGAATGAGTTGTACCCCTGGTCCAGGTGTGACAACATTTGTGGGATGAACATGAATACGGGTCTGAAACAATGAAAGTAAACTACTGAATAGTTCATATTACAAGTTATCTATATTTTATGGGGCGCGTAATGGGAAAAGGTACCTTCGGACAGTTGACGTCAATCCTTGAAATGACATCATAAAATTGAGCAGACGTCATTAATTATAATGCATTTCGCGGTAAAAATATCATTTTGTTGTCAAAATGAGTAACACATCAAGTTTTAGTAATAAGAAATTGATTTATGGTTGTAAGTTCTTTCAAACTTCACTATAAACTAAAATATCACTAAAAATGACCAAAGGTACCTTATCCCGTGATGTGCGCCATATGATGTGTCACAGCGCTTTTCTTTACTCCATGGATAAGACATTTATCCCTAGAGTGACAATTGCTGAAGATTTTAAAACTGAGATTTGAAACCAGTCTTAAATCTCAAGCATCTGATTGGCTGAAATGGCGACCAGTCTGAATCAGTAGATCGGTATCAGCCTAAATGAATAGACTGGTCAGTTAAGAAATTTTCTCAGGGGTTTTACTAGCTCCTTAACGGTCATTCTGATACATTTTTATGGAATTCCACATAGAATAGCCAAAATACCCCTAATTTAAAAAAGACCCTTCAACTAAAATCATAGGGGTCAAAATTTGGCTTTTTGGAAATATCAACAATCAAAGTGTTATCTCCTGGGTCAAATGATACCTCTGTTTACTGGTCTTAACTTCATTGAAAACCAATACAGCAACGAAGGCAATACATCAAACATTACACTGATTTTCTTTACAAATTTTTAATGTTTGGTATTACTAAAACTGTATTTCAGAATACAAATCTAGTTTTCTGTTTATGGTTTCCCTTATCAATACATTGATCTTCAGCAATAATAAAGGGCACATGTCCATGGGATAATAGAATACTACTGGATATATAGACAATCTTAATGTGACACCATTTTATTTTAAACTGCTATTTAGAAATACTTGAATTTCAGAGATAAGGGTTTGGAGACCTGGTAAAAAACCCTGAGTAAATAAAGAATTAGCTCTTAACTACTTGAAATGTAAACATGCAGACAAGATAGGATTATGCACTTGGTCGTTGGAGACATTGGGATATAAATCTACTACTGAAACATGGGAACGAAATAGCTGAAAACTAACTGATAACATGAAAACAAAAATTAATGATGGAAAAGATTGAACTTCAGAACATTTAAAACATCGATCATAAGCTGTACGAAGTCATTCTTAACCCTTTCCTCCATAGAAGTACCTTAATAGCAAGGGTGAACAGTTTAGATCCAGATCAGCTGGCACATCCGTGCCATCTGATCAGGATCTAAACTGTTCACTTTTTGATTAATTAGGTTATTTCTGACCAATTTCGACCAGTGCAGATCCTGATCAGACGGCACGGATGTGCCGGCTGATCTGGATCTACACTGGTAGCACATGTGTAAAAATGTGTATATATGGAGGAAAGGGTTAAGCTGTAACTCCACAACAGCAAACTAACAACTGAAACCTTCAGGTACTTACGTCAAGGTTCTTAATAAGCTCCTCATTTAAGAAGCGCTGCAATGCGATGAAACCAGGTTTTCAACAACCGAGTATAGACATCTGAGTATAATCCAGAGTTGTATCATGATATAAGCTAACCACACGCCAATTAAGTTTAGTGTCAATAGTTCAAAGCAAGGTTTTACCTAGAAACTGAATTTCTATTTTTGATCACAGACATCTAGGTTGTCTAAATAAAAGCAACTCACACACTAACAGTTTGATGTAAATAGATCAGAACAAAATCAACTTACTATGCAGAAACTGAAATTATATTGTTAGCAACAGTGACCTTGACCTTGATCACAGACATCTAAGTAGCAATCCCAGGTTGCATCTTGATAAAACTTGCTACCCAAACACAAAGTCAGGTGTCAATAGGTCACAGCTAACTCAAGTTATTACACAAAAACTGACTTTTTTTTTTAGCAAAAGTGACCTTGACCTTAGTCAGAACCCTAAGTAGCAATCCAGAGTAGCATTACGGTTTATATATAAGTTATCCACACACTAAGTTTGGTGTCAATGGGTCAAAGCAAACTCAAGTTGTTATGTGGAAAATAAATTTCTATTTTTAGTGACAGTGACCTTGACCTTGCTCACAGACACCTGGCAATTCCAAGCTGACTCTTGATTTAAGCTACCAATACACCAAGTTTGGCGTCAATAATCCATTGAGCAAGTCATTGAGCGGAAACTGAGTGACTTTGACCTTGATCCCACACATTTGGCTAGCAATCCCTATCTGACTCTTGATATAAGCTACCCACCTCCTTATGTTAGAGTAAAAGTGTGCTTTCAGTCAAGTCCTGTTTCTAAGAGTGCTTACTGTGCTTTCTGTCCAGTCCTACCTAGTGTGCTTAATGTCCAGTCATGTTTCTCAATGTGTGCTTTAAGCCCAGTCCTGTTTCTTACTGTGCCATAAGTTCAGTCAAGCTTCCCAAAATATGTTTTCACTTTCTGTCCATTCCCACTTCCCCAAGTCACACCAGTTGAGTTTTATGTCCAGTCCTGTTTCCCAATGTGTACTTTCAGTCCAGTCCTACCTTCTTAATTGTCAATCTCATCTCCCTAAATCTGCTGTCAGTCCAGTCCTGCTTCCCGGTGCTGTCAGTCCAGTCCTGCCTTCTTTATTGTCAATCTCATCTCCCTAAATCTGCTGTCAGTCCAGTCCTGCTTCCCGGTGCTGTCAGTCCAGTCCCGCCTTCTTTATTGTCGATCTTATAACCCTACATCTGCTGTCAGTCCAGTCCTGCCTTCTTTATTGTCAATCTCATCTCCCTAAATCTGCTGTCAGTCCAGTCCTGCTTCCCGGTGCTGTCAGTCCAGTCCTGCCTTCTTTATTGTCGATCTTATCACCCTAAATCTGCTGTCAGTCCAGTCCTGCTTCCCGGAGCTGTCAGTCAAGCTTCCCCAAATATGTTTTCACTTTCTGTCCATTCCCACTTCCCCAAGTCACACCAGTTGAGTTTTATGTCCAGTCCTGTTTCCCAATGTGTACTTTCAGTCCAGTCCTACCTTCTTAATTGTCAATCTCATCTCCCTAAATCTGCTGTCAGTCCAGTCCTGCTTCCCGGTGCTGTCAGTCCAGTCCTGCCTTCTTTATTGTCGATCTTGTCTCCCTAAATCTGCTGTCAGTCCAGTCCTGCTTCTCTAAGTTTGCTTCAGTCAATCCTGCCTCCCTAAAATGTTCTTTTATTGAATTTTTTAATCCACTTATTGAGCTTTTCTTTTGTTTTAGCTCATGGATTAATTTGCAATTCTGAACTTTGTGTAAAAAACATAAAGAAGTCCCAGAGGAATACACGTCTACTGTACACTTAATTATGGCCAGCAACGAGTATATTTTCAAGAATTTAATTAATTAGCAAGGCTTTGTAAAATTTATGATGATTTGTTAGTATAAACACACACAAATTTTTATGATCATAATTAATATTAAAATAATTTCAAAAAGCAATAATATTTTACTTAAGTATAATTTACAATGTTATAAACTGGTATAAGTTTACAGATAACAATAATTCAGGCATATTTAACTATTGATGATATAAATCAAAGTATTCAATGTATTCATGTATTGTGCATGTGTCACACAATAAAACTTGGCACTTAAGCACCTCTTTATGAATTATTAAACTGTCATTATGAAAACTGCACTTCCATAAAAATCTAAGTTTTAGTTTTGAATGCAATAACAACAAAAGTAATGTTACTGTGTTTTAAATGTCTTCAGGGATTCTAAAAAAAGGTATCAAGGAAGCTCTTGAAAGTAATTTTTGTCAGATACTATGAAACGATTAACCCCTTTACTTCATATATACGTATGCACATTTTAATGTGTTTGTGGCCAGTGTAGATCCAGATTACACGACACATCCATGCTGTCTGATCAGAAACTGCACTGGTTCCATATTAGTCAGAAAGAACCTAGTAAATCTAAAACCAAACACTGTAGGATGTGATCACATGCACAGAATGATGTGCCAGCAGATCTGGATCTACACCAAGATAATGGTATATTCTATGGAGCAAAGGTTTAACCCTTTCCTGTATAGATACACCTTTATTGCTTGGGCGAACAGTTTAGATCCAGATCAGCCGGCACATCCGTGCCGTCTGATCAGGATCTAAACTGTTCGCTTTTTGATTCATTTGGTTATTTCTGACCAAAATGCGACCAGTGCAGATCCTGATCAGACGGCACGGATGTGCTGGCTGATCTGGATCTACACTGGTCGCACATGCGTAAAAATGCATATATATCAAGGAAAGGCTTAATAATATAAACCATATTCAGGGTGGTTTTACCATGAATCTAAGTGACCGAGTATAGCCATCCAGATATTCTGGGCCATTTGATTGTGCAAATTTAACCAGACAACACCTGTCAGCAAAACATGCTTTACCACATGAACAAATGCAATAGAATCAACTTTTCCTCAATTTTTGCCACCGATTTATTGTTCACTATGGTGTTTTACAAACTGTATATGCATAGATCAACCCTTTTATTTCATATTTAAAATTACCGTACGGTATATGGGTTTTATAGGATGTGCAGCTTTATAGATTCAGATCAAACAGCATGGATCCAGATCAGCTAGGACATCCATGCTGTCTGATCTGGATCTACACTGGTCAGACCATCCCATGGAGTAAATTCTAAACTTAATAATTAACAGTGTAAACTTATCAGAATGCATGGGTGTGCATGGTGATCTAATTCTACACTGGTTGACAAAATTAATCTGAAAAGCAATTATGCCACAAGTTTACAACACGCTGTCTGACACCTACATTCTTTTTAATTCTTTCGCTTCTTGACCATTATTAAAGGGTAGAACTTCCATTAATCGGCTTTAAAGATTTATTTAAGAAATACATGTAATAAGTCCAATAAGCAGGCAACAAGATTTCTTACTATCTCAAACAATCTTAAGTGCTAATTGAACTGCGGATTTATATAAAGCAATTTTATTTCCTTATAAAATTACACACCGAAGTAATCCCTACCATTTACAATACCTATATATTTATTTAGCAGGTTCAATACAAATTGCAATTCTATACCGGAATATAAATATCTTTAAAGTAAATAATTTGGCATTTTAATTTCTTTAATATCTTGTTTGCCATAAATATTAAAGGCATGTTTAGTATGGACATTTAATTGGGTTTTCAAACAGAAGTTTGATGCAGAATGATAAAATAGAATATATATTTATACATGTACTGATACTGCAATTTTTAATAGGTCCAGGGCTCTCACTAGAGGGAGACTTGGGAGAAGTGGTCTCCCAAAAGTGACCAGACTTCTCCCTTCTTTGAGCTGTGGGAGAAGTCATTTTGTATAGACTATATAGGGAAAGAATGCTGTTGACTGCAAATTTCTCCTTAATTCAGTTAAATTATGACAAAACTTCTCCCTGATTTGCAAGTCTAGTGAGAGCCCTGAGGTCCATACAATTTTATAAAATAATGTGTAACTGTGATATGGATTGATCAAATAAAAATATAGAATATATCTCTTTGAAGTTAAGACAGACACAATTTTACAAGAAAAGTGTCATTTTCTGTAACGGGAAACAGTTGTAATTTACCATTTTTGTAGATCATTTGATAGTCTCTAGAGAAGTGTAATGAGCATTTATAATTAACCCTTTAACTGTTAAGCACAGATAACATGTATGTTACATTTGCTAGCAACATCATGACCAAATCCCCAGGGTGTTCAGTGAGGTTGCTCAATCATCCTTTTTTGGCAGCAATATTAAATTTTCATCAGTTCAAATGAACTGCCTTTCTGGAAATCTTGGATCTGACCCGACAAGACCCAGATCAGCTTTCTTTTCTGACCTGGAACTACACTATCACACACAAGTAAAAATGTGTATATATGAAATAAGGGTTAAACTTTGAAAAATCTAAAGATCATGGACAAAAAACTTTACCAATTTAATGTCAGAAATGAAGTTGTCTGCTTACCTGGGCAAGTTCATGGGTGTCTGTTCCATATGTTTTTCCAACTCTGTATTTGATTTGTGGGCAATAACCTCGATATCTGAAAAATACAACTAAATGATTTCATCAGCTTACTGTTGATGCATGTTTAACCCTTTCCTGTATAGATACACCTTTATTGCTAGTGGACACAGTTTAGATCTAGATCAGCCGGCACATCCGTGCCATCTGATCAGGATCTAAACTGTTCGCTTTTTGATTCATTAGGTTATTTCTGACCAAAATGCGACCAGTGCAGATCCTGATCAGACGGCACGGATGTGCCGGCTGATCTATCTGGATCTACACTGGTCGCGCATGCGTAAAAATGCGTACACATGTATATCAAGGAAAGGGTTAAAAATATCTAAAATCAAAACTATAAATTAAGAATAGAAATTTAAAGTTAAGATTGATATATTGTTCTTTCTAAATTCAGAAAAGAAAACTGGATTAATTACATCTCCTTTAAATGTTCAACTTATAGAAATAATTAAAAAAAAAAACAAACAGAAAGGAAACAACAGTGACTTTCATGTAGCATTGTCTTGTAACCTTGCATGCTGTTAAATAACAGCAATGAGTGAGAGGTTCTTTATGACGATCACTTTTCTATTTTTCTTTTATCATAATTTCTTTTTGAACACAAACAAAAACACAACTAGTATTCTTTAAAATTCATTTCTTTCCAATAGAATTTAAAATTGGTTGCTTTAACCCTTTTAGTCCCTAGATTATTGCTGTTGTCTAATGGTCAAACTGTGTCGATCAAGACCAGCCCATGTCTGACATCTGTGCCCAAGGTTATAAAGCTGAGTTTGGAAACCAGTCTCAAATCTCAAGCATCTGATTGGCTGAAATGGCGACTGGTCGCCATTTCAGCCAATCAGATGCTTGAGATTTGAGACTGGTTTCCATGCTCAGTTTTATAACCTTGGGCACTGATCAGAATCTGCACTGTTTGCATTAGATTTAGTGGATTATTTCTGATCAAAAAAGCAACCAATGTATTTCTAGAAAAGGATTGAATAGGAAATTTCAACTAGCCTCTTTCTAATACAGTTCACTTATGGTGATTTGATTTTGTTGAACTATGAATGTAAAGATAATTAGGAAGTGAATACATCTTCTTTTGCTATTCTTGTAAATAAGGCTAAAATATTAATTAATAAATTTAGTTTAACATGTGCCTCTGTTGTACTGATCTTTAATTTCTTGATAAACGAAAAATTTTTATTACAAATTCAAAACTGAAAATTGAATACAAAACAAGACACTTTTTAAAGACTTCAAGTAGCCTAAACTGAACCACTATTATCAGAGTATTTTCCACCTTGAAAGCCAATATTATGCAACTTATTATCTAAATTAAAGATAATGGTCCCTTCTGTAGTGAACTTAACTCTGGGTTAATACAACCACACATGTGCTCTGCTTATTAAACAACATACCCAGTGCCATAGAGAAACAAGACCACACTTAAAACTGTGCTTTTAGATTTGTGCAATAGTATCATTTTAAAGCTGTTTAATTTTTTTTCACACCATACAGATGTCAAATACCCCAGCTGTCCAAAAAATACATGTACATGTATGCTGCTCAATTCTGAAGTGTAAAACGAACAATTCTACCAATGAAAAATTCTCATTAATTACTTTTAACAGTAACAACAATTACAACTAGAAAATCAAACTTATTAAAGCAGCTCTTATTAAATATTTTTCTTTAAAGATTAAAATAACCATGAGCAATAAAAAAGAACACTTTACTCTGCAAGTTCACTAAAAAAAGTACTGTAATTCTGAAATTTAACTTCGTGTGGGTTAGGATTTGAAAAAGATCTGCTACAAGTTCATAAAAAATAGTTTAAAAATCACACCAAGTCTTTCTTTTTGAAGTTCTTGCTTAGTTATGACAAAGTTATTAGTTATGTATAATGAACAATATTGGTGAACATGCTCTAGATCCCATGAAACCAAGAATATGCTGTGCATTTTTTGCAAACTTTTTTCACAGATCAATCATTTTCCATGTGCATGTTGTGTCAATTCATACCCAGGAATGATCACACCATGTCTGGGTGCTGTTATTCCTCGTCTTTCAAAATCCAAAGAAGCAGAGACTCCTTTCTTTATTTTTCTGTTTTAAACAGATAAAGTTTTAACCCTTTCCTCCATATATACACCTTTTTACCCATGTGCGACCAGTGTAGATCCAGATCAGCCAGCACATCCATGCCGTCTGATCAGGATCTGCACTGGTCGCATTTTGGTCAGAAATAACCCAATGAATCAAAAAGCGAACAGTTTAGATCCTGATCAGATGGCACAGATGTGCTGGCTGATCTGGATCTAAACTGTTTGCCCTTTCAATAAAGGTGTGTATATGGAGGAAAGGGTTAAACATGCCTTTAAAGTTTAATCTTCTACTGATACCAGTTAAGAACAAGTAGTCTCCTTGGATACAGTACAATATAATATATGCTGGGTCAGATGCAAAATTTCAAGAAAGCGGGTTCATTTGCGGCAGTCTGAGAGTTCCAATGTATCATTTAATTTCGCAGGGATCAAATTTCGCGCAAATGACATAAGTGACATTTTCGTGAGGGCTTAAATTCGCGCATGTGTATTATTCTAATAAGACTAGATATTCAATGGTTTAATTTTGCTAGGGTTTGATTTCGCGCATTAACCCTAGCGCGAAATACGCGAAAATTCAACCACCGTGAAATTTAATGATACCACAGTAGTTTCATGATAATTTCCAACTTCCTGGCTGAAATCCCTATGAAAATTAAATATTGCTGCCCCAAAACGGGGTTGGGGAAACCCAAGTGCACCCCCTCTGGATCTCCCCCTGAAACCATGTTTGACAAAAAATAGTAGTAATTCCAAGATAAAACAGACCAGTATTTTCAACAAACAAATACTAGTAGCTACATGTATACCAAGGTGCTTCATTGCAGCATCTTATTGTTACAGTGTTATTTTGGAAGACAAGAAACAGACGTGGCCAGGATGATTCAAGTCAATTTAGTATATAGGCCCTATGATTTTATGTTCTTATGAAAGCTTTACTTTTATCATTGTTCTGGTAGATGACTACAATAAGGAATGAGTGAAACTATATATCATCATTCATGCATATAAACAATATATAAAAATACAATGGAGTATGATTTACTTCAAATATGTATAATTATTGTTATCCCATGAAACTTATAAAAAAAGAAGATAACTATAAAAATAAATTTGGTGTTAATTCCACCATTGTGATTGCGATAGGACTTATTGATTGTTTAAAAAATTATGTTTGCTTAAGGCCATAGAAAAAAATATTTTTGATTCTCATCCCCGCCCGCCCCTGTCCAAAATCACCCGCCCCAAAAAAATTTATTGGCAAAAAAATTGAAACATATTCTGTTCCAGACAGAACAGATTTTAAACCATCCCTGTTATATAAAATGTTCATCATTTCAAAGCTTATCAAAGGTGATAGTGTCACTATTAAAGACTGGTATGGCTTTTGAAGCAAGAATAGGCACCAACCTGCTTCTTTGGTAAGTTGTTATCCTGATTTTTTTGAAGAAATTGAAAAGATGGACGAATATTCTACACCAAAGGTTCTGGTAACTATAAATGCCATTGTCTCAAAATTTTAAGTTAGTTTTTACTTCTGTTCTCAGGTATTTCATTAATAAAAAATAAAAATTAAAAAGTGTCCACCCGCCCCTTTTTTCCCAAAATCCGGATGAGAATCTAATAATTTATTTTCTCTGGCCTAACAGGCTTCGTTACTCAGTGGGTATGCTTAAATCCCATGGACAAAGAGTGTAGATCTAAGTCAGCTGGCACATTTGTGCTGTCTGATCAATCAAGATCTAACCTGTTTGCTTAAGAAGTCATTTGGTTATTCTGACCAAGAAGTGACCAGTGTAGATCCAGAGATGTCCCAGCTGATCTGGATCTACACTGGTAGCACATCCTTAAAATCTTAAATATGGAATAATGGGTTCAAATGATAGATTAACTAAATAAATTTGGTAATTGCTGACATTTTTGTAATAAAAACATTGATTATTAATTAAAATAGTTTGAGTAAGTCAGATTTCTAGAATTATTTTTCCTATTATATTTTTTTTCATTAAAGGAATTAACTTTTTTTGGAAACTTATTTTCTTTTCACTAAATAGTAAATGGAACACATGTTCTTACCAAAGACAATTAAAATTTTAATGAAGTTTGAATTGAATAAAATCAATTTGTATTGTAGATCTATTCTGGCATGGAATTGTGACAAAAAAACACAAGTTCTTGCTACCAAGCAGGTGTTACCTATCATAATCTAGATTTTAGACGTTTAAATATCAGTTTAAAATTATCCCAGTTGTCGAAATTCTAAAGTTGTTTATTTATACAATTCAAATAAACACACACAAGAGTTTAACAAAAAAGTTACCCTGGTACATGTGTTCCGTCTCTCAGGGCAGTGAACCCTCGCCTCTGGTCAAGTGTAGGACCCCCTCCAAAAGCTATCGTTGTCATTTTTCCGTCCCTGAGCAAAATCCGACGCTACACACTCTCAGTAAAACTGACAAACTCTTTCAGCAAATCCTCTGTGTATTGATTTGATTGTTTGATTGATTTAACACGTTAGAGGGTCGTCGTTAAAGGCGCTATAAACAGTTGCTAAGGATGTCTACCTCGTTAAACCAAGTGTGTCGAGTTACCGCTACCTAGATCAAAGTTCGTCATACAAGATTGATTCGACTGGTTTTAAATTTTGGCTTCCGGTCTGCAAGTTCAGAGCAAAATCTTTCAAACCCGTCTAATATCCGCCTGCGCACTTTGCTTCCTGTATGTTAATGCTGATGATGGAGGTTGTTTACATTGACGATGGACGACGACACTGATAACTTCTGACATTATTGGCAACTAACAATTACAGAGAGAAAGAAACATGGGAAACACAGCCGTGGTAGCGTCTGGTGTGAAAAATCAAGCTGACAACACTGCTAAGAAACTCTATCAGCTGGTAGATTTGAAAGGTGAACTTTTCTATCACAGTCTTTATCATTATGCCTGTTTATAAAAATGGAAGGCGATAATTGTCACACTCAGTTACTGCTAAATGCGATTCAAACTAATCCTCAAACGCTTTTCATGGATGTGGTAAAGCACACAGGCTTTGGAGACTGACCCATATTTTCCAACAAAGTTTGTATGCACTGGCCACCCTGACCCCCCCCCCCCCCATAATAAATATATAAATATTGTTATTTTAGACCCTAAACTGGATAAACACAATGTTTATGTTTTGATATATTGGAACCATTTGATTGACATTGGACTACAATGCTGGATCAACATTGGATTTTGTATTTTAGACATCATTTTTACGCAAGTGTGACCAGTGCCGTCTGATCAGGATCTGCACTGGTCGCATTTTGGCCAGAAATAACCTAATGAATCAGATCTAAACTGTTCGCCCTAGCAATAAAGATGTATCTATACAGGAAAGAATTAAAAACTCCTCATTTATTTTGTGTTTGTTTGTCAAAAACAGGTGGGGGAGAGTTAATAGAATGTGCAAAGCGAGCAGGATGGACCAAAGACTTCACAGAACTAGATCAGAAAATTCTAAAAGAGGTGCCAAAGTTTCTATACAATGATGGTCAAGGCAAGAAGGTTCCAATAGTCGATCTTGTTATGAGGAGAAACAAAGAGAGACAGAAAACAAAAATTAGGATTGGTAAAGATAAGCAGGAAAAGGCAAAAGAGCTAGCAAAGATCGACATGCAGCTTACAGACGCTGAGGGGAATTATCTCCACAACAAACCAGGTAAAATGAACAATTTGTTTTAACCCTTTCCTGGATATATACGCTTTTTTTCGCATGTGCGACCAGTGTAGATCCAGATCAGCTGGCACATCCGTGCCATCTGATCAGGATCTGCACTGGTCGCATTTTGGTTAGAACTAACCTAATGAATCAAAAAGTGAACAGTTCAGGTCCTGATCAGACGGCACGGATGTGCCGGCTGATCTGGATCTAAACTGTTTGCCGAAGCAAAAAAGGTGTATCTATACAGGAAAGGGTTAATTCTCCCTCAGAATGATCTCTAGAGCTCTTTAAACCCTGTACTCCATATATCGCTTTTAATGTGTATGCAGCCAGTATAGATTCAGATCAGCCAGCACATCTGTGCTGTCTAATCTGGATATACTTTGGTGACATATTGGTCTGAAAATAACCTAATGAATCTAAAAGCGAACATTGAAGATGCTGATCCAGATCAGCTGGCACAGATGTACTGGCTGATCTGGATCTACTCTGTTGGAACATGGGATAAAACCCGTGGATAAATCTCCTTTAGAAATTGATTATTAGCAAACATTAAGTCACATCGTCAATGTGGAAGACCCCTACTTAACTCTAAATATGTTTGTTAGATTGATACTAATCATTCTTTTAGCCCATGCTTTAACAATGATGAAAACCATGCTTGGAAGTGTCTACTATCGGTATATCTTTTCTTACCATCTCATGAGCGTCTTGGGAAAAAGTATCTTCGAACAGCTGATGTCAAATACATTATACTTGAATGACATCATTAACTTGAGCAGACGACATTGCTTAATATGCATTTCACAGGAAAATTAGCATTGTATTGTCCAAAAATGTGTAACCAAATCACCTTTTAGTTATAAGAAAATAATAGATAATAATTGTAAGTTCTTTCCAATTCTAATTACAACTTAAATGTAAAAAATATAACCGAAAACCTTTTTTTCTGAGATGTGCGCCATATTAAAATAGTTACTGTTGACAGCATAGTCAAGAACCCTTTTATGTCAAAAGTTACTAACCCTTTCCTCCATTTATACGCTTTTTTACGCATGTGCGGCCAGTGTAGATCCAGATCAGCCAGCTTATCCATGCTGACTGATCAGGATCTGCACTGGTTGCATTTTGGTCAAAAATAACCTAATGAATAAAAAAGCGAACAGTTTAGATCCTGATCAGCCGGCACATCCGATCCTGATCAGACGGTACGGATGTGCCAGCTGATCAGGATCTACACTGTTTGCCCATGCCATAAAGGTGTGTATAAAGGGTTAATACATATTCTTATTTGTAAACTGGTAGATAGTGAAAAGAGGTTTTGATTAAAATACTATGAACATTTTGAGAAAGAAGTTGTCAGAAGGACTACAATTAACTGACACTGGCAACTGTCAGCTACCCAAATAATTGTAAATGGCACACAGTATATTATTCAGCTTATTAAGTGTTGTGTTTGCTGAAACCATACGTTTTATGTCTGCTTTTTATGGATTAATCAATCTGGTCTTCTTTAAGTATCATTATAAACTACCGGTAATCAATGAATGAACAAATCAATGAAATATGGTCTGGTTTTCAGAAATTGTACAGCAATTTTAGTGACAAACATTTTGCCAGAGTTTCTTTACAACTGGTGTGAAGTATTACCTGATATCCAACATTAAACTTAGAACATTGAAAAAGACGTTCTATATTCTGATGTATGCCTTATGAAAAGAAGTCTTCTATACCTAGATTTTTTTTATTTGTTTATCCATTTATCTAAGAAAATTCTCAACAGACTGTGTGTTTAATAATCGAAGTGAATTTTCCATTGGTACACAGTGTAAGCGATAAATCAATTGAGTTCTATCAGCAAGCGAAAGTATTCTGTCAACAGTGGTAACAGGTTTATTACATCATCAAAGTTGATTGGCTCAATTTATAATGTATTTTGAACAAACATGTTGACAGGGATATTTAAAGATTCATAGCTAAGTACCACTGAACTGGTTTCCTATTGATTTGAAGAGTTTTGTAATGGGTCTTCTCAAAGATTTGCTTAAATTTGTGAATGTGGTAATAAATTTTCTTAAGTGTGATTATCTCTTTGCAAAATGTGCATGTGTATGAAAGAGGTACGATCGCCTCTTAGCAAACATCATTTTAATACTCACACACCTCATGCACTTAACTGGGTGAGATTGTTATTATTTTACATAAACCTTTTCCTCCATATTTATGCCATGGGCGAACAGTGTAGAATTCAGATCAGCCAGCACATCTGTGCCAACTGAGCGGGATCTACACGGTTTGCTTTCAGATTCATTTGGTTATTTCATACCAGGATGCAGCCAGTGCAGATCAATTAAAGATGGCACAGATGTGTGGCTGATCTGGATTTACACTGGAAGCCCATTTGATAAAAGGCAAATGTAAAGTAAAGGGTTAACACATTACAAAAGCCTCTGAAAAGTTTGACTGTGGACTAGCATGGAATCATCGCCATTTAAGTTCTGTAACAGGAAGATAGATAGCTTCTTAGAAATTTCATCTATATTGTTGCCATGTTTTGTCACCAGTTATTGAGAACATTTAGGGTTATAAATAATGGAATTCAAACAAATATTCATTGCATTCATCTGAAAAACATTTGGGTTGTTTAAAGTGAATTCCTGATATGAAGATTTTCCATCTGTACTTGCCACCATCAGCAATAAACAGCATACCACTGGTCCACACTGCTCACACTGATGACTGCTTGATTCAAATATGAACATTAACTGTATTATATAACTCTTCCGCCATAGATACACCTTTATAATTTAGATCTAGATCAGCTAGTGCATCCTGATCAGGGTTGAAGGTTATAAAACTGAGTATGGAAACCAGTCTCAAATCTCAAGCATCTGATTGGCTGAAATGGCGACTGGTCGCCATTTCAGCCAATCAGATGCTTGAGATTTGAGACTGGTTTCCATGCTCAGTTTTATAACCTTGGGCACTGGATCTAAACTGTTTGCTTTCTGATTCATTAGGTTATTTCTGACCAAAATGCGACCAATGCAGATCCTGATCAGACGGCACGGATGTGCTGGCTGATCTCGATCTACACTGGTTGCACATGAGTAAAAATGTGTATATATAGAGTAAAGGGATAAGAAATAGATAATTATACAGTTGTTTCTTGACATTTGTCTATTACTTTTGGAAAGGCAAAGTCAGCACAATATGAATAAGTGTCTACCTCTTGCATGTGCTGATATAATAGCACCAATAGTTTGCCCTTTACTCCATATTAAAGTCCCAGCCCTAAACTTAAGTAAGAATATACTATTGAAAAATCATATTTGTCCATATAGACTCCAATATATAAACTCTCTAACAGAACACAAAAGGTCCGATCCAATTCCTTCGTATAGACGCGATTTTCAATGATATTGTTAAATTATGGTTAACGAACTTTTAAGAAGCTAAATATAATGAAGCAATATTTAGCACCGACGAAGAGACCACTTCATGCGCGATCTCGATTTCTGTGACGTTTCGGAAATCCTACTTTCGCTTTTACTTGCGTGGACCAAATTTATTTTACTAAATTAAAATGTTATTAGCCTGAACTTAAGCTGCAAATTTGTGCCCATAGTTCCAAATACGTGTAATATTTCATACAAAAGTGGGTTAAATTGAAGTTAGGCCACTTTAATGCAATCTATCACAAGTGTGACCAGTTAAGAACCAGACCAGCCAGCACACCTGTTGCTTCTGATCTGACTCTACAATGTTTGCCTCATGGTCAGAAATAACCTAATGAATCTAATTCTGATCAGATGGCAAAACAATGTGCTGACTGATCTGGATCTTAACTGTTTGCAAATGCAACAAAGCCTTATCTATTGTGTAAAGCATAAACTCGATCAATTCTGAGTAAATTTACATTTCAGATCGGAAGTATCGAGAGGTCTGCTGGAAGATAGAGGAAGTTGGCACTGTGGGAGAGTCTATTCTACACCTATGTTTTCTGAACTCATCGGCAATACATGCCAACCTGGCGAAGAGGCTCCTTAATCACTTTCCAAAGCTTATAAATGACATCTATGTGTCTGAGGAATATTATGGTATGAAGTCTGTTTATCAAATAACTCAACTGCTCAGTTAGGAATAGGATTTATTATGTCAGCATTGCAACATTATACTGTGAGTGAAAAAAATTCCCTTATAAATAATTATTATCTGCTTGCCTTGTTACTGATTTTATCACAAGGTCCTGTCAGCCCTTGTTACGGTGATCATATATTTTCATGACCTTGTATTGTGTGTAAACTTTTATCTGGTATTCATGAAATTCTGTAAAGGTCTTCATCAGTTCTTTTAATTAGGAGATATATTTTTCTGATAGATTTGTTGCTTAAAATAGGGAAAAAGCCCAAACATTGGCAGAGTGGCAGGTAAATACTGACAGGTAATTTGCACTCAAATAATACCACATGCTACTGGCAGCTTAAGGGTTTACAGCATATGCAATCTGATCTGGATCTATGCTGGTCAGAGCTAATCCATTTGATCTTAAAGCTATCAGTGTAAATCTGAATCGCTTATGAAATAACGGCCATATCCCATGAAATAAAGGGTTAAACAGGGGAAAACACTGTAAAAAAAGATGGTGGCTTAATTTCTGATTTCAGGGGAGAATACTCTTCATATGGCGATTGTGGATGAGGATCCAGCTATGGTAAAGCTGCTGTTAGACAAGGGAGCAGACTTCCACCAGAGATGTTGTGGCAACTTTTTCACGCCAGATGACCAGAAAGACTCGCGAACAGACAGCTTGGATCATGAATGGGTAGATGTTTGTCAGAAAACCAACTATGAGGGGTAATCATCTTAGTTTGTCTGATTTAGAACAACTTTGAGTATGGTTTTGTTTTGTTTTTATTCTGGGAACAAAAACTAGGCTCATGACAGATAGAAATTTCTCTTTGAATGGCAACCATACAGTTTATATTGTGTAGGCATCCATTGAACACATCAAAGTTATTGCACTTCATACAATATATAGTTGCAGGCAAAACTGTCCAAACTCCTTTACTTGAAATTAGTTACTACAATCTTGCATGCAATCCTCGTTATGTGGATATCAGGCAAGCTTTTGTCATTGCACTAGGTACAATATATGTCATGATAGTAAAATTATTGCGTTTAAATTATATTTTTGAACATTATTAAAATTCCCTACCAAAGAGTTAAAACTATTGTTTTGACATTGTCTGGCCATCCAAACAAAACCAAAACAGGTAGACCTGTAGGTTGGTGGTACATGTCTCACACAGCATTATTCTGCAGAATTTCTTTGCTTCGGATGTGCCTGTGTACCCAATAGAACATTCCAAATACAAGAAAATTTAAAAAAACATTATATCCTGTGCCAGAGAATGTTCACATCACACAGACTTCCTGAAAGTTGCAGGACCGTTGGACCTGTCCGCTAAAATTTGGACTGGTCTGATGTGATTTCCAATGTTGTTGGAGAGAGTGTCTGGCAAAAATTTGATCTGCATATTCCAATTTTACTCGCTAAATTACAATTTTACTCGCTGTTTTGATTCGAGACTGTTCCGAGGGAAATGAGTGAGGATATCCGAATGAAATTTTTTACGTATTCGTTTCAGTCAGACAGAATTTGTTTCAGTCAGACAGATTTTCACATCTTGCCTGACCACATGTCTGACACTTTTTTACAACTTTCGGGAAGTCTGATCACATAAAAATAGGTTAATTACAGGACTTCACAGACAGATCAGTCATACAAAAGCATTTATTTAATACACACCAAACTAAAACTGCTGAGTTAACATTTAGTATAGTGTCCTACCATTAAATTTTGTGCGGGATCAAAATTGTGCTAAAGACATTAATGAATTTTGTGCACAGCCATACATTTGTAAACATGTATTATTAATAGGTGGTTATATCTAGGTTTCAGTTTATTCCATCTGGATCTGTCAGGAAAGTGTAGAGGAGTAACAATCATTTTTTAACCCTTTCCTCCATAGACACACCTTTATTGCATGGGCAAACAGTATAGATCCAGATCAGCAGGCACATCCATGCCATCTGATCAGGATCTGCACTGTTCACTTTATGAATCCATAGGTTATTTCTGACCAAAATGCGACCAGTGCAGATCCTGATCAGATGGCATGGATATTCCGGCTGATCTGGATCTACCTTTGGCGCACATGCGTAAAAATGCATATACATGGAGGAAAGAGTTAATGTGTTTGACTTTAATAGATAAATACTTTCAGGCATGTTTATTTTGGAGAGTATCCTCTTAGTTTTGCTGCATGCCTCGGTCAAGAAGAATGTGTGCGACTGTTGATAGCAAAGGGAGCTAATCCAAACCTTCAGGACGTCAATGGAAACACAGTGATGCATATGCTGGTTATAATGGACAGAAAGGTACATTGAATATTTTATTGGAATTAGTATGATTAATAAGACTAAAAAGAGAATAATTGATCAGGCCTCAGTTTACTTAATCATCATAATTATTACCCATCACTTAATTTGGCTCATTCTAGTTCTGTGCCAAAGGTTATAAAACTGAGCATGGAAACCAGTCTCAAATCTCAAGCATCTGATTGGCTGAAATGGCGACCAGTCGCCATTTCAGCCAATCAGATGCTTGAGATTTGAGACTGGTTTCCATGCTCAGCTTTATAACCTTGGGCACAGATTGGGTGAAATAGCAACTGGTCACCATTTCAGCCAATCAGATGATTAAGATTTGAGATTTAAGACTGGTTTCAAATCACAGTTTTATAACTTTGGGGCCTGAATTAAGTTAAGTGCCTACTTCAGTTGTACATGAAATGCTGGAAGGTAATGCATATGAATTTACCCTTCAACAACTGTTATTATTTAATAAGTATTATAATAGTGTTTAATTTTACAGGCTTTATATGCTCAAAACAGTTTTTTTTTTAATATTTTCTTTGTAAAAAAGGCTTAATGGAAAAAATAAAATAAAATTATAATTTGTTTTTAATACTTCACTCCATGGATACCACATTTATGCCATGTGCAAACAGTGTAGAAAGCACAGATGTGCTTGCTAAACTGGATCTTTAAATGTTCCCATGAAAGCCATATCCATTGGTTAAAGTGTTGTTGAAACTTGGTTGGTTAGTGCCAATTTCCAGATTTTCTAGTTGTTCAGTCAGATCTAATATAAAGCAAGTTGTCATCTTAATCATGATGATTTTTCCTTCAATTCTTGTCAACATTGTAATTGAAATGTGATATTGCTTAAGTTTGTTGAGCTTAGCAGGACCATATCCAAGGCTTGCTGCAACACAGTTCTCTTCCTGATAGTTTATGTTTAACCCTTTCCTCCATAGAAACACCTTTATTGCTTGGGCGAACGGTGTAGATCCAGATCAGCTGGCACATCCCTGCTGTCTGATCAGGATCTGTACTGTTCGCTTTTTGATTTATAAGGTTATTTCTGACCAAAATGAGACGAGTGCAGATCCTGATCAGACGGCTCTGATGTTCCAGCTGATCTGGATCTACACTGATCGCACATGTGTTAAAATGCGTATATATGGAGGAAAGGGTTAAACCTCACATTGGACTTAAATTGCTGTGATGAAGTTTCTTCTTTCAACTTTTATGATAATTGGGTTGTAAAGAAAATGTGGGCTCCAGAGCCTTGCAATAATAAAAGCTGTTTATCAACTATTGAATTGTGCCTAATGATTTGATATTATGTGACTTTGACACACAAGCACGATTTGCCATGACTTACTGTTGTCATTTGTCATAAGTGTCAATGCTCTAAAGGCCACAATTCAAAAAGTTATGTTAAATCATTAATCCTTTACAGTTTTAATTAAGAATTGAGAAATGCAATATATAGTTGTAGAAATATTAGAATTGAATTGATAGTTTTTGCAATCGTTGGAATACGAAAATCATTTGGGTTATTTAAAGTAAGTGGGCTTCACGCATTAACAATACAAAAACAAACTATGACAAATGTTATTTTTCTCACTAACTGTCAGTGAACACAGTAAGATATTGATTTTTTTTAATTCCTTAAATTAGAAGCACCATCACTGTGCTAAGCTCTTGATCTGGTCCTCTTGCACATATGCATGCTTTTTGTCAGGATTTGAAGACTTCTGTTATGCATTTTTACATGTTATTCTTTAATCACATAACATATTTATGCTATTTTGTTGTGATTGTTGTATGTAATTCACTAAAGTTTTAGTCAAAAGCTTGAAGGCTGTTGTGGGTATTCAATATTCATGTGGGAAAAAACTTATACACCTTATATATTGGACTAAAATTACATTCTTAACTCATATTCCTCCATATATACGCATTTTTATGCATGTGCGACCAGTGCAGATCCAGATCAGCCAGACATTTGTGCCGTCTGATCAAGATCTGCACTGGTTGCATTTAAGTCAGAAATAACCTAACAAATCAAAAAGCGAACAGTTTAGATCCTGATCAGATGGCATGGATGTGCCAGCTGATCTGGATCTTAACATGTTCGCCCATGCAATAAAGGCGTATCTATGGAGGAAAGGGTTAAAAGAGTTTTTTCCCTTGTGCAGGTTAAAAAAACATCATTGAAAAAGAGAAATGAAACTAAAACCAAACAAAATCCATAAATTGTAGTGTCTTTACAGGCATAAATGGGTTGCTCAGCATATAGGGCTGAATAAGAACTCAGTAAACAAAATAGTTTATGATCATAAATCGCTATTGTATTTTTCCTGCTGCAATTAAAAGGAAAAGGAATTAGAGGGGGAGGTTTGTCTTGTGTTTTATTTTTAATTGTGATAAATCAGCGTGGATACTTTATCCCTGTACTGTGATACTACAGGCTTATTCTTTACATAGTAAATAAAACTTGATGTAAAAATACTTATACTTTTTTAACCCTTTCCTCCATCTATACACATTTATTGCATGTGCCAACATGTAGATCCAGGTCAGCAGGCACATCCTTTTTTGTTATGCTTTTCAGTGAATTATAGAATTTTTCCAGTGAAATAAAAGTGGTATTTCACTGTTTTCAAACAGTGGAATACCATTTTTATTTTCACTGATTTTTTTTGTTACGTCAATACCCAAACGCACATAACATACCAAATTTGTATATTTGACGTTGTGTCCTGCACAAGCGGTTTTGGCGCGATTTCTTGCAACTTTTCTGTCAAATTCTTGCAAATTGTGCACTAAAAGCATAAAATGAAAAGAAAATTTGTTTTTACCAGTGAAAGACAGAAATATATTTCACTCGTGAACTCTGAAATTATGTATTTTCACTCGTGGCTTTGCCACTCCTGAAAATACGAATTACGGAGCTCACTAATTGAAATATATTTCTGTCTTACACTGGTAAAACAAATATCCTCTATAGAAATCATCTGATCAGGATCTGCACTGTTGGCTCTTTGATTTATTACAGGGCTTTTTTTCACCATTTTGGGAATATGACCCATACCCCTGGAATTGGGAAATTTATTGTCGTTTTGCCAGAAATTAGTAATTTTTTTAGCATCATTGGGGAACAACAAGTGTTACTGTTATCTGCTGTTTTTTTAATCATTGCCATCCATATTTAATATTGTCAATAATTCCTGGCTTAAAGAGCAAAAGATGCAGTGCTGATGCTGTTGTTTTTCATCAGAAATGTTTGTTTTGATTCAATTGGGAATTTTTCTTCTCAAATTGGGAAAAAAGTATATGTTTTGCCATTGGGAACATGACCGAATAACGGCTATAAAATCAACTGAAAAAAAGCCCTGTATTAGGTTATTTCTGACCAAAAAGTGACAGTGCAAATCCTGATATGACAGTGTGGATGTACAGTGTTCACCCAAGCGGTAATAGGCATTATATGGAGGAAACAGTTTAATAGAAATTGTTATGTTTCACAGTTATAATTGGTAAAACTTCTTAATACATTTGAGAAAATGAATGAAAAATTAGTAATGGATAAAGTACCACTGAACTCACAGTATAGGGTTGACCCTTTATTCCATAGATACAGCTTCTATCCCATGTGAAACCAGGGCTGAAGGTTATAAAGCTGAGATTGGAAACCAGTCTCAAATCTCAAGCATCTGATTGGCTGAAATGGCGACTGGTCGCCATTTCAGCCAATCAGATGCTTGAGATTTGAGACTGGTTTCCATGCTCAGTTTTATAACCTTGGGACTAGTGTAGATCCTGGTAATCCATGCTGACTGATCAGTGCCCAAGGTTATAAAACTGAGCATGGAAACCAGTTTCAAATCCCAAGCATCTAATTGGCTGAAATGGCTCCCAGAAAGTTTCATTGAAATCCATCCAGTAGTTGCCGAAAAATAGCGTGGAAACGAATACTGCTCTATATGCATCATGCATAAGTTATCAAAGGGCAACAACTCTGTGTTAAACAGTCTGATACAAACAATCAGATGCTTGAGATTTGAGACTGGTTTCCAAACTCAGTTTTATAATCTTCAGATCAGGACTGATCAGAACTTACATTGTTTGCTTTTACTTATTTCTGACATAGAAGCAAACACTGTAGATTCTGATCAGACTTCACATATGTGCAGGCTAATTACGATCTACACTTGTTACCCTTGGGGTATAAGCCATAAACATGGAGTAAAGGTTAAAGCAAACACCCATAAGCAGCATATTCATTTTTGTTTTACTGCACAACTTAAAAATGTTTTATATGGTGTGAACTTTTAGATAACTTGACCAAGACTTGTTGTGACCTTGTTGAGTTTGTGACCATAATATTGTGTGATGTTGTTGATAATGTGACACAGTCACCATGTGACCTTGTTGATAATGTGACACAGACACCATGTGTCCTTGTTGATAATGTGACACAGACACCATGTGACCTACATGTAGACATCACATGGCTTTGTTAATACTGTGACTAACAGACATCATGACATTGTGACCTTGAAAATACACTACCCAATATGAAGTAGAAATTGAATATGCTGCTTTAGAAAATCTTATAGATTTAGTTGTATCTTCTTTGCCAAGGACCTTTTAGCTGTTTCCTAGGACCTTATTCTTCTGTGATATTGTAGTTTTTATTACAAAACAAATTATACTTTTATACATGTACGTTTATACATTTAAATTAATTATTTTAAAATAATTGGCTGCATGTGATTTGATAAATGACTGACAACTTATGTATTAATAAGAATATTTTATTTTGCTAAAGATTCTTTTTTAGTTTTCAGAAATATGATTATTTAAATTATTTTATAATGATGTAATTTCAAGATTGCATTCCAATAAATAAAATAATGTTTCGAATATACATGGTGTGTACATGAAAAATATTTTAATAATAAGAAAAGCTTCTGAATATATAGAACAGACCAATAGTTCAACTGTGGCTCTACACTTAACCCTTGTATGTGTATATTTGTATTGTACCATAAGAGAAGTGCATAAATGTGTCGTTTAATTTCTTTATTCTTTCTTTATTGCTGCAAAATAGTACACTTCAAAGAAGGTAAAAATGTCATAGATGTATTGTTTTATTTCCTTTTTTTTTTCATCATTCCTGCAAAATAGTACTCTTCAAAAAAGGTAACAATGTCATACTGTCATTGTTAAACTTTATAAAGCTCAATGTAACTTCAAACTAGACCTGATACTTGTTTTATCAGTATACAGCATTATATGTTTTAATTTGGTTTAGATAGAATTTCAAGTGTAATAATGTGAACTCTTTATTCCATCAATACAACTTTTATCCATTGTGTGACCAATGTAGATCCACATTTGTGACATCTGATCGGGATCTGCACTCTTCATTTTTTTTCATTAGGTTATTTCTGACCAAGATATAACCAGTGTTAAGATCAGGGATTCTAAAATTATCGGCAGGTCTGTCATTGACCGATTTTCGGGAAGATTGTCCGATTGAAATTTCAAAATTGGTTAAAAAAATCGGTCATGAATATTGGCCTACACTGTTACAAAATTACCTACATGTACAATTTTCACAGCTTAATCAGCTATTAACCTGTCAGTTAGCGACTTCACAAGTCTGCTACCATGACTACAACGACTACACGTTCCGTGAATAGCCTGCGGCATAGATGAAACGGGATGTGGTCAGTCTCATTTTAACAATGGGTGGGTTATTTAATTTCCAAAAATGGACTGCGCTAGTCAAAGGCTGTTTGACGTCAGAATTTATGATAGCAATACAAATGGTTGTTTTAATTAACGTAAACAATAAAACAGTTTGCATTTTATTGACATACGTGTTGGTCCGATATGTGCGTAATTCTAAAAGACCGACGACCGAAAATTGCTGTTTATTAAATTTAAAGAAAACTTATATCATGCGAATTTTACTTGAACTGTTAGCATTTCACAACAAATTTGAAATGGCTCAAATGAATATGTACTTAAATGTGAAAAAATTCGAGTGACCGGCTTGCTTACTTATGCATATAACGATTCAAATAAATTTCAAATTTACATTAATCTACATAATCAACATTTATTTCCAACTCTGAGTAATGTTGCATACGCAGACTCTTGTAAGTTCGTAGATTCAAAAATTACTACATCAGGTAAAGAAAAGAATAATATTTCAAAAAACTATAATGTAATGTTACAAAGCATGGTGTGATCGGCGTATATTAACGTAAAGAGAATACTTGCCTCCCGAAATTCCGAGAGATAAAACATTTTTAATAACTAAATAATCCACTTTACAATCGCTATGAACACTGCTAAAGATAACTGTTTTGAACCATTATGTCACGTTTTAAATGTATGGAATGCTTGTGGAATACAACAAAGACGCCGATCGCCGTAAACTTCAAACGTCGCGTGCCGCTCTTATAAATCGATCAATGAATTTTTCGGTCTACAGCTCGAAAACCATTAATCTGTTGAGAGGTTGTAGGATATCGCCGACGAGAAAATATGCCGGAAAAGAGAAATAGACTGTGGGTCGGGAGAGTGAAATACGCTGAACGCGGGGACCGGAAGTCGCACGAACCGGAAGTCAGCAAAATGTCCATTTTGGCGCCAATGTCCGATTGGGATTTTGAAATTTTAGAATCCCTGGTGTAGATTCTGATGTATGATCAAGATATACACTGTTTGCTTATTTTATTCATTAATTTATATCTAACTAAGAAGAGAACAGTGTAGATTAAGTCAGATGGCACATATCTACACTGCTCGTACATGCGACAAAACCCTCATATATGGAGCAAATGGTTAGTGTTTGCCACAACATTCTGCATTAGTTGTTATTTTTGAAAACAATTACAAAAGCGCAAGATCATAAAACAAAATCAGGAGAACATACTCAAATCTCAAGCATCTGATTGGGTGAAGTGGCGACCAGCTGCCATTTCAGCCAAACTGTTGCTTGAGATATAAGACTGTTCTCCAGTTTGGGTTTAATGATCCTGGGCCAAGGTAAATACTGATAAAGTGAAGTAGTGATCTAGTTTGAAAAACTGCAAGGTCTATGTCCAACATGTGTAATTCAGTGTGCTAACGGCAAGGTCTATGTCAAACGTGTGTAATTCAGTGTGCTAACTACTGCAAGGTCTATGTCAAATGTGTGAAATTCAGTGTGCTAATGGCAAGGTCTATGTCAAACGTGTGTAATTCAGTGTGTAAACTACTGCAAGGTCTATATCAAACATGTGTAATTCAGTGTGCTAACGACAAGGTCTATGTCAAACGTGTGTAATTCAGTGTGCAAACTACTGCAAGGTCTATGTCAAACATGCGTAATTCAGTGTTCAATGGAAAGGTGTTCTTTGTTTGTGTGTCTGTGTGTGTGTTGTCTCCCAAATAGATCATGCTTCTGCTTGTCTACATAACTGTAAACTGATTATGTCTCCCCCACTCTGGGGGAGACAAATTGTTTTTGCCCTGTCCGTCTGTCCGTCACTCCGTCTGTCACACTTCGTTTCCGCTCAATAACTCGAGTACCCTTTGACCCAGAGCCTTCAAACTTCATAGGGTGATAGCCCTTATTGAGTAGAAGAACCCTATTGATTTTGGGGTCAGTAGGTTAAAGGTCAAGGTCATAGTGACCCGAAGAGTGAAAACCGTTTCCGCTCAATAACTCAAGTACCCTTTGACTCAGTGCCTCCAAACTTCATAGGGTGATAGCCCTTATTGAGTAGAAGAACCCTATTGATTTTGGGGTCAGTATGTCAAAGGTCAAGGTCACAGTGACCCGAAGAGTGAAAACCGTTTCCGCTCAATAATTTGAGTACACTTTGACCCAGAGCCTTCAAACTTCATAGGGTGATAGCCCTTATTGAGTAGAAGAACCCTACTGATTTAGGAGTTAGTAGGTCAAAGGTCAAGGTCACAGGGGCCCGAAGGGTGAAAACCGTTTCCGCTCAATAATTCGAGTACCCTTTGACCCAGAGCCTTCAAACTTCATAGGATGACAGCCCTTGTTGAGTAGGAGAACCCTATTGATTTTGATGACAGTAGGTCAAAGGTAAAGGTCACAGGGGCCCGAAGAGTGAAAACCATTTCTGCTCCATAACTTGAGTACCCTTCGATCCAGGGACTTCAAACTTCATAGGTTGATAGCCATTATAGAGTAGAAGAACACTATCGATTTTGGGGTCAGTAGGTCAAAGGTCAAGGTCACAGGGGCCTTAAGAGTGAAAACCGTTTCCACTCAATAACTGGAGTACCGTTTGACCCACAGCCTTCAAAATTCATAGGGTGATAGCCCTTTTTGATTAGAAGAACCCTATTGATTGTGGGGTCAGTAGGTCAAAGGTCAAGGTCACAGGGGCCTGAAGAGTGAAAACCGTTTCCACTCAATAATAGGAGTTCTATTTTACCCAGACCATTCAAACTTCATGCGATGGATGTCCTTATTGAGTAGAGGACTCCTATTGATTTTGGGGTCAGTAGGTCAAAGGTCAAGGTCACAGGGGCCCCGAAGAGTAAAAACCGTATCTGGTCAATTACTGGAGTACCGCTTGACCCAGAGCATTCAAACTAAATAGGGTAATAGCCCTTATTGAGTAGAAGAACCCTATTGATTATGGGATCAGTAGGTCAAAGGTCAAGGTCACAGGGGTCTGGGCGCAGGGGGGGGGTGGGCGGCGCAGGGGGGAGACATGCGTTTTTCACAAAAAACATATAGTTTTATTTATTTTGTTCTTTGCCGGTACATATTTGGGCTATAAAATGAAACTCTTTGCATGACAGTCTTTTAAAAATGTGAATTACATGTACTTGGAAAATGCAAACTGAAGTATGTCAACAATATAAAAATATATCATCCAGTTCTTGTAAGTATGCAAACACTGAATGTTCTCAGTCAGATACAGCAAAGGAGTTTTTGTATACGGTATATTTTTAATTAATATTTAATTAAGATTTTCAACCTTGGTGCCTTACTTCATTTTCCTGAGAAATAAGGTTGTCAAAAGGAGTCACCCTCTGCGCAGATGTGCAGGTTGATCTTGAACTACACTGGTCATCCATGGGAAATGAACCATATCCCACGAAGTGAAGGGTTAAATTTAAAGACCACAGGCACTGGCTGATATATATTTCTTGGTTTATAACACTTCATATAGTTTAACCCTTTCCTGTATAGATACACCTTTATTGTTAGGGCGAACAGTTTAGATCCAGATCAGCCAGCACATCTGTGCCGTCTGATCAGGATCTAAACTGTTCGCTCTTTGATTCATTAGGTCATTTCTGACTAAAATGCGACCAGTGCAGATCCTGATCAGATGTGCCGGCTGATCTGGATCTACACTGGTCCCACATGCGTAAAATGTGTATATGTCAAGGAAAGGGTTAACCATTTCATGACAACTACTGACTAGCTTGTACTTTTCAGTTGTAGAGTATCTTGTGTGAAATGTGTTCTTGTACATAATATATTCAATATTTTTGGTTCCAGTGTTTCCTTATAAACATATTATTTTCTTTTTAGTTGAGTATTTAAGAACTGAAATATTACTTACAAGTGGTTCTCAGCTATGTTGACTAGTAATCAGGAATGGCAAAGTTTAAAAGAAGTAGATGAGGTGGACTATTAACCTTAAACCTGAACCTTAACTCTTTCCTGTATAGATACACCTTTGATGCTAGTGCCGTCTGATCAGGATCTAAACTGTTCGCTTTTTGATTCATTAGGTTATTTCTGACCAAAATGCGACCAGTGCAGATCCAGATCAGATGGCACGGATGTGCCGGCTGATCTTGATCTACACTGTTCCCACACTCTTAAAAATGGGTATATATCCAGGAAAGGGTTAATGTGGCTTACGAATTTGAAAGTACTTGTTCTTTTGAGACAATTCTTGGAATATATCTCATTGAAGAAGGCTATATCAGAAACCTGGACTGGAAGTTATAAAGCTGAGTTTGGAAACCAGTCTCAAATCTCAAGCATCTGATTGGCTGAAATGGCGATCAGTCGCCATTTCAGCCAATCAGATGCTTGAGATTTGAGACTGGTTTCCAATCTCAGTTTTATAATCTCCAACCCAGAAACAAGGCTGATCTGCATCTACTTACGTCTTTCAAGTGTAATAAATTGTGTTTAACCCATTCCTGTACAGATACACCTTTATCACTAGGGCGAACAGTTTAGATCCAGATCAGCCGGCACATCCGTGCTGTCTGATCAGGATCCAAACTGTTCGCTTTTTGATTCATTAGGTTATTTCTGACCAAAATGCGACCAGTGCATATCCTGATCAGACGGCATGGATGTGCCGGCTGATCTGGATCTATACTGGTCACACATGCATACAAATGCGTAATACTATCTATACAGGAAAGGGTTAACCCTTAACCCTTTGGATACAGCATATATCCCATCTGCTAGCAGTATAGATCCAGATCAGCCTGGTTATCTCTGCAGTTTAAAAGTGATCAGAGTAATTCTTGATCAGACTGCAGAGATCTGCAGGCTGATACCATTTACTCTGATCAGTTTTAGATTCATTAGATTATTTCTGACTAAGATGAAACAAACATGTTGGCAAGGCTGGATCTACACTCATCACTTGTGATTCATAATGTACCATAAGGGAAAGGGTTCAAGGCTTAAACATTTATTTATGATTTATTTTTGTTTCTTTACCTGCCAGACAGATTATTCAAGCCATTTAAAAGCACCAGAAGTATGGGTTAATTTAAATTTTACCCCACCCACTTTTTGTCATATTTTGAATTTTTCTGCTTAACTCCCATATCCATTCCCACACCAGTATTTTTAAGTGTTGTTAATTCTCATCTAGCAACATCCTAAAATTCTATTACCCCTTAATGGAGTCTTGCCTACGTTTGACAGATTGAGGCACATCTAAACAATTTTACAGTTAACCTGACCATTAATTGGCTACTTTAATATAATAGACTTAATTATCAATTTATGATCAATTAAGTCACAGTATCCAATAAATGTCATTAATTCACTTTCATCTTATTTTGGTCCTTGGTTCTATTGGATATGTGTGATTTTATGATATATAATTACTATTACATATTATTATAATAGTATATAGCATTACTATATAATGCTCAATTAAATATGCAGATTTTGAAATAATTGGCCTGGTACATCTTTTGTTAAAATTACTGTTACCGGGTACTTTTAAGTTAACCCTTTCCTCCATATATACACATTTTTATGCATGTGCGACCAGTGTAGATCCAGATCAGCTGGCACATCCATGCCATCTGATCTGGATCTGCACTGGTCGCATTTTAGTCAGAAATAACCTAACAAATCAAAAAGCGCAGTGCAGATCTTGATCAGACAGCACAGGTATGTCAGCTAATCTGGATCTACACTGTTCGCCAGAAAATTAAGGTGTATCTATGGAGGAAATGGTTTACATCACGGGTAACTCTGTGTTGATATTACACCTACAATCTCTGTAATAAAATCCCTGGTAACTCACTGTGTGCCACCATTACACCTACTTATGTTTACATCCCTGGATACTCAGTGCCAGCATTTCACCAGCTTACCTTTATATCCCTAGATACTTATATGTTTTACAATAAGAATGTCAACATGAGTTATAGTAACAAAAGTGGCTTAATTTTTTGCATTTCTAATACATGTAGGTTTATTAAATTTTTCTGGGGTTTAAAATTGTGCCTCTGCCTTAACACTGAATATGCAAAAAATAAACCTGCAATAATGTGCAGTAAAACCCCGCATTAAGAGAACCTAGAATTTTAGACCATCTTGCTAATAAGACCACTTTTGTATGTTCTGTTTTACAAAGTTTTTTATGCCCCCAACAAAGTGGGAGGCATATTTTATTCCCACCACAAAGTGGGAGGCATATTGAGTTGCACTTGTTCATACGCCTGTCGATACGTCTCCCAAATCTTTTGGCATCAACTCCTCATTAACTCTCAGGTTAACTCCTCATTAACTATCAGGCAGATTTCTTTCAAACTTGCATTGATGTTCAACCTGGATGATCGTGAAAAAAAAATTTTTTTCCTGCGACCATTTTTACCAGAGTTATGGCCCTTTGTTATAAATGTTGTTGTAGCAGTGGGGCATCAGTGTCCCGAGGACACAGTTTTTTAAGTTTTTGTTTTGCTTTTCTAATCCAAAATGAACTCCACCCCAATATTAAGACCACCCAAAGATGGTTCTAATAGAAGGTTTTACTGTAATACTAAGCTATATAATTTTTCATGATTTCTCATACCAGTGAACCTTTTCTGAAACCCAATATGGACATTTGCTTTCTAGAAAGTGGAAGAGAAAAAGAGAAATTTGGCTCAAACATGGGGGTAAATTTAAATTTAGAAACTGAATAGTTCAAAGAAATTGAGATCTTTTAAAGTGATGGAAATTTCAGATATGGTAACCTAAAAGTACTTGTCCCAGGAAAATATACCAGTGCTTTTCTTGAGAGAAGATAATTTCTACCATCCCTTTCTATCCACCATGTTTTGATGCAGTTTGTCTTGATTTCAAGGCACATATATCTAACATGCTTACTTTTCAGAATTACATTTTAAAATTAATATTTTATTTATATTAATAATTAAATGACTTCATACTAACAGTCTAATGCTATAACATTAAATTTAATCAGTAAAATTGACTTCCCTTGTAAAATTCAGATTTTTTACTCAAATTCAGCAGTAAAATGCTTTTTAGTTTTTAGAAAATAGTTTTTTTGTTTTGTAATTGATTTTTATGAATTTAAAATTTCAGTCAAACCAATTGTTCTGGTAATATATTGCATGACAGTAGAAGTGTTTTATCAGATTGTGTAAAGTGAATAATCAGAGAAAAATTGAGACCAGTCTTAAATCACAAACAACTGATTGGCTGAAATGGAGACTATACTTCTTTTCAGCCAATCAGATGCTCAAGATTTGAAACTGGTCTCCAGTTTTGATTTTATTATAATTGGTACAGGTTTGCTTTCAATGCATGTTGGTGGAAGTTACCAAGAGTTGACCATAGTTTGTTTATTTTAACTTTGCCATCTGGTAACTGTTTGATTGGAGGATGTTTGCTTCAATGAAGACCTTAAGCTCTATCATTTAGTGCTTTGCCCTAGATCATTAAACTTAATCTGGAGATCAGTCTCAAATTTCAAGCATCTGATTGGCTGAAATGGAGACTTGTCCCAACTAGTCTCCAGCATCTGATTTGCCTAAATAGAGACTTGTCTTTATTTAAGCCAATCAGATGCTTGAGATTTTAGACTTGTATTCAAACTCAGTTTTATGATCTTGGACCCTTATTCTATAGGAAGATATGGCAAAGAAATAACCCATCAATCTTGCTTTCCAGCACAAGTTAACCCTTTCCTCCATAAATACACATTTTTACACATGTGCGACCAGTGAAGATCCAGATCAGCCAGCACATCTGTGCTGTCACGGATGTGCCGGCTGATCTGGATCTACACTGTTCGCCCACATGTTAAAGGTTTATCTATGAAGGAAAGGGTTACAGCATATTTTAGCTTCACCAAGAGAAAAGCAGAAAATTGATAATGCAGAGTTGAGCAAAAAGCATAACTTACTATGCACCAACTGGCAATAATATAAACAGCAGACAAAATTTTTAACCAAATCTTTTAGTATTTAGTAAAAAAATGAAAAATTATCTTGTGTTCTTTGTAAAATAGCAAAACCAGAAAATGTGATCATTTTTCCTAGACACATTTTCCATAAGCAGGTTTAAGTGACTTATATTTGTGTGAGATGTTCATGTTATATGAAGCATTTTGCTAATATATGCTGTAATTTTGAATGAGTAGTGCTTTTGCATAGCTTAGTATTATTCATGAAAATTTATTTTAAGGTACTAAGAATTTCTTGGAAAATATAATAAAGACATGAATTTGTTTGTAACTCTTGATGGACTTCAGTTTTGTTTCATGGGGTTCCCCTACAACAGGTTGATGTTATCTTTTTGGTAAATTGGATAACAATGGTAGTTATTAAAAATTCATTTTTTTAGGGGTGGGTGGGGTTGGGGCAGGGGAATTTCCATTGTTTCCAAAAAAAGAATATACATTTTAGAGGGGCTTTTGGAAAAACAGATTCAGGATTTCTTGAGCACAAAATTCTTTTTGAGGCACTTAATGCAAAGAAACAATTAATCTTGCTCATTTAGTAGTGATTTCACTAAGTACAGTAGACTCCACGAAATCGGGTATCGGCTATAAGAATATATTGGCAAATGGGGTACGATTTTCAAACACAAAACCATTTCCTATATAAGCAATGTAAATTTAAGTATCGGCCATTAGGATATCGGATATGAGAATATATCGCCCAATCGAATAGAAAATTTGCAAATTTTCTTGCCAAAACCGATTGAAATCGAATATTTACATCGCCGGTTTACAGGAAATGACACCGGATGTACCGTTTATTGTCCGAATCAAAGCTTTTGACACCTTAATTATTTGTCAATTGTCCGCTGATAAATCCAAGTAAATTTTCTCGACAGCGAACAAGAACAGTGAAGCCTCTGGGCAAACAAACTGTAACCAGGTCCTGTCATCTCTTGTAAACAGCTTATTCAATCAGTCGTTAAAAAAAACTGTTAAAAATACACAGCAACCTAGCCGTTATCAGTTAGTATGGAGGTAAACATTGATACCAACCGTCAATGAAATGCAACTTCAAAGGAAATTGTCGGCTCGTATCAAGACTGTGTTGTTTGATCGGCTCTGCTTTGTAATCGTTTGATCTACAAGAAGTGTGTACGTGACATTTGTCATTTTTAGCTGGGTTAAATTGGTTGATGATGCAATAATACTGAAATATGATACTTGAGATAAAATTGGGATGTACTTTATTATAGAATATGTTCGCATCGGTTAGTGTTTTAATACTTATTTTACATTCACGTTGTAAATGTCGCGGTGTCATAATATAATTTGAAACTTCGATTTTGTAGCAGTACATGACAGAAGGGTCTATTAATCAATTAATAAACATATAAATAATGCATATTTATCACGAGTATTGTCCAAAACATGATCTACCTGACCTCCCTTGTCAACAAATATATGCAGATTTAATGATGAATACGCTTACCGGGGAATCGAATACTCCGGGCAATAGAATATTTTTAGCTGACAATTTGTGTATTCGATTTCCCGGAGTCTACTGTACTGTAAAATTCCTTTAAAATACCTCTCCCCTTATAAACTTAATGAAAAAAATCAGTAAATTCATATTTATTATCCAATATCCTTCAGAATCTTATATTATAACAAAAATTATAAATATAAATGCCACCTTTTCAGAAAATGTAACACCCCCAGGGATATTTAAAAGGATTTGATGGTTAGCTTTGGATTAAATTGTTTCAGTTTCAATAATGCTAATGACAACTCTGCTGAATTATTCCCAAATTGAATCCAGTCTTACATACTTTGATACTTATTATTCAAAGGATACAACTTATAAAAATAAAGCCCATATCAACCCATGTAGATCCAGATCATCTGGCACATTTATGCCTTCTAATCAGGATTTACACCATCTACTTTTAGATTTATGAGGTTATTTCTGAACAAGAAGTGATCAGAAGTTGATACATGCATAAACCCCCAGAAAAATGATGTACTCTTTACCCTAATGATACAATTTTTATAGCTAGGACAAACAGTAAAGATCCAGATCATACTGCACATAAATTTTGTTTTATCTGATCCGGATCTTTTCTGTTGGCTTTAAAATTTTTAAGGATATTTCAGACAAAGAAGTGAACAATGGAGTTCCTTTTCAGATGGCATGGATGTGATGGATGATCTGGATCTAGATTGGCCATCAATCCTCTACTCCAAATATTCAGGTTTTAACATGTGCAAACAATGTAGATCCAGATCAGCCAGCACGTGTTTGGTCTGATCAGAATCTAAGTTGTTCACTCTTCTTGGTCATAAAAAATAGAATGAATCAAGAAGCAAACAGTGTTGATCCTGATGAGGCGAAACAGATCTGCTGAGTGATATGGATCACTAAAAAACACTTCTTTACTTGGAATAAAACATCATTAAGTATTCATCTGATGTTACCTTTATTTTTGCATTTCACCAGTAGGAATCAAAATGTTTTGATGCATTTTTCTAATTCACAGGAAATGTTTGATGTGTTATACAGCCTTGGTGCACGACTCGACATCAAGAACAGACAAGGGTTAACTCCTTTGACGTTAGCTGCGAAACTAGCCCGAAAAGAGGTTTGAATTCTTGTTTTGTTGTTGTTGTTGTTTTTTGTAGTTGTTTCAGAACAGTGATAATACTGACATAAAAAGTCAATTACACTAATCAACATAAAATATATTTTCTTAAAAGCGATTTGTCAGCTGCAGGATGGCTGTACAGGATATAGTGCTGATGAAGTGGTGTTTTAACATTTAACCCTTTACTCCAATAGATACACCTATATTGCATGGATGAACATTGTAGATCCAGATCAGCTGGCACATCACTGCCCTCTGATCAGGATCTACACTCTATGTCCTTTTTTTGACTCATTGAGCATGCTGTTTTTTCTGAATGTCACTTTTTTCTTGTTTGTTTATCTATTAAAGATGTACGAGCACATTCTCGAGATCCTGCGGCAGATATACTGGATATTTGGTAATGTGACCTGTGCTGGATATCCCCTACCAGACATTGATACAATATCAGCCACCGGGGAGCTTGACAGCTTCTCTGTGCTCAACTTGGTAGTCTATGGGGTAAGTCATTAAATCAGATTTACAATTAAGACATATATATCTATAAGTTGACATGTGTTACTAGGTAACTCAGCTAGAAGAACTCAAGTCCTTGGATTTTAACCCTTTCCTTGATATATACACATTTTTACACATGTGCGACCAGTGTAGATCCAGATCAGCTGGCACATCCGTGCCATCTGATCAGGATCTGCACTGGTCGCATTTTGGTCAGAAATAACCTAATGAATGAAATAGCAAACAGTTTAGATCCTGATCAGACGGCACGGATGTGCCGGCTGATCTGGATCTAAACTGTTTGCCCTAGCAATAAAGGTGTATCTATACAGGAAAGGGTTAAGATGTCAGTCATTCAGTTACCGTAGAACTGGGAGAACTTAGTTAATTTATAAGTCAATGGCAGGTGACTTCCAGTTTCCAGTTTCAAAGCCTCTTGTCACTGTAGAGCTAAAAGAACTGAGTAAGTTGCAGTCTTTGAATTCTAAGCATCCAGTCACCAACTCAACTCAAAACTGAAACTGAAAAACAGGTTTCTTATTTACATCTTGTGCTTTATTCTACAGTATTTACATAATTCTACATAATATTATGCTTCATTCTACAATACATGTTTTTAAATCTTATCCTACTTTCCTATATTTCCGTCCCTTCCTATAATCCCGTAGCCCTTGAATAAACAACAATTAATAATAGGATGCATGGACTTATGCACTGTAGGAGATAGTAATCATGATATTTTCAAGTTAAAAAATTGAATTTATTAAAATTGAGCTTAAAAATGATTGGAAAACATATTTATCTAAGAATCACTTATCCAAAACACACCATGTGCTAAAAATAGCTTTTATTTAGATAATCTTGCAAAACTGATAAAAATGCATCAAAATATTTTTTACCCTTGATTGTCTGCATGGTTTGAACACAACAACAAATTTGAAATACTGAAAACAAGTTCCTCACACAGGTTCTTCCTCACACAGGTTCTTACAGCAAAGGACGTGTTTATAGGAATGCGGCAGCCATTTTTTTCACCGGCGATGCTTGTCTGCTAAACAACCAAACATGCATATTTAAGCTTTGAATTTCAGATATAATGTTCCATTTCATTGAACAAAGAATGCTCTTTTGATCATCATGCTTATTTGACATTTATTTTATCTTATTATAAAGTATTTGACGAAAATTCGGTAAGGGGGATGGAAATACAGGAATAGGGAATATGCTTTATGCTTTAATAGTTTGCCCTGTTCTTGGATATTTAAATATTTTTCTTTATTTTGCAATATCTACAACTTTTAATTTTTCGTATTTTACTGTATTTACATCTTGTACTATATTCTGCTATATTTATAGGAGTCAGAGGGTCACTTAGACATGATGGATGGACTTATTGTCAATCTTCTGAAGGAAAAGTGGAAAGTCTTTGCTCGATACAGGTACAGTCATCTTTCCTAGTGATCTTGTATTTTTGTCACCAACTGAAGATAAATCTCTGTAAGAATCCCCTTTTTAATCTGTTGGTCCTTCACAAATTTTTTCTCTGTAGCCTATTCTTTCAATCGTCCGGAGATTTTAATGAAACTACAGTAAAACCCCTTATTGAGACCACCCTGAAATTAAGACCTACTCGCTAACAAGACCACTATTCTGGTGTCCCATTGTGTAGTTCTGCACTATTTTCTACCCCTATCTAAAGACCACACCATTATAAAGGCCGCTGTATTTAATGTCATATTTAACCCATTCCTGGATAGATACGCATTTTTACGCATGTGCGACCAGTGTAGATCCAGATCAGTCGGCACATCCGTGCCGTCTGATCAGGATCTGCACTGGTCGCATTTTGGTCAGAAATAACCTAACAAATCAAAAAGCGAACAGTTAAGATCCTGATCAGACGGCACGGATGTGCCAGCTGATCTGGATCTAAACTGTTCGCCCTAGCAATAAAGGTGTATCTGTACGGGAAAGGGTTAAGAACCATTACCTTCCTCAAAGATCAAAGTCATGCTTAAGGTTTAAAGGCTTATCATAAATTTATAACTACGAAAGGTTTGTAGTACAAGACTAAGTGTAAAATGAAAAGAAATAATCAAATTTTCAAGATAGACCCAAATTATATGTTGTCTCTGGAAACCAGCCTGAATGTAATAATGGTGTTAAATGAACATGTTTTCTTACCATATGTTTCAGGTTTTACAGGCGATTTGTGTTCTTCACAATATATTTCCTTTTGTTTGTTGCCTCATTTATTCTACGTCCTGGTACGGATCGCTGTCCTACAACACGTCAGGTGAACTCATCCAATGGAATGCTGGAGAATGTGACGGAAATTGATGCCGGTTACCTGCTGAAGGCCTGTAAAACTGAAGATAAGGTAATAACATTGCTTAACCCTTTCCTGTACAGATACACCTTTATTGCTAGGGCGAACAGTTTAGATCCAGATCAGCCGGCACATCCGTGGCGTCTGATCAGGATCTAAACTGTTCGCTTATTGATTCATTACGTTATTTCTGACCAAAATGCGACCAGTGCAGATCCTGATCAGACGGCACAGATGTGCCGGCTGATCTGGATCTACACTGGTCGCACATGCGTAAAAATGCGTATATATCCAGGAAAGGGTTAATCACATCATCCCTTTGTTCCATTTATACGCCTTTTATGGAATGAGCCAACAGTTTAGATCCAGATCAGCCGGCACATCAGTTCTGTCAGATCAGGATCTGCACTGTTCGCTTTTTCGTCAAAAATAACCTAATTAATTAAAAAGCGAACATTGTAAATCCTGATCAGATGCACTGATATGCCAGCTGGTCTAGATTTACACTGTTTGCCCACGCCATATAGGGGTATATATGGAGAAAAGGGTTGTGCTGTCTTTGTTCTTAATACCATTTCAGGAGTTATTTGGTTTGAAGTTTTTTGTGTTCACTGTCATTGGACCTAGATCATAAATCTAAACCTGAAGACCTGTTTCCGATCCCAAGCATCCGATCTGTTAAAATGGAGACTTATCTCAGTTTAATGACCTTTGGCCTTTGAATACATTGTTATCCGCAGTAAAGGTTAGTATTGACTAGAGATTTTGGTGTTAACTGCTGCCATTGTGTAAGTTGTTTTTGGCATAACGGGTATGGTTCAGCCTTGAGATTTTGGTTAAACTTTGTGCCACAGTCTACGTTGTTTGTGGCATAACAGGTACGGTGAGACCTTGAGATTTAGGTGAAACTTTGTGCTATAGTGTACCTTGTTTATTTTTCCATTACAGGTTCGGTTTGGCCTCGAGATTTTAGTGTTATTTGGTGCCATAGTGTACTTGTTTCTGGCGATGAAAGAAATCTATCACCAGGGATTCAAGATCTTCTTCACCACTCTGGTATGGAAACCAATTTTTATTGATAATTTTTGCAAGCAGCTCTTGTTCTGCATATTTAATATTTAACCCTTTCCTGTACAGATACGCATTTTTACGCATTTGCGACCAGTGTAGATCCAGATCAGCCGGCACATCCGTGCCCTAGCAATTAAGGTGTGTCTATACAGGAAAGGGTTAAATATATAGCAGCACTTATATTACTCATTTTTGACAATTTTTCATACGCATTTTGAATACCTGACCTATATCTTTGAATATTCAGTTTGTTGAATTGAAATGATAAGATTTCAAGCATTAAGATTAATAACAAAAATCATTATTTGTTACACAACATAATTTTTATTTGAAAATTACAATATTTTATACTTCAGTCTGATTTGGTATGATATTTATACCAAATATTGAGTTTCATTAGGTTATTTATGACTAAAAGCCACCAGATTAAGATCAGGACTGAAGGTTATAAAGCTGAGATTGGAAACCAGTCTCAAATCTCAAGCATCTGATTGGCTGAAATGGCGACCAGTCGCCATTTAAACCAATCAGATGCTTGAGATTTGAGACTGGTTTCCATGCTCAGTTTTATAACCTTGGGCATAGGACAGCACAGATGTGTGAGCCGATCTGGATCTAAACTGGTTGCACACGTAATAAAAAATGATAGTGCCTCTAGCTGGGAGTGAACCCGCACCGTCACGGCGACAGCGCCTAGCCCTGCAATTCCTGCGACACAACCTATTGAGCTAACCGGGACAACCCCAAAAAAGGTTGATCGGATAGCCCTGATATACGTAACAATCACTGCATGACATCGGTAACGGGTTATTTTACTGATAACAGTACTGACTATATGTACGGGGAGACTTTTTACGGCCGCCACACTGCACAAATAGAGCTACTGTGAATTTCAAATGATAGTGCCTCTAGCTGGGAGCGAACCCGCACCGTCACGTAAAACACATATGTATGGAGTTAAGGGTGAACTGTTCCAGAAATTATGCTACTAGACATCATGTTAACTAAATATGATCATCGATGTATTTTTTCAGCTTACTGTTTTAACCGATCTTTTGATATGTTTACAGGTGTCTGTCAACTTATTTAATTTTGATTTAAATGACTAAAATAAACATTTTTATATTTCATGAATGAATGTATGTTGTTGTTGTTTTATTTTAGTTTTTGTTTTATTTGTTTGTTGTTATAGAAGGCCTTATTGTAAATTAGACATTATATTTTGTAAATTTAATGTACTAAATAAGTAACCTTCTTTAAATAAAGATATTATTATTATTATTATGTTATTGGCAGAACAACAAGCAACCAACTTAAACATCAACCTCTTGTCTATTTTGTATATTACAGAAAGGGGCTCCAACTAAAGCTATGTTTTTGATGTCCTGTGTGTTTGTTGTGATGCTGTTACCATTGGCAACAAACTTTAACATCACCATGCTGAATTGTCTAATTTATATATTACAGAAAGGGGCTCCAACAAAAGCCATGTTTTTGATGTCCTGTGTGTTTGTTGTGATGCTGTTACCATTGGCAACAAACTTTAACATCACCATGCTGAATTGTCTAATTTGTATATTACAGAAAGGGGCTCCAACAAAAGCCATGTTTTTGATGTCCTGTGTGTTTGTGGTGATGATGTTACCGGGCCGGGCAGCAGCAGCCTACCAGTACGAGGATGTGATGGGTGTGCTTGCAATACTCTTCACAGCACCCTACTTCCTGTTCTTCTGCAGGTTTGAATTTGCATTGAAAAATGTTATTTATATACACCTTTTAAGGGCTTACTACACTCCTCACCAGCACGTTCATCAATAAAAAGAAAATTATCAAAATCTTAAGAACTGTGCAATTATGTGTATCATTATGTTTAACATCTTTTAATTATAGTTGCAATAAACATCTCTCCATCCAGCTTATATTTAAGCCAAAATGAAATTCTTACATTCATGGTGAAGGGTTAATCACAGCCCATCCAAATCTAAATGACACTGAAACATTTCTATACATTTATTGTGTCGCCTTCTTTCAAAATACTTGTCCTATTCACTTCATACTTGGAATATATTATCTGCATGAACAAAGCCATCAGTGACAAGAAGAATGATAACTCCTGTTTCATTACTTTATGCCTCTTTCAAATGCAACTTTAATATGGAACTTAATGTGGCCTGTAACATTGAAAGTACTTGTTTTATTCACTTAAATACTTGGAATATATCATCTGCATGAACATGGCTGTTGGTGTCAACAAGAACGATAACTTTGGTTTCAACATATTTATTAAGTAATGCCCCTTTCAGATGCAATTTAGGTGACACATGTGTTCCGTGGAACACCAAATTCTAGTTCAAACTTATTGGCATGGGGGCATTTAAAAGAGAACATATACTTGACAATTTTTGGAGTAAACATTCATCAAAATACTTTGCTCATGTGGGCATTTAAATGTATATATAAGGTATATCTTTTTTGTAACCAGTTAAGTGTGCAACCTCTACTCATTCAGTCTACACTATTTGCATCAGTCATTGAATTACTGAATAATTTCCATAAGAACAATAAATTAAATTGGTTGATATTCATAAAAGGCAAAAGTTCAGCTCACTGAAGTGCTTAAACATTTACAAAAACAGATTTTTGACATGATAATGTGTGCTGCATGGGCAATTAGAAAACTCCAAATGTATCGAAAGTTTTAACCCTTTCCCGTACAGACACACCTTATTGCTAGGGCAAACAGTTTAGATCCAGATTAGCCGGCACATCCGTGCCGTCTGATCAGGATCTAAACTGTTCGCTTTTTGATTCATTAGGTTATTTCTGACCAAAATGCGAGCAGTGCAGATCCAGATCAGACGGCACGGATGTGCCGGCTGATCTGGATCTACACTGGTCGCACATGCGTTAAAATGCGTATCTATACAGGAAAGGGTTAAGAGGGCTATTGTTACATTGTGTGTTTGCAGGGGTGTAAGGATTGTGGGTCCGTTTGTGATCATGATATATAAGATGATCAAAGGAGATCTGCGACGGTTTTTCATCATCTATCTGGTTTTCATCGTCGGATTCTCACAAGGTAAGAAATCATCAATGTGAAAACTAATAAAACATAATTGTTCTGTGTTTTGTGGGGTTCGTTTTTGAGAGAGGTGTAGGGGTAGGCAGAATTAGAGACTTGTGTGAAAGTTTGCCATTGAATATATATTAAGACTGGTAAAGGGTTACCTTGAATGCAAAATCAGCAATATTGGTTTATGGCCAATCCAGTTTTACAGTCAAAACCAGCAATAATGGTTTATGGCCAGTCCAGTTTTATAGTCAAAACCAGCTATAATGGTTTATGGCCAGTCCAGTTTTATAGTCAAAACCAGCAATAATGGTTTATGACCAGTCCAGTTTTACAGTCAAAACCAGCCAAATGGTTTATGGCCAGTCCAGTTTTACAGTCAAAACCAGCAATAATGGTTTATGGCCAGTCCAGTTTTACTGTCGAAACCAGCAGTAATGGTATATGACCAATCTGCTGTTTTTCAGTCAAAATATTTTCTGTCAGAGCTTCTGATGCCAGGTGTTAAGCTTTATAACATAGTACTGGAAGTTCCAGTAACACATGATAGATACAGCTATGATCAACATTTGCTTTTATTGGAAAAATTTTACCATTATTTTTTTTATTAACTAAACCATTTTATTTATTATATATCTCAGATAGAAATGGTTTCCTATTCAAAAATTCTTTTTTACCGGGAATAAACTTAGTTAATATTATTATGTGAATATTGCTAATGTAGGTTATAACATACTCAGTTTTACATGTTCTAATCATAATACCAATGTGTTGAATTTTGTTTACTCCATGCAGCCATGTTCTTGATATTCAGGAGTGAGGAACTTGACTCCTTTGGTGACCCCGCCGAAGCCGTCATGGAAATGTTCATGATGTCATTAGGAGAATTTGGCGATCTTTATGAGTCATTCAGTGTCATAAAATACCAGGCCTTAGCTATTGTAATTTCTGATTCCTCTTTCAGCAATACATGTCTAGAACTGTCTCTTTGCTGTTGCATGTCTGTTTCATTTTCATTTTCACCTTTCATCGATATAGGTGTAGAAAAGCATTTTGTTCTCTCATGTTTGTCTTGTTTTATTTTTGTCGTTGACTACTGCAGGTTAGGAGATTATGTTGTTGTTCTGCATGTTTGTCTTATATCTATATCCAATTAAAATTAACGAGTTTGTTTTTTTAATGTTTATCACAAAATTTTTGCATAAAATTTTTGTCACCTTAGTGCAAGAAACAGTATAAGTACCATTGAAATACAAAATAGATCTACCATTTTTGCACTAAGGCAACAAAACGTCATGTTACAGTTAAGGCTTTTCCTTTATGTTTCTCTTGCTCTGATGTTACTGTTTGTGCATGTCATATTTCATTGTTAACATTTATTCAATTTTTTTTGTAAGCCCAAGATCATAAAACTAAGATTGGAGACCTGTCTCAAATCGCAAGCATCTGATTGGGTGAAATAGCGAACGGTCGCCATGTCGCCATTTCACCCAATAAGATGCTTGAGATTTGAGACTGGTCTCCAGTTTAAGTTTTATAATCTTGGGTCCAAATATTTTTGTAAGTCTCTGTTCCGTCAGTAAATACATGTATTTCTTTTTATTTATGTTTTTTACTAATTCTTGCTAGAGTACATTATTTTTGTAAGTTTTATTGTGAAGCCCTTGAATTAACCTTTTACACTCCACATATATTGGTTTTACCTCACATGTGAACAATGTAGATCCAGATCAGCTGGCTTATCCCTGCCATCTGATCAAGATCAACACTGTTCACATTATGATTCATCACGTTATTTCTACCAAGAAGCAAACATTGTAAATTCTGATCAGATGGCATGGATGTGCAAGCTGATCTGGATCTACACTTTGAGGAAATGTGATCTTGATTATCTACTGCATAAAATAAATCTACTCAAATAATACATGTATATTTCTCCCTCTGCCAGTCTTGAAATACATGTTAAAATATTTTTCTGGCGGATTTTAAATGCATTTTAAAATTTTCTCTTTCATGTTATAACTGTTGAATTTTCCTCTGTTTAGCATGTGACACATGCCTATCTGTGTGTGTGTGCTGGATGTATAATTGATATTGATGTTGACATGAGGCACGCCACGGGAAAAGGTACCTTCAGTCATTTTTTGTGTTATTTTTGTTGTTATTATATTTAGAAAGAACTTTCAAATTTCTATTATTTTCTCATAACAAAACTGTGATTTTGTTACACATTTTGACAATAAAATGGTATTTTTACCGCAAATTGTTTAATAATTAATGTCGTCTGCTCTACTTTATGATGTCGTTTCAACGACTGACGTCAACTGCCCGAAGGTACCTTTTCCCGTGGCGTGCCTCAAATGTTTCTGTCCTATATGTAATACATGTTGAAATGTTTTTCCTGTCTTACATGTGATGCATGTCCGCATGTTTCTGTCCAACATGAAATCATGGTGGCATATTTCTCTGCTGTACATGCCATACAAGTGGACATCTTTCCCTGTCACATGACATACAAGCTTCATTACATAAAGCTGACAATCAACTTCATTCTCTTTTTGACAGAGACCCAAAAATGTAACTGTAGTTTCGTTATCGTAATACCGTAATTTTTGTTTCTATCCATGCAGCCATGTTCTTAATAGTGAAGAACTCAGATGTTTCTTCATTTTCTGACCCCGCTGACGCCTTCATGGGAATGTTTCTGATGTCCTTAGGAGAGTTCGGCAGTCTTTACGAATCATTTAAAGTCATTGAGTACCAGACAGCGGCTATTGTAATTTCTTAACCCTTTCCTGGATATATACGCATTTTTACGCATGTGCGACCAGTGTAGATCCAGATCAGCCAGCACATCCGTGCCGTCTGATCAGGATCTGCACTGGTCGCATTTTCGTCAGAAATAACCTAATGAATCAAAAAGCGAACAGTTTAGATCCTGATCAGACGGCACGGATGTGCTGGCTGATCTGGATCTAAACTGTTCGCCCTAGCAATAAAGGTGTGTCTGTACAGGAAAGGGTTAAATGCACAGTTTTGCAGTACATGTATTCCGAACTTGCAATAGTAGCGATACATGTTGAGTGCTGTATTTTGTTTTTGATTGTTATTATCTGTATCGTTACTTTGTTGGGAAAGTCTCGTAATTTTGTGATCTTTAAAAAGTATAGTTACATAATTATGAATTCAGCACAACGGTAGGTAAAGTACTGTGTCAAATGCAAGAATTGTTGCTTGGATAACTAGATGGCTTGTCATTTCTCTGCAACTAAATTACTGAACAGATTGTGACCACCGACCTGTGAAACAAGTCATTTACCCTTGTGAAAGATGTTGAGAGATATCAAGCAAATTCATGCCTACTAAGTAATTTTGACACAGGTATCATGAAAATTCAATGCCCACCTGTAAAAGAAAATAGTTGGAGAAATGTCAAGGTCATTTACACTCTCATATATATATATACATTTTCAACCCATAAAACAGTTGTTAGTTTCTTATCAGGAGCTGTTTGAAGTACTTTTAGGAAATCTGTGAACATTTTTTATTCTGGAAATACAATTTACAATGTTGATATCCTCGAGTACACAGTTCCGACGCACCAAACAGATGTTTATAACTTACGGGAACCAAATGGAAGAGAAATAATTCATTGCCTTTTATTGGGAAGATTACTTATTTACCCATCGTCTGAGAGCATTTTTACATAATCTGGATTCCATTTTCAAACCAAAAAAATCACAATTTGACAAGTGGGGGTATCCAATATGGCTGAACTGAGAGTACAATGAAACGACGCATTTGACTGGTTACTATATTTAATGATACCAAAACATAAAAAGCACTTGATTTTCACTGTTCTAAAAATAGTGAGCTAGGGGATATCAGCTGCTTTGTTTCTCTTTTTGTATTATTTCACTGAAAATACCATGTTTGAAAATGGAATTAATAAAAACCTTTATTTTTCATAGCTTAGTGTAAAATATTACAAAGTAAAACATCAACATCCCTAACTTTGCACATTTTTGCTCAAAAGAAATCTCCGTGATGATTATGAAAAAAAAATCAGCGAAAGTGACGTCAAACATTATTTCCGCATCGAGAACGAGGTCACAACAGAAAGTGCGTCAGAATAGTGATGCGTCGGAATAGAGTACCCGAGGATAAATGAAATTGAAAAAAAAGCAACTTAAAACACTGGTAAAGCTACCAACAAAGTGATGATATTGTTTGTTTGTGTGTTTGTCACTAAATAGTTTATGTTTTGGTTTTTAGGCAAGAACAGAATATGTCTCGAGTGTTAAAGTGCTCTCTTTCTGTTTTGTTTACTCTATTTATAACATTTAGAATTTTCAGAAAATATTTGCTTAATAAAAGGAAACCACCATAACTGTAACAGTGAACATATGCAAATGCATTTTTTTTAACAATCTGAACTGAAGACACCGTTTTCAATACAATGAAAGGACAAATTTCAATGTTTAGCTTGTCACAGGTTTTTTAAAAAGACCCATATCATTTACATTATTGCATTTATCTCTTTGTGGTTGAATATTAAAGTTACCTCAATGTTTTATGTACACCAAACTCCATGCAGTGGTTACCTCCCTTTGCAGTTACTGGAGCTATAACAGTTGATACCAGCTCCAAATCACCAGATCAGCTGGCATATCTGATCAGAATCTGCACTTTTCGCTTTTTGATTTATTAAATTATTTCTGACCAAGATAGGAACAGAGCAGATCCTGATCTGAGCCCAAGGTTATAAAACTGAGCATGGAAACCAGTCTCAAATCTCAAGCATCTGATTGGCTGAAATGGCGACCAGTCGCCATTTCAGCCAATCAGATGCTTGAGATTTGAGACTGGTTTCCAAACTCAGTTTTATAACCTTCAACCCAGACTGCAAGTAGATGCTGGCTGATCTGCATCTACACTTGCTGCACATTTGTCAAATTTCATATATACGGAGTAAAGAGTTCAATCAGTTGTTACGTGTAGATCCATGTAACATGACATCATGTGATGTTTATTATTATAATAATGTACATAGTTAAGACAGGGATCACTGCATTGGAGTTTGGACAAACACATACAACAGACTTGATTCAAACTAGGAAATCTCGCTCCTGCAAATATTTATTTTTAGTTGTTCCTTGTTGATGCCAATACTCTGAGTGTCTTCTTACCTACTTCACTGATATTTTTGATTTTCAGCCATGTATATTATATACTTGGGAACCGACGGGAGCGCGTTTTCTCACCCAGCTGAAGCCATCATGGCGTTTTTTATGATGTCACTTGCGTCATTTGCTGATTTTTATGACACGTTCAAAGATACAAGATATCGTGTTCTTGCAGTTGTATGAAATCATGAAACATTCTCTGATTAACAAAAGCTACTGGGGGTGTTACACCTGAAATTTGTTGGATTTTTTAAATCTATTTCCTTTTGTACATCCAGATTGGCTCACAATTATGCTTTACTTGGGAAAATGTTTAAACAGCTAAACCAACCAAGTAGGTAGGGAGAAACTAAAAATGAGTAATTGTTGATTCTCAACATTACAAGAAAATATTTTTCTCTTTCTGAATTTCAATCCTTTGTGTTATGGTTAATTAAATGATGTATGCTTTCACCCTTTCCTCCATATGTATACACCTTTATGGCACTGGCGAAGAGTGTATATCCAGATCAGCCAGCATGTCCGTGCCTTCTGATCAGGATCTGCACTGTTCGCTTTATGATTTGTTAGGCTATTTCAGACCAAAATGCAACCAGTGCAGATCCTGATCAGATAGCACAGATGTGCCATCTGATCTGGATCTACACTGGTCGCACATGCGTAAAAATGCATATATATGGAGGAATGGGATAATTAGTCAATGGCAGGTCAATGGAAAGGGTTAAGTAATTTTGGTCCTTTATATTCAATTTCCCTTATAGTGCAACATCAACTTCAATAAAAGTTGTTAGTAAATGATGCTTAACTAAAAATGCTGAATTAGAGTGGTTTCTTGATTGAAAATTGAGTTAAAGCCATGTCATTGTATAAGGGGTCATTTCAGGTGTCACACCCCAAATAGCTTTGCAGGGATTGCTTTGACATTGTGCATTGCTGTTGTAACTAAATCTAATAAAATGTTTGTCCAATTCACAAGTTACTGACCACAATCTTATAATGATCTTGCAAATCCCAACACAATATAACATGCTAATGGTTGATTCAGTCTTATTTTGCCTTTAGTTGTAACAGTTGGCTGTTAATATTATTGTTGTTGTTCTTGTTTGTTTTTGTTTTTAATCTGGTTAAATGTTCCATTTTGTGCCTTTGCATTCATTTCTATAATATTGTATGGAACTATTAAGAGAATGATACTTAATGTTAAAATTCTTGTGAAAATTACATTTATTATTTTTCTATAAAAAGAATTCCATATAATATTATAAAATGATTTGCTCATATGTGAAACTATATTTTAAGTGTGTTCAATGGGCTGCAATTGTATTGTTGTTATATTTTGTTCTTCTTATCTAATTATTGAAGTACAGTACTGTCAAATTGCAATAAGGCATACAAGCACAGAATGAAACATTAAATAAAACAATTAAATTGACACTAGGAGGTTTAATGGTCATATCTGCGTGTAAAATGTTCCACAGTTTACTTGAATCTAAAACAGTTGCATGGGTATGCTCTGAGATTCTGAGCAAATTCATCATGACAGTCAATCTCCTTCGCAGAGTTGTCGTTCCTTACACTCACTTTACATCTCTGCGAAAGGCTCAATGTCAAGATTTTTGACATAACTCGACAGCCTTATTTTATACAGTCATAATTATGAATATGAAAGCTTGTCGTTAAACAGATGACAGATATCTTCACTATCTTTCATTCAAACCAAAGAAACCCAGGCAATTTTAAATGTAATTGGTGAACTATTTTTTTGAGTTAAAGTAAAAGTAGTTGAAAGTAGTCCCAGCCTATAACAGAGGTGAATGTAATAAGCCGCTAGTGTAAGAGAGTGCCTGACAGTAGCTCATTCTATAAGGATTATTAAAAAATCCGTAAATGGATGTCTCTTTTTTTATGCCCCCGCCATGAAATGGCGACGGGCATTAAGAGTTGCTCCTGTCCGTTCGTCTGTCTGTCCGTCCGGGCATTAAGAGTTGCTCCTGTCCGTTCGTCTGTCCTTCCGTCCGATATTCTCATGAACGCAACTCCTCCTACACTACTGGTGGGAATTTAATGAAACTTTACCACAATGCTTGGCCTGATATGTTGTTGTGCATAAAGGTGGGGTTTCGCTCTTACATGTTCCGTTCAGAAGTTATGGCCCTTTGATACTTCCATTTACATTAGTTTTAATAGGAGTACCGGTATATCTCATGAACGCAACTCCTCCTACACTACTGGTGGGAATTTAATGAAACTTGCACACAATGCTTGGCCTGATATGTTGATGTGCATAAAGGTGGGGTTTCGCTCTTACATGTTCCGTTCAGAAGTTATGGCCCTTTGATACTTCCATTTACATTAGTTTTATTAGGAGTATATCTCGTGAACGCAACTCCTCCTACACTACTGGTGGGAATTTAATGAAACTTTACCACAATGCTTGGCCTGATATGTTGTTGTGCATAAAGGTGGGGTTTTGCTCTTACATGTTCCGTTCAGAAGTTATGGCCCTTTGATAATTCCATTTACATTAGTTTTAATAGGAATATATCTTGTGAACGCAACTCCTCCTACACCTCTGCTGGGAATTTGATGAAACTTTACCACAATGCTTGGCCTGATATGTTGTTGTGCATAAAGGTGGGGTTTTACTCTTACATGTTCCGTTCAGAAGTTATGGCCCTTTGATACTTCCATTTACATTAGTTTTAATAGGAATATATCTTGTTTCTTATATTTTGTGTTAAGCAAAATATGCATTTTGCCCACAACTTTAAAACTACTTGAGATACTGCCTTGAAACTTGAAATATATTTTCACCATCAAAATCTACATCATAACCAACAAGACCCATAACCCTGCTTCCAATATATTTCAAATTATGCCCCTTTTTCACTTTCATTTTGTGGTAAGAAAAATATACACTTTGCCCTTAACTTCGTTTGGAATGGAGGGATTTCAAAATAACTTGGCACAAATGTTCACCATAACAAGGCGGTGTGTCGTGACAATACCCATGCCTGTAGGTCCAAGGTCAAGGTCACTGTTACTAAAAATAGAATTTTCTTGCAAAATCTTGTCCGCTCTGTAACTTTGTTATTTCTTATTGGATTTTTAAATAACTTGGTATAATTGTTCACCATATCAAGACGGTATGTCACGTACATGCTCAAGCCTTTAGGTCGAAGGTCAAGGTCACTTTTACTAAAAATAGAATTTTCTTGTCCGGGCTGTTACTTTGTTATGAATGGAGGGATTTCAAAATAACTTGGCACAAATGTTCACCATGACAAGGCAGCGTGTCCGCACAATACCCAAGCCTGAAGGTCTAAGGTTAAGGTCACTGTTACTAAAAATAGAATTTTCTTGTCCGGGCTGTAACTTCATTATAAATGGAGAGATTTCAAAATAACTTGACACAAATGTTCACCATGACAGGGCGGTGTATCGCGTACCATGCCCATGCCTGTAGGTCAAGGTCACTGTTACTAAAAATAGAATTCTCTTGTCCGGGCTGTAACTTTGTTAGGAATAGATTGATTTCAAAATAACTTGACACAAATGTTCATCATGACAAGATGGTGTGTCCCGTACCATGCCCATGCCTGTAGGTCCAAGGTCAAGGTCACTGTTACTAAAATAGAATTTTCTTGTCAGGGTTGTAACTACGTTAGGAATAGAGTAATTTCAAAATAACTTGGCAGAAATGTTCACCATGACAAGGTGGTGAGTCGTGTACCATGTCCATGCCTGTAGGTCCAAGGTCAAGGTCACTGTTACTAAAAATAGAATTTTCTTGTCCGGGCTATAACTTTGTTTTGAATGGAGGGTTTTCAAAATAACTTGGCACAAATGTTCAACAAGACAAGGTGGTGTGTTGCGTACATTACCCATGCCTGTAAGTCCAAGGTCAAGGTCACAGTTACTAAAACTTGAATTTACTTGTTCGGGCTATAACTTCTTTATGAATGAAGGGATTTCAAAATAACTTGTCACAAATGTTCACTATGACATTGCATTGCATTACCACCAACTTCTTCACAGACATTTCCGTAATGAGAAGACAACAGTGCCACAAATACAAATAATTTACTTGATCATCAAGTTTATGCATATTCTTATAATTACTCGAACATCACTGTCTTTGAAATGCTATTATTCCCATCATTGCACTTTAGTATCTGAAAACGATGCATAGCGGGGGCATCCGTGTCCTATGGACACATTTCTAGTTTCATTATAACATGTAAGGTGTATTTCACCAGGTTATGACCATTAAGCCTGGTACCTTGCACTTGGGATAAAGGTTTTATCTAGCAATCTGAAGGACCTAGAGTTTCTGTTGTACTCAGTCATTCAGCATAATTCTTTTTTATCGAGACAAACTTGTTATGATGGAAAAATCTAGCCCTTTGACAACTGTGCCTAAGATCATAAAACTAAATCTGGAGATCAGTCTCAAATCTTAAGCATCTGATTGGCTGAAATGGCGACCAGTCGCCATTTCAGCCAATCAGATCCTTGAGATTTGAGACTGATCTCAAAACTTAGTTTTATGATCTCAGGCCCTGTTTTTGGGCCATATGTATGAGGTTCACAGTGTGTGGCACTAGAAAAAACAGGGCTGAGTTTAAGCATCACAACAACGAACAATACTTACATTCAGTTTCAAGAAAATAATATTTGTTTTGCTTGTAATCTCAATTTATTTAAATTTATCAAAGGACTGACAATGTCGAGGGAAAAGCAGGTTGCTTTTTTAGAGCTTTTTAAGATTTCCAAAAATTTTGTTTTCTGAGTGAGTCATGTAAGACTAAAAATTTAATTGAAGAAAATTTTAAAAGTTTGGTATGGCATTAAACCCAACAAACTGTTCTTTATTGTTTAATTTTGTAAATACACAAAAAAGGACTCCAATAATGATACTTTATTTGTTAGAGTAGAAATTCTGCTTCCTGTTCAACTTGCTTGCTAATTATCTAAGAGTTTCAGTTTTGTTTTGTTTCTTTTTTTATTTTATTGTGAATTTATTTTACCTTTTTTGTGCATTCCAGCTTTCTTTATAAGTTTTATCGGTAGTTCATGCGATCCTTCTACTGATGCATGTGTGTTCCGAAACCCCATTGATTCCCTTCTCGGCACATTTTCCATGTCTGTTGGCGATTTTGAAGATATCGTGCAGACATTCCCAACTTCCCGCAATCAAGTCACATTGAGTGTAAGTGTTGTAACACTTTGTTTGTAATATTTGCACACTGTGAAATTCCACATTATTTTTATTTTTAATTTGTGGTAAAATTTGTTTTGCTATGGTTGCATGAATGTCTACACATTTTCTGTAGTCTTATAATATTTTATCAGTGAAATTTGGTTTCCTTTTTCAAAATTAATGCTTTATTTTTTTATCTTCTCTATCATTTGTATACCTCAATATTAAAACAACAACATTTTTTATATTTTGAAGTAGACCAGCATATTTATTTCTTATAACTTAACAGTTAATTCCTTTGCATGAGAATTCTACTTTCTAAAATATCATTGCCTTAACTTAAAAACTTACAATGATCAGCATTAACCTTTACTCCATTTATACACATTTTTACACATGTGCGATCAGTGTAGATCCAGATCAGTTGGCACATCCTGCTGTACTATTTGGATCACTGATTGCATCTTGGTGAAAAATAACTTGGTCAATCTAAAGCAAACAGTGCAGATCTCAATATCAGACAGCATGGATATGTCGACTTATCTGGATCTACATAGTTTGCCCAGGCCATAAAGCTGTATCTATGGTGTAAAGGAAAGAAAACTTTAAACATCAAAATTTAATGGTAACACAAAGTATTTTTCTGCTGTTTATTTGCATTAATTTAACTGACATGTAACATGATGATCATTTCCTGTCCAATACAGTTATGTCACTGGTAGTGCAAATGACAACCTGGTTGTTGTTGTTGTTGTTTTTGGTGGGGAAGGGGTGGGGGCTTGTAAACAAAGAGGTAAACATGAAATTTGCTTCTGCGTACCAATGCTCATTCAGAAATAATAGTGCCTTAGGTTTTATTAGTATTTCAGTTTTTTATGCATTTTTGGCTAGAGGTTGAAACATGTTAAAACATTTTATGAAGATGGAAAACATACAGGAATTTTTAAAAGTGTTTAAGGCTCTGAATAACAAATAATTTAACCCTTTTCATTATTTTAAAATGTGTGTGACCAGTGTAGATTCAGATCAGCTTGTTTATCCTTGCTTTATGATCAGGATCTGCACTGTTTGCTTTCAGATTTATTAAGATATTTCTTACCATGATGCCACCAGATCAGTGTAGATCAAAATCATATGCCATGAATGTGATGACTGATCTGGATCTACACTGGTTCCACTTGCCATTAAACTTGTGTATATGGAGAAAGGGTTTAAAAAACTCATTCAAGCAGGATGTCATTTTTGCATGTTCTCAGTGACATAATATAGGACCCTTGTGTTTAACATATAGTAAAATAATGCCAGGAAAGTCACCATTAAGGTCACTTACAAGATTTTTAAGCTTAATATAAAATTATTTTTCTGTTTAATTCGAAATATCTTATCATCAAAACAAGTAAAGATCTTTATAGAAACTGTGCTTTTGTTAAGCTTCAATTTTAAAGAAAACACAGAATGTTAAATTTTCTCAACCCTGTACCACAAAGATAAGGGTTTTATTGTATGGATGAACAGCGAAGATCCATGCCATCTGATCAAGATCTGTATTTCTTTCTTTTTTCATTCATTAGGTTATTTCTGACCAAGAAGCTTAAGGTGTAGATCATGATCAGATGATAAGTTGATCTGGATCTACACTGTTAATGCATGCAATAAAACCTATATATGTGGAAGAAAGGGGTTAAGTAAAGATTTGATGTACTTTCTTTGTGTACCAGTGTACCAATGGAGCTCTCTACAGACTTTGCCCACTATCATAAAACTGAGCATGGAAACCAGTCTCAAATCTCAAGCATATGATTGGCTGAAATGGCGACCAGTCGCCATTTCAGCCAATCAGATCCTTGAGATTTGAGACTGGTTTCCAAACTCAGTTTTATAACCTCCAGCCCTTGTTAAAATTGTTGCATCAATGTTTGTAGGAATAAGAGAAATAAATGATTGTTATTATTGTAGATAATATTTGTGCTGTACATGATCATGGTCACACTGCTGCTAGTCAACATGCTCATCGCCATGATGGGCAATACTTACCAGCTGGTCGCTGAGACACAGAAAGAGTGGTTCAGACAGGTAAGTTTGTACTTGTTCTGATAGAGAACACTTACCAGCTGATGGCTGAGACACAGAAATAGTGGTTCAGACAGGTAAGTTTGTACTTGTTCTGATAGAGAACACTTACAGGCTGGTGGCTGAGACACAGAAAGAGTGGTTCAGACAGGTAAGTTTGTACTTGTTCTGATAGAGAACACTTACAGGCTGGTGGCTGAGACACAGAAAGAGTGGTTTTGACAGGTAAGTTTGTACTTGTTCTGATAGAGAACACTTACCAGCTGGTGGCTGAGACACAGAAAGAGTGGTTCAGACAGGTAAGTTTGTACTTGTTCTGATAGAGAACACTCACCAGCTGGAGGCTGAGACACAAAAAGAGTGGTTCAGACAGGTAAGTTTGTACTTGTTCTGATAGAGAACACTTACCAGCTGGTGGCTGAGACACAGAAATAGTGGTAAGTTTGTACTTGTTCTGATAGAGAACACTTACCAGCTGATGGCTGAGACACAGAAATAGTGGTAAGTTTGTACTTGTTCTGATAGAGAACACTTACCAGCTGGTGGCTGAGACACAGAAAGAGTGGTTCAGACAGGTAAGTTTGTACTTGTTCTGATAGAGAACACTTACCAGCTGATGGCTGAGACACAGAAATAGTGGTAAGTTTGTACTTGTTCTGATAGAGAACACTTACCAGCTGGTGGCTGAGACACAGAAAGAGTGGTTCAGACAGGTAAGTTTGTACTTGTTCTGATAGAGAACACTTACCAGCTGGTGGCTGAGACACAGAAAGAGTGGTTCAGACAGGTAAGTTTGTACTTGTTCTGATAGAGAACACTTACCAGCTGATGGCTGAGACACAGAAATAGTGGTTCAGACAGGTAAGTTTGTACTTGTTCTGATAGAGAACACTTACCAGCTGGTGGCAGAGACACAAAAAGAGTGGTTCAGACAGGTAAGTTTGTACTTGACATAATGGGGAACACTTACCAGCTGGTAGCTGAGACACAAAAAGAGTGGTTCAGACAGGTAAGTTTGTACTTGACATAATGGGGAACACTTACCAGCTGGTGGCTGAGACACAAAAAGAGTGGTTCAGACAGGTAAGTTTGTACTTGACATAATGGGGAACACTTACCAGCTGGTAGCTGAGACACAAAAAGAGTGGTTCAGACAGGTAAGTTTGTACTTGTTCTGATAGAGAACACTTACCAGCTGGTGGCAGAGACACAGAAATAATGGTTCAGACAGGTAAGTTTGTACTTGTTCTGATAGAGAACACTTACCAGCTGATGGCTGAGACACAGAAATAGTGGTTCAGACAGGTAAGTTGGGCTGTTATTGATGGATTAACAGTGTAGATCAGATAAACAGCCACACTGGTGCCATCTGATCATGATATGCACTTTTTGGTCAGAAATTACCTATTGAATAAAAAATTTTACAGTGTTGATCCTGATCAGATGACACCAATGTGCCTGCTTAAATTGATCTACACTGTTCATCAGATAAGATAATAAAAAGGAGTGAACCTGAACACAACACATTGTTTTTCCTTAGTATAATTCACACAAGATCACATACACTGTACAATATTTTACTGCTCATTCTTGCGTTGTTGTTTGTTATAACTTCTGAACTTTCTTTTTGCTGTTTTAACCCTTTCCTGTATGGACATACCTTTATGTGGTTAAATGTTCCATTTTGTGCCTTTGCATTCATTTCTATATTATTATATAGGACTATTAACCCTCTACAGTATAGATACACCTTTATTGCTAGGGAGAACAGTTTAGATCCAGATCAGCCGGCACATCCATGCCGTTTGAAAAACGGGACGTATTATGGGAACACCTGCGGCAGGCGGGCGGGTTGGCGGGCGGGCGGACAGCGTCCACAGGGTTTCTATATCAAACTTGGTGAATATGTTGTTAGGCATAATATCTCGACCAAGTTCTATAACCAGCCAAATCCCCCCAGGCACTCCTGAATTATGGCCCTTGAATTGTCTAAAATTACTGTTCCTGCTCTCTAAGTCAGAGTTTTCATCCGGTCTTTATCAAACTTGGTGAATATGTTGGTGGGCATAATATCTTGACCAAGTTCTATAACCAGCCAAATCCCCCCAGGCACTCGTGAATTATGGCCCTTGAATTGTCCAAAATAAGGGTTTACGCTCTCTAAGTCAAAGAGTTTTCATCCGGTCTTTATCAAACTTGGTGAATATGTTGGTGGGCATAATATCTCTACCAAGTTCTATAACCAGCCAAATCCCCTGAGGCACTCCTGAATTATGGCCCTTGAATTGTCCAAAATTTGGGTTTCCGCTCTCTAAGTCAAAGAGGTTTTGTCCTTTCTTTATCAAACTTGGTGAGTCCTGTCTTTATCAAACTTGGTGAATATGTTGGTGGGCATAATATCTGGACCAAGTTCTATAACCAGCCAAATCCCCCCATGCACTCCTGAATTATGGCCCTTGAATTGTCCAAAATAAGGGTTTACGCTCTCTAAGTCAAAGAGTTTTCATCCGGTCTTTATCAAACTTGGTGAATATGTTGGTGGGCATAATATCTCGACCAAGTTCTATAACCAGCCAAATCCCCCCAGGCACTCCTGAATTATGGCCCTTGAATTGTCCAAAATTACTGTTTCCGCTCTCTTAGTCAAAGAGTTTTCATCAGGTCTTTATCAAACTTGGTGAATATGTTGGTGGGCATAATATCTCGACCAAGTTCTATAACCTGCCAAATCCCCCCAGGCACTCCTGAATTATGGCCCTTGATTTGTCCAAAAACTGAATAAGCGGTATCTGCTCTCCAAGTCGAATAATTTTCAGCGGATCGTTACGCAACTTTGATGATCAGCATTTTGACGGGCGTATTTTGTGTCAGTTTGGCACTCTTGTTGATTCATTAGTTTATTTCTGACCAAAATGCGACCAGTGCAGATCCTGATCAGATGGCACAGATGTGCCCCCTTATCTGGATCTAAACTGGTCACACATGCGTAAAAATGCGTATATATCAAGGAAAGGGTGAAAGGAAATTTATTTGGCATCTTGTTTCACTTTTCAGTGGGCAAAGATTGTGCTGGTGGTGGAACAAAGTGTGACAACCAAGGAGCGCCAGAAATACCAGATCCAGTACTCACAGCCATCTCTTGATGGTCGCAGAGCCTTTCCTGTCCGCTGGTACCAGTCTGTAAGTACTTCTCTAATTATGTGGCTCCCTCTGTAACCTAATAAACCCGTTAATCCATATTTTTGGCTTTTTTCTGGGTGTGCAATCTGTGTAGATCCAGATCCAATGGCATGGATGGTCTACACTGGTCCCTTTGTCAGAAGTAATCTGTTAACCCTTTCCCGTACATATACACCTTTATTGCTAGGGCGAACAGTTTAGATCCAGATCAGCCGGCACATCCATGCCGTCTGATCAGGATCTAAACTGTTCGCTTTTTGATTCATTAGGTTATTTCTGACCAAAATGCGACCAATGCAGATCCTGATCTGACGGCACGGATGCTGGTCGCACACGCGTAAAAATGCGTATCTGTACAGGAAAGGGTTAATTTTAAAACCAAACAGTGTACAACCTGAGCAAACAGCAAGATGTGCCGGCTAATCTGGATCTACACTGTTCACCCATGGGAAAAACAGCCATATGCCTTGAAGAAAAGAGTTAATTTTTGCTCAACATAAATTTAGTGTTTTGCCAATATTGAACTTACCAGCAAATATTTAATGTCATGACTTTCTGTGTTCTGTAAGTAATGTATTTGTAATTTTCTTTCATCCAATATTAATAACAATTATAAACAAATTTTCTGTCTCCTTAAAAAAGATTGAAATTCAATGACCTTGGTACATGCTAATTTAATTTGAAACATAATGTTCCTCGATCATAGATGATTAATTTATAAAAGTAGCCTCCAATTTTTTATACGCCCGTTTGAAAAACGGGACGTATTATGGGAACACCTGTGGCGGGTGGGCGGGTTGGCGGGCGGCGTCCACATGGTTTCCGCTCTCTAAGTCAAAGAGTTTTCATCCGATCTTTATCAAACTTGGTGAATATGTTGGTGGGCATAATATCTCAACCAAGTTCTATAACCAGCCAAATTCCCCCAGGCACTCCTGAATTATGGCCCTTGAATTGTCCAAAATTACTGTTTCCGCTCTCGTCAAAGAGTTTTCATCCGGTCTTTATCAAACTTGGTGAATATGTTGGTGGGCATAATATCTCGACCAAGTTCTATAACCAGCCAAATCCCCCCAGGCACTCCTGAATTATGGCCCTTGAATTGTCCAAAATTACTGTTTCCGCTCTCGTCAAAGAGTTTTCATCCGGTCTTTATCAAACTTGGTGAATATGTTGGTGGGCATAATATCTCGACCAAGTTCTATAACCAGCCAAATCCCCCCGGGCACTCCTGAATTATGGCCCTTGATTTGTCCAAAATTACTGTTTTCACTCTCTAAGTCAAAGAGTTTTCATCCGGTCTTGATCAAACTTGATGAATATGTTGGTAGGCATAATATCTCGACCAAGTTCTATAACCTGCCGAATCCCCCGAGGCACTCCTGAATTATGGCCCTTGAATTGTCCAAAAACTGAATTAGTGGTATCTGCTCTCCAAGTCGAATAATTTTCATCGGATCGTTACACAACTTTGATGATCAGCATTTTGACGGGCGTATTTTGTGTCAGTTTGGCACTCTTGTTAAAATTTCTTGTAGGTTTAGTTTTCAATAGAGTGAAGATCTATTAATCAAAGTTGTCTCGAAACATCTTTAAGCTACAGTTGTCAATAGTGTTTGGTTATACATAGCATTGCTTTGTTACATTATGTAAACACTGGTACTTGGAGAGCCTACTGTAATACCAATCATTATTAGCTTATTTCAACTGGCTATTTAACCCTTTCTTCTATATATATACGCATGTTTACGCATGTGCGAGCAGTGTAGATCCAGATCAGCCGGCACAATCATGCTGTCTGATCAGGATCTGCACTGGTAGCATTTTGGTCAGAAATAACCTAATGAATCCAAAAGCGAACAGTTTAGATCCTGATCAGATAGCACAGATATGTATCTATGGAGAAAAGGGTTAAAAAGGAGACCATTTACTTCCCTATCTTGTTTTTCCAGTCTACTTGTCAATGCCGGCGGCTCACAACTGGACATTCATACTTAGACAGCCTTCCTTATTTGGTGATTACAGTCTGTACACACTTTTCTCAATTGGCCCTTCCTACTTGGAATAAAACAGTCATTTGTTATACAAAAGCCTGTTGTAGGAAGCTGAGAAAAAATAGTGCTTCACACTTGTAATAAAACATTTATTTTAATGATAACCCATTGTAGGAACACAAGAAAAAAAGAGCATCCTTTGACCATTTATTGTAATTTAACACATGTAGGAACATTAGAAAAAAGAGCAACAAACATTTTTTGTACTGATAACCAAATAAACAAACCAACCAATTGTTGCACTTTTATTGTAATGATAATCCATTGTAGGAACGTGAGAAAGAAGAGCGTCGCTTGGCCAGGGAGGAGCAGAGACGTAAGCAGAAAGAGAAGATGTCACAGAGTCGCTGGAAGAAAATGAAAAAGACAGCCATGTTCACCAAAACCATCAATCTCAAAGATGCAAAAGAAGGCCATATAAATGTATAGACTATGTTATATCTTGCATTGCCCGAACAAAGTGATAGAGGGTTAGAGGAAGGGAATGCTTTAAAGAGGGGGAATTGTTTAACTTTTATAATACAATGTGATTACATTGTGAATGCCTTTTTGTATTTGAGGAGGGTTAAAGGAGGGAAAAATTGTGTGCTGTTTATTTGTAGCAGGAGAAATATTATGTAAAGTTTATATTGATAATGATTTTCAAAACAACTGAGCATTTCCAGAATAATCATTTGAAAGAGAGTTTTAAACACATAACAAAATCCAATATAACTTAAGGTGTTATTTTGATATTTGAAAAACAACTTAAAAATTGCTTATCATTTAAATACTTGAAAGTTGATGAAATGTCATTGTCCAATTTAAACAAACATTATCATTTAAATTCCATTCTTTTAGCTCCAAAGAGAGATGTGTTTTTTATATAAATTTCCAAATGTAGTTTATTGCTACATATCCTTGTGTTTGGTGAACTGTTTTTTTTTAGTGAAGCACTTATTAAAATAATTACATAAATTATGTGCCAAAATCTTGATAGTACTGCTGAGTTGACATGACATTAAATTATGTATAACATCTGTTTTGTCTGTTACATTTACAGTTGCTTGGAAAATTCGGGAAGAAGAAGTAATGTTGATACATGTTGTCCACAGAGAATTTAATTTACCCTTTCCTTGATATATACGCATTTTTATGCATGTGCGACCAGTGTAGATCCAGATCAGCCAGCACATCTGTGCCGTCTGATCAGGATCTGCACTGGTCGCATTTTGGTAAAAAAAAACCTAATGAATCAAAAAGCCAACAGTTTAGATCCTGATCAGATGGCAGGGATGTGCCGGCTGATCTGGATCTATAAACTGTTCACCCTAGCAATAAAGGTTTATCTATACAGGAAAGGGTTAATCTATAGTAGGCCACAAGATTATAAAACTAAGAGTGTAAACAAGTCACAAATTTCAAGCATCTGATTGGCTGAAATGGAGACAAGTTTCCATGTCAGGCAATCAAATCTTTGAGATTCGAGACTGGTTTGAAATCTCAGTTTTATAATCTTCAAATCAGCGTTATGGAAAATTTATTCACAGATGATTTTGATGTGTTTATCAATGTGAAGCTTTCAAATCTGTGAAAATAATGTTTTTAAAATTCTCTTGAAATCAATAGCGAGCCCCAATAAGGAAATTCTTATGAAATCTGTGGACATCATGATGTATTTATTTTGTTGTGGTGATTTTGTAACATTGTTGCTGCTTATACACTATTTATATGTGTATTGTTTTATACAGGACATTTGTGTATTTTAGTTTGGTGATTAAACAAATGACTTAGATACATTTACAAAGTAGACACAGTTTTGTGTCGTTATATATAATTTGATGACAGACTACAAAGAACATCATTTACAAATACTTTTTAGGATTATTAATGTGGTTGAACATAGAATCATATCCGATAAAAACTTATCCTATAAAAATTTAATAAAAAATGTAATTTTAACCCTTTACTGCATATTTTCTGTTTTTTATTTTTGTGCTACGAGTGTAGATCCAGATCAGTCAGCCCATGTGTGCCATCTGATCGGGATCTGCACTGGTCACATCTTGATCAGAACTAATCTAATGAATCAAAGAGCAAACAGTAAAGATCCTGATCAGATGGCATGGATTTGCCAGCTGAGTTGGATCTACAATGTTTGCCCTTGTAATAAATGTGTAGCTATGGAGGAAAGGGTTTACCTCATGATGTATTTATTTTGTTGTGACTTTGTTGCATTGTTGTTGCTTATACATTACAAAGGGTATTGTTTTATACATGACATGTCAACTGTGCATTTATGTTTTAACTTTATAATTCAACAAATTACTTATTATTATTATGTTAAAAACGCTAAATTCTTGCATTTTTGTAATTCTTTATTGGGTGTCCAACTGCTGAAAAGGTATTTTACAATCATGTATAATGCTAATAAGTATTACTTTGTTGTAAGTTTAACCCTTTCCTGTATAGATACACATTTATTGCTAGGACAAACACTTTAGATCCAGATCAGCCAGCACATCCATGCCATCTGATCAGGATCTAAACTGTTCGCTTTTTGATTCATTAGGTTATTTCTGACTAAAATGCGACCAGTGCAGATCCAGATCAGACGGCACGGATGTGCCGGCTGATCTGTATCTACACTGGCCGTACATGCGTAAAAATGTCTATATATAAAGGAAAGGGTTAATGAAGAAAAATGTGATTGATAAGACTTCAGACACCATGCTTTATTTTGTTCTGCATTGTCGCTTCTTATACACTATATAGGGTATTGTTTTATATTTGTCATTTGTCAATGTATGTTTGAAATTTTGTTACACCATGAGAAATTAATTATAAAACACTGTTCTGTGATGTTTAACCCTTTCCTGTATAGATACACCTTTATTGCTAGGGCAAACAGTTTAGATCCAGATCAGCCGGCACATCCATGCCGTCTGATCAGGATCTAAACTGTTTGCTTTTTGATTCATTAGGTTATTTCTGACTAATATGCGACCAGTGCAGATCCTGATCAGACGGCTGATCTGGATCTACACTGGTCGCACATGCGTAAAAAATGCGTATCTATACAGGAAAGGGTTAAATATTTCATTGTGAAAAAAAAGTGCTGTAAAGTTAACCCTTTACTTCATATATACAAATTTTTTACTCATGTGCAACTAGTGTAGATCCAGATCAGCCAGCTTATCTGATCAGGATCTGCACTGCTCACTTTTTGGTCAGAAATAACCAAATATATCGAAAGCGAAAAGTGCAAATCCTGATCAGAAGGCACAGATGTGCTGGTTGTTCTGGATCTACACTGTTTGCCCAAACTAGATGTGTATATAATAAGAAAAGGGTTAATGAATATTTGTATTTTGAGCTTTTGAAAGTACATTGAACACATCTATATTCTGTGGAAATCAAATGATATTAATGTTTTGTTGTCACAGTGGTGATTTGTTGATGTTGTTTCTGCTTTTTACACTACTTTTAATAAGGTACACTCCTGTACAGGGAAAGTCAGTTGCACATTTATATTTATAGTTATTTTTATGATTTTGATTTAATCACTCTGGCATTTTAATAACAATTTTAAAGAAAATCAATATAACAGTTACTGTAAAACTGGTTTTATTTGCGTTATTTTTATTTTCGCTAATATTCGCGAATCGCTTACCTCACGTATACCGGTACATAAATATCGCGAAAATATGAGTTTCCATATATCCGAAAATAATTTTATCCGAAACTATGCAACTTAAAATAGAACTGACGACGTCGCGAATTCATAAATACGCGAATAAGGAAACTTTTTTTTTCCAAAATCGCGAAATTTTGACCTCGCGAAATTAATGCGTTTTACAGTATTCATTCAGAATAACTTTAAAAATTGGCTTCACAAGACCTTCAGAGACTTCCATACTGAATTAGAAGTTGTTATTTGCACCATCAGTATTATCACATTGTTTATTTAAAACTTTTACATTCCTCTTGTCAAACAAACAACATTCCTTGTTGCACACCGTACTTTACTTTGCTATATTGTGATATTATGCAGTGAGTCGTGCCTTGTATAGCTAGGGTCTGTGATGTCAAGTTACTATGTTGTTAGTTATAGTACAATGTATTACATAGTCATTATATATCAAAACATGTATGGTAAATAACTAATTCTAACATTACCGCCCATATTCCCCATAGGAAATGTACGGAAGTGATGGTGATTAAATACTTGATATGGGGCACGTCTTGGAAAAAAGGTACCTTCGGTCATTTTTTGTGATTTTTTTAGTTTTAACTAAATTTAGAAAGAACTTACAACTACAAATCAATTTCTAATAACTAAAATGTAGTTTTGCTTCACATTTTGACAATAAAATGGTATTTGTACCGCGCAATGCATAATAAGTAATGTCGTCTGCTCAAATTTTATGACGTCATATCAAAGATTGACGTCAACTGTCCGAAGGTACCTTTCCCCGTGACGCGCCCCATATATAACTCCTTTTCTGATGTCATACACACATCTTTTTGACATTATAATTCACATTACAAACATACTCTGCGAAGAATTGAAATAATATATAGCTTCCACAGGATTAATCAAGGGACGTTGTTCAGATGTGTAGATTTATACCATTCGGGGCTATGCCTTTTGTGATATATCCTTCTGCATCTGAAATCTGCCCCATTATAAATCCTGCGATACTTGAAGTTATTTATTATTTCATAGGCAAAAGATAATATGGAATGATGAATTTTGCATAAAACATTATTGATTATTTCTCAAAATTTGATACTTTTATATCTTTTGTTTTTGTGGTAAATCTCAACCAGTGAACATTGTACCTTCATGGAAATATCATGGCAATGGAGCCAAATCTGTCTGATATAAGTTACAACTAAACTGCTATTAACGCCATATCTTAATAAATGACCCCATTCATTTTCAATTAAAAATTTAAATGTAGTTTTAACATTAAGAAAATAAATGAAAATTACCCCTAGACCAGAATCTCTTCCTTATTATCCAGACAGTTTTCTTTATCATTTGATTTTTAGTGTCCTTTAAACACCTTTTACTTTCTATCATTTCAATAGATTTCATGTATTATGTTATCATTAAGTGTTGGAAAATGGTTAGAACATTTTTTCAAGAAATTTATTCACTAATTTCTTATTAATTATTCCTAGCCAATGGCACAGCATTTCAGCTCTACAAATATAGCCACTGCATTTTTTGCGGTGACTTACGAAGTTTACAAAAATTAACAGTCAAGAAAATCCGAAAACTGAAAGTTGACAAATATCTATTGTTTGTTATTGTTGTATTAATTTGTACTGCTGATTTTTTAAATATATTTATTTCTTTGAAGTGGTATCTGCTGATGTTTTTGATAGTATGCAACTTTAAGAAATATATAACTGATTTTGTGTGGTAAAAGTTTAGTATTTGCCACTTGCAAAGACTGTTTCATTATCCGCATGTTGAGAAACGCAACAGAGACAATACATTTTAAGTTAAATATGATTGACCTTTTAACTTAATATCCAGCATACACAATTACATTTTTTCTTTTTTTTAATTTTTATATTTCTCTACAGTAGAGAATATAAAATTTTATCCATATAGTTGTGAATTGTGGTTTTCAACAGTTTTGCTTGATCCATTCTTAACATTCCCAAAGTAAACATAATGCTTACTTTCCATTGCTTTCCTCATTATGGTTAGATGCCTTCAGCACAAATTATTGATTGGTGTACTGCATGCAGTACTACTGCTATGTTATCCTGGCGATGTTTTGATGGACATTAAAATAATTTGGTAGAAATGTTTACAAAAAGATGTATTGGCAAACACATTCAAATCTGAAGCTAGGTAAAGTTCCAGCACAATATGACTTTTAAGTAAATTTGCTGATTCAGAATTATTACCCACAACAAGATCAAAAAGGTCAAGCTCACAGAAAGGTCATCAGCATATTTGTGTCCAGTTCATAACTCTGATGAATAGAGGTATTTTTACAAAATTTGGCAGAATTATTCCCTAAATGATGATATGCTACACTTAACACTAGGAAGATCAAGGTCACAGTTAAGAATATTTGCATTTTTTGTGTCAAGGCGTTAACTTTTTATTGGTTATAAGGTATTTTAAACAATTAAGAGAAATGATCGTCCATTCTCTAACTTTTTGGCCTGAAGGTCAAGGTCTCAGATTAAGGTCAACAGCATATTTGTATCAGCTCCAAAACTTTGACGTCTTCTGATAGTTTTTAAATTATTTGACAAAATACATAAATGTTCGATATATTAAGATAATACTTTACAAACAGAAGTTCTGAACCTTGCTTCAGAGCATGACATTGTCTTAACCCTTTCCAGTATAGATACACCTTTACTGCTAGGGTGAACACTTTAGATCCAGATCAGCCGTCTTATCAGGATCTAAACTGTTCGCTTTATGATTCATTAGGTTATTTCTGACCAAATTGCGACCAGTGCAGATCCTGATCAGACGGCACATCATGCCGTCTAATCTGGATCAACACTGGTCGCACATGCGTAAAAATGCGTATTTATCAAGGACAGGGTTTATGGTAAGTTAGCAATCAGGTGCAATCATCACTTACTGATATTTCTGGTTCAATTTCAGTATTACAGGATCCAAAATCAGGGTTGCCAGCACCAAGGATGAAAAAAATTCCCTGACTTTTCCCTGACTTTTCACTGACCAAATCAGGTTTTTCACTGACCAATAATACCGAACGTAAACGGCCGATAACACCCCTACTGCTGTCCAATCCACCCATAAGTACATTTTTATTATTTTAACAATATATTATTACATTATTTAACAATTTAAGCATCATTTAAGTATGAAGTTCGATATATAGTGAAATATTAAATATGTACTCTTACAAGATTTAACCAATACATGCTTGTACTTCTTAGATAATTGGCAAATAATGTATTTTTATACTCCATACAGAAACTAAATGAATAAACAACATAGTATAAAGCAAGAGATTATCACAACTGAAGCTTAAGTAACCATTATTCACTAATGACTGGAATAATCATCAAATGCAGAGTAAAAGAAATATATACATAATCTGTAAAAGCAAACAACATACCATTTTACACAAGTAAAACAACCCATCAGACAGAATGCCCATACATGTTTCCTTCATGTTGTAAAAAAATTATTTTTATACATAACTCAAATACAGTGCTGTTTACACCATACAAGTGAAACAAAACACACAATTTAGCCTGTTCAGTGCTTGGATAAACTTAGAAAAAATGCATGTAGGTTTTGAAGATCCCTGTTCAATCCAATAAATATTAATAATTAATAGTGAAAAATATGTCAACCACATATACACTGGCCGTAATGGAAAATAGGTCAGTTGATGCAGAATGTATGCTTAAATTTTCAAATTAATCGTGAGAAAATTTTTGAAGTTTTTGTCACAAGATTTAAAAAATCATGCATCTGTCATAAAAATGATGGACTGAGCCACATAAAAAATATGTCAGGCACATCTACACATGTTACCAAGTACCTCACTTGTTTAAAGTTTCAAGTCAGTATCTTGAAAACTGTAGCAGTAGTTTGTGACAATATTTTTAAACAAGAAATATCTTTAAAAAAGATAAACGGCGTTGATGGAAAAGATTTATATATACACGTATATAAGAAAGAAAGAAATACAGAGAGGCGAAGCAGACACAGTTTAGTTATTTTATTTTACTTGTTATAGCTGTTGACGAACCCTCCCTGCCTTCTTAGTATGACCTAGAGATTAAGCGACCGAATCATGACAACTCATAAATTCATTGAAAGTGTCTTTTAAAAAAAATGTTCAAGCTGTTGCAACAATTTCATACAGTGATAACAAGTCGATTAAAGAAGCAATGTCTTACATTAAGTCTTGATCTACATTTATTCAGTTTCAATAAAATACCTCTTGTAGAGTTAGAACTCAAGATGAATATTTGTCCTTGAAATTTAATAAAAATAAATACAAACAGCCTGTTACAAGAGCGAAATCTACCAACTTTTACGTAAATTAACTTTAAAAAAAGTGTCCGTCCCGAGTATTGAACCCGGGGCCTCCGCTTGAGAGGCGAGAGTGTCATCCACTACACTACAATTACCTGTACTTGAAATTAACAATCAGTATCAAAAGAACTAGAAAGGAACCAGTGAGAACTAGAAATATCTACACTTCTCTTTCGTTTTTACACTGTGTAAACTTGTATGCAAGTGTTTACCTGACACCCAAGAATATTCCATATAAAATTGTATTTAAGCCATCAATATTGACTTAACTGGTTATTTAAATCGTAAATATGTTGTTTTTTTTCTCCAATACACCCACTAACAACCAATCGAAATAATCTATTTGATTTTTCCGCTGCATAATAATAAAAATCCCACTAGATACCTCTCCACCCTGCTAGATGCCTCTCTGGTGTAAATAGCTACCAATCGAAATAGTTTATTTCATTTTCCCTCTGCATAATAAGAGAATACGAGTATTATTAACAACATTTCATTGGTCGAAAAACTAGGTCAAAAGTGAGCTTAGACAGCTAACGCCGAAAAATCCTGCCGCTATACAAAAAACTAGGTTGCTGTGAACTGAATGTTAGAAAACAGATTTTGTACATGAGATGTTTACACATTATGATAGTAATGCCTGTATAGCAGAAATTACTAAGTTCAGAGTGTTGCTTTGAGCTGGCTCTTGGAGGGAAGAACATGGGTTTTGTGTGTAGCACCTTGTTATTATAATTTCTGGAGGCAAGGGTTGCAGAGCCTTTCAGACTTCAGGCAATTTTTTTAATATAAGAACTTTTATTATACTCAACAAAAAAAGAAACCTGACACTGTAACTTTGAATAAGTATGAGGTGCATATTCAAAATCTATATATTTTTGCACCATACAAAAGAAAATAACCACTGAATCACTTGTTTCATGCACCAAAAATATCAAAATGCATAATTAAGTTCAAAACATGCACAATTTTTATTACATACCACATTTCAATTAGCTTTAAATCTGATTCCAGGAAAATACACCAAATATAAAGTGTCAGGTTTCTATTTTTGTTGAGTATATAATACACAATTATAAAAAAGGTTCATAATAGAAAATTTGTAAATGCAATCTTTAATAAAATAGAACTTTTTTTTTCTTTCAAATTTATTTTTCCCTGACTTTTCACTGACTTTTCAGGATTTTTATTTTTCACTGACCAATTTTCAAAATTCCCTGACAATTCCCTGACCTTGAAAAAAAATCAAATTTCCCTGACTTTTCAAGTCCGCTGGCAACCCTGAAAATTTTTTATCAAATAAATTAACTGTTGTCTTTTAAATTAAAATTAAGAGAAAATATATTTTCAAAGCTAGAGTTACACATTGTATTTATTTGTATCCTTAAATGGAGCTATGAGTATATATTGCATTCCGTTTACATTAATTTTTTAGCTCGACTATTCGAAGAATATGTCGAGCTATTGTACTCACTTGGGCGTCGGCGTCCCGCTTTGGTTAAAGTTTACGTGCAACCTACCTATATCTTAAAAACTACTATAGCTACAGCTTTTAAACTTGGCACACTTGTTCGTCATCATGTCCCGAGTGTGTATGCCAAGAACCATAACTGTAACTTTCATTTTGATCAAATTATGGCCCTTTTTTGACTTAGAATTTCAGGTTAAAGTTTGCGTGCAAGCTACTGTACAAACTCATAACTTCAAAACTACTTATACTACAGCTTTAAAACTTGGCACACTTGTTCATCATCATGTCCCGAGTGTGTATACCAAGAGACATAACTCTGACTTTCATTTTGATCAAATTATGGCCCTTTTTCGACTTAGAATTTCAGGTTAAAGTTTGCGTGCAAGCTACTATACAAACTAATAACTTCAATACTACTTATACTACAGCTTTGAAACTTTCAACACTTGTTCATCATCATATCCCAAGTGTGTATGCCAAGAACCATAACTCTAACTTTCATTTTTATCAAATTATGCCCCTTTTTCGACTTAGAATTTCAGGTTAAAGTTTGCGTGCAAGCTACTGTACAAACCCATAACTTCCATACTACTTATACTACAGCTTTGAAACTTTCAACACTTGTTCATCATCATATTTGAAGTTTGTATGCCAAGAACCATAACTCTAACTTCCATTTTGTTCAAATTATGGCCCTTTTTCGACATAGAATTTCAGGTTAAAGTTTGCGTGCAAGCTAGTTACTTTCATACTTCTTGTACTACAGCTTTGAAACTTAAAGACACTTGTTTACCATCATGACCCTGACTATTTCTACCAAGAACCATAACTCTTTCTTTCATTTTTAATCAAATTATGGCCCTTTTTCAATTTAGAATTTCAGGTTAAAGTTTGCGTGCAAGCTAGTTACTTTCATACTTCTTGTACTATAGCTTTGAGACTTAAGACACTTGTTTACCATCATGACCCTGACTATGTATGCCAAGAACCATAACTCTTTCTTTCATTTTTAATCAAATTAAGGCACTTTTTCGACTAAGAATTTCAGGTTAAAGTTTGCGTGCAAGCTAGTTACTTTCATACTTCTTGTACTATAGCTTTGAAACTTCACCATCATGACCCTGACTATGTATGCCAAGAACCATAACTCTTTGATTTTTTTCAAATTACTGCCCTTTTTAGACTTAAAAATTTGTATACCTTTATTTTATCTTACATCGGGTTTATTTTCAAAGGCCCATAACTCATCCTTGCTTTTTTATATTTGATTTTTGCCCCTTTTCACTTGAAATTAGAATTAAGACTTATACATAATTGTTAAAGTTTCAATGTTAGTGTTTTTCATATGTAATGCTATATAAAAGGTGTAAAACAGATGTCCTTAACATACTTTGGTTGAAAGTGTTGAGTAATTGTGGGGTGGGTGGGTGCATAGACTATAATATACTATACTATACCATACCATACCATACCATACCATACCATACCATACCACTGTACTGTACTGTACTGTACCAACACCACCAACAACAACAACTACAACAACACCAACACAAACAACAACAACACCAACAAAACCACCACCAACAACAACACCACCAACAACACCAACAACAACAACACCACCACCACTAACAACAACAACACCACCACCACCAACAACACCATCACCACCACCAACAACACCACCACCAACAACAACACCACCACCATTAACAACACCAACACCACAACCACCAACAACTACAGCACCACCATTAACAACAACACCACCACCACCAACAACAACACCAACACCACCACCAACAACAACACCTACAACAATATCAACACCACCACCAACAACAACACAAACACAAACAACAACAACACCACTACCACCAACAACAACAACACCACTAACAACAACAACAACACCAACAACACCACCACCAACAACAACACCACCACCATTAATAACAACACCACCAACAACAACACAACCTCCAACAACAACAACACCAACACAAACAACTACACCACCATCACCAACAACAACACCACCAACAACAACACCATCAACAACAACACCAACAACAGCAACACCACCACCAACAACACCACCACCACCAACAACAACACCACCACCAACAACAACACCAACAACACCACCAACAACAACAACAACATCATCACCACCACCAACAACACCACCACCACCAACAACAACACCACTACCAACAACAACAACACCACCACCACTAACAACACCACCAACAACAACATCAACACCACCAACACCAGCACCAACAACAACACCACCAACAACATCAACACCACCACCAACAACAACATCAACACCAACAACAACATCAACACCACCACCAACAACAGCAACAACAACAACACCAACAACCAACACCACCACCACCACCACCAGCAACAACACTACCACCACCACCAACAACAACACCAACAATGCCAACACCAACAACACCACCACCAACAACAACACCAACAACAGCAACAACACCACCACCACCAACAACAACACCACCACCAACAACAGCAACCAGCATACTATACTGTACTTCACCACGCCACACCACTATAGGTGGGCAAAGATAGTGGGTTGATGGGTGTGGGATCAGTGGTTTATAGGCTGGGTTGTGTAAACCCTAAAAAAATCTACAAGAATAAATTAAGTGTAATTTATTGATTTCCTAACTTGGATTAAGAAACTTTTGTTCATGTGTGTTTGTTGGTGGTGTCATAAACTCCTGAATCACTCCCCAGTTTAAATGAAGCCCAGTTACAATGTGCTTAATAATTCTGACTTTTCGAATAGTCGAGCGTGAAGTCGTTTCCGACTGGCTCTTGTTTTGTTTTCAATCCAATTTTACAGTATTTCTTTGTGTTCAAAATTGTAATTTAAAGTTATTCCCAATATTATGTTCTTTTTAGTTTGTATGTATTCAAATATTCAAAACAATCATGCAGTTTTGTAGTTAAATATATGCATATGATATTTTATCATAAATCAAAAAGTATGAAGTAGTTTTGCTAGTTATGTTTTGTATCCGTCCATGACAGCTATTGTTATTTGTGATAGATTCTATATTTTGTTGTGAATAAAATGTTCAGTATAACACACTGTTTAGTCTTTTAGGGTTTCATAGTGTTGCCTCCCTATACCCTATATAGTTAATTAATCAAGCTTCGATACAGTAAGTCTATTCTGATACAGATTAACTTAAGGAAGACTTAACAGCTCTTGGCCCAAGATCCTAACCAAATCTGGATACCAGTCTAAAATCGCAAGGTCTAGTCGCCATTTAAGCTAATGAGGGCCAAAGCCCAAGTCTCTGCAAAATACACCTGGATAAAGAAAATAAATGGAATCATTTCAGTCATGTAATCGATCCATATGTAGGTTGTAGCCACAACGATAACATGGTTGCTACTCGTTTCGAGTTGCTTTGGATTTTTTAAAGTTGTTTATAACTGCTTTGGATTTCAGCAATGGTCTGCTAGAAATTTGTTAAATATTTCAAATGAAATTTTCAAAAAAAAAGTGAGGTTCATAGCAGAAAAGTAAGGTTTATAGCCATACGTTTATTCAAACTTGGCTTGCACGTGCTTTATGCCTCTTTAAGTTTGTCGGATGTTAATTATGGTTGATTTATTTTATATAATCGTGATTTAAAAAAAAACACATGTCGTCTGAATATCTGTAAACATGAACGCATTTTTAAACAAGTTTTCCAAATTTCCACCAAACAACAATCGGCCAATATAGTTCCTTAGGCAAATTACTAGTATTATAACAATACGTCTATAAATCATTTGCCTCTAAATTGGTTGGTGAGAATCCATTTGAGCTGTATGAAACGTTGAGGGCCCTGTAGTCCGTAAAAGGCACGGGGCCGGTCTCGTGTGCAAAATAGTTGGTGTATAGAGGGCTGCCGGGTTGCAATATAATGCATCATATGGGCGGATAAAGGGATATTTCAGAAACGATCGCGAAAATTGACAGATATTATCAGTCATAGCAAACAATCATACATCTGAATATTCTCAAGTTGAAAACGAAAGTTTTCTGTCTATTCGGTAGCGCGTTCATAAATGAGTTGCTCAATTTAATTACTTCTTCCTACTTTACTTTGCCGGCCTGGAAGACGAAAGAACGATCTATCACGATCCAGGCGATCGATAAATATGCCATGTTAAAGGTTGTTGTAATTGAAGATTAATGAGCATAACTGTTAAAAGTCTGGGGATCAGAATACATGTATACTAACAAGATCTCCAAATAAACAAGTGAATCGGTACTGGTTAACTTACAACAGTTCCTTAAAAAGAATTGTTTTCAACATGTAATTACAACTATTACGATAGAATGCAAAGTTTGATTGTCTTTTTATGTCTTTTTATGCTAATTTCTTAAAGGGAGATGTGCAGGGTCGAGCAGGTGTACTCGGTAAAATCATAAACAGATCGATCTAATTTGTAACACTTACTTGTACTTTTCACTAAACTCTACATTTCAAACCCTCCAGGAGGAAGTTTTCGGTTAATTTTACCATTTTAACGGACCTGAAAACAATCCGCTGAAGAAATCCCTATACAAAAATACATTCTATATTTAGCGATCATGGGAATGTCACGCTTACTATTCGTGGTGGCCCATGCATTTTGAAACAAATGGCAACGTCGATAGTCGGCAAGGTACACCGAATGCGTATTTTTGTTGAAGTGATCACGTGACAATCCCAAAAACCACCACGACTTTACGCGGGAAATACAAAAATAGCTAACCTATGCGCGTCGCATAGGATAGGAAACACCATTTATATATCTTTTTTTTTTTTATAAAATATTGGTTTGAAATATTTCGGGTGTAAATCAATATTTGAGCTTCAAATTATTATATTCAACTGATTAATAACACTTTTCGCAAATCTGTTCCATTCATCAATCCTGCACATCTCCCTTTAAGAATGTGGAAATTCAACGGGTATTTGCCATAAATCAACGGGGTTTTCAGCAAATAGTCATCCTATCTGGAGCTCTGCTAACAATACAGAAATTCTGCTTTGTAACTTAAGACTGAACTAAATGGCAGAAATAGAGTAGACAATCTATGAAAATAGGCGGAAAGATAGTGTGTTCGCTGTGTGTCGTGTTCGGTGTGTGTCGTGTTCGTTCTCTGGATCACTTCCGCAGCCACAGCTTTCTACAACACGAAATATTGTACAGATTATTTAACATTCCATATATGGCACCCATAAAACTTATACAAAAGACAAAATCATACATTTTGAATAATACTATTTCATCAAGTAAACAACATTAAAAGGTTAAGAAATAATGTATATCAAGAAAAGCCTTCTCGCACGGCTTAATTGGAATGTATATCAAGAAAAGCCTTCTCACACGGCTTAATTGAAATGTATATCAAGAAACGCATCGTCGCACGGCTAAATTAAAATGATAAACACATTTTATTTATAATAAGAATGAGTATGCCATGTTTTACATTTAGTGCCTACGAGTTTTTATCTCCAAGCCCTGATCCAGAATGTCAATGCCTTACAGTGGGGGGCTGAAAGTCAGTAGAAAACGTTGTTGGTGGTGTTGTTGATGATGATGAGGAGGAGGCATTGATAAGAATTATTGTTTCTCATAGACTACCCTAAATTCGTTGATATTTCCTTGTATTAAATTTCTCTCCCATCTCCCCACCCCTTCCAGTCAGGGCGGTTAGTAAATATTTAGCCCTGATGCAATTAGTTCATTGTTAACAGTGTTTGAAATCGTATGGATTGAATGCTATAGACACTGTTCAGATGGTGGCCGGGACATCCGTGTTCTATGGCCACAGTTCTAGTTAAAAATATGAGATGGTTAAATTCACCAAATATAGCTAGGATCTTTTATATATAACGAATAAAAAGCAAAATATACTATAATGAAACTGAAAGCAAACTGAAAGCAAATTTTGCACGTACGTTTTGTAGAACTGCAGTTCGGCTTTGGAAATGTTGTTTCTTGGTTCCAAATAAGGAGACATCTTTCTTTTCTGACACCCACTTCTAAAATGTATGAAAACAAATGAACTAAGTGACATTTTAGATTGCTGCCATATTTAAAGATTACTTAATATAGTTGAATTTCTTAACTTTGCCGAAGATTGTGTGTAGGACCTAGTATATGGGTGCGTCATTAAATGTCCCTGTCACATGGAAACAGCCTGTTAGTTCTCCAGGACCAATGAATGAACGTCTCTGCTGAAACTGATGTGTATCACTTTGTAATACAGTGTACTACGTACGATAACTTAACTATAGTGTATGTACAAAACAGATCATGAGAAAGACAAGCATGTTTAAGATCATTAAATTGATAAATACTTAATTTCTACACTGTGATTGATTACACTTAGAAAACACTTAACTACCAATAATATACATAGAATAGCATGTTTTGATAACCGATACTTGTGTTTCAAGACAGTACCCTTAGTTTTTGTGCTTGTAGTCAGTTTTTATTCTAAGCTGTAGTTTATGAAGTAAAAATTAACAAAACAGTGAAACATGCATATCTGGAATAGGTGGCATGTGAAGTAATATGCATTTATATTTCTGCTCCTGACCAGGCTCAATAAAGCCGAGCCCGCAATATTTTCATATTTGTCTTGTTCAATGTTATTCAAAGTTTCGTTTTCATTTGAAAAATATCCAGATCTATATTACGTGGGATATTGAAACAGCCCATCTTTAAACTGGCCGAAACATTTAAATAAAAGTAATTTTATAAGACTTTAGTGCCTTTAACATAGGTATTGAGTGCCTCTAACAGAAGTATTATGGGTAATGACCTTCAAAGAACGTAAGTAAAAAGTGTCCGTAAAATAATGATGTGTACCCTTTTACACATAGCGAACATTTACACAATTGTCAATCGTATCAACTCGGCGATCTCCGGCAAGCTTCGGATGATTACGTAGAATCACCGAAGCGTGATCCGTCCGAGTGCACAATGTATGTTCACTCTTATGTTTTTCCTTCCATTCGGGACTTCAAGTGTGTGTGTGTGTGTGTGTGTGTGTGCGTGTGCGTGTGTGTGTGTGTGTGTGTGTGTGTGTGTAAATGCCCCCAACCGCGGAGTTCTGTGTGAATACACACCAACGAACTGGGGAAACACCGCGAATTGAGGAACTCCCCGGTTCGAGTTAACAGTAAAATCTTTCCAAACTCGGTCGCATTAGTCATATTTTGGTTTACCACTGTTATCTGACACTCTCCCCGATTAGCCGGTCTTGAACTTGCTGATAATAATACACAATCTCAGCATTTTTCTAATTGTGTGTATGATAGAGTTTATCTTCAGTTCCCCGGTTGTGCGGAAAAAAATTTATACACTTCCCGCAGTTTAAACTTCATTGTTTAAATCATGGATGCCAGACGTTCCTCACGGATTATGAAAAGGTAAATATTATTTAAATTACATGTATTATGACAAAGTTTGTAGCTAAATTGTTTTGAGTGAATTGAGAAAACAAGATTGAGTGAATAAACGAAACATTTCTATATTTTATTTAAGGACCAATACGAAGCCTCTGGAATTTGCGATATCATTCTGTAAATGTGAGATTGATCCAAATGGGTTTCATGTGCGATATATTAATGAGGTGATAGGTAAGATATGTTTTTATAATGCAAGTTTATACTGTCTTCTTTATTATTGATGACAAATTCATTCAATTACTCGTATAATTATGTTGGCGCTATAATAGCAAGTAAGAGGATGATTTATAAACATAAATGTACGAGTTTTTTATCATAGAAGTTTTAAAGTTTATCTACTCGGTGGTCAATTTGTTACAAAATTAAACGTGAATCAAATAAATGTCTCTGCAGGAGAGGGTGTTTTCACCACGAGGGCATTTGAGAAGGGAGATTTTTACAAGAATACCAGGGAGATTTGATTAAAAACTACAATTACGCAAGAAATATTTAAAAAGGCTATGAGAAGACTAGTGTGGGGAGCTTCATGTACCTTTTTAAATACAATGAACGGAATATTTGGTATGTTTTTCCTTTTTTGACATAAGTTTTGTTTTCATTTAATATATGTTTACAAACTGACATATTTTAGGCTAGCATTTAAGACAGCTTTAAATACTAAATACTTGATTTAAATATTTTGAAATTATTGACTGCATCCCAGCAACTCACAGTGTATTACGATTGATTTCATTTAAAATTGTGATTTCTTTTTAATATGCAGTATATACGCTACGAAGGACATCTTCGGAAAAGGAAGAATGGTAAACGACGCCGAAAAAGGAGATACTTTACAAAGCTGTGTCATTAAAATCATTGCAATAGAAGGCGGTCCCCACTTGTGGATATTCGCAAGATAGATATTAATGTTGGTGAAGAACTGAGTTATGATTATGGAGAAAAAGACTTGCCGTGAAAAATGGTAAAAATCCGTTTTGTTGTGTCCTTGTGTTGAATGATATTTGTACTAATATTTTGTGTTAGTTTTGTTTAAATATCTCGATTCAATGTTATTTAACAATGATTTTTCTGAGCTATACTTGCGATAATTCTGGGTTTCGCTCGTGTATGCATACTCGTTACTGTCCTTTTACAATTGATCGAACTAAACATGTAATATTGTCATTTTTAAAAGGTTTGTTCAAAGATTCTGATTTTTAATTTTTATATAATTCATGTACATTTTAGTCCTCATCAGCAATTCGTTCAACTTGGCATGCTACTTTTTATCGCATGATGTATTTATGTTAACTTCAAATAGTATGAAATATTTATAATTTTTGAGATGGATAAGATTATTAAGACTATGACATGACATCTAGCTCGCACATACCTAAATCCCAGTTAGGCCATAGTTACACAGACGGTTGCTGCCCAATCGGTTATTTTATTTTAAGTTTTTCGCAGTTTTGATCGGTTGCCATACGTTATTTTATTTCTGGTTTTCTGTGTAAACAGCCATCGGTGATTGACAAGTATTTAATGGGTTAAACAAATATTTCATGGTTTGCAGGTGCACTTAAATTCTCATCTTTTTTCTATCGGTGGTAAGTATTAGTTGATCGGTTGCTTTTTGGTGGCCCATCGGAGATATCGGTTGTAGACAGGTTGTCGACCATCGGTGATATCGGGTTTAGACCGGAATCAATTGGTGATCGGTTGTAGACAAGTTCTCGGTCAGTTATTTGTAAAATATTTTCACCGATCGAGAATTTTAAACATGTTCAAAAATCCCAATCGGTAATTTTTCACCGACAAAAATCATCTTTCCCCAATAACAGTTGATAGGTGGAAAACATGTGACCCATAGGTGATTTCAGTGTTAAATCTCTAGTCATTGGTTCACTCCACAATTTGACCGAAAAACTCACCGATCACTCACCGCTTTCTTTGTGTAACTGGGGTGATACACAGAGCCATCGGTGATCGAACGGTAGATTTTTTAGCCAGATTACGGAGCGAGACGTTGACAATGGATTAACCACCGATGTCGACTTTTGGTCACCTGTTTGCCACATATCAATTGCTATTGGAGGAAGAGGAGTTTCGTCGGTGAAATCCTACCGATCGAGATTTTTAGACATGTTTAAAATTCTTGATCTGTGAAAATATTTTACAAATAACCCATCGACAACATGTCTACAATCGATCATCACCGATCGGCATCTTGTCTAAAACCGCTATCAACGATCAACAACCTGTCTACAACCGATGTCTCCGATGGGCCACCTATATGCAACCGATCAACTTATACTCACCACCAAATAAAAAATGAGAACTATAGTGTAACAGCAGAAGTATTTGTTTAATCCATTGAATACTCGTCAATCACCGAAGGCTGTTTACACTGAAAAGCAGAAATAAAATAACGCATGGCAACCGATCAAAACAGCGAAAAACTTAAAATAAAATAACCGATCGGGCACCGACAGTCTGTGTAACTGGAGCCTAAGTAAAAAGCTTTTTTGAGCCACAATTATTCATTGAAAAGTTAATTCTAAAATTGAATTGCAACATAAACTTTTGAAATTGAAATCGTAACATTTTCCACATGCATGTTTCCCATTCCATTTGCATATTTTAACATATTTAACATGTGTAAATTTTAAGAATGAGATACATGAATAAACTATGAATTAACAGTTAATGTCAGTGCTTTGTAGTTTCATGATATTGTGTATTGTGCATTTCATTTTGGATGATCATACACAAATAGAGTTGAAATTAATTATTTGAATGTTTAAAAAGAATTTCTTAGTATATTTTTACAATACCATGTGATATTTGGATAAAGGGAGAGAGAGAGAGAGAGAGAGAGCAATGTTGCAATTTATACGTAATAAAATCCTTAATTTGCTTACAGGAGATAGAAACTCACAAGTGGGAAAAACTAATTCTCAAACTGTGACTGTTTGCTATCCAAACTCGAGAAAAAACAACACCAAAAACGGAACGTCGAATTGCGCAACAGAGTGCATGAATATCACGGACTCTGTGGTCACTGAAAGGAGAGGCTTCCAGAAGCTACATTACAAGTTACGAAGGTATCGAAATTACTGTTGATGTTGGAAGAAAGAGGACCAAAGATAAAAACTTAACAAAGTATTGATGATGTCACCAAAGAAAATGAATCATGTTTAGGTAAAAATATTAATTAAATCATATGTTTTTAAAGATAAGTTGGGCTTTCATGTAATCAGTTCAACGGTAAGACATCAAATATATTTAAGTCGACGAAACATACTATTGATAAGAAGTTTTTCTTAAGACTTTCACTGTAATATTTAGAAATGTGTTTTCTGACTGAAATCCTGCTATTTTCTCTTGAGATTTATTTTAAAACATGAGCACCAACATATCACAATTTTATTTTATCATCATAACATGTGAATTATTTTTATTTCACATAGATTCCAACAAAATGGAAGGTTCATCTGATTGCCATAGTTATTTCGACGACAAAACATTACCATCAACAAACAAGACGGCGGTATTCAATGGCGGAACAAAGGATAGTTCGAAAGGTGAACATGTCACTACACATAGTTCAGTTTAACTTATTGCAGCTCTGATATCTTATTCTATTCTGTTGATTTTACAGCGCCATTTGTTTCAAAGGTCATTTTAATCTACGCAAACGAACATCAATCTACATAAAATCGCATAAGATGCAATTTTCATTTTGCATCGCTCTCCAAAACTATGTGATCTCCAGTATTCATAAAGATCTATTTCATGTGAAATCCACTATTATATTTAATAATTTAAAATAAGAATAACGGATTCTATGAAAACAAGTCTGATTTTAGGGTTGTCTTAGATTCACAAATTTTCTCATATCAGTCTATCTAAAAGAATACAATTATAAATATTTAAATCCGTCTATGATATGCGTTGGTTTCAGAATCATGAAAGCAGCGGAGCATAAGGAAAGCTTGGACAAATGAAGATAAGTCTGCAGTAAGGAAACACCTTAAACGTTACATACTAATGTCGAAGATTCCAACAAAATCAACAATTGAAGAAAGAATCCAAAAAGAGACAGTCTTAAATGGAAGGACCTGGAGAAACGTTAACGACTTTTGCAGAAATACTATCACAACCTTAAAAAGAAAAAAAAATTAGATGAAAACAATATTTTGAATGATGTTCAATTTCAAGTGTTTATAGATACACAAAAATAAACATTTTTATTTTTTAATTTCACAGTCTATACGTCATTTTCTGTCGTATTAATAAAGCTATGCTAAATAAACTGAAAACTTGATCTATGATTTATCAACATAATATTTTGTTACGGTATAAGACTTGTATTTACATGATAGAAACACAGAGAACTTAATTATCAAAAAAAATATGTATACCAGGAAAAGCAACTCTCAGTTGACACATCTAGACAAACTTGCGACAAAGGTAGATTTTTTTCTCTTAAGTTTATGTATCAAGGAAATCCATGAATATAAGTTTGCCGAAAACTCAAGTAAAACATAATAATTTAATCCATAGCTTTTCAAATTCTGTTCAGTCAAAAAGATATAACCTTTGCATTATAGTGATATATCTTTTACATGACAGATGTGAAAGATGCTTATTTTTTTGGTTTTCGTGTGCAAAATTATTAACTCGGCATTTGCACAAAGTTCTCCATTTGGCTATAAGACCTAACTACCCACTTGGCATTAACACAAACTCCCCACTTGGTATACATTCATGTACACCCCAGTTGGTCGATACACCAGGTCCCCGATTAGTATACACAAGTTCCACAGTTTGTATACACAACTTCCCCATTTAGCATACACAGCAAGCTCCCCGTTTGGCTTTTAAAAAGTTGATCTACGCTTAAGATATGAACACCCTAGATTTAACGACGAACTTATATAAGATAATCGATTAATAACAGTATATAGCCCGATTCATCAAAATGCACATCTAAATAAAGAAGTTCCCACTTGGTAGGTTTCCAACCTACCTCCCCGATTGGGGGCTTTTACGCGCGTGCGTGCGTGCGTGCGTGCGTGCGTGCGTGCGTGCGTGTGTGTGTGTGTGTGTGTGTGTGTGTGAGGGGGGGTGTGGGGGTGGACTGGAGGGTGCTTAGGCGATGAAAAGAAAACTAACTTGGAAAGCTGATGTTTTTCAAATCCAGGATAAAAGTACATTTACAGTGCTAATAACGTCTTGTCCTATAAAATAAAGAGAAATAAATTAAATGCTGACTTATCTTATTATTATTCCAAACATGATAGTTATTGTTTCTATTTTTAGGAATTTTCACATGGAATAATCGTTGGCGAGGCATTCTGCCAGCCAATGACCCCACCTACGCCGATTGTTGACTGTGAGGGGAGGCTGTGTTTTAGGGATGTGGCTTATTCAACTACTTGTTGAACATACTACTTATTCACCAAAGTTAAAAGTACTTGCAAGTAAAGCGGATGTGCACCAGTTTCAGGGACACAAAACATATGAAAACGGATGATAAGTGCACGCTTGTCCGATGCCTAATAAATGCATCAAACCTATATATTAAAAGAAACTGCTAGCTTAGACTACATCCACGTACTTTTTCTTACAAACATATTTTCTTTTCGAATCGCATGGTATATTATTCCATTTTCCATCTTGATAAAGGATTTCGACGCAGGCTTCTTCGCCCAAGTTGTTTGGCTCACCGGGATTCCAGTTAGAATAGTAGCTTAGTGGCACCATCCCGTTGTACCATGCCCACTGTGCCTTGACTAGTATATCAGTCAAACCGATCCATGCTTTGGCTGTTAAAAAAGAGAATTTAATAAACATAACAATCGGAATTCACATATCGGAGGGTTTCCATGTGATGCAATAAAACAAATCATCTGATAAATTTTTCTAAGCAGGTAAACAAAACAAGAGTGTTATATAGCCTTAAATGATATGTCGTTTCGATCACAAGGTTCTTGGATACATGAAATAAAAGATGTTACCAAATGTAAAGAAGCGACAAACATACAAATGTACGGATTCAAACAAGGCAAAACTGGGCTGAAGGTTATAAAACTGAGTTTGGAAACCAGTCTCAAATCTCAAGGATCTGATTGGTCGCCATTTCAGCCTATCAGATGCTTGAGATATGAGACTGGTTTCCATGCTCAGTTTTATAACCTTGGGCACTGAAAACATTACCGCCTATCTGCTTTACTCTAGCTGTTACGAACTCATTCTCATGGCTGCATTCTATCTTGGCCAGCTCGCCACCCATATGTCATCTATAATTAAAAATATAAATGCAGTTAAAAAATCACCACTGCAACAAGTTAATTCTTATACTGTGTTTTATGGAGATTTGTTTTGAAAGTTAAAGAATATTTAAGGCACCATTTATTTCAGATGGGTTGTTTGTAGTAAACTCACCAAGAATACTTATGCTTGTTTGTTCATATGAGATTCTGTTGAGGCAAGTGTAAGGTTGGTGCATCTTATAACTTCGTTTAAGTGGCAAAATATATTCCCACTTACCGTTACAATGCGCTATCATCCCAAGTTCTTATTTTCTGTAATTGGCTTATAGTGTCTTATTTTAAATTTGTCGCTATAAACTCATACTGTCTTTTCTTAAGACAGGGGCATTAAGCAGGGTTCTATTTTGTTCGAATGTTGTACTTTCTTATTTAGTTTTTTAATTGCTATTTGGATTTGTTGTCACAAAATTGTTATTAAGAGACCCGTTTAAACTTGAAAATGAAGCCTTAATCAGACGAGACAAATTGGGACTTGGAATCTATGACTGCAACTATTGCACGTTATGACAGTGAGAAAGGCTTACATCTGCAACGCCAAAGTCTTCGACATCATGACTGAAGTGATAGCACGAACTGCCGTAAGGTTCAAACCCTTTCGGACAGTGACATCCTGAATAAGAGAATAAAACAACGTTTTTACCAACGTGAAAACAAATTATATAGAGGATATTTGTTTTTACCAGTGTAAGATAGATATATATTTCACCGAGTGAGCTCCGGAATTCGTATTTTCACGAGTGGCAAAGCCACGAGTGAAAATACATAATTCTGGAGTTCACGAGTGAAATATATGTCTATCTTTCACTGGTAAAAACAAATTTTCTTTTTATTTTATGCTTTTATTGCAAAATTTGCGTGAACTTGACAGAAAAGTTGCAAGAAATGGCGCCAAAACCGCTTGTTTATGACGTGACGTCATGACGTCAAATATACAAATTTGAGCCCGTTTTCTAAACGTTCTCATATGGTATGTTATGTGCGTTTGGGTACCAACGTGAAAAAAATCAGTGAAAATAAAAATGATATTCCACTGTTTGAAAACAGTGAAATACCACTTTTATTTCACCGGGAAAATTCTTTAATTCACTGAAAAGCATAAAATAAATAAGTACTGAAACTGTTTTTATATGTTCTATTTGTTCAGCTTGTCCTGTTTCTGTAAGTCCTTCCATTGTGTTAATGCTGATTTGACTCCAGGGGCTCTGGTCTCGGTAAGGTCATTGAGTATCCACCGTTTGTTTGCTTGACAATTCTATTAGCTTCTTATATTTTATGTGTTTGTGTCCTTTTGCTTGCATAATTGTCGCATTAACCGGTGGATTGGAGCTAAATCACCATAACAACTTGTACATTTGTACTTGTTTTTTCATATGAGAAATCGTTGGGGAAAGTGTGAGGTTGATGCACACTAGAATCTGGGTTGAAGGTTATAAAACTGAGATTAGAAACCAGTCTCAATTCCAAGGATCAGATTGGCTGAAATGGCGACTGGTCGCCATTTCAGCCTATCAGATGCTTGAGATTTGAGACTGGTCTCCATGCTCAGTTTTATAACCTTGGGCTCTAGTTTAAACCCCCCAGTGGCTAAATTCTGGGTTTAGCCATTCCTGATACGCATATTTCATTTTTTATACATGTTTTAAAGTGGATTAACAAACTTACCCCAGCACTGATAAGCAACTACTGTTAATATGAAAACATGGAACTTCAGTGTGGCGAATACCATTTTCTAAGTGTCTGAAAAAGTAACAGATTGAAAAAAATTGATAAAAGTCAGTTAACAGTGTTTAGCCTGGGCTGAATTCCAATTATTTACATTTTAGTTCGGTGAGTTTAGAGTTCATCATTTTTCTGGATAAAAATTGATACTTAACCTAAACTTCTGATTGGAAAAAGCTGAGACCAGCCATCAAATGGTCTAATCAAAAGCTTGAGTTTTGAGACTTTTCTCAAATCTCAGTTTTATTATCTTGATCACCGTACCCGAATACATATCCGGTCTAGTGCACAAGGAATTAATTTGCAATCAAAGATTGACGGAAAAATCTTTGTTTTATGTGTGGATACTCGGTGTCAATTAGTTATTGTTCAAAATCTAATTAAATTTTAAAGTCTTAAAAAGGTCCCATTCATTAATCAGTATAAAAATAACATCGTCGAAAACCTCCGTAAAACTAAACCACAAGCTCTCTTACCTGCCGTATCCTGTATTTAGCGGGCCAAGTTCTGGACTGAAGGTTATAAAGCTGAGATTGGAAACCAGTCTCAAATCTCAAGCATCTGATTGGTTGAAATGGCGACTGGTCGCCATTTCAGCCAATCACATGCTTCAGATTTGAGACTGGTTTCTATGCTCAGTTTTATAACCTTGGGCACTGGTCCCAAGGTTATAAACTGAGAATGGTAACCAGTCTCAAATCTCAAACACCTGATTGGCTGTAATGGAGACGAGTAGGTATTGTAGCCAATCATATCCTTGAGATTTGAGACTGGTTTCCATTCTCTGTGTTATAATCTTGAGGCCAGGCCTAATCTTTACTAAAATCTAGGTGGCAATAAGTGTTTTCCCCAAAATTCATTTTTAAAATTTTAGCCATTTGCAATGTTTGCGACGCCTTAACGTGGACACAGAGTGAATTGCGCACCAAGTTTTACAGAAGATAAAGCGATTATGATTCAAATTGTATAAGTCGGTTGATTGGTAAATATCTAATACGACAATGTACATAGCTTGTCAATCAGATTTTTGGAAAATATGTCAAATACATAGAGACCAGTGCCCAAGGTTATAAAGCTGAGCATGGAAACCAGTCTCAAATCTCAACCGTCTGATTGGCTGAAATGGCGACTGGTCGCCTTTCCAGCCAATCAGATGCTTGAGATTCGAGACTGGTTTTCAATCTCAGCTTTATAACCTTGGGACCAGGTTGTTGTTTTGTGTTGAGCCTACGGTAAAGGAACATCAGAATCATGATTTAGTTTTGAGATTCTTTTGTGCTCGTTTGATTTAGATACAGTGAAAAATTCCGAGTTCTAAAAACTGTTTTAAAAACTGAAAATTTAAGACAAATGTTCAACTAGTATTAAACGTCATGAAAATGGTTAAGCAATTGAGCCATTGAAAGGCTTTCAAAATCGTAAAATATGGGCATTTCAGTGCAAATTTAATAACAAAACCTCCCCCAAGTCAAACAGAATGAAAGAGAGCAAGGACTTTTGATAATGTTAAGAAAGAAACCACAGAAAAGTAACAAAAAAGAGAACCCGATGGGTTACCGCTTTGGAAAGGTCAAAGGAATCTTCTGTTCTCTCTTGTTTCAATCTAAGAAGGGAGTGGCCTCGGTATAACACTTCCAACTTCATATATCGTATGAGTGAACCGTGTTAATGTTGAACGGCATAGGTTACACACCACCAATTCAATTTCCATAGACTTCCATTATAACTTTTCATCAATTTCTGAATTTACTCTTGGGTCAAGCCCTTAAAATCGTACAGTTCTCAAGAGAACCTACCTAGAGACACCGTCAAATACCAATTCTACCATAGCATGACCCATAAACTTTTTCGGCATGTTCTTTTTAAAATATTAATTTTCATTTTCTACCAATCAGGCTTGCCTTCCTGTTACTGGTCCGCAAATTCCCTGCACAAAATTATTTAGAGGCCTGATCACCAATATTTAGTGGTCTATAACCATATGTCACTGATTGCCTCGTGATTCACTGTCATGAAATATCATAAGAAGTCTGGGCCCAAGATTATAAAACTAATACTGGAGACCAGTCTCAAATCTCAAGCATCTGATTGGCTGAAATGGCAAAGATTATAGACAACATTCAGTTTTCGTGACGGACGGACCGACGGACGGGCAAAGAGATCGGTATGTATCGCCTATTCTTCAAAAGAGCGACACAAGTCCGCATGTCAAAAATTGGTGTTTTTAAAAAAAAATACATTTTAAGTACCAGCTGAATTGCGAATTGAGATCTAAGGAGTCTATCGCTGGTTAAGTGCCATTAAACATCTACATTTCTCAATAAGGAGAAGTTTTTTAACAATTCACATCAAGATTTTGATGGGACTGTATTAGCGAACGTAAATTAAAAATTGTGTATCCCAACGACATGTTAGCGGCTAATGAAAAAACAGTCTGTGAAATACATAATATATACAATTAAAAGTTAAGAGAGGGAAAATATGCGAAATATCCGAACTAAAATTTTCCTACCTTTGAATCAAATCAGCCAGGCCTAATCCCAATGTTCGCTTGTCAAGACTCAGCCCTCAGCCAGATCTTCTTTACAAATGAATCGCTCTTTCATAACGGTCTGACTGCTGTAACTTTCCGGTTGATGAAGTGTTTCAAGAGCAAACTAAAGTCAATCGCATTTGGAGGAAATGTGTGTAGGAACTGATTCCATATCAAGTCACAAACATTCGGACATTTGACACATTTCACTACCTATCTGAATTGCAAGATGTCAACTACTTCCGTCGTTATATCAGTTACTGCAGTTACATATTTTTTCGTTTTAATTTCAGTTAAGATTTCGTTTGAAATAAATTTGGTGTTTACATATATATTTGGCTTCTTTTCCAAATAGGTACACATCATCTTTCGAGTAACTCGTGAAATTCCAAATGTAACACAGACTTACGAATTGCCTTGTTAGTCGGTTCATAATTTGGACCCTTTTAGTTTGAAATAACACTAAGAAATCAGTCATTTTGTTAGGCCTAAAAAAATTAGGTTTGTTTCTGGTTACATCCTTGAAAAAACAATGGGTCGGTAGGTCGGCTTTCTTTTTTTTTTTTTTTTTATTTTAAGGGGAAGGAACCAAAGTCCAAGTATATACCATCTTGTGTGATAGTAAGTATATCAAAGATTAAAATTGTTCAATTTGTACAGTAGACTCCGGGAAATCGAATACACAAATTGTCAGCTAAAAATATTCTATTGCCCGGAGTGTTCGATTCGCCGGTAATCGTATACATCATTAAATCTGCATATATTTGTTGACAAGGGAGGTCAGGTAGATCGTGTACTGGACAATACTCGTGATAAATATGCATCATTTATATGTTTATTAATTGATTAACAGACCCTTCTGTCATGTACTGCTACAAAATCAAAGTTTCAAATTATATTATGTCACCGCGAAATTTACAACGTGAATGTAAAATAAGTATTAAAACAAAGAACTATATATTACCTATATAGGTCTTTGATTAAAACACTAACCAATGCGAACATATTCCATAATAAATTACATCCCAATTTTATCTCAAGTATCATATTTCAGTATTATTGCATCATCAACCAATTTAACTCAGCTAAAAATGACAAATGTCACGTACACACTTCTTGTAGATCAAACGATTTCAAAGCAGAGCCGATAAAACAACACAGTCTTGATATGAGCCGACAATTTCCTTTGAAGTTGCATTTCATTGACGGTTGGTATCAATGTTTACCTCCATACTGACTGTCAATCAAATTCAGTATCCGTATGAAATTAACAGGGAAGGCGAATCAAAGAAATGTACATTAATCTACGAGTATTTTTAAAACATTTTTGAGAAAATTTCTTTTTGTTTGTTTTTGAATTGTGCGGATTATGTGATAATTTAAAAGAGACAATGGAATTTGAACGTGGATAATTATTGTAAGTTTATGTACCAATAACGTCTCGATAACGGATAGGCCCAGGTTCCTGTGTATTTGTAACAGATTTTTAACGCCCGATTGAATATGCTGTTTGAAAGAGGTGACAGGTTACAGTTTATTTGCCCGGAAATGTATCTATCTTTTTTAGAGGTATCTTTTAAGGTATTGAAGTGTAGAAAAGGGAAAACTCACTGCATTTTATACTTTAATTCCATTGAAACTAATAAACCAGTGTTTCAACTTAAAGTTGAATTGTTTTGCTTAACATGTAATATAAATAATTATTCTTTTAATTACAATTAGATTGTGTAATGCCGTAATGTGGTTTAATGCGTGGATATTGTTGATTTGTTCATGGCTATTTTTTGTAAAAAAAATATATTGGATATACTTACCTTAATACCTACCACTTTTTGCAACCACTGTGCCTCACTTTCAATTCGTATTAAGTCGTTTTTAGCGGTATTCGTGATATTGTTGCAATTAACACATAATCAAATATATACATATCCCGTCAAAGAAGGTAAAAGTTCTATCACTACCACCAAAGCAGGGTTAATAATTTGATCAGTGCTGTTTCTTTCACTCATTTTACGATACAGATACCAGTACATAATTGTTCACTCATAAAGCCATTATTAAACGATTTTGCATTTAAGCCATATCACGTATGCACTTCGAACAGAAATCTTAATGTATTTGCTTCCTTAATTCTACAATGAAGTCGTCGGTGGATCAAAAAGAATATTTTTACTGGCTCGCCGAACGTTGACATCCATGATTGTTTACAATGAATTACATGAATTCAATCGTTGACCCGAAAGCACACGCAACGGGGTTTACATATGTTACATGGACAAAAATCACGCCGGAGAAGAAAGTGAAAGTAAATTTTCTAAAAATGAAACGGTGCTGGCTGTTATTTTGCATCGGACATTGTGTCCGAAAATAACAGAATTTTTCGTCGGTCAAAATCCCGGTCGGCTTTTCATACAATTTTTTTGGGAGGGCTGAAAAAAAGTTACGGTCGGCGCTATTTAGAGACGGTCGGTCGGGTAACCAGAAACAAACCTTTTTTTGTTTTAGGCCTTACAATGTTATTTTCTATCAGGGACTTTATGCATACGTTAGCTTAAGGACCCACTACACTCCTCCCCTGCACGTTCATCGATAAGAAGAAACTTATCAAAATCTCAATAACGGCAAAATGCCGTTAAATGAAACTTTGTACAAATGAGTATTACTTATATATCTTTATTTTGCATAAGGCAAGATACTAACCACCTCATCCACATGAACTGCTAGGGTTGTCACTCGAATGACGTTGTTTGAACTTTTGAACTTGACTATAGTGAACCCATAGCTCCGCCTACTAATGAACATTCATAGCATATGTCTCGTTGATACTACAAGTTTGCTATACTAGATTCATTATTGATCCTACATGTATATAAAGGCATGCTTCGCATCCGCCCAGAAATGGCCATTTCTGTTTCATTTTCGAAGGTAAGCGCCTCTATCGCATTATATTCATTCATTAACATTTGTAAAGTTGTGCTGCCTTCCATTTTGTAACAAACCCGATACCAGAGTTAGGTGTTCACGTGTAACCACAACTGAGCATGCGCTTTTAGTTTATTTTTAGCTGATCGCTGATTCCGTGGTGAAACTCTATTATTGGACAGAGGTAATTTGGCAATATTTACATTGGCTTGTTTACATTAGCGTTACATGTAAACAATGAATTAATATTTTAATCTTTGATTAATACAAAGCGGAAATATCCCTGAGTACTTGCACAATTAGCCGAGTGGTCTAAGACGCAGTCAATAAAATACTTTGAAAGGCAAGTGCGCTGTTATAGGTTGTAGGTTCGAAACATGTTTTTTACGGGGGTCGACCTATAGTCCGTCGTGAACTTGGCCTTTATTTGTGATCATATACAAACATCAGTCTTCAACTTAACATCTTGTGATAATTGACTTTGGAACAGTCTGGCGAGAGTTATCCTTAATTTTGCTAAAAATGCATTTCTTGCATAAACAGGTCAGGCAAACAGAAATTTGTTGTTAATTTCTTTTTTTTGTTTTAATAGGACCCCTCATAAGTAGGAAAAACATAAAGCCCTATTAATCAACAGCACCTTTGTTTTAATAAATCCCCTTCAAAGTATCAAATTTTTAAATTACCTCCCTTTGAATTAAAGGCTGTTCTTATTTTGATCCTGTGGTTTAAGTAAATGGTATTGAATACGTTTAAGAAAAAAAATCAATAAAGATTAGAAAGACATGAGATAATTGATTCAAAGATAAAACAGTTCTTTCCACAACCTCTCTTGAAATAGGGAAGAAACGAAACTAGCATACAATTGATGACCAATTAGAACTTTGGGTGAGTGTAATTTCTATACCGTAGGAAACGAAAATGTTGGCCATAATAAAAGCAAGCAAACACTGAAGCAACACTTCTTTCCGTCGATCCTAAGAACATAGTATAACAGTTACTATCTAAATCGAAAAGTTTGTGTAGAATTGAGCGAAGCAAAAGCCTTGCCTTATTGCTACTTGTTGTTTCGTCACCTAGACAACTATCACAGGGTAAAAGTTTACACCAGGGATAGTATCACGTTGACTCGTTTGGATTTCATTCATATCTCGGGTCATCGTTATCTTGTATCAAAACGTATAACTGATTATCAGACAAATAGTACTTGTTCTCCAAACTATAATATACAGAAATTATCACATGTATGTTAGTTACATAGGCTTATGAAATACTGAAAGACAGAATGAAACTTACACTTGCAATAACTTGTTTTTGGTGCGTGGAAATATGCTTTGCGAAAATGAATGTGCTTTTTTTTGCATCGGATGACATGCGGCCAGAAATTGGAGCTTATTTGGGACCAGACTTCCCTTCCCCAGTCCACCCGACGACTCACACGCCTAATTTAGACGCCCTTGCGTCCAGAAGTCTCCTCCTGAAGAGGGCGTACGTACAACAAGCGCTTTGTTCACCAAGCCGCACTTCATTATTGACGGGACGCCGCCCTGACACAACGCATGTCTACGACTTGAAACATTATTTTCGAAAAGTAGGTGGCAATTTTACAACGTTACCGGAATACTTTAAAATAAGTGGTTATAAGTCCATTGGAATGGGAAAGATTTTTCACCCAGGTCCTGCTTCCGGTTTCGATGATCCGATATCGTGGTCGGAACCGTATTTCCACGGCATTCCTAATTTTGAGACTCAAGACAACAGTTGGGTGGCTGTTCCTGACGCTGAATTGCAAACTAAACCACTAATAGATAGACAGTTAGCGGACCACGCCATCGACACTTTACGGCGGGTAGCAGATGGAGCGAAATCCGGTGATATCAATTTTTTTGTCGCCGTAGGATTCCATAAACCACATTTGCCGTTTGTGTTCCCTGAATCTTTCTTGCAATTTTATCCGGAAGATTCTATTCATTTACCACCGAATCCCTACGCCCCGGTTAACATGCCGGAAGCCGCCTGGAATAGCTATTCAGGTCTAAGGGCTTACAAGGACATCAAGGCACTGAATGCAAGTGGAGCAATAAACACGACACTACCGGACAAGACGGTTTTGGAACTACGACGCGCATATTATAGTGCACTCTCGTGGACAGATTCACTTGTTGGTGACGTCATTTCCGAACTGAACAGACAAGGACTGTCTAATAATACAATTATTGCTTTCTGGGGCGATCATGGATGGCAGCTCGGTGAACACGGAGAATGGTGTAAACAGACAAATTTTGAACTCGCTACGCATGCGCCGATGATGATCCAAATTCCCGGTGTAACGGATAATGGCATACAAACCGAACAGCTCACCGAATATGTAGACCTATTTCCTTCTTTAGTAGAGGCTGCTGGACTAGATCCCCTACCACTTTGTCCTGAAGACTCGGTGCATACAGCCCTTTGTCGGGAGGGATCTAGTCTGATGCCTCTGATCAAAGCCCCAGACGTAGCTATCAAGAAAGCTGCCTTCTCGCAATATCCACGAGACAAAAATATCATGGGATACACCGTCCGGACCGATCAGTATCGTTACACGGAATGGGCGGAATTTAGCTACGCACCCAAGTATAAGCCAAACTGGAATAAACTCTCGGGTGTGGAACTGTACGATCATTTTGCAGACCCGGAAGAAAATTACAATCGAGCCAGCGATCCGAAGTACCAACTGACAGTTATGCAGCTTCGAAAACTTCTTCATGATGGTTGGAGAAAGGCGATATTGTAAATTGCTTAAGTGTAAATAATTGGAAGGTTTTGCAATACATCTGTTTGTCTACTTTTTTACTGTAAAAAAAACATTAATAGAATTACCGTGTTTCACAATACAATTAGACAATTTTCAAAAATCGAATTCACGCAACGAATTTGCTGTTGTAGGGAAAGCTACATAGTCCTTTCACATCCGTAATGGACGATAAAATATTTTACAAACCACAACTGAGACATCATACACAACATAATCAGTTTTCATTTTATCTTTAAAGGATTTAACCCTTTCCTCCATATATAATAATTTTTACGCATGTGCGACCAGTGTAGATCCAGATCAGCCGGCAAATCTGTGCCGTCTGATCAGGATCTGCACTGTCGCATTTTGGTCAGAAATAACCTAACAAATCAAAAAGCGAATAGTATATTTCACGGATGTGCCGGCTAATCTGGATCTAAACTGTTCGCCCACGCAATAAAGGTTTGTCTATGGAGGAAAGGGTTAAACAAATAAACGTGTTTTTCTTCATTTCTTCATTAAAGCACAGGATAGAACCTATTAGGAGAATTTTTCATATCTGAATTTTTAAAAAGCACAAGTGTTAATGGTTCTAATTGCTTGCTCAGAAAACATCATTGTATCACAGTCTTACGTTTTAGATTTTTATATTTTTGTCGTTGTTCGTTGTTTTTAACTAGTAAACGTGTGCCTTTCTTTAAAGTTATAACTTGTGTACCCTTACAAACTAAAACAAATTAAAAACGATTGTCTTATCATTTTCTGCAAAATACCATGATGCTGATAATTATTTAAGATAAAGATTTCTTAGGTTACCGCCGTTAACACTCAGTTAGTGATCCATTAGGCAATGGGTTTAAAATCGGGATCATTTCCTTTACTGTATGTCAGTTAGTATGCCATTAAATGGGTCTTTTTTTCTTTGAAAAGGATGACCCCATATCGTTATCTATCAAGATTACTCTTCGTCCGAGCTACGCTAGGAACCATTATTTTAATTTTTTTATTATTGCTTGTGCCAAATAATGTGCAACTTCTTTTTGCGCCAAAGTTGACGTCGTTTATATTGCTATGTGACGTCTTTTTTACGCCAAATGGTGACGTTTGTTTAGTATATAAAATTACATCATTTTTTACGCCAAAATAAGACATTGTTTGTAAGAGATGTTGATACAATAACATTCACCTGAAGAAGAGTCAAATAAACTCGAAACGCGTAGTGAAATATTGGAGTTTGTCTTCTTTTATTTGTTTATATTATCTTCGTCCTAGCTCAAAGAGTAACGACTATTGCTTAAAAACTTCTTGGTTTTAGAAATACGGATATCGCCTAAATTACAATTCCCGACCGAAAACCATAGTTAAGCCGGTCGAAGACTATGGCTACACCGATTTCTATGGTTTACGGTCGGTAACCCTTCAATAACTATGGTTTTCGAACCGATATCTATAGCTAATGGTCGCTAACTATAAGATAACGGATAAGTTGTGCAAACTGTTTACTAAAGTTTTCCCATAAGTCTGGAGTTCGAAAACCATAAGTATTAAACATTGTAAATACAAATTGACCAGTTCCGGTTTAGCATGACAATTGTTCCTTCAATTGTTTACTACTATTGTTACAATCTATTTTGTCTTAAAAATGCAGAGACAACATGCGACCCTGTTTCAAGCCAAATAAAAGTTAAACGTGCGACCCTGATTCAAGCCAAACTCTACGACCCGACCTGTCATCAATGTAGGCCTACTTCAGGCGGACCAATATAAATTGGCGATGTATACAATTATAATAGAATGTAAACACTGGTTTATGCAAATTTACGAGTTAAATGTACTATTGTGCCTGAATAAATCACATCGCCTCGATAGTACAGTGGTTTACGCTTCTGGGCGAAATTGGCCTAACTTTTTTCGACACGGTTCCATTCATTCTGACACACGGCTTTTAGAGATATATTTTAGAATTTTTTAAGGTTTTATTGCAGTTATTTCGAATCGTATTTATTTTGCTTCAATTTATTTTACCACATCAACATTTCATGCGCGGTAAAATTAACTTTTCATGCGCGGTACAAACTAACAACGGAAATATTTCAACGGCTGTATCAGTTGATTCGTATATGAAGTGAAAATTAAAAAAAAAAGTGTAAAAATCATGTTTTGAACCTACAACCTATAACAAGGTTGCTACCATTCCATTTCACAGTATTTTTATTGACTGCGTCTTAGACCACTCGGCTAAAGGGACAACTGTTGAGAGCGTTACGCTTTGTATTAAACAACGATTATAATAATTATTAGTCAATTACATGTTTACATGTAACGCCAATGTAAACATGCCAATTTAAACATAGCCAAATTACCGTTGTCCAATAATAAATGTTAGACAGTATGTCCCATGCACAGGAGCACGGAGTCAGGATCGCGTTTTCTCCGGCCTTCCGTTCGTTTAAGCCAAAGTCTACATATTTCTCTGTCAAAATCTACATATTTCTCAATCAAAACCAACATATTTTTCAGCCAAAAATCTACATATTTCTCAGCCAAAATCTAAGTATTTCTCAGCCAAAACCTACATATTTCTCAGTCAAAAACTATACATTTCTCAGCCAAAATCTACATATTTCTCAGTCAAAACCTTCATATTTCTCAGCCAAAATCTACATATTTCTCAGTCAAAATCTAAATATTTCTCAGTCAAAATCTACATTATTAATATTATTTCTCAGCCAAAATCTACATTATTCTCTTCAAAAGTATTCATTTTTCTCAGCCAAAATCCACATTATTCTCTGCAAAAATCTACATATTTCTCTGTCAAAATCTACATATTTCTTAGCCAAAATCTACATATTTCTCAGCCAAATATACATAATTCTAACCCAAAATCTACAAATTTCTCAGCCAAATATACATAATTCTAACCCAAAATCTACATATTTTTAAGCCAAAATTTACATATTTCTCGGTCAAAATCTTCATATTTCTCGGTCAAAATCTACATATTTCTAAGTCAAAATCTACATATTTCTCAGCAAAAATATACATAATTCCAACCCAAAATCTACATATTTGTCAGCAATATCTACATATTTCTCTGTCAAAATCTACATATTCCTCGGCCAAAATATACATAATTCTCAGCCAAAATTTACACATTGCCATAATTTACAGGTATATTGGTAGCCAAGATGTATTTGTTAACAATGAGAGAGCCTCAAGCTAACATTCAGCCACCTATAGACAAAGACTAGCCTGTGAGAAATTAAACATTAGGTAGTTTTCAGGTTTGGTACTGGGTTTATTTCTCTCTAACATGATGATGGCTGGTCAAGGTGAGTGGACAGCGAAAGAGTCTATCTCTGGTGTGATACTTCACATGTTCATGTACTGCAAGTCTATGTCATAAAAATAACTCTATTCAAATTATTTAAATTTTAATTCCACTTTATATAACACAACAATCCTGTTCATGACATTTAATAAATAAATAAAGCTACAAATCCAAAAAAAATATTGGCCCAAATTCATAAAACTTAGATTGGATACCAGTCTCAAATATCAAGCATCAGATTGGCTGAAAAGGTGACCAGTCGCCATTTCAGCCAATCAGATGCTTGAGATTTGAGACTGGTCTCCTGATTTAGTTTTATGACCTTGGGCAATCATCAAACATCACATACACTGGAATTTATTTAATATCAAGTTCAGTCATATTTAACAAAGAATGAATCTTCTACAGGAAATAGTGTCTGAGTAAAAATAGACATTGTATATGTTAAAGAACAAATTGTTTCTGAGAAAACATGCAATGAAAGAGATTATAAAATTATGAAATTGACACTTTTACACTTTACTTCGTGGTATATGGCCTTTATCCATGTGGGAACAGTGCAAATCCAGATCAGCCGGCACATATGTGCCATTTGATCAGAACCCATACTTTTTGCTTTTTGATTCATTAGGTTATTTCTGACCAAGAAATAAACAGTGTAGATCGTGATCTGCTGGCTGGATGTGCTGGCTAATATGGATCTACACTGTTCATTCACTCAAAGAAACCCGTAAAGAGTGAAGGGATGGTAAACATTCTAATCAATGAAAATGTTCACATGTGTCTTTAACCATTTCCTCAATATATACACACATTTTTACTCATGTGCAACCATCTGGATCTGCACTGGTCGCCTTTTGGTCAGAAATAACCTAAGGAATAAAAAAGCCAACAGTGCAGATCCGGATCAGATGGCCACCGGATGTGCCGGCTGATCTGGATCTACACTGTTCACCAACACAATAAAGGCTTGTCTATGGAGGTTAAGCCTCTTCTCCATGGATGCATCTTTTACCACATGGGCAAACATTGTTGATCCAGATCAGCCAGCACATCTGTACCATTTGTTCACTTCTTTATCCGAAATAACCTAATGAAGCTAAAAGCAAACAGTGTAGATCCTGATCAGATGGCACACTGTTTGCCCTTGGGATAAGTCATATCTCATGGAGCCTCTTTAGTTAACCCTTTCCTGTACATACACACCTTTATTGCTAGGGCGAACAGTTTAGATCCAGATCAGCCGGCACATCCGTGCCATCTGATCAGGATCTAAACTGTTCGCATTTTGATTCATTAGGTTATTTCTGACCAAAATATGACCAGTGCAGATCCTGATCAGATGGCACGGATGTGCCGGCTGATCTGGATCTACACTGGTCGCACATGCGTAAAAATGCGTATATATCCAGGAAAGGGTTAAATATGCTTTTTTCACATACTCGAACAGTTTAGAACCAGATCAGCCAGCACATCTGTGCCATCTTATCAGGATCTGCACTGGTCTCTTTTTTATTTATTAGGGTATTTCTGACCAAAAATCAAACAAAACTGATCATAAATTATTTGAGCAAATATCTGATACTAACCATGAAATGTTGTGGTTTTTATTAGCTCCCTTATTTGCTACAGCCATAGCTCCCCACCCAATATGTGGTGGATGCAGGGGAGAGACTAAATTAGTAGACCTTAATACATTACAAAGAATATTGCTAATATTTCAAGAGAATTGGAGAAAACTATGTTATAACAAAGATTGAAAACTTTGACAAAACTGCAAAATCTATGCAAATAAAATTTCCAAAAGAGCGTGGCCAATGGTGACCCTAAGGCCTTTATCTGGATAAATGTTGTTGAGGACCTCTAGGACATGCATTATACCAAATATAAGCCACATAGTTCTTACAGTTTGTGAATAAATGATTTTTAAATAATTTGCCAACCAAGCTGACTTTTGTTGTTCTTAATACTGACTATTGTAAAGACATGTATGTGAGGATGATCTGGCTCCACACTGGGTTGAAGGTTATAAAGCTGAGATTGGAAACCAGTCTCAAATCTCAAGCATCTGATTGGCTGAAATGGCGACTGGTCGCCATTTCAGCCAATCAGATGCTTGAGATTTGAGACTGGTTTCCATGCTCAGTTTTATAACCTTGGGCACTGGTCATATTTAGGATACAAGCCTTATCCACCAAATTGAATTAATCCTTTACTCCATAGATACACCTTGATCAAATATGCACAAAGTGTAGATCTAGTTCAGCCAGGATTGAAGGTTATAAAACTGAGCATGGAAACCAGTCTCAAATCTCAAGCATCTGATTGGCTGAAATGGCGACCAGTCGCCATTTCAGCCAATCAGATGCTTGAGATTTGAGACTGGTTTCCTTGCTCAGTTTTATAACCTTGGACACAGATCCACCCCTTCATATCAGGAGCTGCACTATTTGATTCAGAAATAACTTAACAAATCAAAAAGCAAACAGTGTAGATCCTGATCTGATGGCACAAATGTCCAGACTGATCTGGATCTACACTGTTTGCTCATCAAACAAGGCAGTTGGAATGACAGCAATATCCCCCGCCGCATGCAGGAATGTTTTGGAAAGATTATTGATGCTTAATTGCAAATTAACAAATATATCTCCAGCAGTTTGGAAGTTATGGAGCAAATATGAAAGACATGGTTAAATATGAACCTTCAAAGACAACTAGTGACCTTGACCTTCAGCCGGCCAGGTTGGAACATGGGTTCTGCACATCATCCTGGTGGAATGAACATTTGACTAAAGTTTGATAAAATTCATTGCAGGGGTTAAGAAGATATGAACCGGACACAAAATACATAGTTCAAATCTTCAATGACCTTGAGCCAGCCAGGTTAGAACATGGGTTCTGCATATCATTATGATGGGCTGAACATTTGATAAAAGTTTCATAATATTCATTCTAGGGGTTTATGAGATATGAACCAGACACAAAATACATAGTTCAAATCTTCAACATCACTGGTGACCTTGACTTTGAGCTGGCCAGGTGGGCACATAGGTTCTGCACATCATCTTCATAGGCTGAGCATTTGACTAAAGTTTCATGAAATTCCTTCTTGGGGTTCAGAAGATATGAACTGGACATGAAATACATGGTTCAAATCTTCAAACACTACTGGAGACCTTGACCGTGAGCCGGCCAGGTTGGAACATTGGTTCTGCACCTCCTCTTGATGGGGAGAACATTTGATTAAAGTTTCATGAGATTCCTTCTAGGGGTTCAGAAGATATGAATCAGACATGAAGTACATGGTTCAAATCTTCAAACACTACTGGTGACCTTGACCATAAGCTGGCCAGGTTGGAACATGGGTTCTGCAGGTCGTCTTGATGGGGGTAACATTTGACCCAAGTTTCATGAAATTCCTTCTAGGGGTTGGAAAGTTATGGACCTTACATGAAATGTACGCGCACGGAAGGACGGACAGACAGACAGACTGACAGACGAAGACCATTCCTATATCCCCCAGCCGCTATGCGGCGGGGGATAAAATGGTGTATCTATGGAGTAAAGGGTTAACACAGGCTGGAAAGACTGTTGTAATATGCAGAGCAGGGCTTTTTCCTTGTGAAAAATGTGTCAGTGCCATAGCTTTTGCACTATATTTACACTTTGAATTACATTTTGATTCATTAGGTTATTTCTGACCAATAATTAAACAGTGCAATCCCTGATCAGATGACCTGGATGTGCCAGCTGATCTGGATTTAACTGTTTGCAAGTGCAATAAAATGCATATAATAATATGGAGTGAAGGGTTAAACAACCTAGCCTGAAGGTTATAAAACTGAGATTGGAAACCAGTCTCAAATCTCAAGCATCTGATTGGCTGAAAGGGTGACCAGTCACCATTTCAGCCAATCAGATGCTTGAGATTTGAGACTGGTTTCCATGCTCAGTTTTATAACCTGGGGTACTAGTTATGAACAATGTACCAATAACTAACAAAAGAATACAAACATGCAGTACTCATCATTTTTAATGACAAAATTTCAAAAACAATGTAAATTTAACTTCGCCAATATTTTCTTTACAAAGAATTCGTAGACATTTTAAAAACAGTTTGGCACTACAAAGAAAATAAATGTCTGCACTTAGTTGTCTACAATTTTTCCTAACTTTATTTTTCACAAATTGAATTTTTGTGTATTGCACAATTCATAAAACAGTCAAATTAAATCCCACAAAGAAACTTAACTGTTTAACCCTTTCCCACAGAGACAAACCTTTATTGCATGGGCAAACAAACAGTGCAGATCCTGATCAGGCAGCATGGTTGTGCCGGCTGATCTTGATCTACACTGTTTGCTTTTTTATTTATTAGATTATCACTGACCAAAAAGTGAACAGTGCAGATCCTGATCAGACAGCATGGATTTACCAGCTGATCTGGATCTACACTGGTCACACATGGGTAAAAATGCGAATATATGGGCTGAAGGTAATAAAACTGAGCATGGAAACCAGTCTCAAATGTCAAGCATCTGATTGGCTGAAATGGCGACCAGTCGCCATTTCAGCCAATCAGATGCTTGACATTTGAGACTGGTTTCCTTGCTCAGTTTTATAACCTTGGGCAATGGAGGAAAGGGTTAATTAGTTAAGCAAACTTACTAGCCTGCAAAGTTCATCACCTTTTTGCAAAAACAGTGTATCTACTATTTACTTTAATAGACCCTTTTCACATTGCTCCGTCGCGGAACGGGTTTTCTGATTTTTATCGAAACACGATTTCAGAACGAGGCACCCTATGCCGACTTGCATATTAATAGTGAATGCTATGGGTTTAATTATTTACTCTTGACACAATTTTTTAAAAATGTTTTTAAGTATTTGGACCCAAAAAGTTTTTTGGTGTAAATCGATAATCACACAATGGAGTTTGCAAGAAAAAATTATTTATTATGCAAAATAATCCTGTTTATTAGATTAGAACAAGCGCTCATTTCAGGAACACAAGAGACCAAGTAGAATCTAAAATAATTTAGGCTTATGAACCATACGAAAATTATTTTGCTATTTACCATCTTTTATTTAATATATATAATTTACTATCGATCCTGGTAGGGCATATCTAGTCAGGCCTTAATAGCAAAATGTAACTCGATCATTTTGTTTGTGGCTTAAAATTAAAAGAGAATACAAAAACTGGCGGACTTTAAGAGCTTCAGTATATTTCTTGTGCTAATGAAGTTTGTCTAACAATCAAACTCAAGAAATTAAACTAATGAAAGGCTTATGTTTAATCTACGGCAATAATCGAGTGTGAGTGTTTCCAGGATTGTTTTTTTTAAAAATAAAATCGAAAAACGCTGTTTTGTCCGTTTCTTTTAAACCATTTCTTATCCCCACTTCAAGTTTATTCTTAAAGAAAACTGTAAGGCAGTGAACGTGCACCTGGTAGACTTATGTGGTCAACTCTTGTTAGCAAGATTCAGTATAATGCAGTTGTCCGGTTAGAATAAACATCCTGTTATTTTATGTCACTTCATCCATGCCTAGAGGCTATAAAATTTCATGCTTCTGTACGGATTGAAAACATCCCAATAAAGAGTTTAAAATAAAAATTAAATTAAATTAAAATTTAAAACAGTTTTTCTTCGAAGATCAGTGATCGTTTTCAATTACTTTAAGAGTCAAGTAATTCATTAAAACTTGTCAAATTACTCGACATTGCGTTATAATCTAATGTGTAATGACGCGGCCCAGCATATTATGCCTCGTTCTGAAATTCAGAGATACAACGGTATTGGGAAACAGGTCTATTGTAATAGTAATTTCTGGCTTCTGCATGAAAAATTCTCTTTGCAAAATTAAATTTTACCATGATATTTATAAAATAAAAACCTTTTGAGCAATGAAGAAATTAAGATGTTCACTTGAATATGTTGCGGTTTTGGGATGTAAATCATAAGGTTTAACCCTTTGCCATTCAAGAAATTTTGTTTAATGAACATTTATTTTAAATGAGAGTATTTAAACAATGCAATGTATTTTCTTTTAAATTAAAAACCAAATGGAAAACAGTTTTCTATTTAAAAGATTAATTTTATACATTTACTGTTAAATCGAACAGCAGCTTATAGGAAAATAACAGAGCAAGAATAATTACAAAATACGCAGTGTAAATGTACATATTTATATATGCATATACAGTGTATACATGTATGTACATTTAATTATTCTGATTAGTAAAATGATTGGATAAATGATTGGGCATTATAACCCAAGTGTGTACAAGTTAAAGCAACATTTGTTTTCAAATGAACAGGGCTCTCACTAGACTTGCAAATCAGGGATAAGTTTTGACATATTTTACTGAATTACAGAGATCTTTGCAGTCAACAGCATTCTTTCCAAGTCTCCCTCTAGTGAGAGCACTGATAAAGAGAAAAGTAATATACTAAGTTGATCAAATAAAAAGCAACACATATTTATTAATAACCATTAACTCCATATATATTACCGGGGTATATGGGTTTTATTGCATGTGCAACCAGTGTAGATTCAGATCAGCTGGCACATCCCTGCAATCTGGAGCTATATTAGTCAACTCTTGATCAGAAGTATTAGCCAATTATCGAATGAAATTCAAAAACATTTCTTTGCAGTATAATAAATGACTGTTAAGATTAGTTGCTTTGTTTCTTCTGAAATCATTTTTAACAAGAAGACTAAAATGGCCCATTACAGCTCGTATGTTCAAATCTAGTTTTGGGTATTACAAAGAAACATGATAACAAATATTGTTGTTAATTACATGTTTTTAAAAATATTTAACATTTTACTCCATAGATATCCCTTTTTTGTGTGGGCAATTAGTGTAGGTCCAGATCTGCCGGCACATCTGACCATATGATCAGGACTCTTTATTTATAATGTTATTTGTGACCGAATAGCGAACAGTGCAGATCCTGATCGGGATCTACATTGGTCGCACATAACATGTAAAAACATGTATATATGGATTAAAGCGTTAATGATGTTTGAGTCAATGACAGGTAAACCTAATTGACATAAGAACTGGTACGTAAAGTCTGAAAATTTTCACAGAAAACAACAACTGGCAAAATTTTTCAATTCAACAAATTAACAAGTAAATTGATTTAGTTAATAATAATATATTGATACATATTAACAACAGGTTCGATTGAGTAAATATCATGAATGTAAATTATTTTACAACAGATAAATAGCCATCATTTTCTTTTCATTCGGCTATTTTGATGTATTAATTAAGGTTGACTGAACAGCAACCAGTTTAAAAACACATCTGTATAGGTTTTTATCAATTATTTAACTGGTGAAGTTACAATGACTTTAAAAAGCCCTTTACTAATTAATTAATGACATTTTTAAAATTCAAGTTTTGACTAGAAGAAAATTAGCACAAAAATAAGTAGCACAAATTTAGTTTCAAGTATCACAGTATGGAAAAAAGGAAATTTACAATCACTGGCAAGTTATACTGAAAAATTTGGAGCAACTTGCAGAGCAATTTAGTATTTTAATAACAAACAAAAAATACAGAGCAAAATAGAGTATTTTAATAACAAACAAAAATACAAACGAAAACATATTACACACATGTAATATGTGTCAACTGATCTGGATCTACAGTGTTCGTAGGGTGTTTAATTGTTTGTTTGTTTGTTTGTTTGCGGTTTAACGCCTGGTTTCAACACTTTTCTGGGTTATATCCCGGCGGTCAGTCCACCTAACCGGTGTTCCTGGGTCTCTAACCAGTACTAACCAATTTCTCCGCAAGCGACTGACTGCTTCCTCACTTGAATCAGAGGTGAGGGACAAATGACTCTCAGACGCAATGTCCGAGTTCAATTGTCACGGAGAAATTTTTCCCGCCTCGGCTGGGGATCGAACTCACGACCCCTGGATTGACAGTCCGATGCTCTATCGACTGAGCTAGCCGGGCGGGCAGGGTGTTTAATAGTAGTGTTTAATGCCATAACATAATCATAGGGGTGGCAGGGGCGGCAGCCGTGGCCCCAATATTTCAACTAGCCACCGTTATATTTTAGTCTAAACACTTCAAAATTTTTTGTGACCAGTCGCCATTTCAGCCATTCAGATGCTTGAGATTTGAGACTGGTTTCTAATCTCAGTTTTATAACCTTGGGACCAGATCAGCTGGGCCTGGCAAATCTGTTTGCTTATATATTCATTTGGTAATTTGTGACTAATATGCAACCAGTGTAGATTCAGATCAGATCACATGGATGTGCCAGATGATCTAGATCTACACCACTAACACACACTATAAACACCCACATATATCAGTTATTGGGCTTATTAGTAATAATATAATACATACATTGATTGCTTTATGGAAAGCACTGAGCAACAGATATAACTGATGTCTATACATGACTTTTGTATTGAAAATAAAACGTAAGACTTGTAATGGATAATTCAATGTATGTGTCATTTTAAAAAGCAACCTTCATTTATTAATTTAGCAACAAAAAAGTAAAACCATTCAAATTAGACAAAAGTTGTTCTTTATATTACACCATAATATAACAATTTTACAAGACATTATGAACTACAGACAGTTTTGTACAGCAGTCTTGGAATGTGAGGAGTGTCCTAGCTAACTGATCACTGATCTGTTTCTATGGCAACCAAACCAAACATCTGTTATATACATATCATCCGGTAACACCAACACACCTCCCAGGGATACTCCTGTGCCTAAGGTTATAAAACTGAGCATGGAAACCAGTCTCAAATCTTAAGCATCTGATTGGCTGAAATGGCGACCAGTCGCCATTTCAGCCAGTCGCCATTTCAGCCAATCAGATGCTGGAGATTTGAGACTGGTTTCTAATCTCAGTTTTATAACCTTGGCACCATAGCATGTGGAAATGTTGATTGTTAATGCATTGCTCCAGTTGTGGGAGGGGTGCCCATCACAAAGGGGTGGGGGACACCCTTAGTGGTAACCAGGTGTCTCCCATGTAAAAGCTTCTGAATATCTGCACTGCACACAAAACTAACCAATCTATGTGTAACTTAGGTGATGGGGGCAACTCTATCAGTGTGCTGCTATATCGACCCCTCTTCAAGTTTTGTCCGCCCCACCGCTCACATTTTCATCATACTCGCTGGTTTCTGACATCAGCGCCTGAACATGTTTTACACGAATGCTATGCTCCATGTTAAACGCATTCACTACCTGAATAAATAAAAAATGTTCATATTGATTATTATGTACAGCACACAATACACAGTTCTAAGCTATGACTAACAGTAAAAACTGTGGTATAATATAATTCTATCAGGACAAAAGTTCACTTGAAAGCCATAAATGAAGTTCAAACAGACTTTAATTTGCATATTTGTAATAATTTTATATGCATTAACAAATGGTTACATTTCACTTTTGATTATTAAATTTTATATGCATTAACAAATGGTTACATTTCACTTTTGATTATTAAACACTTTTCCTGGTGTATGTTCAATTTTAAACCAGCTCAACATGTAATGAGACCAAACTTTAACCCTTTACTTCTAACCAAGAACCGAACAGTGGGGTTTTAAACCTTTAGTCCATATATATGGGTTTTATCTCTTTTGTGGCCAGTATAGATTTGTGCCATTTTACATGTATATCTATATCTACACTGGTTGCTTCTTGGTCCAAAATTACCTAAAGAATCTATAAACAAACAGTGAAGTTCCTGATCAGATGGCAGAGATGTGCTGGCTGATCTGGATCTACACTGTTCGCCCGTGAATAACAGCCATATCCCATGGGTTAGAAAAGGGTTCTTTTAACCTACTTTTCCATATAGATTTTAACATGATGGTTAGTGTTTATTTTACCCATGCTAAAACTAATATTCTATCTAAAGACAGATCAGTACTACGGCTCTATTCCCCAACTCCCATGACGAATGCATACAAAATGGTTAAGGAGAGAGGTGTTTCTGCACATAAGGCTGCAAAAATGCATGGGGTACCTACATCAACATTAAGAGACAGGATTGACAATAGGATATCAATTGACAAGACCAAGAAATAACTGCAATAGACTTTTCATAGCTTTAATGATGTGCAATGTGAAAATTTAGAAAACATTGTTAAATAATAAAAAATAAAAATTGCTAAGACAACCTTTGTTGACCCTTGTCTGTGTTGCAGTCATGATACACTCATTCAGTAAACAGTATGGTAGAGCAATTTGCATAAGTATAACTAGCTCAAGAACAGGTGACGTCACTTTTGACACAATTTACATCACTGAGTGTAAACAAATCGTCCCTGCTGTTGTTTTAAAAAGAATCAAAAGGAGATTTTCAGTTGAATTTGAAAAGCAATGAACAATAGAAGATTTCTTTAAAAAAGGTAAGTGATTGTGTCATTATTTTTTTTATCCGACGCTGTTGAATCCTTAGGTTAACGAGAACTGGTGACGCCAGGATACTAGTTTACACATCTCTTCCTCTTTATGCTGACTTTTATAACATGGTTGAACAGAATAGATCCAGATCAGCCGGCACATCAGTGATAACTGATCAGGATCTATACTGTTGGCTTCTTGGCAAGAAATTACCTAATGAATCTAAAAGCAAACACTGTGGATCCTGGGTTGGAGGTTATAAAACTGAGATTGGAAACCAGTCTCAAATCTCAAGCATCTGATTGGCTGAAATGGCGACTGGTCGCCATTTCAGCCAATCAGATGCTTGAGATTTGAGACTGGTTTCCATGCTCAGTTTTATAACCTTGGGACCTGATGTTTAAGATGTGCCAGCTGATCTGGATCTACACTGTTTGAACCTGCCATAAAAGCTGTAAAGGGTTAACATGTTTTGAATAAATAAGCTTCCTGTAAGAATAGGTAATGTGTATCTGATCAACAGATCTTAATTTGCTTTATGTAAATAAATTCCAACACAATCACACCAGTGAACTTACAAGTCAAAGTCATGTTCAGAAATTAAAACAGACATTCAGAGGGTATGACAGTTAACTATTTACTGCAAAGAAGCTTCTTTAAAGTCTAGGGTTTTTTCTTCAATTCTGCGCCCAAGATCATAAAACTAAATCTGGAGACCAGTCTCAAATCTCAAGCATCTGACTGGCTGAAATGGCAATGAATGGTCTCTGATCTTAGTTTTATGATCTTGGACCAAGATCTCTGTTTGCTTTATGAAAATAAATTCCAGCAAAATCACATCAGTGAACTTAAAAGTCGAAGTCATGTTTATAAATTAAAGCACACGAGGGTATGACAGTTAACTATTAACTGCAAAGAAGCTTCTTTAAAGCCTAGGGTGTTTTCCTGAATTCTGATCAGCTTGCCTGGTATACGACTTTGATCTTAATTATGCTAGACAATATAATCCATTTTGAGCTCCTGAATGACGTCATTGAAAATCCATAATAAGGCTGACCCTGAGTTCTACAGAATAAAATATGTTTGACATTTAAAATAATCAGGGATTTCATGAAAATATAATGACGGGGGAAATATTTTACCATTAAACCAGGAAATTCTGAATGACAGTACTGACTTTTATTTTATTCCAGTTTGTAATCAATTCTTCCGGCTATTGTTTTTGCTGATGAAGGAACTGATATCTGTCATGCCGAGTTTTGATAATGGTTTGATTTAATTTGTTCTTCAGGTTTGATTTAGATTACTGTCACTGTTTGAATATAAGCCGCACTTTTTTTCCCGGAATTTGGAGGTAAAAAGTTGGTGGTGCGGCTAATACACAGGTTTGGCTTCTTATACACTTCATTAAACCATTTTCATCTGTTCAATCACGTTTGGGGGGCGGTGCGGCTTATACATGAGTGCGGCTTATATTCGCACAATGACGGTATAATCATACCTCACAACCCCTACTTAGTAGCAGAATTCTTTATCAGGTAAATAATGAAGAAGAATTCTATACCTAGGACATACAGAAACAGAATTCTTTACCTAGTAGATAATAAAGCATGTCTGTACCTAGTAAACACTGCAGAATTTTGCACCTTGTAATTACTGAAGCAGAACTCTTTACATACAGAAGCAGAATTCTCCATGTTAGTATAGAACACAGTCTACACCCAGAGGATTCTCTTGTAGGCCGGGATACATAAATCAGATAACTGAGCACGTCCAAAACATTAATGACATTTCAGCTAAAACATGTCATAATGAAAAAAAACACGATGTCACCAATGCGCATGAAACTCATGTTACACAAAGGGTGTAAGATGATATTTTTAGCCCTTTACTCCACAGATATAACTTTATTTAATAGACGAATAGTGTATATCCAAATCATCTGGCACATATGTGCTATCTGATCAGGATCTACATTGTTCACTTTAAGATTCATTAAGTTATTTCTGACCAAGATGAAACCAGTGCAGATCTAGATCAGATGCATGGATGTGCTAGCTGATCTGGATCTACACTGGTCAGGTGTGTAAAAATGTGTCTATATGGAGTAAATTGTTAAGCACCAGTGAAAAAAAGTGGGAAATACCACTTGAATTTACAAAAATCTTAATTACATCTCCTTACCTCTTTTTCTCTACTCAGAGATCGCCATATCTTGATGGAGAAATCGTCACTGACAGTAACCAGCATTTCTGGATCATTTGGGTTGAATGCCACAGAGTTGACCACATCAGTATGAGGGTATTTATGTAAACACAGACCGTAGTGTCTATCCCACAAGTACCCATGTTTATCCTCTGCACCACTGAAAACACAAAGTATGAGGGTATTTATGCAGACACAGACCCTAGTGTCTATCCCACAAGTACCCATGTTTATCCTCTGCCCCACTGAAAACACAAAGTATGAGGGTATTTATGCAGGCACAGACCCTAGTGTCTATCCCACAGTTGTAAACAAACATTCTAAATGTAACGATTAAAAAATAAAATAACATGAGACTTTCCAAAACATTTTTAAAAATAACAAGAGTCATAATGGTCTAAAACTGGACGATTCTGATATGGATCCTTGTAAAAGTGGGCTGTTCTGACTTCACATTGTTGTTATAACAATAAGAACTAAGTCTGAAAGCTTTAACCCTTTCCTGTATAGAAACACCTTTATTGTGAGGGCAAACAGTTTAGATCCAGATCAGCCGGCACATCCATGCCATCTGATCAGGATCTAAACTGTTCGCTTTTTGAATCATTAGGTTATTTCAGACCAACATGCGGCCAGTGCAGATCCTGATCAGACGGCACAGATGTGCCGGCTGATCTGGATCTACACTGGTCGCACATGTGTAAAAATGCGTGTATATCAAGGAAAGGGTTAAATGACAGTGAATCTTCCACCTACCTAGCAACATACTCCTCACAGACATCAAGAAAGATGAAAAAGCACTCATCATTGGACGTGTACGCCTTGTGTGCCCGATGCATCGTCCCCACTTCCCGCATCTGCAGTAAGTCTATCACATGGATGTCAATCTCCTGTGCTATCGGTGGGGGATACAGAGGGTTCTCTATGAAGTAATTCTTTGGCCATGGGCGACTATTTACATACAAGTATCTGAAATTAACAAAACAGTTGCTTGAACATGGGACTTACACTTGGGGAATTAAGGGTCAAAATGATGCATGAACAACAATTTTTATGAAAGTTACATGAATTCTTTCACATATATAACAACGAAACTTAACAATTTGTTGGGAATTGTTCAGAATGAAAATGTTATTTGAAGTCAAAAACCTGTTTCTATGGTCAAAAGAAACCACTGTTGAAGATGACAAAATATTGCTATTTTTAAATAATGGACCAAAGATGAAATATTCTTCAAACATTTCTGTAAAGATAAATTGCTGCAATCAATGACATATTTACTACAAACTAAAGAAAGAAATATTTTAGCAGTTTTCAAGTTTTAAATTAGCCTGTGATCTGGTGAACAAAGCAATTTTTAAACTTTCCATCTGTGACCTGGTGAACATAGCAACAGTCCATTCCTACCTAATATTTGGTGAACAAAGCAAGACCATATCTATTTGTGACCTGGTGAACATAGCAACAGTCCATTCCTACCTAATATTTGGTGAACAAAGCAAGACCATATCTATTTGTGACCTGGTGAACATAGCAACAGTCCATTCCTACCTAATATTTGGTGAACAAAGCAAGACTGTTTCTATCTGTGACCTGGTGAACATAGCAACAGTCCATTCCTACCTAATATTTGGTGAACAAAGCAAGACTGTTTCTATCTGTGACCTGGTGAACATAGCAACAGTCCATTCCTACATAATATTTGGTGAACAAAGCAAGACTGTTTCTATCTGTGACCTGGTGAACATGGCAACAGTCCATTCCTACCTAATATTTGGTGAACAAAGCAAGACCATTTCTACCTGTGACCAGGTGAACTTAACAACAGTCCATTCTTACCTGTGATCTGGAGACAGCGTCATTCCGATAATGTGACCATGCATATCTATGAGATGATCCACTTCATCATACACATCATCACCCCGTTCTGCTTGATGCACGTTCTCTGACACGTTAGGCAATAAACGGGATCCATCCTCATTGAATGCCTGGAATGGTTTTATTCGTTTGATTCCAATCTGGTGTGGAGTGTATGTTTCAGAACCTTTTGTGAAGATTAAATATTTATCACGGATTTTTCTGGACTTTCCCTTTCTCATTCTTTTAGTTTTGTATCTTAATTTTGTCACATTATCAGATTTGTACATTTTTGGCTGATTACCATTTGAAGAAACTGCCAATGACTGAGCTTCCATCTGTATACTGCATGGATTTCGGACCGGTTTACATTTTTTCACCCTCAAATCACTTTCACTTGACTGGTACTCCGAATTTTCATCAGAATTACTTCCTATTTCAGCACAAATTTTAGTCTGAGCCCTTCCAGGTACACACTCTACACGAACAGTATCATCTAAACTAGACTGTGTTTCAGAACCAGAGCACAATTTTGAATATCCTTTATGCTGGCCAGCAATGACCTTGACCTCTGAGTTAGACTGTGCTTCAGTCTCCATGGACTGTCTTCCCAAACATACATTAGACTGTGAATGCGTGTGTTTCCCAATAGTTTCACCCTTTGCTGGGACACATTCAGATCTGTCACCAGAACCAGTCTCATTGTCCATTCTTTCTGCAGATGGCTGCCCACTTAAACAAGTTCTGGCCCTTAATGCTCGAGTAGGGCCTTCTGATCTGGAAAACCCATGTTTTTCATCATGCCTTGAGCGCAAGGGAACAATTTTCTTCTGTTTTTTGTAGTCTACACAACAGAATGCTAAGCGTGGTGTTTTCTCAGGTAATTCCAAACTGTCGTTTGAGCCCGAGTTAGCCCCACTATTGTCTGATTTAAATTCATGAATACAGGTGCTGGGATCCCGCATCACCTCACCGTGAAGCTGTTGCTGTCCATGTAATATACGCTTTGGGCTTTGAGCATATGACGGTGAGGACTGACTAGACACCTCTGATAAGCGTTCATGCACAAACTCACCAGACTCACCTGTAACAGAACACAACATTTTCAGACCAAAGTCGTAGGTAATATAATCCTATCATATATGCAGGTTGGCCATAACACTAATATTGAGGGTAAAAATGCATGTTTATTAACAGTGACATTAATCATCAAGACAAAGGAATTAACAGTGATATTAATGGTCAAGACAAAGGAATTAACAGTGACATTAATCGTCAAGACAAAGGAATTTACAGTGACATTAATCGTCAAGACAAAGGAATTAACAGTGATATTAATGGTCAAGGCAAAGGAATTAACAGTGACATTAATCTTCAAGACAAAGGCACAGAAAGATACATTGTGGCAAATTACTTTATGATCTCATCAAATGTGTCATATTGACAAGGAACAAAGCGATCTTTGAAAGTGGACACAAAAATGTTATTAAAAATGTTATCAGTTAGGAAGTACAGTTTATCTATTACAGTAAAAAACAAATCAAAATGGTGAAAAAAAATTGATATATTCTCTATCTGTTTATATTCTTTATCACTCTGGCTAACCTGGTGTGAATTTGCTAACTTGGTTAACCAGGGTGTTTATAGTAAAGAATAAAAACTAACAAAATGCGAACTTAAAGATAAAAGCTAAAAACTAACAGCTGTGGTGTACATGAGCTCTGACAGATTCTTAACAGCTGTTTTTGTTGTTTCATTGGAAATGACCATGATCTTGTTCCAACTGAATCCTGACTGTTTTGAACGGACAATTGCACGTAGTTTTTGCTGCACACTAAGTTGCAGTCTTCATTTTTTCCTGAATGTTGTAAGTATAGAACACATATAATTAATAACCTTACTTGTTAAGGTATCTGAAGTTGAGCTCTGACTGTTTGTAGACTTCAGTGACTGATTAGAATCTGCAGACTGTGACTCCATAGTCATCAAAACGGACTGTGTCCCAACTGACACTTGACTGGTTACAACAGCAGACTGGCTATCTGCTGCATTTGGACTAGAAACTGTAACCTGTCCAGACTGTTCTGTTTTGTCTTCTGTGTTAAAGGGGTGAAAGTCTGAGAGCACAAACTGAACATGTTCTGGCTCCCCAAAAGCGTTACTGTCTGGCTGAGCACTGCGTATCAGTGACAACCGCTGATTTTCTGGAAGGCTGTCTTCTAGATCTGAACGACTGCTTTTAGCACCTACAATATAAATCCAACATAATTATGCAACTACTTTTAAAAGCAAACAGTCAAACTTTCAACTGATTTTACAAACTTGTTATTTCTATCATAATTATCTACTGATGAAAACTGCCAAATGCCCTGTTTGTTTTTCACTATGCCAGAAATATTATAGTGGAATACTGCTGCTTTTGGTTATCATAAATGATTAACATATACATGTATGTGTTAAAACGAAAATTTTAAGAGGAAATTTCATAGCCTGACTAACGATGGGATGACTTTCACAAGATTTTTCCCACAGTAAGTATTAACTGGAATGATGGGTTACCTACAGGATAGTATGATCATCAGATTGAATGACTGGAATGACTTGGTGACTTTTAGGTCTTATAAAGACATATAGGTGTCATAAGATGTACTGACTGGAATGATGGGGTGACTTTTACAGAGCTGGTGTGACAATCAGCATGGAATCTAAGTATAACTGTTTAGAACCAGCTTCAATAACCCTTTCCTCCATATATATGCTTATATTGCTTGGGTTTATGTGCTATCTGATCAGAATTTGCACTGTTCACATTTTGATTAATTTGGTTATTTATGACCCAAAATCAAACAGTGCAGATACTGATTATATGGCACAGATATGCCTGTAGATCTGGATCTACACTGGTCGCACATGCAATAGATTGTGTATATATGGAGTAAAAGGATAATGACTTACCCATATCAACATCGAGAGAAGAGTGACTGTGATCAAACACATCTGATGATCCATTAGCACTGCTCACTTCTGAACCAGAATGATTTTCATTAGCACTCATCTCTGATCCTGAAGTGTCCCCTAAAATCCCCCTTCTCAGTAACACTTTGGGTCCTTCTGCTAGTCTGTAATCACTGCTATATTCTATTGTCCCATTCAATTTATTATTAGGCTCATCGGCATCAACTTCTAAAAATTTGGTTATAAATTCCCCATTTTCAAACACTTGTATACTTTGCAATGATTTCCCTGATTGGGTTGCTTTTGAGAATTTCCTTTGATTTATATTTCCCTCTTTATCCTCATATAAATCATTGGGTTCATCTTCCTCCTCATTCATGTCTTCTTCCTCCTGATTGGAGAAGAAATCACCAATCAGAGGCAGCATTACAACTGAAGCAGAATCAGCAGCATTGCCTTCTGGGATATTTGAGTCATCTTTGGAGGGAATCTGATTTTCTTTATTTAAGCAGTTAGCAATCATAATAGTTCTAATTGAGCTGGCATTGATGTTGGAGAACTTGAACAATCTCATCACAACTGACTCTTCCTCTGACATTGTCTCCTGATAGGCCTGAAATATTGATTTAACGATATACTCTACAGATAAACTTTTATTGCGAACAGTGTAGAGCAAGATTACCAGGCACATACCTGTGCCCAAGGTTATAAAGCTGAGCATGGAAACCAGTCTCAAATCTCAAGCATCTGATTGGCTGAAATGGCGACCAGTCGCCATTTCAGCCAATCAGATGCTTGAGATTTGAGACTGGTTTCCAAACTCAGTTTTATAACCTTGGGCCCTGGCATCTGATCATGATCAACTCTGTTTGCTTTAAGATTCATTCGGCTATTTCTGATCAAGATTTGACCAGTGCAGATACACTGGTCTTATACCATCCCAGCACTTGTTTCACAAACAACCCAACAGACTTTCATCATCAGCTGATATTAAATGTCAAATGTTAACATTGATTTTGATAATCAAATTCTGAAACTAATTAAATGTTATACATAAAAATCAACAGAAATTGATAACAATATTGTTTAAAAAATACCAATTTAAATTAAAATAATGGACAGATCCACATGAAAAATGTGATGTAGACATCTACATTTTATGCTGAATTTATATGTTGTTAAAAGTTTCAAGTAAATATCTTTGAAACTGTAAAAGTTTGCATCACAACATTTCACAACAAAACCAGATGATGACTAATATATCTCTCTTCAACTTTGTATGTTGTATGTCCATTTCACCTTTTCAATCATACATGATTCAACTTTCTTATCAAGTTTTCCAAACCGAAGGTAAATACAAGCTTTATACCTAGGATATTTATACCTAGGATATGTTATTGCATTATCAAGTACCATTCACTTCCCACTGAATCTTTACATTTTTAAGCAAGCATGTATACCTTGTTAAGCCATATGGCAGAGCAGGAGTTCAGATGTCCTGTCCAGTGCAGATTTCCTGACAAGAGGTAAAAATCATTGTACCAAGTACCGAACACGTCGTAGGGCTTGTTCATCACCCTGCTTTGCATGACAAACTCTCCTGAAATACAAGCAATTGTCATAGCTCACAACCTTAACAAGCATTTTAACTAAATTAATAATGCGTTTTCTGACTATAATAAATACTGGTAAATAAACGGCTCCATAGAAATGCATCCTCAGTAATCCAGAACTGATACAATCTTACCCTATAACCAAGGGCTGACATTTTGCTTATTCTACAACCCAGGGCTGAGATTTCCCTTCTTCTATAACCCAGGGCTGAGATTTTCCTTATTTTGTAATTTATTCTGTAACCCACGGCTGAGATTTCGCTTATTCTGTAACCAAGGGCTGACATTTCACTTATTTTGTAACCCAGAGCTGAGATTTCACTTATTCTGTAACCCAGGGCTATGATTTCACTTATTCTGTAACCCAGGGCTGATATATGCTTATTGTATCATAATTATTATACTTTACTCCAAATTTCATTCAGTTCCTTTAAGTTGTTGAAAAGAAATCACCCTGTTAATACCATGATGCAAGAATAGAGAGTGAGACTATAAACTCCTTAAAAACTCTGGGAGATAAGAAGCACAAGAAGTGTGGTATCAGATAGTTTAACAGTCCCTGTGAATATTTCCACATTTGTTTAGAAAACAAATTATCTTTTATGTCATGCAGTTGTACTAAGTTGAAGAATTTACTGTTTTCTAACACTGACAGACTTAAGTTTTAGGCTTGATACAGTCATTTAGCTTCACAGACTGAATAAGCTGCTACAAGTAGCCAAGATGTTGATTATGTAGTTAGTTTTTACCTTTGCATCACAAATACTCATCAACAATCAATTAATATTCAAATCAGCTATTTGGCTTGTCAAAGCATCTTTGAAATATACTCCCTGTGAAGAATGTTCTAGTGCTAGTTTGCAATACCTAAATGTTTCAATTTAATGAATAGTCGCTTTCTCTCTTGATGGTCAGTATAATTATATTTTACCTTCAAGACTAAAGACAGCAATTTCTCCCGAAGTGCTAAGGGAACCAAAATGAACGCCGGAGACTAGCAGCAGAGTATCTATGGAGTTGAACTGAGAAAACTGGGTGTATTTCCATGTAAACTTTCTCATGTCTGCCTTGTACTTGATGGATGTTGGATATGTGGCATCCCATACCTGTAACAATAGAACAATATCACTATTAAATGAGAGCAAATTTTTTCTTTAACCTTTTACTCACTATCTACAACGTTTGCTTCTTGGTGAGAAATAACCTAATGATTTAAAAAGTGAACAGTGCTTGATCTACACTGTTTGCCTTGGGATAACAGCCATATCCCATGGAGTAAAGTTCCATTCTAACGCACTAAATAAATTTCAAGCAATCAGATTGGTCAGATGGCGAAAATTTGCGACCGTAAAATTCCTTGTTTACTGTCGTTTGACGTTGACGTCATTTCCTGTTATGACAAACAATCCTGAAGAAGGCATTATGGCCGAAACGTCGATGTAATAAAAAATGTTGAAGTTTTGACCTCTATTTGTGATTTATTTAACTTGTTTACTGTCGGTAATCTCACCGACGTATGGATAATCGGGTTCCCTTGGGTAATACCGTACCGTTGTTTACTATACGGATAAATAGAACATGGTACCCATTTAACATATGGAATGAGGCCCGATTGAGGGTAGTATGGAAGAGCGTTAGAATAGGAATAACCATGCCGTAATTTTGAAGTTTGCGACGGTATACACAGATTTTAATGGTCGCAAATATTTTTAACGGCTCAGGCTGCGCCTTCGCTGTTAAAATATTTGCGACCATTAAAATCTGTGTATACCGTCGCAAACTTCAAAATTACGGCATGGTTATTCCTATATTTTGGCCCGAAAATCTTAAGTTTAAAGAAATTGTATATTAAATAAATACAATACAGAAAAAAAGATAAAACTAAAATACATTACATGGCGCTGAAATTATGCCAAATTTGATGGTGGCCATTGAAATTTTCAAGTGTCTATGTATTCTTGTCAATGTTCTTACAAAATACTTTACCATCTGTGTCCTAATCGAACACCTTGTTTAGTCTCAAAGTATCATCTTCCCTTTTGCATAGGTCATAATGGAACACCTTTTTCTTTTGAGCCCTAATGGAACTTTCTGATTGGATCCTAAAGGGTACCCTTTCCATCTCTTTAGTTTAAACATTTTTTTTACATCAATTGTGAAACAAGTTATAATTATATTAATCATGCTAGATGAATGCTTTCTGGGTTTAAACCAGTTCTGGCGCTGAATGTGGATTGAGAATTGCAGAAGAATCTCATCCCTGGTGGGATTTGAACCTGCACTCTCCAGATCTGGAGTCAGACAGTCTATAGCTAACCCACTGTTCCTCCTCATTACTTAACATAAAAACCTCTCCATATGGGTCCTAATGGAACATTTTCCAATCAGGTCCTAAACAATCACATTCAGTTTGGGTCTCAATGGAAAACCTTCCAATAAGGGTCCCAGCGGAACATATTATAATTTGAAGAGTATGATTGAGGTTACAGCCCTAGCATTACCTACCCTAATGAATCCATCTTTAGAGCATGTAGCAAACATTTTGCCGTTATGTGAGAAGCTGACATGTAACACTTGATCAGCGTGTTGCTTGAGAACTTCACTCTCCACAGACGGTGTGTGATATAACAGTCGTTTGTACTCCTGGATCCAAGAATATTTCCCAGGCGCCATTGGTATTGAGCGTGGTATGCCCCAATGACGGTAAAATAAGTCTTTCCATAACAGTTCATCAAATGCCACTCTAAGCCAACCTTTGCACACCAGACCAGCCTAAAATCAGAAATATATCAGGACATTTCATCTATAGTAAAACCTGTCATTAAGACCAACCTATTCGACCACTATTCCAATGTCCCTTTTTACAGTTTTGCATTATATTCTATCTCAAATAACAACCACCCAACTATACTAGTGTCCAAAAGAAACGATACTACTTGTTTGCAAGGACATACAATAAAAACAAAGGCTATATAACATTTGGATTGGTCTAATTCATTCGAGAGACCTTTTAACAGCATCATGCATGAGTACAAAAACCAATTCTATCAATCCTCTAAAAGCATAGACAGAATTTAAAGATGGGTCGAGTCTAAAACAAACATTTTATTGAAAGTTTGGTAACGATTCTTTTGGACACTAGTATATTATGACTACTTTTGTCCAGTCCCACAGTTGGTGTTAATAGCAGGGCTTTTACTGTACAAAATGCAAAGGCGGTTCTTATTTCACTGCTTATTTCCCGTGTGTACAGTAATATCTCTTTGAAATTTAAATATTTCTTTTTGTTAGTGTATATGCTAGAGTTTGGTGCTTCATGAAATGCAATTCGGTTGCTTGCAAAAGTTAACAAGAGCTGTCAGAGGAGACAGCGTGCTCGACTATTCGAATCATTTGAAACAAATGCAATATGAAGATTAAAACAATAACAACTATGGCCATACATTCATGTGCAATCAGGAAAAATATTAACAAGTGAATGGTAAGGGAGAAATTCATTTCAAATAACAGAAATAATTCCTTATTATTACATGAACTATAAATAGACGCAACGCGATTGGTCACACCCCCAAAATAACCGAGTCAATAAATCTAGATATTTACCCGCTTTCGCTGATATTGACCTGTCTATAAATAGAATCCGAAAGTTTCCATCTTTTATATTATTTATAGTTCCCGAATAAAACAGTTATTTACTTATTAGCTGGGAAATATGCTGTTGATATTGACCGCAAAAATCGTTATTGACCTCGGCTATCGCTTGGTCAATAACGATTTTTTAGGTCAATATCACAGCATATTTCCCAGCTAATAAGTAAATAATTGTATAATGTACCATAAATATTAAACTGAATAGGGGAATAACTATGAAATATTTCTTTATTTGTTAGAAAACTTGTTAGTAATTTTTTATTAGAGACATTTACTTTTAGTTCAATATCAATCACTTCAGAAATGTTACAGAAAAAAAACTGAAACGAAAATATAATGGAAGTTTGAAGTTGATACCTTAAGTATTTGCAAAGTTATCGATGAAGTGCACTTAAGTGAAAATATAAGTGAACAAGAGTGCCAAACTGACACAAAATACGCCCGTCATATTTGTGGTAAATTCAATGGTAATGACAACATTTTTGGGAGCAGGATTTTCCAACTCATTGAGTGCTTGAGCTGTTTTTCAACAATCATGTCAACATAATTTTATTTTTTTTCCGAGTGATGAAAATCAACACCGGCAACAAAGCCATTTTAAATTTTGGTAAAATCGAAACTGGAATGGCCTAGATGCCGACATTTGCTCTGCGATTCGTGAAATATCACCAGTTTCAACATAGAATATCCACTGTAACCGCAAAAAACATCCAAACACCATTTTTCATTACATGACCATAAAAATTTTCATTATGTTACCGAGTTGGCAATTGGACAACAGGAATCAGGCAACCAATCACAAATCAATTTACTGTGACTGAAGGGAGGTAACCGCTGCGAGAAGTATGTAAATAATAAGAATGGTTGCTTCCCTTAGATTTTAAGTCGCCGGACAGCAGGACCACAGAGTTACGACTTTTTACCGGACCGAAACAAAATCTGACGGACTTTTCCGATGCCTTACGCGAAGACCTACCAATGTGCTCTGTCAGTGTATGAAGTTTGAATAAAATCCCTCAAGTAGTTTTGAAGTTATGCTCCGGACAATATTTATCAAGTAAATCTGATAAAGAGGAATAACTCTTAAAATAGGCAAGGTAGAGTTATTGCACTTGCACACTGCACTACCTACCAATGTGCTCTGTCAGTGTATGTAATTTGAATAAAATCCCTCAAGAAGTTTTGGAGTTATGCTCTGGACAAAATTTATCAAGTAAATATGATAAAAGTAAATAACTCTAAAAATAGGCAAGGTAGAATTATTGTTCTTGCACGCTGCACTACCTACCAATGTGCTCTGTCAGTGTATGAAGTTTGAATAAAATCCCTCGAGTAGTTTTGGACTTATGCTCCGGACAAAATTGTTTCGGCGGACGGACGGACGCACTGATGGACGAAGGGCATTTCTAATATCCCCTTTGCCTTTGGTGGGGGGATAAATTGTTGGGGGGATAAATAAAGACAGGACAAAGATCCTTGACTTAGAGAGCGAAAAAACCCAAATTTTGGACAATTAAAGGGCCATAATTCAGGAGTGCCTGGGGGGATTTGGCTGGTTATAGAACTTGGTCGAGACATTATGCACACCAACATATTCACCAAGTTTGATAAAGACCTGATGAAAACTCTTTGACTTAGAGAGCGGAAACCCTGTGGACGCCGCCCGCCCGCCCGCCAACCCGCCGCAGGTGTTCCCATAATACGTCACGTTTTTCAAACGGCGTATAAAAAAGGAACAGTGGAATAATTGTATTACAGTTATGGGCCTTGTTGGTCATGATGTAGATTTTGATGGTGAAAAAATATTCAAAGTTTCAATGAAATATTGAATAGTCCAGGTAAAAACTAAATGCAAAAGGGGCATAACTTACAGAAATATTTCCAATAGAGTTATGGATCTTGTTGATAATGATTAAGAAACTGATGGCAAACATATATTCCAAGTTTCAAAGTAATATCTCCTGTTGTTTCAAAATTATGGGACGATTGCATAAGTGAAAAAGGGGCATAACTTGAAAAATATTGGTAGCAGAGTTATGGGTGTTGCTGATGACCTAGATTTTGATGGTGAATATATTTTCCAGGTTTCAAGGTGATAGCTCAAGTAGTTTTTAAGTTAAGGGCCAAGTGTATATTTTGCTTATTGCAAAATTTAAGTGAAAAAGGGGCATAATTTGAAAAATATTGGAACCATTGTTTTGGGTCTTGTTGGTTATGATGTAGATTTTGATGGTGAAAACATATTTCAAGTTTCAAGGCAATATCTCAATTACTTTTAAAGTTATGGGCAAAATGCGTATTTTGCTTAACACAAAATATAAGAAAAAAGGGGCATAACTTGAAATGTATTGACAGCAGAGTTATGGGTCTTGTTGGTAATGATGTAGAATTTGATGGTGAATATATATTGCAAGTTTCAAGTTGATATCTCAAGTAGTTCATAAGTTATGGACCAAAGTGAATATTTTCCTTAACGCAAAATTTAAGTGAAAAAGGGGCATAACTTGAAAAATATTGGAAGCAGGGTTATGGGTCTTGTTGGTTATGATGTAGATTTTGATGGTGAAAATATATTTCAAGTTTCAAGGCAATATCTCAAGTAGTTTTAAAGTTATGGGCAACATGCATATTTTGCTTAACACAAAATATAAGAAAAAAGGGGCATAACTTGAAATATTTGATAGCAGAGTTATGGATCTTGTTGGCAATGATGTAGAATTTGATGGTGAATATATATTCCAAGTTTCAAGTTGATATCTCAAGTAGTTTATAAGTTATGGACCAAAGTGCATATTTTCTTAATGCAAAAATTATGTGAAAAAGGGGCATAACTTGAAAAATATTTGTAGCAGAGTCATGGGTGTTGTTGGTAATGACCTAGATTTTGATGGTGAATATATTTTCCAAGTTTCAAGTTGATATCACAAGTAGTTTTAAAGTTATGAACCAAAGTGCATTTTTTGTTTAACGGATGCTGATGCCGACACCGACGCCGACAAGGATAGCTCCCCTATTCTTCGAATAGTCGAGTTAAAATGTGGGCAGGGCATTTCTTCAGTGCCTGGGGATGGGCCCTTGCCCTATAATTTTAGGGAAAATATTGTTATTTCTTCTCTAAAGGGGAATTCAAAAACCTGATGTAAAGTTTCTTTTTGGGCTGCAGTATTTATTAGAAACATTCTGAGGTGAAGCTGCCTGTAAACAGCCCTAACTAAAGAAGGAAAAAAAGCCCTGGTGGGCAATGTTTAATAATATATGATATTATAATAAAAGTTGCAATACTATAGTTCGATTTTGACCCATGAGCTGTGACCTTTCGGACAAGTCCACTGTTAAAATCCCAAATAGGTAAAGTGCGTCAATTTACAGAGTTACCGTTAAGATACTTAGCTTACACGACATTAAAACCTGTTCAAAGGATGGATATTCAGCCACGACTCAATAGCTCAGTGGGTAAGGATCTCGGGCTATGATGCAAAACATTGCAAGTTCGATCCCAATATCAGTAACATATTTATTCAAAGTCTGTCTTTTATTTGCTTTTTATCATTTTAATTTAGTTCACACAATATGATTTTATATTTTTAAATGTAGTTGTTTTATCTTTAATTTTGCATATGCCTTTTAATTTTGTTCATGTTAATTCCATTTTCTAACAATATATATTTTGTTGAGCAGCTTTCACGGACCCCTTAAACCTCTGCACCGAAGGGGCGCTGACAACTGTGAACCCTGACGTTTTGTTAACAATTGTATTAAATGGAACTTTATGGAAATCTCTTCTATTTACCAAATTCAAAACCATTTTGCGTCAGTTTTTGACATCGTCCGAAAATTTTGTTTGAGAAAGCTTCGATCTTATCAACCTGTTTGATGAAGCATTCACGAAATTTGTACGGTGTAATGGCATTTTTTTTCGGTGTATACATGAATGTATTAAAATGGCATTAAAAACACAGAAAAAAATAAATCTCCCCTAATAGGATTCGAACACACAACCCGTATGCAACTTTATTAGAAATCAGATGCGTTACTGTCACGGCCACGAAACCTTTTGGTTTAGAGGTGTACAACTTTAACATTACGAGCTATGATTGATATGTCTAACTTCCCTATTTTGTGGAATATTCCAAAAATCTATTAATACAAAAGTACATTCACGGCTCAATGCGTGAAATCGGACTATACATTTATTGTGTAAGGTATGAGTCACACTAAGTTTTTACATAGTCCGTAAGGATTTATCATAAGAACTTGTTTTCAGAAATAGCTGTGTTCATGCAGTAACTAATATAATCCACAAATCTAGTAGGCATCTACCAAACTGCTTGTCATCTGTGAGCACATAAAAACAACATGTTTCAACGACTTTTCAACTTATTTCAAATACACCCTTGATCTGTGTCGAATACACCTTTGAATAATTATGTACCTTAGCAAGAGTTGAAGCCCCAAGAAAGCTGAAGATGTGCAACAAGATATGATCTGGTAGAGTCCTCCAGCAGGGAAATGAGCACGCCTCTCCACCCTCAATTCCCACTTCTGGGCCCGGCTTTGTTGACAGGGTAGGCATGGTAACCCCAGTTACCAATTCTCCTTGACCTTGATGTTTTTCTGGACAACAATAACACTTCTGTTGAACATCTGAAAAAATACAATGTTTGTAAATTATCAACACTAACAAGGCCCAAAATCTAAAAGCTGAGATTGGGGAACAGTCTCTATTTCAGTCATTCAGATGCATGAGATTTAAGACTGGTCTCCCGTTTCAGTTTTGCTAGGGCAGAAAGCTTTCGTGCTCTGGTCTGCTCTGGCTTGGTATCAACCTTAGCTTAGACGCTGTGCCCATTTACAACATTTGTTTAGTTTAGATTATACAACAATCCAGATGATGCCATTCGATACCACACTGCGTGTCATGCATGATCACTTATCAAAATGAGAGAAGTATACTTCTAAATCATAGTCAGTCAGTTGGTGTTTTAGAGCTTAGTTTGTTTAGGATCTAAACTCAAAATAGCTGAGTATGAGTAAACTGGCGCATTGTGATTGACAGACTTTATTTTTGTGAATGATTTTTACAGTGTTTCTGTTCCTAATAGACCTGAATATATAATAATGATGTCTTATTCAATACATTGTATATACAAAACTATTGTATAACCTTCTTTAATTAAATACAGTTACAAAAGTTTTGTATAAGAGATGATTGTTGTATTAAATAATACTTTATTACATGTTAGAGCAATGTTGTTACCAACCGATGTTTAATCAATGAATATACATGTATGCTATCTTGCTTATATACATGTATGGTTTAAAACTAATCATTAGGTCGTGAAGATCACATTTTCAAGAAAACTTAAAGGAGTATGATACAATAGTTTACGCGCATATTTCTGCGCAAGCGCTAATATTACCGACAAATTGTTTCAACAGTTCTGTTTTTCATCCAAATCATTAATTGAATGTTACTTTCATGTGAAAATGACTGATGTTAATTTTGATACTCTTGAATTTTTAACCAAACAGAAAATACTTTCATGTCAAATGGCTAAGAAAATTGGAGCATCCGGTTTGAATTTGAGTCATATAAGACATATAACTTGCTGTCTCACGTGGTGGGTTAGATGGATTGTCTCAGCTGTTTGGTGAGAAACTTGACATAGGCAAACCTAGAGTATAACATCTCTTAAATCTGTTGTTCAGAAATAATTGTATAATTACTTAATGGATCATAAGATTTAGGGATTGTTGTATGATTTTCATTCATTATCAGTGTTAGGTGTTTTTCGATATGTATGGAAACTTTGGCAACACTTAGGGCTGCATTCGTCGGAATTGTATGAAAGAAATGTGGTAACTGTAATGTAGTTTTTGATAAATAAATAGTTATTTCTTTCAAAATATGAAATTAGTTTTGATGAGCATGTTATAAAACTATTTATACATGTTATGATGGATATTTGTAGAATTGCATTAAAATTAGAGATATTTTTGACTTATATGACCAACTTTGAAGGAATATAGTAAAAATTTAAGCCTGGAAGCCCCTGTTTTTTTTGTTTTTGTTTTGTTTAGAAATATATACTGTGTCATTTTATGGAGTTTTAAAAAAATCTGTCCGTTACAAAAAAAGAAATATAGATTTTTTCCAGTCAGGGACTGAATTTTCTCCCTTTTTTGTTGGATATTTTGGTCATTTTCCAAGTTTTTTCTTCAAATATACAAAAACATCTCACATAATTCCATCCAAAACCATACATACACATAATACCAAACAAAAACATGCATAGATATAAGGTGTTGATTAGGAATTCCATATGTAACAATCATTTAAAAGATATATGTGCGTTTTCTCAAAATCCCTTCAAAATGGCCGTATAGAGGGGTCTAATAATGAGCGATTACTCAAAAACAAGCATGGAAAGCTATATTTTTCTTTATATCATTTTGTTTGTGAAGGAATTTTCTTTAATTGTGCAAAGTTTTAAAAAATTCTGTCCGTTAGAATTTATTGTAATATACTCCTTTAAAGGTGTCCAAATAATCTATTAAGACTAAGCCTGACTGACTGTACTTCAAAATGGAATACAATTCAAAATGCTTCAATGATCCTGAATTATTTTAAATTTGTAATTTAAATGCTGTATGAGATTTCACAAAATAATTTTGGCTATCATTTATTTTTGAACAGTATAGATCCAGATCAGGATCTACACTGCATTTTACTTCTAAAGGCAATTTCAGACCATGCCATCTGATCTGAATTTACACTGTGTGATGTTAGATTCATCAGGGTTGAAGGTTATAAAGAGGTTATAAAGCTGAGATTGGAAACCAGTCTCAAATCTCAAGCATCTGATTGGCTGAAATGGCGACCAGTCGCCATTTCAGCCAACCAGATGCTTGAGATTTGAGACTGGTTTCCATGCTCAGTTTTGAAACCTTAAGCCCTGGTTAATTTCAGACCAAGAAGAAAACATTGTGCTGGCTGATCTAGATCTACACTGTTAGCACATACAATAATACCCGTATAAAAGGGATAATGTGTCCACTATCGAGTGAAAGTGATATCTGAACAGAATAGGACAACTAATTCTTGCATACCGTATAAGTATTTCTGCGAGTTTTACGTTCGCATGCTACATGAGTGACGTCACGTCTTCAAATATCTGACGTAATTTATTCAAGTTAGTTACGTCATTTGGAAATAAGGGTTACGTTAACGTCAATTTTTCAGCGTAAGGAAACAACATTTAGTTTGTATACATGTACACAAATGTTATGAACAGTAAAAGGTAATATGCAAGAAAAAGTATCTTTCATATGGGACGTTCGGTAATGATAGAAAAATCTGTCACCTCGGGTGAACTGTTTTGGCGGGAACTCGGCAGAGCCTCGTTCCCGCCAAAACAGTTCCCCCTCGGTGACAGATTTTTCTATCTTCACCTCACACTCATGCAAGATACTTATATTGAAGGTTTTCCAGACATTATAACTCGACACATTACACAAATTACATGCCATATAAATACTTCCCAGACATGTGCATTTATTTCCTGAAAATCACAGCTTAAAGGAACCTTCTCATAAAATTACTACACAAAATAGGGTTGAAGGTTATAAAACTGTTTGGACCAGTCGCCATTTCAGCCAATCAGATGCTTGAGATTTGAGACTGGTTTCCATGCTCCATTTTATAACCTTGGGCATAAATCTCACTGTAGAAACGAAGATTCTAGAAAACTAACCACTATATATATTTATCTGTGGGATCTTTCAGCTCCTTTGGGATTGTATCGAGTGAATTTAAAGGTTTTTTTCAATAACTCTTTACTCCATTAATACAACTTAATTGCATAAGTGAACACTGTAGATCCAGATCAGATGGCATGGATGTGCCAGTTAATCTGGATCTTACATTTTAGTGTTAAAATGCTTATATAGTAAAGGGTTAAAGCCACAAACTGTCAATCTTGAAAATGTCTAAAATTACAGTTGCATTTAAAAGAAAATGGCCATTATTCTTCTCAAAATAGTCACAGTAAAAATGTCTTCCTTTATGTTATAAATATCATCAAAGAAACACGACAACTACACCTATAAAGACTGTTAACAGTTTCCTGTATAGATACGCATTTTTACGCATGTGCGACCAGTGTAGATCCAGATCAGCCGGCACATCCGTGCCGTCTGATCAGGATCTGCACTGGTCGCATTTTGTTCAGAAATAACCTAATGAATCAAAAAGCAAACAGTTTAGATCCTGATTAGACGGCACGGATGTGCCGGCTGATCTGGATCTAAACTGTTTGCCCTAGCAATAAAGGTGTATCTATACAGGAAAGGGGTAACTTGCACAACCCCTACTGCTTGCTGAGAATAAGGAGACGGCAAAGTTATAATACCAATCATTAAGATTCCTGACAATATCAAGTACAAAATAGAATGTTGTGTTCCGCGGAACACATGTGTCGCCTGCATGGAAAAAGTTTAAATGTGGGCCTATGTTTAATCATATATAATAAAAATATTTTATTTAAGTTGATTTCAATACTACACCACTGAACACATGTGTCATCTAAATTGCATTTAAAAGGGGAATAACTGAAACCTGAGTTATCATCTTCAAAAATTGGTTTGTTAATGCAGATGAGTTATTCAAAGTATTAAGTGAATTGAACAAGTACCGTCATTGTCTGAATATAAGCCACACTTTTTTCCAGAATTTGGCAGTAAAAAGTTGGGGGTGCGGCTAATACACAGGTTTGGATGCTTATACATTGCATTAAGCCATTTTCATCTGTTCCATCAGGTTTAGGGGGTACGGCTTATACATGAGTGCGGCTTATATTCCAACAATGACGGTACTTTCCATTTTACAGACAACATTAAGTTTTATGTTTAAGTTGCATTTGAAAGGGGCATAACTCAAAAAATATTGAAACTGGAGTTATCATTCTTGTCGTCACAGATGGCATTGTTCATGCTGATAATATATTCCAAGTATGAAGTGAATAGGACAAGTACTTTCAAAGTTAACGGCAACATTAGGTTTCAGGTTAAAGTTGCATTGAAAGGGGCATAACTAAAAAAATATTGAAACTGGAGTTATCATTCTTGTCGTCACAGATGGCATTGTTCATGCTGATGATATATTCCAAGTATGAAGTGAATAGGACAAGTACTTTCAAAGTTATAGGCAACATTAAGTTTCGGGTTAAAGTTGCATTTGAAAGGGGCATAACACAAAAAATATTGAAATTGGAGTTATCATTCTTGTGGTCACAGATGGCATTGTTCATGCTGATGATATATTCCAAGTATAAAGTGAATAGGACAAGTACTTTCAAAGTTATAGGCAACAGTAAGTTTCATGTTTATGATGCATTTGAAAGGGGCATAACTCAAAAAATATTGAAACTGGAGTTATCATTCTTGTCGTCACAGATGGCATTGTTCATGTTGATGATATATTCCAAGTATGAAGTGAATAGGACAAGTACTTTCAAAGTTATAGGCAACATTAAGTCTCAAGTTAAAGTTGCATTGGAAAGGGGCATAACTAAAAAAATATTGAAACTGGAGTTATCATTCTTGTCGTCACAGATGGCATTGTTCATGCTGATGATATATTCCAAGTATGAAGAGAATAGGACAAGTACTTTCAAAGTTATAGGCCACATTAAGTTTCATGTTTAAGTTGCATTTGAAAGGGGCATTACTCAAAAAATAGTGACAGAGGAGTTATCGTTCTTGTTGTCACGGATAGCTGTGTTCATGCTGATGATATATTCCAAGTATGAAGGGAATAGGACAAGTACTTTCAAAGTTAAAGACCACATTAAGTTTCATGTTAAAGATGCATTTGAAAGGGGCATAACTCATAAAATAGTGAAAGAGGAGTTATCATTCATGTTATCACAAATCACAGTGTTCATGCTGATGATGTATTCCAAGTATGAAGTGAATAGGACAAGAGTATTTTCAAAGTTATAGGCCACATTAAGTTTCATGTTAAAGTTGCATTTGAAAGGGGCATAACTCATAAAATAGTGACAGAGGAGTTATAGTTCTTGTTGTCACGGATTGCTGTGTTCATGCTGATGATATATTCCAAGTATGAAGTGAATAGGACAAGTACTTTCAAAGTTATAGGCCACATTAAGTTTCATGTTAAAGCTTGGGGACTACCGGACGACGCCGACGACGACTATGACGCCGCTGACGGACAATAGGATCCCTATGTGTCTACCTGCTACCGCAGGCGACACAAAAAGAGCATTATAACTCTATAGATCAAATATGATCCTGATCGAAAGATTTTAGCATCATCATCTTGATTGTAAAGTTTGTTTAAGAAATGGCAAAGTCACGATCACCAAAGTTAATTTTTGGTGACAGACTGACCAAACAACAGACCAACAATTTAAGCAATTCCTATGTATTGCCTTTTCTTCAAATTGGCGACATTTGTTATAATGCCTGTGTCCAATGACAAGTGTGCAACTGTTTATATTAATATATTTAAATGAATGTATGTGATCTGATTTTAACCCTAATGTCAATAATTTTAGAATCATCTTCAAAAAAGTGAGTGTCATTCAGTGTGTTTGAGATAAAACTACGGATAAAATATTATATCAATATAGTAGAATTCTCATTCATTTGCCACAAAATTCCAAACACCTAACTTTCCACATCAATATAACCACATTCATGTTTCCCTAAAAACAACAATGAAAAATCATTCTAATATTCTTGTTGTTGTTTCAATATAAATCAATTCACCCCATGTTTCGATTTTTCTTTTGAGTTTCAAATTACCCTAGATAGACAGAAATTTAGTTAATATCACCATAATAAAATTGTTTTTTCTTCATTTCAATTACAATTTCCAAGAAATTTCCTTGCTTTGCATGGTAAGAGATACCAAGCTCATTGTACAGTACAAAATATGTTAAACTTAAATTGTCTTTTATATTGTATTTAAACAACCATGCAGTACAATTTGTTTCCAAATATTATTAATTTAAAGTTAAAACTTCTTTGGTTTTATCAATAATTACCAAAAATAAGTTAAAGTGAAATTAAAAACAATTAGACAAAGACAAACTTATAAATTGTTATAAATTACTTTTGGATAGTTGTGTTTAATGTCTGTTCAAAAGATCAGTCTCAAAGGCCTTACAATACTGGACTAACTATATTTAAATTTTAGGTTTGTTACATAATATAACATCAAATTTTAATGCATCTGAATACTCCAGATATTTAAAAGTTTTAAAATATAAACTACTGTTAAAGCAGTAGGATAAGGGGCCTCAAAATTGCCTAATTCAAAATTAGGGAAATACACAGAAATCTAAGTTCGTCCATTTCAAAGCAGATTTTAGTGTACTTTAATGTGGTGACACTTCTCGACCAACATTAATTATCATACAAATAAAATTGTGTTAATGTGCCCAGACTTCCCGAAAGTTGAAAAATGGTGTCAGACATTTGGTCAGACAAGATGTGAAAATCTGTCTGATCAAAACAAATTCTGTCTGACCGAAACATGTTAAAAAGAAATAAACAAGTATAAGAAGTTCAAATTTTTGTCTGACATTCGGTCTGATAACATAAGAAATCATGTCAGACCGACCAAAATTTTACCAGACAGGTCCTTCGGTCTGGCAACTTTCGGGACGTCTGTGTGTCCCACATGAAAATCATCAACATATGTTGAATGTTTGCCCAACATGCATATTTTTCAACTTTTTCAAATATTAAGTCAAAACATTTGACATCCTTAATTTTTGCTTTTGGGTATTTAGTTTGTCTCCACTTCTTATCTCTGTATAAGGAAATAACAGCTTAAGATTATAAGTATGTACCCGGTAGCAGTCTTTCTGTGATATAAATGTAAATTGAAAAATTAGATAATTTTAGGCCACTTATTATCCTTCATCTTCCCTAAATTATATTTTTAATATAATTTAACTTCCAAAATATGCCTTCAATTTCTTTCTTCTTTAATGTAAAAGGGTGATTGCTAGAGTAACATATTTATGATAGCTTTAATTATTCAAAATGGAAGATAAATTAAAATTTCATTTTGACACCTCATAACTGTTCAAACAACATATTTGATGTATGCTAACCCTGTACACCATATATATGCCCTTAATCACATGGTGAACAGTGTAGATTCAGATCAGTCAGCACATCTGTGCTGTCTTAAGACTCTTATCAGCACCTGCACTGTTGGCTTTTAGAGTCATTAGAAAAAGCAAACAGTGTAGATCCTGTTCAGACAACCTGGATGTGCCAGCTGATCTTGACCTACACTGTTTGCCCATGCAGTTAAGTTGTATTGGAGTAAACGGTTAAGCATATTGACAATGCATTAATGTGACTTACAGGTTCTAAAGGTGTTATAATCCATGTCAAACAATTTAAAATATTCCAGAGAATTCTATATCCCATTGCAAAATTATTTATCAATTTACTTTATGTCCTCACATTAACATCACAGCAAAATTCAGTAAAATCACAACTCTGAACACAGCTGCATTCAAACTCATGTCATCTTCATTTAAAGCTTAGATAAATGATTTTTTGTCCAGACAGATTATGAACTGCACATTATGCAATTCTTTTTCGGGGAAAGGCTTGCAGTCCAGATGACGGTATGTCAATCAATGTAAAAGTCAGGTACTCCTGCTACATAGATGCCAGTCTCGACTGTCTGTTACATTTAATATTTCCATTACTAATAATTAAACCACTCCTTCTCAATACAAGTTATTGTTCAACTGTATTGTAACAATATGTTGAACTTTATTTATGTGTTAAAGAAAAATGGAAAATACTCTGCAAAGAACAGCAGAAAATGTTGGATAAAACTATTTAAATATTTGGAGGTTAGAAAAATTTTTGTTTTAGATTTAAATATGCACTATTTAAAAGTAAATACTAAATATTATAATTAATGTGGTATCGTTTAATTTCGCTGGCACAAAATTTTGCGCAATCGCCGAAAAAGACTGTTTCCTGCGGACTTAAATTCGTGCAAATCCAATTTTTCAAACAAAAACAATTATTATTATCGATATTTTACCAACCTGTTATCAATGCCTATTGTTTATTTGAACACGCGAGCTGATCATGTGTCAGATGGCCCCCTGTCAATTACCACTTCCTTTGTTAGTCAATTATCAGACCGCTGTTTATTCGGTGCCGCTAATTAACATGGGACCCGTTTGATCCATCTATCTGGACCATTCATATCATAATTGGCATGTTAAATTTCGTACCCAATTTATGGTCTAAATTGTCAATTAATTGCGAAACAGTTACTCAAAAAAGTGTTGATAAATTAAAAATGAGATGACAACGATAGGCTACTGTTTGGTAAAACGTGACCTGACCTAAATGCACAGACTAAATTGTTGTTCAAGTTTTGAAGTAACATTAAACGTATTCCCAAAGAAATTCGACAGTTATAACTAATTTTGTTTTCTTTATTAAATAAACACAATGATTCGATACTTCAAATTTATATCAAATAGCAATACGGGCAACTATATTTTAAGTGTAAGTCCATTCGACATAGCATGTTTCAGATACATATGTGGAACTTTTTGGTTAAATTTTAGCTTAGGTTTTAAATTCACGCACTGGCCCGAACACGACATATACAAATTAAGCCATCGCTAAAAAAAAGATACCACAGTATACATGTATTTGTCACTTCTTGAAAAATTTTCTGAAAGTTTATGCTGCAAGCATACAAATGTGTCATATGCAAATACAAATTTTTAGTCATAATTCATAGACTTAGCAAAATTAATGCTATTTGTATTTTACCCTTTACTCTAATATGCAGTTAATTGCATGTGCCACCAATGTAGATCCAGATCAGCCGATACGGATGTCTGATCAAGATCTGCAATGTTTACTTTTTGGTCAGAAATAACTTAAAAATCAAAAAGCAAAAGTGATGATCCTGATCAGATGGTACAGATGTGCTGTCTTAGTGGCCGATCATTTTAAAATTGTGGCTGATAAGGTTACTGTGATAACATTACTAGCAGTTACCATCATTTGTCGGCCTCGTCCCACTTTAACATCAGGACTGCCAAATCTGTGAACTTTATCCAAAATCTCCAGATTTTAAGTTACTTATTTATCTGGATCTCCAGATTTACAGTCAAAACCGGATTTTTATGAATAAACAAAATACAGATTACTGTTAATAAAAACTGATTTAATGTTCTGCCTTTGTCACCACTATACAAAAATAGGGAAAACATGTTACTCATGCCTTCATCTATTTTGTTTGATCCCTATTCATCTATTTTGTTTGATCCCTATTCATCTATTTTGTTTGATCCCTATTCATCTATTTTGTTTGATCCCTATTCATCTATTTTGTTTGATCCCTATTCATCTATTTTGTTTGATCCCTATTGGCATTCTAATATTGTTTAAAAACAGACACATCTGAAGGAAGTTAAAAAATGAACAATAGAGATATTTTAAAAAATCATTTTTTAAACGAGTTATTTAAACATTTTTAACAAATATGGCAAACTACATTTAAAATAAATCTTTAAAGAATACAATTAATAAAGAAGAATATGAGAAAAACTAATGATAAAGATGATCATTATCATCATCTTGTTTAGTAACATTCATAGTTAACAGCAGTAACAAGACATCATCAACAATGACAACAACATCATCATCATTATCATCAGACTAAATCTCTAAATTTTTAGTGAAGAGGTTTAGTCAGGCCAGTTGAAAAAGATTAATTTTATTCTACTGATTCTGTTTTCAGAGTAGAATGACCAGATTCTGTTTTCAATAATATTAATAACAATCTTATACAGATTATTAATTTAAAGACACAAAATAAATATGAGTGCATGTACTATCTTTCAGGCTAGAATAATATTAGTGACAGATAACAGCTTTTTCACCAAAAGACAATACATGTAGTAATATTTTCGTTGACTGTCAATTGAATGTGGGAGATTAGGAATGAAGTAAGCAAGATGCGGGAATTCACAGCCTCATCAGATTTTGAGTCTACACTTTTTTGCTATCAAGTAAACAAATATATGCATAAGTAAATTCATTAGGAAGTAATAGACAGGCTATAACGATTTAAGAAAAGTGAGTCAATTAAATTAGTTAAGCTGACCTTTACAATGACATTTGCATGTTCACAATGACAGAATGAGAGACTAAGTATCATCAGAGGAGGATTTTCCTTACAGTTGCGTAGAGAATAAAGGTCCCCAGCCAAATTCTAATACTAAACTATCATGTCATTGAACTATGGTATTTTCGAAAATGGTAATCCTGCTTAGAAGTGTTTTGTTAAAGCCCCATTTTGTATTTGAACCAGTAATGGTGATATTAACGTGCCTGAATTCTAATTAATTTTGCCATTAATGATATCCTTGAAAAGTATTTTGAACAATAATAATCAAATTAGTTTTTGTTCACATTTAACAGCTTATTTCTTTACTTTTAAAATATCAAAAGAACATTTTGCTAAAGAAAACTGAATTTCTTAACCCCTATACTCCATATATACATGTACACAAGTTATTGCACGTGCCACCTGTGTTGATCCAGATCAGCCGGCAAATCTGTTGTCTGATCAAGATCTACACAGTTCACTTTTAGATTCATTATGTCATTTCTGACCAATATATGACCAGTGCAGATCCAGATCAGACAGCACAGATGAGCTGAAAGATCTTGATCTACACTGGTCACACAAGCATAAAAATGTGTATAGACATGTAATTATGAAGTTAACCATTTCCTTGATATATATGCATTGTTATGCATGTGCAACCAGTGTAGATCCAGATCAGCCGGCACATCCGTGCCGTCTGATCAGGATCTGCACTGGTCGCATTTTGGTCAGAAATAACCTAATGAATCTAGAAGCTTACAGTTTAGATCCTGATCAGACGGCACGGATGTGCTGGCTGATCTGGATCTAAACTGTTCGCCCTAGCAAGGTCTATCTTTACAGGAAAGGGTTATGGGTTATTGAATCAGGTGGCTTTCTTAACTGGATATAATTTGATACAGAGTTTCTTCAGGCAATTAAAAGACCTCAAGGGATACCATGACAGGACTGGTGTTTTACCTCGGGGATTTCAATAGATGCAGATAGATTCTTGGATTTTCATTTTGATAAAAAAACATGAATTTTTATAATAATAATTATAATTAACCCTTTCCTCAATACATGTATATACACCTTTTTAAGAGTGTGAGACCAGTGTAGATCCAGATCAGCCGGCACATCTGTGCAAAAGATGTGGCTTAAAGTAAAGCAATCTGAAGGCGTGATTAACTGTGAACAGTGTTCTGTCAATTAAACTTTCCCACTATTTCTCAGTCAGCCATTTGATGTTTTCACTGCATGCCAAAATCTAACTGAAATCAAAATCAGTAGTAATATTAAATATGTGTAGAACTTTTATAATGATGCAATAATAAACAAACAATTTTTGACAAAATGACAACAGAATTTTCCAGTTGCAGGGATATGGGTCATATTCCCTATTAAGGTAAAAAAGCTCAATTAACCCTTTCCTGTATAGATACATCTTTATTGCTAGGGCGAACAGTTTAGATCCAGATCAGCCGGCAAATCTGTGCCGTCTGATTAGGATCTAAACTGTTCGCTTTTTTATTCATTAGGTTATTTCTTACCAAAATGCGACAAGTGCAGATCCTGAGCAGACGGCACTGATGTGCAGGCTGATCTTGATCTATACTGGTCCCACATGCATAAAAATGGGTATATATCAAGGGTATTTATCGCAATCAGAGTGATTTTATTCCCTCGCTATTAGCAAACATACAATCTCCGCTGTGATCATGTTACTAAGACAAGCTCAGATGTCTTGAGGTAATTGATTACCACTGCGATGATGCTAATGGTCAACCTTAGTTCCTCATGCAAACTTTCTAGCAATCTTTATTGACATTAACATCTGATTTTGTTTGTACACATGTACATTTTAATGTGGAAAGATAAGTAAAATACATCTTAATTCTCTGTTAGTTAATTTGATATTTAAATAAAATCTATAATTAAATATGCAACCACTTAATACAATTATAGTTTAATCATGGTCAGATAGATGTTTAAAACATCCAAAAACACCTATATTCTTTGTAAAACTATCTTATTTCACTATATTTATACTACACAACTACTCTTTATCTGGAAATTTAGAACAGGACTTTAGTCATGTACTAAGAAAAAAACTAAGTTTAAAAGTTTTCATTTATTTCTCTGTAAACAGTAGGTGCTTATTCCATAAGACTTTTAGACATCAGATTTTTGAAATTCATCATTTCATCTTGAAAGTCTACACAGGGTCTATTATCAATTAAGAAGCCCATGACCCAGGATCATAAAACTAAGATTGGAGACCAGACTCAAATCTCAAGCATCTGATTGGCTGAAATGGCGACCAGTCACCATTTCAGCCAATCAGATGCTTGAGATTTGAGTCTGGTCTCCAGCTTTAGTTTTATGATCTTAGGCCCCGGTCTACACATTCAGAGTCATCATCATCACTGTTTTGCATTTTCATAACATCTGAGGAATAACATTGTTACCTTTTTAACATCCCAAAAATTAGTTTCAATGATGTTAAAAGCAGTAAAAGAGAAACATGTCATTGTTTTCATGGTTGATAATCCATGAACTTTGTAAACAGAAGTGACCATTCATTTGTGTTTCAAGCTATTTGATTTGTTAATCTGATGCTGCACAACCAATCAAATTTGTCTGCACATCACACAGTTATTATACCAGAAATACTGTTTGCATCGAGATTTTTCATATTCAAAATGCCAAAAACAATTGCCTGTCGGCCGGAATGATGACTTCACAAAACTGCAGGACAGTAGCAAATTTTGCCGGACATGATGGCGGTCCGGTGACTTTCGCAAATTATAATAAGTGTCTAAACAACTGATCCCGTACCTACCATACACTTGGTCAGCGCTACGCATATGCATAACAACATAGCAGGTATTTGTAAATTTTTAATTTTTTTATTGAAATCAGCAACATTTTCAGGAAAGAGTTATTGCATATGTTTAAATACATCAATATACCAATGACATAAAAAATCATTTTGTTTTATGTTACTTCATCAGTTTTCTCAGTTGAAAATTGTCGTCCAAAAATGTTGATAAGGATGAGCAAAATTTTACATTTATTTAAGTACCAGCATTCGATAATGTTTATGACAAGTTACAATTCATTGCTGATCAAATATTTCAACAAGTTTTCATGTTTTTCCGAAAAGGCTTTATACATCCACCATTACCAACAACTTCCCAGAAATACAGAAAATACCGGAAAATGGGATTGAGAGGTAATCAAGAATGAATGAACAGCATTTCTTCTGAACATTGCTGTAACCTGGTAACTGCTTGTACAAATAATCCCCACGGTTAAATTACAAATTTAAAACAGAATATCTGCATCAGCCAGGAATAAATGTCTATGATGTAAGCTCTTTGCATCAAAAAAGTAAGATGTTACTAAAAGATGGCCTCAGCTCAGGCACTTGTCAGTCTTGAACTGTCACCTGTTCGCTTGCTCAGTTAATCCATAGTTTGCTCATTCAAAAATAAAAGCAACTACAACAATAAATTAGAAAAAAGAGATAACTCTCAATTAGTGTTGTAAGTAACATTTAAAAACATGTTAAACAAAGATTACCTGATAATTTAGCAAATATGCCAAATGTTTTTATTTTCGTGACCCAATTCCGAGACCATAATAATTGCCTCTCGTGAAAATCCTGTGAACAGTTTGTAAGGGCAATTTTCATCATGAACACCGTCAATATAAAGACATAGAGAGGTATCTTTTCATTTTCTGTTTCTGTATCATTGAAATTCGTTAGATAAGGAAGCTCATAGAAGTTCATTTTGTTTTTCATTCATACTGGTAGAGAAATCATTGATTGTTGATTTCTTTTGGCGTTATCTCTTTGAAATAGAACCACTTCAAGTTCAACCAGTATGAACTGGTCAGTCTCCTAGTCCAAATAATTGTACTCTAAAAGGTGGATATTGTGCTATTTTTTTGCTGGGTCAATATCCCCCTTCAGAGTACAAACCAAAATAGACCAAAACTGTGGTGGAAAAGTTGTCTTCTTTGCGTATGTAATGCCCAACGAAATCTGTTGGGCACGATTTATGGCTAAAAATTGGGTTTTACCTGCATAATTTTTACATGTACAGAAAGCTTGTAATTAAATTCTGCATCAGATGAGACGTCTATAAAGAAAATCCATTCACGCAATCGTTCACATCGGCAGTTAAACTTTCAAACTGATTTAACACGGTAAAATCTACCTAGCTCTACCATATTGGATATCGACAGCTGATGTAAACACAACGCTTCTATATGATAACCTGTACTGTGCGTAAGCGTTAAACGCCGTTTTACACATTTTAGTCAAGATTGATCAATTCTTGTCAATTACAAAATACTTTATTTTCTTTCCGTCAAAAAAGACTATGATTTTTTTTGTCAAAAATATGAGAAAAAAAGGAACTCACTAATAACTTATAAACCTTTAATACAAAAGATTTTTTAACGTTTACTTAAACATGTATTTACCGGCACTGCACATTATCGATATTAAACAACATTAAACAAGTACAAGTATCACATGTTATGACTGTCGACTGTTGCACATAATATCTTGTCAGAGCTGATGTTTTTTGTAATAAAGATCTATAGTTTCAGCGTTTTTTTTAAAACAATAAGCGATCTCTAGCGTCCATTTTCCCAGTACAAACACAAACAGCTGCACAACTTGTGCAACAGTTACATAATGACAGGCTTGAAGACCTGAAGTTTTTCGCAACTCTATTGAAAGACGAAAAGCTGACTAGAAATATTGGCGGAAGATACCACAAATCGTTTCCTAAAGTTTCGTCAGTGACAAAAATAAACTACACAAAATTTTCAAATAGAATTAAGAAGTTGTCAAAAAGTTTGGACAAGGCGAAACGGGTTGCGCTGTAAATGTTGTCATGTAAATACTTGCAGTTTAAATGATAGAGTCAAATTGGTCAGAGTAAAGAAATAAAACTGTATGACGAATTACAGTCTTGAAAGTTTTGATCACTGTTGTATATACTTTATTAAAAATGCTCTGAGTTGGTTGTAGTTTTTATTGTTGATAAACGAAAATACAGGCTTGTTCATATCATCATAATGCACAAGAAAAACACCGATCACAGCCTACCATCTCCACCCCTGTCAGATTATTTCTTTCTTTATTAAAGCTATATTTTGTAACCAGAATGCCGGTTTAGAACTAAATCGTTAATATAACGTAAATGAAACTATAAATCAGTTGCAACTTCTTCTTTCTGCTTAATAAACACGCAAGAAATCATACATAAATTTCACGTTTTGAATATATTTACCGCGTACACCCTCCTTTACTGTACATAATTGTTTTGAAGAAAGATCTTAATTTCATTGGTTAGCGTGTTGGATCGAAGCTCCGCCCCGCATGGCAATGTAAACCTGAGACGGCGATTAAACGGTAATGGGTTTAACAGAAATTTTTCACAAAATATATAATATTTTAGTATTTATTTTGATCACAGATGTGTTTTAAAACAATAAGTGAACATGCTTGTGTACAGATTTTAAGGAAAAAAACAGTAAAACTCGGGTTCTTAAAAATCTTAACCCTCGCCGATTTCCACCACAGTTTTGGTCTATTTTGGTTGAGACGTAAAGGACAGACATCTGTAAAAAGTCAGCATGATAATGGGTCTGTGCTTGCAGTCGAATTATTGAGACTAGTCAGTCTCCTCTCATTGTTTACAAAACTTAGCAATTTTCATTAATTAAATCATTGATTGTTGTCCCAGAGTGAGACTGTGAGACTGTTGTGGAGCCAGTCTTGGACCTAGACCCCCAGGATCTGTCACTTATAGTCAATCTCCATTGAGTTACCTGGCTGCTTACACATCACTCCAGATACTGAAATCATTTTCACCATAGCCTAGGTACTTTGGAGACAGATTCTGTTTTTCTTCCGAACAAATGTTGATTGCCATTGATTGATCCTTTATTAATCTTTCCTATGACACCAGTAACTAAAAATAAATTTGTCTATTAGTGGAGAAAATCCAAATTTATTATCAAAATTTATGGAAGTTTTCACTCGGAATCCCTGCTACTCCTATTAAGCCAGTTTATTTGAAAAATGAGCCGGGTTAAAAAACCGTTAAATTTGGCGGGAACTTCTGAACATCCGAAAATGTCCGTACGTTTCCTGTACGTACAATGTGTGATTTAAATTAAAAATCAAGTAAATAGAATGTTGACACTCAAAACAATAAGCACTTACTGAGATTGCTTGTTATTTTCAATGTTTATTTCAAATGATGGTAAAATAATTTCTTAGATTTTTTTAATTTACTCACTTTTGAAACTATTGCGTTCAAAGAAGTAACCTAATTTGCATATTTTCGGAATAGAGCAGATTCCACGGACAAGAATGTGAAAACTTCAGTGTATTTTGATAATAAATTTGGATTTTCTGCGCTAATGAACAGACTTATGTTTAGTTTCTGGTGTCATCAGAGACAGAAAGATGACAAATAAATAATCTATCGACCAAAATCATTCAATATTGTTCTGTAAGTTACGCTTTTGTATTTGAAATTGGCGTGCAACTGGGATGATGTATTTTTCCGTGATCTGTTTACCTTGTTACAGTATCTTTAGTTGTTTAGGATGACAAGAAATATGGAGTTTTTTTTGAAAACGGGGATATTTTGTGTTCCGGGTGATTGAAGTTGCATATTGTGATACAGATTGCCCATTTATTAGCTGAAATTGACCAAACTTGGTACTAGAGCTCTGTTAAGCCTATATAGCTCTACTGACATACTGGCCAGAAAAGGACCCCTAAACAGGTGTCTGTGGGAAAAAGTCCCATGCCCTATAATTTTAGGAAAAATAACATGATTTCTGCTGTAAAAGGGGAATGAAAATACCCAATGTAAAGTTACTTTTTGGGGGAAAACTGCATGATTTTAAAGAAATTTTCTTAGGGGAAGGGGCCCATGAACGGCCCCTACTAAAAAAAGAAAAAAAAAAGCTCTGGATAATTAATTATATTGTCATAACTGGGTCATACACGATCTTAAACATCACTTCTCATCAGTGTCATTCACCATCTAAAATATTTATAATTGCCAGCATCATACACCATCTAAAACATTTATACTTTGCAGTATTATACACTAAGTAAAACAGTTCTATACTTTGCAGCATTTACACCAACTAAAAACATTTTCCTTTGCAGCATTATATTACACCAACTATAAAACATTTATACTTTGCAGCATTATACACCAACTAAAAACATTTATACTTTGCAGCATTATACACCAACTAAAAACTTTATAATTTGCAGCATTATACACCAACTAAAAACATTTATACTTTGCAGCATTATACACCAACTATTAAAGATTTATTCTTTGCAGCATTATACATTTTACTGTGCAGCATTATATTACACCAACTATAAAACATTTATACTTTGCAGCATAATACAGGAACTAAAAGCACTTTTCTTTGCAGCATTATATTACATCAACTATAAAACATTTATACTTTGCAGCATTATACACCAACTAAAACATTTATACTTTGCAGCATTAAACACCAACTATAAAACATTACACTTTGCAGCATTATACACTAACTAAAACATTTATACTTTGCAGCACTATACACCAACTAAAATATTTATACTTTGCAGCATTATACACCAACTATAAAACATTTATACTTTGCAGCATTATACACCAACTATAAAACATTTATACTTTTGCAGCATTATTCACCATCTAAAACATTTACTACTTATCAGTGTCATACACAAGCTAAAACATTAGTAATCGCCAGCATCATACTTCATCTAAAATAATGATGCCAACATCGTTCACCATGGAAAAACATTGATACTCACCTAATGAATCAAAAAGCGAACAGTTTAAATCCTGATCAGACGGCACGGATGTGCCGGCTGATCTGGATCTAAACTGTTCGCCTAAGCAATAAAGGTGTATCTATACAGGAAAGGGTTAAATGCTTTGTCAGATCCTTGAGATTTGAGACTGATCTCAAAAATTAGTTTTATGATCTTGGGCCCGGGAATAATAAGCATGTGTGAAGAGGTAGAACCAGATTAGTCTGCATAACTGTGCCATCAGTATCTACACTGTTTGCTTCTTGGTCAGAAATAGCCCAAGGCTACCTGTATAATGAATTAACAAACAAATAGGCTACCCGTATACTGGTAATGAATTAAAAAACAAATAGTGACACTGTGTGTTGAGCGGATGCAGGGATGTGCTGGCTGATTACATGTGCACTGTTTGCTCATTGAATAACAGCCATATCTCATGGAGTAAAGGGTTTATACACCACAAACACTACTTTATTCACAGTACTTCCTGAAAACATGTACACAAACAGAGTCCAATGATTTAATTGGTGTTGACATAAGAAGCCCTATAAACTTTGTAACTTTTATTGTAACTAACTGTTTTATTACAGAGGATTTTATTACTTGGATGTAAAGTATATATTGACTTACAACTTATAGGTTAAGACCCAGAGGAATACAAACTAGGTTATGCAAATGTCCTATAAACAAGATAAAGAAGACTTTTAATTTGATACTGTTTCAGTGTTAAATATATAAAACAAAGTTTGTTCATTGTGTAATTAATACTATATGCGAAAACTATACGGAAGAGACCTGCTGTAAAGGTATTCTTGTCATGATTATTAACCATTTCCTCCATAAATACGCATTTTTACACATGTGCGACCAGTGTAGATCAAGATCAGCTGGCACATCGGTGCCGTCTGATCAGGATCTGCACTGGTTGCATTTTGGTCAGATATAATCTAATGAATAAAAAAGCAAACAGTTTAGATCCTGATCAGACGGCACAGATCTACACTGTTCGCCCATGCAATAAAGGTGTTTCTATGGAGGAAAGGGTTAATAGACTTAAACCTTTCCTCCATATATATGCCATTATGGCATGGACAAACAGTTAAGATCCAGATCAGACGGCACATCCATGATACTTTTTTCTGTGCCCATACTTTGATGAAACTTATTATGCATTTTTTTTATATACTTTCAGGATGGATTGCATATCAGCATTATAATATCCCATGGATTGTGACATAGTGCTATGATATTACAGTACATCATACATGTGACATCTGTTTATTGAAAACAACAGTCTGAAGATTGTGTTAATTTACTGACACAAGAAAGCCTCTGACTGAAGATTTCCTTTTTCATTAAAACATTAATGTTCTATTATCATATCAAACAAAGGCTATGAAAGTAAAATACATTGAAAATGTGAAACATTGATGAAATACAGTTTTGGAGCCAGAATTGGCAATATAGTGTCATCTCAGTTATTAAAAACATGTAGACTCAAGGACTACAGGTGGAAAACCAAATATTTAACCTGCCAATTTCAACAAACAGTGAAATGTTACTGGTCTATGAGTGTTCTTGCTAGTAAGTCCAGTTAAGTTTTATGAGGGATTTTGAATTGATTGGTTTGCTGAGAGACAACTTGAGTTGAGGCCCCTACCAGACCAGCAAGGATGAAGTTTGCGGAACATCTGGGGGCGCACATTACTCCAGAATGGAGGAAACAGTACATTCAGTATGAGGTAATGTTTCTTTCTAAAAATAATAAGAATTTGTTTATGCTTTTATCACACATTATGTTTTGGATATTTATTTTAGTAATTTACAGGTAATACACATGCAGTATCAATACAAAATATATACAATCAGATGATTACTGAGGCTTGAAAATTTTGTAGAAACTTTTTTGGCATTCATTGTTTCTTGTGCTAAATTCACAAAATACAATCATTCACAACAGACTGTGTCAGCTTTTAAATAGTATATGCAGGGTTGGAGGTTATAAAACTGAGTTTGGAAACCAGTCTCAAATCTCAAGCATCTGATTGATCAGATCTCAATCAGATGCTTGAGATTTGAGACTGGTTTCCATGCTCAGTTTTATAACCTTGGGCACAGGTCTTATAACCGAGATTCATAACCATAAGGTACATTTCGTCGGAGAGTCATGATAATATGGAAGTCGGGGGTTCATAACAGTATATTTACATTTCAACTGTATAATCTACAATGAAGTCCTTATTCATCTACTGAATCATAAATTCCATTGGTGAACTGTGTGCCATCGTTACTCAAAAGGGGTAGTAAAGGCGGAGTCTATTTTAATAATATTGAGTTTATATTGTTGTTGTTTGTTTCAGCTAATGAAAGACATGTTGTATCAAGCTCAGGAACAAGCTCCCTCTGAGGAAGGTAATGTTGTACAAGAAGCTGTCAGAACTTTGTATTACAACAGGGCCCAAGATCGTAAAACTAAGATTTGAGATCAGTCTCAAATCTCAAGGATCTGATTGGCTGAAATGGCGAATGGTCAGATGCTTGAGATTTGAGACTGATCTCCAGATTTAGTTTTATGATCTTGGGCACTGGTATTTCAGTATTTTGTCACTTCTATGCGAAACCAATGTAATGGTATGTAAATAAAAAAGGTTACACACTAGTTTGGCTTTAAAGTGATATTTTATGTTTGCCATATTGTGGCTAAGGCAAAGTAAATTCCTGAACAAAATACTGAGATGCAGTGCCAAGTTGTCCCTTTTTCAAGTTCTGTCTAAAAAGGAATACTGCAGACAATATAGATACCAAATATGTAAAATTGAAAAAAAATCTGCATACCAAAATTATCTAGGTTTTGAAAGGGAAAAATAATTTTTGATAGTGGCTTTATGTCCAATATTTAAAACTGTGTACAAAAAAAATAACTGCACATAAATGACTTACATAATTAATTATCATGTTGAGAATTTTCTTGAAGCCGATGAAGTTGAGGGTCTGGTAGATAATTAGCAAAGTACAAGAGATTCATTGTGGTTCATTAGTGTAGTTTGTATTTTTTTTAATTGACTGAAAATTCATAAAAATGAACAAGAAAGAATAAAATACATGTAATTTAACCCTTTCCTATATATATGCACATTTTTACGCATGTGCGACCAGTGTAGATCCAGATCAGCCAGCACATCCATGCCGTCTGATCTGGATCTGCACTGGTCACATTTTGGTCAGAAATAACCTAATGAATCAAAAAGTGAACAGTTTAGATCATGATCAGACGGCATGGATGTGCCGGCTGATCTGGATCTAAACTGTTCGCCCTAGCAATAAAAGTGTATCTATACAGGAACTGGTTAATTAACCCTATATGACGTTAGAAGGTCCGAGTCACACTTGTTATTTCAAAATATAAGTTCAGAAGGTCTCTCATAGATATTATATTTATGTAATAACAATATTTCAGTTACTGATGAGAGCATCATACAGCGTTACTTTGCGAGATTCGATGAGAACTTTTTCCAGTTCTGTGACAAGGAACTAGCCAAAATTAACACTTTCTTCTATGGTAAGTAAATGGCTGCCCTTTAGGGTCTTAGTCAATAGCGGAACTTGCATTGTTGAATAACACTTAACTCCATATTTATATACACATTCAGTGTTTTTTTTCTCTTTTGGGGGAAGGAGGTCGCAGCCCTTTGGAGGGGGAAAATTGCGACGCGAACAAAGGAAAGGCGGAATATTTGGAAGATACTTGCAGCCTGTCAAACACAACATAACAAAGTATTCACTGATCTTTTAATTCAAAGAAAGTCAGTGGTCTACAGTAAAATGTCTTTTTCTGTCTGCAAATTTATCAATTATTCTTGTCACTGTATTGTCCATCAGTGGGGTATCCATTAAACATATCCAAAATTCAGATTTATCATCTTCTTTATCGAACGGTGCTTAACAGACTCCGGCAAAGGGGGAATTTTTTATGGATGTGGGGGAAAAATATATACTATTTTGAGGGGGGAATGGGGCCCAATTTCACCAAATATTTGGCATAAAAAAACACTGAAATTTTATCATATGTGTGACCAGTGTAGATTCTGATCAGCCAGCAAGGATGTGCCAACTGATCTGGATCTGAAATGTTTGCCATGGCATTTTTTTTTTTTTTTTTTTTTGGCGTTCACCTTTTTCGGCGTGTAAGCGTGGTGCTGCTTTTTTTTTGGATAGGAGACCGCCATATTGCAGGCTCAGCACCTCCGACTTCGGATCTCCTTGCGGGTCCTCCTATACCGACACCCGCCGAATCGGTCGTAATGCTAACCCTTACACCCTGAGCGCCAAGGAGGGAAGCCATTACTACCATTTTTAAAGTCTTTGGTATGACCCGGCCGGGGATCGAACCCACAACCTCCCAGTCCGGAAGCGGACGCTCTACCTACTGAGCTAACCGGGCTGGTAGCCATGGCATAAAGGCTTAGATATGGAGGAAAGTGCTTAAAAGAAGCAAACATTATGGCATATATTCACAACACAGAAACATTAATGTTATAGTAATACTCAGAAATCCTTTATTTTTGTAAGCATGACCTTTTTTAGTTTGTGGTAAAATGTTGTTTTTGGTTTTTTTTCAATTATTGAATTAAATTTGTCACAATCATTGCAGGACAATCTAGCTATAACTGTATTGATTTCTTTAAAGAAAAGATCTCCGAGGCTACGAGAAGATATGCCAGTTTGAAGGCGGAGCTACAGCATTACACCGAACATGAAAAGAAGCCATCAACTTTGCAGCTTCGGAGACGCCGGTCAAGTGTGGCATTTTTCAAAGGTTTGTATGGTATTTTGTTTGCACTATTTTTTTTTAAATATTCACAACATAATATCTTTATAGGTTCATCAAAATTGTGTTTTTCTCAGAATAATTACCATTTTTTAAAAATAGCCTTTGATTGAGTTGATTCTTGTTTTTTTCTTGAGCATTTCATTCACTCAGTTAAGTAACCTTTAAAAGGTCTTTGACTGAATGATGTGTCTTTTGTATTTGTTTGTCTTATCTCATAATGTGGAATTAATATAGCATTGAATGCATATAATTCATTTGTTAAAGTCTTGCTTCATACTCATTCATTTACCCTTTCCTCCATATACACACCTTTATGGCATGGGCGAACAGTGTAGATCTAGAACAGCCAGCACATCTGTGCCCTTTGATCAGGATCTGCACTGGTTGCTCTTTGATTTATTAGGTTATTTCTGACCAAAAAGTGACCATTGCTGATACTGATCAGAAGGTTCATATGTGCAGGCTGATCTGGATCTACACTGCTCGCACACGCATAAAAATGTGTAAATATGAAGGAAAGGGTTAATAACCAAAATAATGTATGCACCAGCTACTTTCATTTCATTTCGAATCTCTACTTTATTATTGAACCTCAGGTACAAATTCTTAAGCAATTTACTTATCATCGGTATTGCATAGGTATCCAAGCCCGCCCGGCTAGCTCAGTGGATAGAGCATCGGACTGTCAATCCAGGGGTCGTGAGTTCGATCCCCAGCCGAGGCGGGAAAAATTTCACCGTGACAATTGAACTCGGACATTGCGTCTGAGAGTCATTTGTCCCTCACCTCTGATTCAAGTGAGGAAGCAGTCAGTCGCTTGCGGAGAAATTGGTTAGTACTGGTTAGAGACCCAGGAACACCGGTTAGGTGGACTGACCGCCGGGATATAACCCAGAAAAGTGTTGAAACCAGGCGTTAAACCCCAAACAAACAAACAAACAAAAAGCATAGATATCCAACATCAGCTTCCAAGGTTATAAAATGGAAATAGGAAACTAGTGTCAGATCTCTAGCTTCTCATTGGCCAGTTTTGAAACTGCTCAGTTTCAACCAATCGGATTACTGAGATTTGAGATTGGTTTCCAGTCACAGTACGTTTTATAACTCGAACCAGTTCAGGGAGTGTCAGATAGGTTTCACTGATATCTTCTTGTTCTTTGTGATCCAGAGAAGGAGAATAAAGAGCTGAACCGAACGAGGAAGTTGCATGACCTGAAGCTGGCCTTCAGTGAGTTCTACCTGAGTCTGATCCTCCTGCAGAACTACCAGACCCTCAACTTCACCGGCTTCAGGAAAATTCTCAAGAAACATGACAAGGTATTATATACCATTATTTAATATTATTTGTGAGGTATCATGACGAAAATGAGGCTTATGGACTATATGACCAGGGCTGAAGGTTATAAAACTGAGATTGTAAACCAGTCTCAAATCTCAAGCATCTGATTGGCTGTAATGGTGACTGGTCACCATTTCAGCCAATCAGATGCTTGAGATTTGAGACTGGTTACCATGCTCAGTTTTATAACCTTGGGCACAGTGTTAACCCAAATTATCCAGTGCATCTGTGGAGTGTGAACAGGTTCTACACTGCTCACTATGTTGTCAGTGAAGCATTATTAACCCTTTCCTCCATAAATACGCATTGTTACGCCTGTGCAACCAGTATAGATCCAGATCAGTCGGCACATCCGTGCCGTCTGATCAGGATCTGCACTGGTCACATTTTGGTCAGAAATAACCTGACAAATCAAAAAGCGAACAGTGTAGATCCTGATCAGACGTCAAGGATGTGCCGGCTAATCTGGATCTAAACTGTTTGTCCATGCAATGAAGGTGTATCTACAGAGGAAAGGGCTAAGGAATTGAGAACATTTAGATACTTTTCTGACTGTGTTAGTCTGCAATGTGATCTCCACTTAGCACAAAGTAAATAAGACACTTTTTGTCATGGTGTGTCACACACATACCAGTGTCAGGTATTTGTAATTGAGTTTTGCACCTAATTCTGAGCTTGGGGTCATTTTGATGCAGGGGAATTTAGGAAAATGGTCAAAATTTTCAAGAATAAAGATAGATATTGTGTCTTTTGCATTTTAAATCTAAAGTAAATGTTTATTTGAACCATGAACATAAGTTAAAATAAAGTCCAAGCAATTTTATCAGTAGGTAAGTTCACTGAATACAAGATATGACTTGTGACCATCTGATTATGACCATTTGAAAATTCCAAACATGGGTAAGATGACCCCTGGTTTTCAAAAACTTTTGAAATCCCTGTGTATCAGATGACTATCCGTACATCATGCTTTATTGTCCACTACATATCTCCATTGCCGTTTGAGTGAAAGTGAAATAACTTGCCAAAAAATGTTCATTCTGAAGCCGACTGAGCTGGTTTGTTGAAGTTCAAGCAATTTTCGAGACTGACCATTCACTAAACTTTGGTCAACAAATATACATGTATTACCTAAACTAGAGATCAGCCTCCACACTTGAGAACCTGTGCCTAACGTTATAAAACTGAGTATGGAAACCAGTCTCAAATATCAAGTATCTGATTGGCTGAAATGGCAACCAGTCGCCATTTCAGCCAATCAGATGCTTGAGATTTGAGACTGGTTTCTAATCTCAGTTTTAGAAACTTGGCACCCGATTAATTGAAATTGGATCAAAGACAGCAAGAACAGTTTAAGATAAAGTCTGATTGGTTATTCATTGTTACCAATCACCTGCCAAAGTTTTAAGACTAGTCTCCATTAAAGGGGAATATTCTTGACTTATTTAAAATTTTTGCTCACATCTGCATGTTTTGGTCTTGTTTTAGAATATCATTGAAATTAACCCTAATAGAAAATTGTCCAATCACAAGCTAGAAATTTAAGACTGGTATCCAGTTGTAGGTGTATAATTTTGGGCCTAGTTATAAGTCAGATACATGTCTTTAAGACTGTTAAAGAAGCAAGTAAAAAATGTCAAAGAAAATGTTAACGAGAGTTTTGTATATAAAAACAGTTGATGAAGACCACACGTGGCATGGTTTGGAAGCAGACTCATGTTGACACAGCCGCTTTCTACACAAACAAAGAAGTGGACCATGTCATTTCTGAAGTCGAGGTAAAAACATTGTATAATGAATTAATGATTAATAAGTTTTAGGCATTTACATCCATGAATAAACCCAACGTTAACAATGTTCTCTCACTCTAAATGTAATTTGTAATTCCTGAGATATTGGCATCATAATAGGAGTTTTGTGAGCCACGAAATAGAAATAATACGGTAAACCCTTTACACCATGCAGCATGAGTGACAGAATAGATCCAGATCAGCCAGCACATGCATGCCTCCATTGCTGTCTGATCAGGATCAACACAGATCACTTTATATTCATTAAGTTATTTCCGTCCTAGAAGCAACAAATACAAATCAAGTTAAGAGATTGCACAGATGTGACCGTTGGTCTGGATCTCAGCTGGTCACACAATGTGCTAAAACCCATGCATATGCAGTAAAGGGATAGGGGTGTTATGAATCACTTAACCCTTTCCTTGATATATACGCATTTTGAGGCATGTGCGACCAGTGTAGATCCAGATCAGCCGGCACATCCGTGCCATCTGATCAGGATCTGCACTGGTCGCATTTTGGTCAGAAATAACTGAATGAATCAAAAGCGAACAGTTTAGATCTTGATCAGACGGCACAGATGTGCTGGCTGATCTGGATCTAAACTGTTCCCCCTAGCAATAAAGGTGTATCTATACAGAAAAGGGTTAATAGAAAGGAATTCAAATTCAATAATTCCAAACAATAAAGGATTTTTTTCTGGTTTGTAAATGATACATGTAAATTTCTTCTCAGACAATTTGTATTTGGTTTAGCAACCTACCTGTCATTCACAATACTTATGTTTTTCTGCTTATCAAGCAAGAGAATGTGTGGTTTGTACTCATGCTTTTGGTATTACTCAAGTCTAGACAAATAAGCAGATTCAGCTGGTTTCCTTACAAAATGGGATGCTTAATGTTACTGAAACATGAAATGTGTGAAGCTTGTCTCAGAAAAGAAAACAAATAGTGTACTAAAGACTCAGATTAAAGGTGCATGGTCACAAATTAAGGACGAAAATATGAAGTGTTCTCAAATAAGAAAATTAAAATTATAAACTGTAGAAGACTTGTAAACAAAGTAAATACACTGCAACTCCATTATATCGCGGACCTCGGGGTCCAAGCCCGCCAATCGCGATATAAACGGAGCGCGATATAAGTAAATAATCGCGCATAATCAATGAGAATTCATTTGTTTTGGCCGTCAGATGCATGTATATCGCGGTGTTGCGTAATTAACACGCCGTGAAATCTACTGGTATATCAGGGAGTACGTTCCATGCTGGACAATTTTTTTTTAAACAACTTTATTCAATAATATATCAAGATTAATTTTTAATAAAAAGAAATTAATTAATGTACAAACAAAGATCGCCGTCATAAATTTCCATCGGTGCCGTAATATTGTTTTCGGTACTTTCAACTGATCGACAATCTGTTGGTCGGTCATGGTCGGCGATGTTAGTTGGTCGTCGTCCGTCGTTTACCAGCTTGATATGTCGATGAGCAGGTAATGTCAAAACAATACAATAAACTGTTTTGATGTTTCCTGCTCAATGTCTATTATGGTTAGCAAGTTGCATTATTTGTCGCTAATTTGTGGTTTGTCTCATGAACGAAATTCTGTCAGTACCGTATCAGCTTGGTGTTTTTCGCACCTATTGTTCGTCACAATGGGGGTTTCATGTCAAATCAAAAGCAACATAATTGATAATAAACCTTTCATTTATTTTCATACGTTTGATGTTAAATTGTATCTGTTGGTGAACGTGTACATCCCCTTTTAAATCTCTGTATACAAAATGTAATAAACAGCGTTCGCCGATAATGACGTAATACGACACGAAAAAAGCGTGCGTTTCGTGAATTTGTCGCCAACGTTGATTTATTCATTTGATCTTTTTTACCACCCGCGAAGAATGAACAAACATATACATTGTAAGTGTACAAAAATTGGGATCCACGGACCAAGCGCGATATATTGGATATCGCGATATAACGGATCGCGATATAACGGAGCTGCAGTGTATGATGTATTCTTCATTCACAGTCAATGTACCAGTATATATTTAAAGCTGAGGTTGTTATAGCATTACTAATACAGTAAAATTCTATCACAACAGATCCTTAAATTTACTGATTATTCAGAAATTTTTTTAAGAAATTTGCTTTTTTCAGTCTTTTATAGGCCTTACATAGCAGGGGTTCCATTTGACCTGGGAGATGACCCTTTGACTCTTAAAATTTACAAAAACTCCCTTTTGACCCCTGTAATTTTAGCTGAAGGGTCATTTTTTGCTAAAGTAAGGGGTACTTTGGTCATTTTTTGGCAGAATCCCTTTAAAAATGATCAAAATGACCCTTGAGATTCAGCAGCTAGTGGAACCCCTGTATAGTGGCAAAATTAGCCCTTTTCTGTATAGACACACCTTTATTGCTAGGGTGAACAGTTTAGATCCAGATAAGCCGTCACATCCGTGCCGTCTGATCAGGATCTAAACTGTTAGCTTTTAGATTCATTAGGTTATTTCTGATTAAAATGCAACCAGTGCAGATCCTGATCAGACGGCACATATGTGCTGGCTGATCTGGATCTACACTGGTCGCACATGCGTAAAAATGCGTATATATCAAGGAAATGGTTAAAGGCCTTATATAGTGCCAAAATTTTTATTACCGTCATTGTTTGAATATAAGCCGCACTTTTTCCCCAGAATTCGGAAGTAAAAAGTTGGGGGTGCGGCTAATACATAGGTTTGGCTGCTTATACTTTTTGTTAAGCCATTTTCATCTGTTCTATCAGGTTTGGGGGGGTGCGGCTTATACATGAGTGCGGCTTATATTCGAACAATGACGGTAACCACAACTGAGACATTGAAGTTATCCACCCTAAACTGTGAATAGGCAGCTTTAAAATTAAAGGTTGATGAAAGTCTTGTAGATCAAGGATGAAGACATTTCTTATGAACAACATTGTAGACAATTTGTCTATTTTTGGTTCAGGGTGGGATGGATTTGTTTATATGAAAATGCTGGAATAACAATTATGTTGTAATTCTAATGCTGTTGTTCAGGCTTAGGAGGGAAAGCCATGTTGTGTAATAGTTTATAACATGATATGTCTGATAATCATTCCATTTGCTGATCTCATGATACCACATGGAGTCCTCTTATAAAATAATGAACCTGTTGATTTATTGGTACCTTTTGGGTTTTTTTATTGGTCATACAGTACATAATTTTTGCTTTATTTACTTTTCTAGCAAAACGTGACATCGAATCTAGAGGGAGGTAATAGACAAAAGGCAATGAAGAGGCTCAGAGTTCCTCCCCTTGGAGATAAGGTGATATTTCTGCCCCTATTCCACCAGTTTACTTAACTTACAGCATATATTTTACTCACCCAACCCTAGATTGTTTGTGATTAGCATTGCTTGATAGTTTATCAAATCATTTTTGTTCTAGTCAGTTTCAATAAAAGATTGGTTACTGGATTTGGAATAGCTGTTAATGCATTTATAGTTGTGAGAATGAAATTTTAAATTCAGTAAAACAGCATTTTTTAGGGTCCTAATGTTAGTTGCTTGATTGGCCTTAGAAATCCCTGAATAAAGTACCCATGAATATGGACCCTTTACTTCGCTTATACAACTTTATTCACATAGGTAATCAAATAAATCTAAAAGCAGAACTGTAGATCCTGATCTGCCAGATGATCTGGATCTACACTATTTGTCCACATGATAAAGGCCCTTCTATGGAGTAAAGAGTTAATGATTTCTAAGAAGCAACAGAAAACAACGCCTTTTTTATTTAGTGTTAAATCATAGTGACTTAAACACACATTTCTTTATGATTCAGGAAAACCCAATGACAACGTTCCGTGTGGGGCTGTTTGCTGGAGTGTTCTCCGTTCTTGTTGTTGTTATTGTTATTGCTGGTAAGATGTTTGTTGTCTGTACTTATAGACATTTTTTTAAGACAGATTAGAACTACATTTCAGCAAAAGTGTGATAATAACATGCTTAACCCTTTCCACCATAGATACAACTTTATTGCATGGGCGAACATGGGCACATCTGTGCCATCTGAAAAGGATCTAAACTGTTCGCTTTTTGATTTGTTAGGTTATTTCTGAACAAAATTCGACCAGTGCAGATCCTGATCAGATGGCACAGATGTGCCAGCTGATCTGGATCTACACTGGTCGCACATGCGTAAAAATGCGTATTTATAGAAGAAAGGGTTAAATATACTATATTGAAAAAAAATGTACCGTTTATGTGGAGATAAATCACCTATGAATCTAAATATTGTTACACCAAGTTATAGTTTTTATAGGTTATACCGGTAGACAGCGGTAGCACATGGGAAAAAACCTGTATATGAAGTAAATGGTTAAAACCACCTATGAATTTAAACATTGTTAGTTCTGTTTATAGATGATATAGGTTATAGATACTGTTCAAGCATGGGATAAAACCTGTATACGAAGTAAATAGTCAATAATGGTTAATGACTGCTTGAGAAAGTTGCAGCTGTGTTATGTATATTAACACATTTCTGGTTTTTGGAAATAAAATATATCTATGGTAAAAAGTAAGCTTTACTGCAATTCACTAGAAACGAAAACGGAAAAATTAGGTCCATGTAAATTTGGGATTAAGTTGAAGCATACCTAATGCAACCATGTTTAAACCGAGTTACAAATACCAGTTTCAACTAGTATAAGAAATTTTATATCTATGATAAAGGCCATTTAAAACTTTTTGTGATTGAAAATAGCAAATAATGATGTGATAACCTTGAGTACCGTAAAATGTAAGGATTTTGGGGTTTTTTGGAGGCCATGTGTTTGCATGAAACCAGTTTTTTTAGACCTGTAATTAGTTTTTATAATCTTGTGTTTTTAGCATCATTTTTTTATCTAGCATTACAGTAAGGCCCCTGGGAACTAGCATTGAGAATTTATTGAGGGCCATGTGTTTGCATTGGACCAGTTGGATAACTTCTGATTGGTTTCAATCATCTTGTGTTTTGCAGCATTTTTTACCTGGCAAGAAGGTCCCTGGGAACCAGCATTGAGAATGTATCGAGGAATGTTCATCATTATATTTGATATTTTCCTGCTGGGTATCAATACATATGGCTGGAGGTCATCAGGCGTCAACCATGTGCTTATATTTGAGATTGACCCAAGGCATCATCTCACCCATCAGCAACTTATGGAGGTAAACAGGAAACAACTTGAGAATATTGACTACTCTAATGATCTACATGTATTAATAATAATATAACTCCATGGACATCCCTTTTATCTCATGGATAACCTATAGAGATTCAGATCAGCTCGCATGTCTGTCTCATCTGTTCTGGTTATACTCCATTCGCTTTTAGTTCATGAGGTTATTTCTGACAAAGAAGTGAACAGAGTAGAACCTGATCAGATAGCAAAGATTTACCGGTAAACTTGGATCTACACTGGTTGCCAATGTGATAAAAGGTGTATCCATGGAGTAAAGGGATACATAATTGAAGACACACTCTTTTAATTGACATAATACCACATATGACCTCTGCCTGGGCCCAAGATCATAAAACTAAGTTTTGAGATCAGTCTCAAATCTCAAGGATCTGAATCAGATTCTTGAGATTTCAGACTGATCTCCTGATTTAGTTTTATGATCTTGGGCCCAGGTTTCTAAATTTCTATAAATTGAGGGATGTTTTTTTTGTACCAAAAAAAGGAAAATTTCCCACTTTTATGCCAGATTAATTTTACTTTTTGTGTGAAAGATTTACAAAAATCTTTTACATTTTTTGGTCAGTTTAACACTTAAGAGTTTCAAAGGCATGCTGTATGAATATAATCAATTTAAACAGAGCTGTTTCTCAAAATATTGAGTGGTATTTGATTGCAGGTGATTCTCTTTTCTATCTGTATTGGTAAAATAATTAAAATACCAAAGAGTATTGTTACTATTGGCATATCACATTGAACTTCCCTTTAGAACATATTTTAAAGAGAGATTTGATGTTTAATTGTTCTTATTCTTTGTTTAAGTAAAACTATGTTGTTGTTGTTTCAGTTGTCAACAGGGCTTGGAGTGATTTGGTGTATCAGTGTGCTACTGTATTTGTTTAGCGGGTTCTTTGGCATATCGGGCTACATATTCCCGCTGGCGTTAGCTGGCTTCCTGTTGTTGTTTCTGATCAATCCAATCAGAATCTTCCACCACAGTTCCAGAATGTGGCTTCTCAGAATCCTGGTAAACAACTTTAACCCTTAACCCAAGGTTATAAAACTGAGCATGGAAACCAGTCTCAAATCTCAAGCATCTGATTGGCTGAAATGGCGACCAGTTGCCATTTCAGCCAATCAGATGCTTGAGATTTGAGACTGGTTTCCAATCTCAGCTTTATAAACTTTAGCCCTTAACTCAAAAGATACAACCCTTTCCTTGATATATACACATTTTTACGCATGTGCAACCAGTGTAGATCCGTGCCGTCTGATCAGAATCTGCACTGTTCGCATTTTGGTCAGAAATAACCTAATGAATCAAAAAGCGAACAGTTCAGATCCTGATCAGACCGCACGGATGTGCCACCTGATCTGGATCTAAACTGTTCGCCCTGGCAATAAAGGTGTATCTATACAGGAAAGGGTTAACTCAGAAAATAAGCAACTTCTATGGTATGGGTGAACAGTTTAGAATAACATCAGCCTGCACATCTGAGCAGTCTGATCAGGGCTGAAGGTTATAAAGCTGAGATTGGAAACCAGTCTCAAATCTCAAGCATCTGATTGGCTGAAATGGCGACTGGTCGCCATTTCAGCCAATCAGATGCTTGAGATTTGAGACTGGTTTCCATGCTCAGTTTTATAACCTTGGGCACTGGATCTACACTGTTCACTTTTAGATTCATTAGGATATTACTGACAGTGAAGACCGAGATTAGATGGCACAGATGTGCTGGCTGATCTGGATCTACACTAGTTGCACATGCTATAAACTCTGTATATATGAAGAAAAGGCTTAATGACTGTTTGAGAAAGTTGCTGGTCTGACAAGTTCTAGATAGTTTTGTAACATAAAATACTCATAGTCATAATATGTCATCCTAGATATGCTTCTCCACTTATAACAATTTTCACAATTGTTGTTCAGTTGTTGGCATAAATTAGCAAATTTAACATCTTTTTTGCCAGTTAAATGCAATCAAATTTGATAGTTGTTAATCCATTATATAAATGGTAAATAATAAGCCATTGTATCAATTTTCATGAACATTGGCAAAATGCTAAATTTTATTATTTGTGCTCATGCCATAATGAAAATTTAATGATAATTTGTCTGTTACTGTGTTACAAAAATGTAAATAATCTGATACCATGGTTTAATTGAAATATTTCAGTTTCGGATCGTGACTGCACCTTATCACCATGTAGCGTTTGCTGATTTCTGGCTGGCTGATCAGTTAAACAGTCTTGTCACAGTTCTGCTTGATATGGAATTCATGGGGTGCTACTATGCCTTCGAGGTTGATTGGATTGGACCTGCTCGTAAGAATTAACACATTTTTATTGGGTGTTTTTTTGGGGGAGGATGTATAGTTAGGGATAGTTCTTATACCCATCTCAGGGCCCAAGATCATAAAACTGTGAATGGAAACCTGTCTCTAATAAGAAGCATCTGATTGGCTGATATGGAGACAAATCTCAAGCATGTGATTGGGTGAAATGGAGACTTGTCTCCATTTCAGCCAAGCAGATGCTTGAAATTTGAGACATATCTGATATATGAAATTTAACCATGCCTTCAAGTTGACCAAACATACTAGAAATTGAGCTCTGTCTCCAAGTTGACTAAACAGAACATACAAATTCATTCATGTCTGCAATTTGACCAAACAGAACTAAAAATTGATTCATGGTCAAACTTGACCAAAATAAAACCTAGTATCATGTACTTTCAGTTTTCAGTAGCGTCCTATTTCCTTAACAATTTTTTTTACTACTATTCACATACCAGAAGCGCTTCCTAAATTCAGAGCTTTCTGTGGTAAGCTGTCATATCTGATATACGACCCAAAATGAGTACAAATCAGGTTAAAAACATTATTTTTATGTGAAGTTAATGTTGTCCATATATTTTTATAACACGTTTTTGGTAATTCAGTAATGTTTTCAATAGAAAACTAAAGGTCTGAACAAAATGCCGAAAGGGGCTTCCTTGTTAAGGTCTGCTGAATTAAGTCACATGATGCTCTGTGACTAACAATCCCGTACTGAAAATGTTTTTGTGTGTCCTGAACCAGTTAACAGAATTAGGAGGTATTGCCAAGATGGCTGACAATATCACTGAATTTGATTGTTTCATTTGTTAAATTTAAAACAAATGAATTAAACTTGTATTAAAATTAAGAAGGATAAATAAGTTTAATGTAAGTCATGGTTTAATCTATTAAAGTTGCTGTTTATTTACATGACGGAAATTAAGCTTATCAATAACTATACTGAAAAATGGTTGGACAACACTATTAAAAGACTAGTCTCCGATCGTACTGATTTAATCCTTTTCCCATTTGATTTCCTTACAGAACCAGAGGTGTGCATGAAATACAGATATGGAATCCGTACTCTGTTCCTTATTTTACCAGCCTGGTTTAGATTCGCTCAGTGCTTGAAGCGTTACCATGACACAAAGCTTGTTTTTCCGCATATAATTAATGCAGGAAAATATTCTACAACATTCCTGACAGCTACATTTTCAACCCTTTATCATCTACAGAAAGGTAATATTTAAAGATTCGCTTTAAGATAATCACTGTCTTAAGTTTCACTTTCATGCAGATTAAGTTTTTATTTTTTCTGTGTATTGGATATTGAATGTGTGCAAAATTAAACCCAAGTGAAACGTGACCATGCAACGCCTTTTTCTTTGAAATTGTGTATTTATTGTGAGACAAAAATTATTTGTGGCTTTCAATGAAAGTCATTTATTCTCAGCAGCAGGTACTATTATAATCCCAGCTATACAATTATGTAAAAGTCTTTTCTGGGACGTAACTTTGCAACCACTTGATTTCCATCTAGCTTGACACAATTATTTATCGCAGTATTTTGGGATATTGTATTACAACCATGTCAATGATTTCCTAGATCAAGGTCACACAGGGTTAAATGGTTAAATGGTTTAATTATGTGCAAATGTCATTCATCTGTAATATAGAAGTTTACCAATGCTAATAAACCCTGTCTACCAAACTTCCATTTTGTGATTAAATAAGACTTAGTTACCAAAGGTGTCATATCTTACTTAATTTTTGAACAAAGAAATAGTAAATCCCAACTTTTCCCAATTCTAAACCCTTTACTGCAAAATTATGCCTTTTATCCCATGTGCCACCTCTGTAGATCCAATATGTGTTGTTTGCTCAGGATCTGCACTGTTCGCTGTTAGATTCATTAGGTTATTTCTGACCTAGAAATGAACAGTGTAGATCCAAAATCAATCTGCAGAGATCTAAACTGTTTGCCTGTGGGATACAATCTGTGCCCAAGGTTATAAAACTGAGCATGGAAACCAGTCTCAAATCTCAAGCATCTGATTGGCTGAAATGGCGACCAGTCGCCATTTCAGCCAATCAGATGCTTGAGATTTGAGACTGGTTTCTAATCTCAGCTTTATAACCTCCAGTCCAGTCTTCCATAGAGTCAAGTGTTAATATATATTTCAGAATTGTACGGAGAAGAGAATAGACAGGCACATGCCTTCTTCTACCTGTGGATTGTAGCTGCCATATTTAGCTCTTGCTACACGCTGACATGGGATCTTAAGATGGATTGGGGCCTGTTTGATTCCAATGCAGGAGAAAACCGGTTCCTGCGAGAGGAAATTGTATATGCTTACAAGGTATGGTACCAGCTGGAGCTGTAGGAATTTGCTCTATTTTTGTACAGATGCTAGTAGAATTAGTTGCTAACAAAGAAATTTAATTACGGGTACTTCAGTGATATTGTATGGTTGTAGAAAAAAGAAATATTTGAATTATTACTACTTAAAGGCCTCTTGAAGCCTTGTTTTAAAAAGGTAAGTATATGTTGTGATTTTGTCTGTCTGTTTGCTGACTTTCTGTTCCCTTTAGTCACTTAAACTTGGTAATGAGACAGATCTTGGCCAGGATATGATCATGTTCATTTTGGTTTCCAAACCATTAAAGGTTTAGGAACCAGGAGTGAAAGTATGGGAAATAAGGATGAAAATTTTTATTGCCAAATACCAGTTTTGAAAAATTCACCGATTTTTTTGTATAAAGATTAATAAAAAGCTTTCCAACATGTGTGATGAATATTTTAGAATTTCGGTCTCATGTTTTTTTTTCAGTTTTACTACTATTTTGCCATCTTGGAAGATATAATTCTACGATTTACCTGGTCTCTGTCGGTATCAATCGGGGAAGGATTGCTTATACACAATGAAATACTGAGAACACTTCTAGTGTCCCTGGAGATATTTAGGTGAGAACTGTAGGATGTCTGATGTGATGAATTATTCATGAATGATGAAATGCTTAGAACTGTTCTGGTTTATTCATTATGATTAAATCCCATGATCTGTTTTGGTTGTCATGAATTATTCTGAATGATAAAATCCGAAGAACTATTTTGATGTTAAATTTCATCATGTTTATTGAAATCAAAGAGGCAGAGTAGTGTTTTTATGCAGGTGTACCGCTGCAATATGCAATACCGGTATATTTCCTTGAGATACAAATGATAGTGCCTCTAGCTGGGAGCGAACCCCCACCATCACGACGACAGTGCCTAGTCCTGCAATTCTTGCGACGCAACCAACTGAGCTAGCCAGGACAACCCCAAATAAGGTTGATCGGATAGCCCTGATATACATCACCATCACTGCATGACATTGGTAACGGGTCAATTTACTGATAACAGTACTGACTATGCACAAATAGTGCTACTGTGAAATTCAAATGATAGTGCCTCTATCTGGGAGCGAACCTGCACCGTCACAGCGACAGCTCCTAGCCCTGCAATTCTCTAATGCAACCAACTGAGCTAGCCATGACAACTCTGAAAAAGCTTTAATAAAATGGCTTTTTTCCCCTTTATAAGTATTCAAATACTAGTTAAATCACCTGAAACTTGGGCATTGAATACTAGTAGAGTTCCTAGGTACTTTTTATTCATTCCCATCTCTTAACATTTATTTAAAACATATAAGAGCTTTTATATGTTCCAAGTAAATAATGTTGATTTTGCGGTACATTTATTATTAGGCGATTTGTGTGGAACTTTTTCCGTCTGGAGAATGAGCATCTGAACAACTGTGGTCAGTTCCGAGCTGTGAGGGACATCTCCATAGCTCCGCTGGATTCTAGTGATCTCTCGCAACTCCTTGAGATGATGGACGAGGATGACGGAGCATTTATACACCGGTCGGAAAAACGACGCCTTATTGGAAAGTAAGCTTTTATTTTGGAAATAAAATTATCTGCCATTTTCTCAGAGAACTGGTTAATGTTGTAAATCAACCGGTTTCTATGGCAAGGGAATGATTTTTGTGGCAAGTGAACTGATTTTTGCAGCAAGAAAACTAGTTTCCATGGCAAAGGAACTGTTTTCTATGGCAAGAGAACTTTTTCTAGGCAAGGTAACTGATTTCTTAATAGAGAATGTATATTATATTCATTGATGTAACTCAACTATAACTATATGTCTGTCTACTTAAACAGAGAATGTGACAGTAAAAAGGTAATTATAAACGACAAATATCTAAGATTTTGTTTTGAAACTCTTCTGTCACTGTGTTCCCTAGTTTGGTCATGTCACTGTTATATCTAAACATTCCCATCCATTTCCTTGTTGTTATTTCCCTCCCATGAAGCCACTGGTCGGGGTTACTCATTGTAGATTTTAAATTACACACTATCTCCATCATTAGGAATATTTAACAAACTATCAGAAAGTTTTTTAATAAAATGGTTCAGTTTTGCCACTCCAGATTCTAGGATTGAAACATAAACATGTCAGCCTTTCAGTTTGTTGGTCAGAAACATCAGTCATACTTGTAAAATGTATAAAATGTTTCCTATGGAAAGATTTTGACCTATCATTTTATGACTTCAACTAGATAAAACAAACTATGATTTAACAATTGTTTAAAATTTGTCTGTGCACATAAGAATGGCGTCCCGACGAGTGTGGAAGTTGCTCATTGTCTGGTCTATCCCGGAAATTGCAGAATTCAGCCGAATGATGTAGACCAAAACAGATTATGTTTTCGCAAAAATAATTGTTATAATTTTTTATTTAAAAAAAATAATTATTATTGCTGTTGTGTGTTACATGACTGAAAATCTTGATATAAACTATTCCTTCAATTCCTCTCTGTTCCATTGCCGCAATTGATTCTTCTCTAATTACAATGTATAATGCTCCAAGATAAGAATACTTTTCGAGGAGTTCCATTTAATCTGTTCCTCACCATATTTTCTGTTCCCTCTTTTGATTAATTCATGTAAAATTGTTTAACCATTTACTCTGAAAATTTGGGTTTTATGGCGTGGGCAGTGTAGATCTACATCAGCAAACAGCAATCTGTGTCAGGATCTACACTGTTTGCTTTTAGATTCATGCTTTAACCCTTTCCTGGATATATACGAATTTTTACGCATATGCAACCAGTGTAGATCCAGATCCGCCAGCACATCCGTGCCATCTGATCAGGATCTGCACTGGTCGCATTTTGGTCAAAATAACCTAATGAATCAAAAAGCGAACAGTTTAGATCCTGATCAGACGGCTGATCTGGATCTAAACTGTTCGCCCTAGCAATAAAGGTGTATCTATACAGGAAAGGGTTAAAATTCATTGGACTATTTCGGACCAAGAAGTGAACAGTGTAGATCCAGATCAGATGGCATGGCATTGCCAGCAGATCTGGATCTACACTGTTTGCCCAGCAAAAATATTTGTTTATTTTGAATAAAGGGTGAATAAATAATCCTCACTAATTTTCCTTCAATTTTAATTAAGAATATACTTATATAAAAACATCATATTTTCAAAGTATCAATAAATATATAACTTGTGATAAAACAAGTCTTGAAAAAAATAGCTATTAACGTGGAAAGAAACGTAACCCTTTCCTCCACAGATACGCCTTCATTGCCTGGGCAAACAGTTTAGATCCAGATCAGCCGGCACATCTGTGCTGTCTGATCAGAATCTAAACTGTTCGCTTTTTTATTCATTAGGTTATTTCTGACCAAAATGCGACCAGTGCAGATCCTGATCAGACGGCACGGATGTGCCGGCTGATCTGGATCTACACTGGTCGCACATGCGTAAAAATGCGTATCTATGGAGGAAAGGGTTAAGAGACAGTTGGAGATATGTCACTCTAATGAGGAAATATCCTGTGACTGATTTTAATATAGTACCACCTGAGAATAATGCAGTGTGTCAGATTAGTGAACCCATATCACACAGTGTGGTTTTCCCATTCCATATCACTATAGTTGACTGTGTTCTATGTGAAGGCGGAACTGCTTCATGTATTCTGATCATAATTTTCCGGTACAATTCGGCACATATCGAACTCAAAAATAGTATCGGAAATTCCCGTATCAGTTCTGTTCCCATCACTGTTCTGTTTTTAACCATTATGATATTCTTAAGCTATTCATAAAAGTACTATTGAGTAAAATTGTTATTACATGTACTGTTATTTAGGAAACCATGTTGTCAATTGAAATTTTGTTATTTTTTGTGCATTTAAATTTGCTTTAAGCAAGAGGGGAATACAATTAAAGGAACATTATGACAGTATACATTTCTCGCTGTGTATTTACACAGTATCATGCTCGTCTTTAAATCTTGCATGATATTGTTTACACACAGGCAACTTGAATGATACAAACTGAATACCGTTATAATATTTTATTTATATCTCTTTAAAACAGCATTTCACTATGTAGAACATGTTCTATATTTCAGACCAGGCAAGAAGGAAAAACACCAGCATCCTGAAGACAAAGTCCCGGAAAAGATTCCTTGGAAATTTAAGGGAGTGTGAAATGTTACCCATAAAACTTTACAACTTTTTCAGGAGCTTGTGTTATGGAGCAATGAAAGTTTGTTTTATTTAACCCTTTATTCCATATACAGTGTATAGACATATACATGCATGTGCATCCAGTGTAGATCTGTCTGATCTGGATCAGGGCTGAAGGTTATAAAGCTGAGATTGAAAACCAGTCTCAAATCTCAAGCATCTGATTGGCTGAAATGGTGACCAGTCGCCATTTCAGCCAATCAGATGCTTGAGATTTGAGACTGGTTTCCATGCTCAGTTTTATAACCTTGGGCACTGCACTGGTTGCATCTTGGTCAGAAATTACCCTATTAAATCTAAAAGCCAACAGTATAGATTCAGATCAGCAGATGTGCTGGGCTGAAGGTTATAAAACTGAGTTTGGAAACCAGTCTCAAATCTCAAGCATCTGATTGGCTGAAATGGCGACCAGTCGCCATTTCAGCCAATCAGATGCTTAAGATTTGAGACTGGTTTCCATGCTCAGTTTTATAACCTTGGGCACTGGTTGATCTGGATGTAGACTGTATATATGGAGTAACGTGTTAATACTCCAATATTGTCATTTTAAGTGATTCATGTATTTTTATGTGTTTATCCAAAACATAACAACAAAATCCAACAACACTTATGCCATTCGACGGAAACTTTCATAATGTTGATGTAATAAAAAAAGGCAAATAGGTCTAACCTAAAATCTAAATTTGCAATTAATTTATTGTTTAAAATCAAACTCACTCATTGATAAACACTGGGTTATAACGTCAAAAAATTAAATGCTTTGCCTTAAAAAAATAATCTTTTAGTCCATAGATACTGGTTGAATTACATTTGTGATCAGTGTAGATTCAGATCAGCCAGCACATCCATGATATCTGATTAGGAAATACACTGTTCACTTATTGGTCAGTGCCCAAGGTTATAAAACTGAGCATGGAAACCAGTCTCAAATCTCAAGCATCTGATTGGCTGAAATGGCAACCAGTCTCCATTTCAGCCAATCAGATGCTTGAGATTTGAGACTGGTTTCCAATCTCAGCTTTATAACCTTGGCACCAGAAGTAACCTAATGACCTCAAACAGAGAAGATCTACCAGCTGATCTGGATCTTTACTGTTCATAAGTGCATACAGCCATATCCCATGGATCTGGATCTAAACTGTTCGCCCTAGCAATAAAGGTGTATCTGTACAGGAAAGGGTTAAGGGTTACTTACATATTTAAAGAAAAGAAAGGCTTTGGTGAAAATTATAAGGTTAAAATTATGATTTTCTGAGATCGGTGCCTGCGACAGTTGTGCAAAGTTAACATGGACTTACTTGTGTTTGGCAGTATTTGGTAGTGTTTACAAGTACATAAACCCTGACAAAACAAATTTATTACTGTCAAAAGCTATGTCATTCTTGGGTATTGTGTAAAATTTGTACAGCATTGATTAAAATGGAAGCATTTAATATGGAATTTATTGTAGTCAGAACTCATAGATTCACTGTAATTATTCATTGCTCATGTTTAATATTTTATATGTATTGTCAGAATTTTGAATTTAAGAAAATGCTGTCTGTATTAACCTTTTACTAAATGTGCCATCTGATCAGGACCTACAATTTTTGCTTTTAGATTCATTGGGTTATTTCTGACCAACAGGAAACCAGTGTAGATCCAGATCTGATAGCATGGATTGCTGGCTGATCTAAATCTACACAGGTCAGACATGATAAAACCTATATATATATATATATATGTATGGAGTAAAAGGTTTAATTATTTGTCTATGGTGACATTGTTCTAAACAATAAGCATATCAGTGCTTTATTTGCTGATGCCCATGCAGTATTTTTACCATGAACAGAGTGGAAAATTTTGAAAATCATTGTCGGCCAAAATGAAGAATTTGCCATAAAAATGAAGAGCTTTATTTTTCATAAAAACATCCCTCATTTCAGACAAATTGTGATATTTAAAACAGGAAGACTCCTACCTTAAAAGGCTGATGTACTGATAAGGATAAGAAAATGAATCATGGGTGTATCTTCACCACTATGCTGTTGCTAAAGGATGAATAATTCATATATTTGTTCATTTCAACTTCAAATTAACGGGGGAAATGAATTTGTGAATTTAATTGGCAGATCAACCAAGATATTTAGAACTCCCACAAAACATGAATTTGTATGTAAATGCATTGTAGAGAGTTAACTAATACGCATGTTACTAAATGTGTTTACTGCAAAACACAATTTTATGCCAACATTTATGAATGTGTTTTATGTATATTATATCTAATTGTGATATGTATTAATGGTAATTGTTATAATTTGCCAATTTATTGTCACGTTTAAAGCATTTTAATAAAATGTTTATAATGCCATGTGTTATTTGTACAATAGTACCAATACCTTATGTATATTTCATACGTGTTAACTAAAATGGACAAAAACTGGAATTTCATATGTAATAAGGCTCTCAAAAGTTGAAATTTGAACAACTTAATATTTAATTTGAAAAAGTTTTACACAAAAGCTGTAAATGTATTAATTTTTCAACCTCACATGGTTGTTTCACATAAAAGCTGAAACACACTTCTCTTGTCTTTTTTGTCATGTATTCCCATTTTAACTTTGAAATTTGTTTTGATTTTTTGATCCAATCCATATTTCTTAGTAACCATTCAAGCTACAGTGTACAGTTATTTGTATGACATCAGAATAGCAACCACAAGGACAAGTCTCATAACTTCAGTGTAGCTGTGAAAACAGGATTCATTGGCATACGAGCACTACACGGAAATTCCACAACTCTTGACTTCAGGGCGAAAGGCTATGAAACTGAGATTGGAAACCAGTCTCAAATCTCAAGCATCTGATTGGCTGAAATGATGACTGGTCGCCATTTCAGCCAATCAGATGCTTGAGATTTGAGACTGGTTTCCACGCTCAGTTTTATAACCTAAGGTACAGGATTTATAGATTACCAACAAATCTGTTGGTAAGGATGTTGATCTTGATCATAAGGCAAAAGTTCGAACTGGGTCAGATGGGGGTAATTAACAAGGGTTCCAAGTTAAATCGAACGAAACTTTGGACACATAAATCGCTGATGTCACTGGTCTCCTGAAAATGGCTGCCACAATACACTGGGATCTATACTTGACGGTATCTTGGCAACCATTGAATCGCTATTTAAAATTTCTTTATTTCTGTACTCGTTTTAAATATTTATTTGCAATAACAACTGATACTTAAACTGAAATTTCTCTGATTAATAATCGAAGAACCGATAAACATACTGTCCGCAAACTTGGTCAGGAATATTGAGTAGATGTTGGCCGTTATTTTTGGTAATAAAGGATATATGTCAAGGTTGTGGTGACCCTCAAATGAAAATAGATTTTAAAACACGACTCGTTAAACTTGGTATGTGGATCTTGCCTGGACAGTACAGGCTTATTTTGAGGTCAAGTGCAAATACAACTAACAGCAATCTCACTAAGTCTTAAGACACGACTCACTAAGCTTGGTATGTGCATCGTGTTTGGTCATTACAGACTGGACTGAAGGTTATAAAGCTGAGATTGGAAACCAGTCTCAAATCTCAAGCATCTGATTGGCTGAAATGGCGACTGGTCGCCATTTCAGCCAATCAGATGCTTGAGATTGTAGGCTGAAATGGCGACTGGTCGCCATTTCAGCCAATCAGATGCTTGAGATTTGAGACTGGTTTCCATGCTCAGCTTTATAACCTTGGGCACAGATCTTGAAGTCAAACTTCAAATACAATCAACAACTTAAAAACGAACAGACCTACAGCCATCAACTTGGCCAAAGTCATTTTATGACCCAATATGTGGGTCTAGCGCTTGATGAACAACGTCATTGTAATTTGCAAAATGAAATAGTTTCTGTTAATAACAGAAGAACGGTTTGAAACTAAATAATATTTTTGTCGTGTTGATCAGTTATATTTTTATTTTTGGGGTCAAACTGCCAAAGTTCAAGGTCATGGTGACTGACCTTTTATTAAAAACTGTCTAATCAGTAACTGAAGAACAATCCGACATCTTTACGGGAAAGATTTTTGATGGTCAAGAGATGGTCCCTATTTACAACAAAAAATCGAGGTCGCAATGACGTTGAAATGATAAAAGGTTTCTGAATAATAACTGGAAATCAGGTGGATATCTTACTTTGTATGAAGATTGTGCATGATTTACACATTTCTTTTTACGAGTGTCAACGGATATCCGGATATCCGTTCGGATCATCGGATATCCCTTCGGATCATCGGATATTCGGATCTAATTTGGCATCTGGATATTTGTTAAAAACATTGTATTGTATTACCATTTTGCTTAATTATCTTTCTGCTAGTTTTTTTCATTTATTTAAAAAGCAAAGTTCTTGCAAAATTATTTTAGTTGTAAATCAGTTACCGATAACACGTTACTTCTGTCTAGGATGGAAATATTTTTCTGTCAAAAGGACCATTAATATACATTCATTATTTCAAAGCCATGACAAAGAAATGAACAATACAGTAATGTGTCGACATGTGAATATAACACAGTTGTTTGCTGTATCAGCCGCTGGATTTAGGGGGTATGTAGGTCAGTGTCGAGTTGTTGAGGCCTCCTGCTTTCCACAACTCTCGAAGTTTTTCTGCAAAGAGGAAAGATGAAGGATTTACATACATCCTAGCTTGTTTTATTTTGTTTATATTCTTCTATTAAAGTCGGTCACAACCCTGACGAAATTCAGATTGATGCTAGACAAAATTTCGCACTTAATAATGTAAGACTGGTGAACTCTGTTTTGACCGTCAAACCGAAAGTAGACCGGACGTTTTTTTTATTGAATTTCAAGAAAACCCTAACATTATTTTGACGAATTGGCAATAACGCTTGTAGACTAGCGTATACTTATTTCATGTACGAGTTGTTTTGGTATATTGCCCATGAATTTCAGAGTTCTCATGCAAACGGTTTTTCGTTTGTTTTAGTATGTGCTTTGTAATTAGAACATGAATTAGACTTTACTGAGCTTACAAACATTACTGATACCTAAACGATGAATGGATTTAAAATAAAGGATTTACACTCCTTGTTCATCGATACAAAAGAAAATTAGTAAAATCACAATAATAGAAATCCTATGTTGATTTAAACATGTTTTCTGTACGTGTATGCAACGGAGTGTTAAAAAGAGACTACCTACCCATTAACCTTATCGGATTTCCCGTGTTACACAATGTATCTCCACAACAGATCTGAAATCCAACCAGATCACTGCGCCTGCCCACCACTGGCATCTCAACCAGATCACTGCGTCTGCCCACCACTGGCATCCCGTGGGTCGGTGTTGGTATCGTTGTCTGTGCCAGTGGATACAGATTTTCATTCTCCATCACGAAAATGGTCGCTTCAATACAAGGCTGTAAAATGGTAGGGTACAGAAACTGTGAGATATTTGTGATAACATAACGAAAACGGTCATCTCAATACAAGGCTGTAAAATGGTAGGGTACAGAAACAGTGACATATGTGTGAAAACATAACAAAAATGGTCATCTTAATACAAGGCTGTAAAATGGTAGGGTACAGAAACAGTGAGATATGTGTGAAAACATAACGAAAATGTTCATCTTAATACAAGGCTGTAAAATGGTAGGGTAAAGAAACAGTGAGATATGTGTGATAACATAACAAAAATGGTCGACTCAATACAAGGGTGTAAAATGGTAGGGTAAAGAAACAGTGAGATATGTGTGATAACATAACGAAAATGGTCGACTCAATACAAGGGTGTAAAATGGTAGGGTAAAGAAACAGTGAGATATGTGTGATAACATAATGAAAATGGTCGCCTAAATACAAGGCTGTAAAATGGTAGGGTACAGAAACTGTGTGATATGTGTGATAACATGAAGAAAATGGTCGTCTCCATACAAGGCTGTAAAATGGAAGGGTACAGAAACTGTGTGATAACATAACGAAAAGATTCCTCTCAATACACGGCTGTAAAATGGTAGGGTACAGAAACTGTGAGATGTGTGTGATAACATGAAGAAAATGGTCGTCTCAATACATGGCTGTGAAATGGAAGGGTACAGAAACTGTGTGATATGTGTAATAACATAACGAAAATGGTCGTCTCAATACACGGCTGGGAAATGGTAGGGTACAGAAACTGTGTGATATGTGTGATAACATAACGAAAATGCTTGTCTCAATATACAGCTGTAAAATGGTAGGGTACAGAAACTGTGAGATGTGTGTGATAACATGAAGAAAATGGTCGTCTCACTACACGACTGTGAAATGGTAGGTACAGAAACTGTGTGATATGTGTGATAACATAACGAAAATGGTCGTCTCAATACATGGCTGTGAAATGGAAGGGTACAGAAACTGTGTGATATGTGTGATAACATAACGAAAATGGTCGTCTCAATACACGGCTGTGAAATGGTAAAGTACAGAAACTGTGTGATATGTGGTGATAACATAACGAAAATGGTTGTCTCAATATACAGCTGTAAAATGGTAAGGTATAAAAACTGTGTGATATGTGTGATAACATAACGAAAAGATTTATCTCAGTACACGGCTGTAAAATGGAAGGTTACAGAAACTGTGAGATATGTGTGATAACATAACAAAAATGGTCGCCTCAGTACACGGCTGTAAAATCGTAGGGTACGGTAACTATGTTGTAACATGAATAATCTGGTAGCTCATTAAAATTTAAAATAGTTAAAAACTAGAATGTGTTCTCGGACACTGATGCCCCCACTGCTACAAAAACATTTGTAACGGATAGACGGACGGATATATGGACGAGTGCAACTCTATATGCCTCCCACTTCATGGGGGCCATGGGGGTATTAAATACAAGTCGGTGTATGCCCGACTAATCAGCAGCTTGTCAATACTGCCCCCACCCCCAAAACCCCTGAAAAAAAACTCCTGATAATTTTCGTATAAGCGGCCTGACTCAAATGAAAACAGTGAAGATCCCGATCAGACTGCCCGGATGTGCAGACAGAACAGGATCTATGTTGTTTAATTATTACACGATGTTTGGTATTCATGAAGTAAACAATTAACTACAAAGTCTTTCGTATTGGATAGTCGTTTGTTTCGAGTGGGAAGCCTTCCTCTGCGTCAAACATTGCTTCAATATTCACATGAATCCGCCATGGACGGAAACTTGGACACAAGTCAAGGGCACAGTTTGCAACAACTCTGCATTACTTTTTGGAGAGTGGGGTCGGGCGGAATACGGATCAACTTACGTGTGTATGCAGACAGCCCATGGAGTACCTACTGTGACCGGTGTTGGCCTGGTTTGTTCGAGTCGTACTACATACCTGCAACAAATAAGTTTTTTGTAAATATAAAAGAAAACTTCATTTAAGAGCATATGTTTTACATTAGTTCATTTCGCGTTTACCTTAAAAATAATTAATTGAAATACATTTTAATGACGATTAAATATTTACTTGAAATGTTTAAACATGTATTCGGCATCAAGAGTAGATGATCAAGGCAAAATTTTCATATTGCTCAGCTCGTAATATGTTGGAGCGGTGAAATGTCTACTTGTACAGGGTTTAAGATCGAAGACATCTGTCTAGACAATGCCATTGTAACATCAAAATTTAAACAACTGTCAAGTTGCGTATATTCTGGATTAAATATTGGTCATAACTTGTAAGTACTATTTTAAACTATTACTTGATGACCTTTACAACGTACATCTATTCCGACCCAAAAGAAAAATGGACCCGGCTTCAACTAGACGTTTACAGCGAATGTTGAGTACCATGTGGCCAGGCTTCATATATAGGTTGTTAGCGAACGTTAAGTACCAACTCAAGGTTATATATATATGAAATCGATGAGTTGGTGTTTTCTTATAATCAAAATATACGCGAATTGAAAGTTTTTTTGCTGTAAGCAGTTAGAGAAAGAGTGAATATGTAGTAAGAGACATTGTTCAGATAGTTATTCTTGTCGGAATATTGAAGATTGTGTTTTGTTTACAAATATTAGCGATCACGTGACTTGATTTTGGCGCATGAGTGTGACCTATACATAATGGTTCTATGTTTACAAATGTTTCTGATGTTGAAATTGACAGTTCTACAACGCGTTCCGTAACTTATACACACGCACATCCTTCAAAGTTCAATACCATTCGCCAATTAAAGACAACAAAACTTATTTCTTTCTTTGATTACAAAACAATCCATCACCTGCATGAACTCTTACACCCAACATCAAACTTCCTTTAAATGCCGTCCACATATAACACATATGTGTTATACTTTTCTTCTTTATATTTTGACTAAAAGTATGACTCCTTGAAATTTTTTATGCGCATAGTTTTAATCACTGATATTTACTTTGTTTAAAAATTAGAACATGTAACATATGTACATTATGAATTAAAGGACGCAGCAACTAACTATAACGATATGTAGTATTAAGTGTACGCAAGATAAAACTATTCGTAATGAATTACACGGAAATCAAGGGTAAGCATGTAATAAAATATATTTGCCTCATTGTCCTGGCATGTAGTAATGTGGTTACACTCGCTGGCGTCGGCGACGTCAGAACACTCGTAACATTCATGAAGACTGGAGTCTAAACAAAAACACGAACACGGTTGAAATGTTAGAATACTTAATATTAAGAATTATAAAAAGGACTGTTTCGTTTTCTTTTCTTTGGTTCATACTTTAGTTTTTACTTATTCCAAAAGAACTGTAATAATTTGATAGAACCAATTACAGGTTTGTCAAAGTTAAAAAACTCAAATAAAAACTTGTTAAGAGAACAATAAGGAAAAATTACTTATCATTTGAGAAAAAGAAACAAATTGTTCTTGTTCGGATTTCGGTCGGATTCTTGTCAAAATATGGTGGGGTTTTGGTCGGAAACCGACTTCTGAAAGCTTTAATTTTCAACCAAAATCCAACGTTTATCTGACGTCTGGGTCTAATGACAAACCAACGTCTTTTTGACGTTTAATGTTTCGTGGGTTCGTTGTCAGTTAAGGATTGAATCGAATGGCTGTTGGAACAGCAACATTGACGACAAAGGTAATGACAGCACGCTTTTTAGCAGCAACTCGTGGCAAAACGTGCGTGCTCGGCGACGTCACACGTCAAAACATTGTGCTACGTCCAATAAATTGTGAACGGTTCTACTAAAGCCACGTCTTTCAAATTATTACGTCACACTGTTTACCATCTGAAATTATGATTCGTTAGAGGAATAAGACTTTATCGTAGAGGACGGAGTTGAAGTGTAAATATATACAATTAAAAGAGTTCTTACTCGACGCCTTCAGTCCGCACAGATAATCATTGCAAAACCTCTTCCCAACTACAAGAAAGAAAACAACAAATGTTACCGAGTTCTACACAACAGTGCATCCCGATTACATAGTGAAAACCGTTGATTGAGTGTTTTACTTTTCGAAATTGAAATCAAAAGAAGTTTTAAATCGTAGTGTGCCAAAAATGTTTTACTGGATTGATAAAGTTTACGGCGTTTGCCGTGACGCCGAACTTTGTTATCCATTCTTTTCTCACGAAGTGCAAAAATAACAACGTTTTTTATTTATTGCATTATTTCATTTAGCGTCTGTTGAGTAATTATTAATATACACTAACTATATTTAAATCACATAATGTTCATTCACTCCGGAAATTTTACATATTGTACAATTATTGGAATATCGTTGACTATGTATCATAATATGAACTATAGGTTTTACCTATTTAACGGGGAAAGCCATTGCTAAGATAGCATTATCCGACCAACTGGAACCCTGTATTATCAGCTTGTTAAAATTAATCATGAATCTTATGCAGTTCAATATTAATTCATCCCTTCTGTATTGTGGTGAAAATAACTAACATACCAACGTAATATTTACCTAGAGGCTAGAAATGACAGAGTTCATCATACCTAGGTCAAAGCTATTAAATATTGAAATGCATGTCAACATTACTAATTTATGTTGGTGATTGGCCATCTTGGCAATAGGTTCTTTTTGTTAACTGGTTCAGGACACACAATAACATTTACATACAGGATTGTAAGTTACAGAGTTAATGGCATCGTGAGATTTTATGCAGTAGACCCTAATAGGGATGCCCTTTTGAGATTCCATTCAGACTGTTAGTTTTCTATTGGAAATGTTTACGTTTTGCTGAATCACCTAAAAGGTGTTATAAGACTATATGGGCAACTGTAAATTCACATCAGATATGACAGATCGCTTTGAAGTTACAGAGCGTTTCTGTTATGTGCACAGCAGTAAACAAACTGGACGGTTCACTTGTGGTTAGGTTGTAGACATAGGAATTGAATAACATCTTTCATATATTGATATTTGGTTATTGGGCAAAACTACTGTAGGCCTAAAGGTTTTAATAAGTATTCGCACATGGTGGCCTCTGAAGCTCCATTGGTATATAGCGTCAGCATGGTAAACCGAAGGTTTGAGTTCCAAGCCTTCCTCAATACAGCAATAATTAAATAATTACAATTATTTTACGGTATAGATGATAATTGAATTTTGTTTGCAATATATATATACAAATACAATAATGATGCTGTGACAGATTTATGATTCATATCAAGATTTTCTTGATTGCTTTACATGGGATCATCATGAGAATTTTCGGCTCTAAAAATTGTTTAATTCTGGTGAAACGTTGACTTAGCTTAATTCACATTTTTAAGTCGTAATAATTGCATTCAAAAACATCAGTACTTCAATGTTAACGTCTCTCAGTCAACACCATTAACGCCTTAACAATTCCCTCCGTTGAGAAGAGCCAAATAAACTGGCTCTTGTTGAAAATGCTCAAAGAGTTCTTTCTTAAGGCTACTTGCAAGTTACTTTTTATTGCTATTCAGTTGATATTCATATCTTAATTACAATAATAACTTTTAGGGAGACATTTATGTGTAACAGTTTCATACTTATATCCAAATCACACTTATGTTTCTTATTATTTTGCCTTTTTTAAAATTTTAATAAATTGATTACAATTAAAACAACTGGATATATGTCAGTTATTAATTATTTTCAGTTAATTGAAAAATTGTAATTAATTACAATTAATTGCATTAAGACTGTATTTGGACATAGGTTTACCAATTACACAAGTTTTTTATTTATTAAATCTAGGACAGGACTTCTAACATATTGACAAACAGTTTTGTATAAATTATGTGCACTGTTTATAAAAATTAATAATCATTACATTACACTAAATGCTGTTAGACTGATGTTGATTTACTGATTTACAATGTCATAAAGAGAAAAGTTAGACAAATGGATGTTCAAGAATGATACACCATTTTATTATTAAAGATTCCAGGAGACATTTTAAAAGTTCTGAATCTCCCTTAAATTTTTATCACGGTACATGTCTTTGATTTTGTAGTCTGTCGTCTTTAAATTTTTATTCACTCTGCTAGAGTCAAACATTTGGACCGCGATCCGTGTTTTAAACATTGACGTAACGTTCTTACTCCGTACTTTAGGTTGAATTACACCAAATCACGCTGTATCCCTCCGTGGTCCATGGTCGAATGAAGTCCGTTTTAATAATATGCTATTTTTCTCATCATCTGGGGGCGTCTTAAATGTTAGAAATCGGCCTGTTTGTGGCTTGTTTGCAGAAATAACATATCAGGAAAATAAATGAAAGCAATTTCATGCCTATATCTCGTTTGGTAGAGGCGAACTAGTTCCGGATCAGCGGATGTATATTTTTGGCACCGTATTTGCGATACCGCGTTTAAAATAGGGTCTGTCCGGTTAGAGATCAGTAATTTTCTTACAAGTAAGTTAACCCCCTATTTCCTGTGTGTTTTTGAATAGATGAAATGTAGATCTTCACGGCAATATATGGTTGTCTAGAAATTAAGATGACAGAAATCATGTTAAATGTACATTGAATATTGAGAATTTAACATTGAGGTCTATGGGAATTGGATTTACCTTGGTTCAACCTATAAGATTCAAAACCTCGAAAATGTCGAAGTCGACAAAACTTGATTTCGGTGCTTGAAATCGGCTAAGTTTGATTAGATTTTACGTTTTAAAGAACTATTTGACAAAAATCTTGTGTTTGAATAGAAAAAAAACTTAATTTTGGGAACTGGATCCTATTCGTTATTCACTTTTACACAATTGAGTTGCATTTGGGATCCCATCTTTATACAACAGATAGCATTAGTACGTGTTTGTGTTGAAAATCAGACTCAACAAGTTTCTTCTATTATAAATAGTTGATTTTAATATAACAATTGAAAAATATGTCTAAAAACAAGCAATTTTACAGAAATTAATCGGAAAATTTGAGGTTTTTTTTAATATATGGGCGGGCCTCTTTGAACCTTTATAAATCGAGTTTTAGTGCAGATATCAAGTTGAAACTTCAACAGTTAATTACAAATACATACCACAATGAAATAATATCATAATCATTAGATTTTGAAACTCAAGTTTTTCTTATAAGATTCAAAACCTCGAAAATGTCGAAGTCGACAAAACTTGATTTCGGTGCTTGAAATCGGCTAAGTTTGATTAGGTTTTACGTTTTAACCCATTCCTGTATATATACACATTTTTACGCATGTGCGACCAGTGTAGATCCAGATCAGCCGGCACATCCGTGCTGTCTGATCAGGATCTGCACTGGTTGCATTTTGGTCTGAAATAACCTAATGAATCAAAAAGCGAACAGTTTAGATCCTGATCAGACGGCACAGATGTGCCGTCTGATCTGGATCTAAACTGTTTGCCCTAGCAATAAAGGTGTATCTGTACAGGAAAGGGTTAAAGAACTATTTGACAAAAATCTTGTGTTTGAATAGAAAAAGTCTTAATTTTGGGCACCGGATCCTATTCGTTATTCACTTTTACACAATTGAGTTGCATTTGGGATCCCATCTTTATACAACAGATAGCATTAGTACGTGTTTGTGTTGAAAATCAGACTCAACAAGTTTCTTCTATTATAAATAGTTGATTTTAATATAAAAATTGAAAAATATGTCTAAAAACAAGCAATTTTACAGAAATTAATCGGAAAATTTGAGGTTTTTTTTAATATATGGGCGGGCCTCTTTGAACCTTTATAAATCGAGTTTTAGTGCAGATATCAAGTTGAAACTTCAACAGTTAATTACAAATACATACCACAATGAAATAATATCATAATCATTAAATTTTGAAACTCAAGTTTTTCTTATAAGATTCAAAACCTCGAAAATGTCGAAGTCGACAAAACTTGATTTCGGTGCTTGAAATCGGCTAAGTTTGATTAGGTTTTACGTTTTAACCCATTCCTGTATATATACACATTTTTACGCATGTGCGACCAGTGTAGATCCAGATCAGCCGGCACATCCGTGCTGTCTGATCAGGATCTGCACTGGTTGCATTTTGGTCTGAAATAACCTAATGAATCAAAAAGCGAACAGTTTAGATCCTGATCAGACGGCACAGATGTGCCGTCTGATCTGGATCTAAACTGTTTGCCCTAGCAATAAAGGTGTATCTGTACAGGAAAGGGTTAAAGAACTATTTGACAAAAATCTTGTGTTTGAATAGAAAAAGTCTTAATTTTGGGCACCGGATCCTATTCGTTATTCACTTTTACACAATTGAGTTGCATTTGGGATCCCATCTTTATACAACAGATAGCATTAGTACGTGTTTGTGTTGAAAATCAGACTCAACAAGTTTCTTCTATTATAAATAGTTGATTTTAATATAAAAATTGAAAAATATGTCTAAAAACAAGCAATTTTACAGAAATTAATCGGAAAATTTGAGGTTTTTTTAATATATGGGCGGGCCTCTTTGAACCTTTATAAATCGAGTTTTAGTGCAGATATCAAGTTGAAACTTCAACAGTTTATTACAAATACATAACACAATGAAATAATATCATAATCATTAAATTTTGAAACTCAAGTTTTTCTTTAGCGATACCGGAAGTATCCCGAAGTTCAATATTCAATATGGCTCCATGAAGTGGGAACCGAAAATTTGGTCGGATGGGTATATATTTTCATTTTTGAAATTGATCATTTCCATTAATTAAACGCTGCATACGCATTTGGGCGCTTTGCTTGGCTTTCCCCGTAAAACAAAATCAGGATATTGGCTTAAGTGGCGACTGATCGCCATTTCAGCCAAACACATGCTTGAGATTTGAGACTGGTCTCCAACTTTAATTTTATGATCTTGGTCCCTGGCCGCCATGACGATTTTAGTAAATGTTTCCGCTATGTAAAGCGTGATAATACAAGCGCGATGTACAAAAACGCATATTTACAGACACTAGAAGCTTGGGAAAAGTTGTGGGAAATGGAGTTTAACCCTGGCAAATGTCAAGTATTAATCATAACTAGGAATAAAAAGAAAATCAAGTTTGGTTATAAATTACATGGACACACTTTAGAGGTAGTAACAAGGGCAAAATATCTAGGTATTGGCATTTCAAGTGATCTGTCATGGAATCAGCACATTGACAGAATCACTCAAATTGCATATAAAACTCTAGGGTTTTTACGAAGAAATGTACCTTCAAAAAAACAGAAAATTCGCCAAGTTTCATATAAATCTCTAGTTAGACCGCAACTAGAATATGCGTCTACTGTTTGGTCACCACACACACAGTGCAACATTAACAAAATTGAAATGATCCAACGGAGAGCAGCTCATTGGGTTAAAGGTCAATATTCCCCTTATGACAGTGTGACGACTATGCTGGACGACCTAAAGTGGGATACATTAGAATCTAGAAGAACCTCTGCTAGACTATGGATGTTCTTCAAAATAGTCCATGGTTTTGTGGCAATATCAGTCCCACCATATCTCATACAGCCATCGAGAAGAACCAGGCACATGCATCCATTAACCTACAGGCAGATTCACACTAACATAGACATTTTTAAATACTCTTTCTTTCCTCAGACTGTTGTATTATGGAACCAACTACCATCTACCGTCGTTTTACAGCCTGATCCTGATCATTTCAGACAGGCTTTAAACATCCTCAATGTTGCCTAGATAGCAAAACACTTCAACCTGATTTTAACTCTTTTAACAATTTTACCCCTGTTTTTCTTTGACGTCTTCTTGTCATTAAAAACTTCTATTCTTGCACTGACGCGCACCTGCTAGTAATACCCGAAAGGGGCGTTCAGCAGTATATATAGATAGATAGATATTGTATATTACCTGGGCCTACATTCGCTTCAAAAGCACAACATCTCGAGCAGGCAATTAGTGCGTTATCGTCTCTCTTCTGTGTATGTCTTTTACCAATTGCCTTACTACAAACCTGCAATACAGATAAATTATCTTCTTTGTGGATTGCAAAAACTGCAGACTCCCATCGCTGGTAGGATTTGAACCCGCAGTCTCCGGATAAGGAGTCTGTTGCACTACCCCCTTCACCACTGTTCTGGCGTGATAATTGTTGTACATTCATTAATGTTACATTTATTATACTTTAAAAATATTTATAACGCCTGAAGACTTTTATAAAACGATGTTTCTTTAACACATGGACAAATATTTATGTCTAAATTAGGTACAATGTAAGTTTTAAAGAATTTTCGTTTTCTACTTTTTCCTTTGCCTTGGTACTTTGGATGTATCTTAATTAAGGGCCGTCAATAGTCGTCATTGCACTATCATCGGTAAAAAGATTTCAAAATCTCCCTAACGGCAAAATGCAGTTCGATAAAACTGTGCACAATTAAATGTTATTTAATAATCTTCGCTTTTCATAAGTTATTAAAAGTTAAAACAGTAAAGAAAATAGCTTAACCTCAAAAATCTATAAACAAATTAAATTTATATCCAAAACTCAAAAACTAACGAACACAAAACCAAACGACTCCTAATGTATTGAACAATAAGTAAAATAACCGTACGGCTGTCGAGCGGCAACCTCCTTCATATACGATCGTACTGCCAACAATTTTCTCATCCATGTAGCATTCCTAAATAAACAGACAATGATTTCTTATCAGACAGCCCGTAAACCCCAATATCTGTCTACTTATATTTTAAGCAGCATAGATGCATACCCACTACTTTGAGGACATGAGACACTCTTGCAGCAAATGATTAAGTTTCGTCTCAAATCTTTATATTAGTCTTTAATGGAGACTCAAACAAATACTGCTCTTCTATCAGCCAAACATTAACGAACGCAGTAAACAAAAGTGCTCGCCTGTCTCACGATGTTTAAAACGCAACCTCACCAACACCTATATCTGACAACGGCAGCAGCAAACTGTACTTCAAAGAAAATTATGCATTGTACATAAATTTGAAAATTTTAGTTTATAGTATGTTTATCAACCCATCGAAATTTGATAAGGACAAAATAAATATTAAATTAAAAATTACTTAGAAAAAAAACCCCGGAAATATTGAGATATGACGTAAACGGAAACGTACCTCGCCGGGTTGACACGTCACTGCACCATCACATTCTTCTCGTAAGTGTACATTAGTGCACTGTCTACACTCGAGGCTAACTGCACAAATAAAGAGTCCAGTAACACTCTAACTTACACATGGAATAACAAAAATCTCTTTGGTATTGACAATAAATTTCCATCCAAACGGTGAAGTAAGATTTCTTATGTTCTTCATCGTTGTTTAAGAGGTCGCAAACATTGCAAATGGCGAAAACTGGCTAAAATTTCAAAAATGAATTTTGGGGGAAATACTTATTGCCACCTAGATTTTAGTAAAGAAATGTATTTAGCTAAGGATGAAGTTAATGTTTGCAAGCTCAATTTAGTCTAATTCTTGTTCTAATTACCAAGCACATCCAAAAACAAAAGAAAAACCGTTTACATGAGAACTCTGAAATTCATCGACAATACACCAAAGCAACTCATACCCGAAATAAGTATATGCAGGTCTACAATGTTTAGTGCCAATTCGTCAAAATAATGTTAGGGTTTTCAAGAAATTCAAGGAAAACTTACTTCCTTTCAAATTTCTACTTTCGGTTTGAACCAGGAAGTAAGTTTTCCTTGAATTTCTTGAAAACCCTTACACTATTTTGACGAATTGGCACTAAACATTGTAGACCCGCATATACTTATTTCACGTATGAGTTGTTTTGATATATTGTCCATGCATTTCAGAGTTCTCATGCAAACGGTTTTTCTTTTGTTTTAACTGGAGGTTGGAAATTAGAACATGAATTAGACTAAATTGAGCTTGCAAACATTAACTTCATCCTTAGCTAAATACATTTCTTTACTAAAATCTAGGTGGCAATAAGTATTTCCCCCAAAATTCATTTGTGAAATTTTAGCCTGTTTTCGCCATTTGCAATGTCTGCGACGCCTTAAGGCTCTGCGCCTTTCGCCATTGATTTGTCATAGACAAAAAAGAAAAATATAAAAATCTCTCGAACGGCACAATGCAGTTCCACCAAACTTTGCACAAACCAATGTTATTAATATATGTTTAATTTACATGCGCTAAGAAAAGTCAGAACAGTAAAGAAAAATAGTTACCCCCCCCCCCCCAAAAAAAAAAAACAACAACAACAAAACCCTAAAATTCTATTTGCAATTTATTACAAAAACGAAGAAACACTACACATCAGTTTAAATGTCTTAATGAGTAATGAGTTACTGACAACGAAACCTAAGGTCCTTTGGTCTAAAAATGTTTACAATGTAAGTTATTTGTAAAAGTGTGTTTGACCTTCAATTTCCTGGTCGCGAAAATGGATGACATAAAAATAAAAATGTTGATTTCTCTTCTTCTTGTTTCTTTTATCCCTGTCATCGTGTTCTTGCTGATTTTACTCCAGGAGCTATAGACGGTCTCGGTAAGATTTTTGAATACCCGCCCTTTGGCTTTGCAATGCTATTAGATTCTTATGTTTTATATGTTTGTGTGCTTTTGCATGCAACATTGTTGAGCCAATATGTGGGTGGGAGTTGTTTCACCAAAACAACTTGTATTTGTTTTGTGATATGAGAACCTGTTGGGGCAAGTGTGAGGTTGGTGCACCCTAGAACCTGGTTTAAACCCCCAGTGGCAATTTGATTTGCCACTGACCGTTCCAAGGCGGTAACCCCTCGGGTTCTCATTTTTGTTAATTGTTAGTGGTGTCTCTTTTGAAACTGATCATTTTATTAACCATGCTCTCTCCCTCTCTTCTTCTTGACTGTGTGGGAAGGCTGTTTTTTCTGAATGTGGCGATTCCTGATATGCATATTTCACCTTTTCACAACTGAAAGTTCTTTTCAAGGACCTTAGATATTGTTGTCAGTATCATTTCACGCATGTTGACATTTAAGTTGATGTTTTTGTTGCTTCCTTTTTGTGATAAATTGCAAATTGAATTTTAGGGATTTGTTAGGTCTAACTATATTTCTCTACTGTTCTAACTTTTCTTAATGTATGCAAAGTAATCATACACTTATAGCATTCATTTGTGCAAAGTTTGATAGAAGTACGTTGTGCCGTTTGAGAGATTTTTATATTTTTCTTTTTTGTCTATGGCGAAGCAATCGCGAGGTGCGCAATACCTTAAATAAAACTGCAAACTGAGGCAAACACTAAGTTATTTAGTGTTTGATAAGTCAAAATTTTAAAAGCATTTACCATAATTAACATCATCAACTCGTTTTATCTAATGCAATGATAAATTTAGAAATTTTCAACTGTTGTTTAAGTAATGTGATTTATATCTGCGGGTGATTTGTCAAACCAGTCGTTTTTTTTAAAACATATATAAACTCAAAAGAGCATTATAGGAAACATTCGCGCAATACTGGACTAACTCAAACAAATTAATGAAGGAAACCGTCCAGATTGGCACCAAGTTCTCCGTATCTTCAGTTGGTCAGAAATCGCTCAATCAAGTCAATATGAAATAATGGACAACTCGAAAAACGAGAGAACGCCGCCATTGAATATACCCCACCCCGAATTTCATGCAAAAGAGATTCTTAAAAATTATTATTATTATTAAATTCGGGAAATTATTCCCGCACTTTTAAATTTATGATATCATCCAATCAGAAAAGGTTTTTACAGCGTAGCCTACCTGGATTACTGTTGTATTTTCAACATAATATCACTAATAAAACTTACCTGACCCATATGGCGTGTCACTTTAAGGTATCACTAACGTTGCAAATGGCAAAAAGTGGCTTAAATTTCAGACCAGCATATACTTATTTCATGTATGAGTTGTTTTGGTATATTGTAAATGAATTTCAGAGTTCTCATGCAAATGGTGTTCTTTTGTTTTAGTATGTGCTTGGTAATTAGAACATGAATTAGATTAAACTGAGCTTGCAAACATTAGTACGCCCTTAGTTAAATACATTTCTTCACTAAAATCTAGGTGGCAATGAGTATTTTAGCAAGTTTTCAACATTTGCAATGTTAGTAACCCCTTAATTCCTTGTTTTATACTTACATACACATTTGATCAGCAAAGTTTGAATCGCCACTGAAATATACCCAAGATATATAAAAAGAATTACTTTGTCAAAATATCTAATTTTATTAATTGACTTAGCCTTTTCAAATGCTATTTATCAAATTGTATGGTAAGTGCCGTCATTAACGTGAGCTCTGAACTTCTGGCCCGAACAAATTGCATCTACATATGGAATGGCAAAAGAATATATTTAAATCAATACAATGTCGTGTTGCAAGAGGCGTGGGACAATATAAAACCTGTTAAATAAGCAAATAGTTCTTTTTAAACAAGTTAGGAACGGCTAATTGCGATTTGTTACAATTTTTAGTCGGCATTGTGAAAAAGGCGATAACAAGGACCGCTGTGTTCACAGGGACCACTGTTGATACGTCTGCCCGTCATGAAAATTAACGTTGGCTTGACTGCAATTAATACTTTCAAATAATATAGCTTATGCCACTAAGGTCGTGATAAAGTCACATTCTATAGGTAAAAGTAACATTTCACATAGTTATTCCCTTTATTGAACTTAGATTTTGTCACTCAACGCTAGCCCACAACACTCCTCCCCTGCACGTTCATGGATAAAAAGAAAATTATCAAAATCTCAATAACGGAAAATCAATGTCGTTCAATGAAACTTTGCACAAATGAGTGTTACTTATGCATCTTTATTTTGCATATGGTAAGACACGTTAGAACAGTAAAGAAAAATACCGAGATCTTAAAATTTCCTAAACTTCTATTTACATAAATTCACAAAAACTAAACAACACAAAATTCATTTAAAATGCCCACGCGAGTTATATGATACTGAAAACAATATCTTGTGTCCTTGTGACTTACATTTTTAACTTTATGAGATATTATTAAAATGTGTCTGAACTTCAATTTCTTGGACGCTTCCTGGTCGCGTAAATGACAATCATTGATTTCTCTTTCAAGTTCTTTACACAAAGTACACATCATTTTCTTGTCAGTATCATTATACTCACGTTGGAATTTAAAACTATGTTTTGCATTGTTTAGTTATTGTGAATTTAAATAGTATTTTAAGGAATGTTGAGGTCTTCCCTATTTACTTTTCTAACGTGTCTTACTGTATGCAAAATAAAGATACGTAAGTTTACCATTGAGCGACATTTTACCGTTTTTGAGATTTTGATAATTTTCTTTTTATCGATAAACGTGCAGGTAGGAGTGTAATGGGCCCTTAGTATTTCTTCGCCAAAACTTTCAAATTGTTTAGCTAATGTCTCAAGTCGTGATCTAGCCAAAATCTATATGTTAGTGACAGTTAGGGGTTAAATATGTCAGAGTAATGACTTGTTTATAAAAAGTTTTTGTAACAAGAATTTAACGTTGGCTGCAACTTTGTCATTTTCTTATTATTTTCCTATTTCCAAGTACATGTATACCTCTTACGCCAACATTGTTGTGGGTGTTGTGATTAAGCCAAAATCTATAAATCTAGGTCTCACTGAGCCAAAAATGATCTCGATTGGCTCACAGCACAGTGGACAGTCTTCACATTGAACACTGCCTAGATGCGTAGATTTAGATTAGGTATTACTAACATACCAAAAGGGACCTCTAATAAAGGTAGTAAAAGCTTGTCAGTTCTAAAGTTTTGACCGAGTGTCAACTCTAAATACAATTTCAAATGTGAAAATATCATGTAAATGTTGAAACATGATGTCTGATCTTAGACAAATTTTACAAAACCTAAGGCAAATCAGTTAAATATAAGTATTTCACTGATTAGTTGAACATCAAAATTAAAATAACAAACCTGTATAAATAAGCTTTATTTTGTACATCGTTCCAAACTTTTCAATTTCTCTATGTCACGATAGGTCACAAAAGTACGAGTTCTTATCTCTGGTATTTATATACTAATGCAATATACTGTATGTACAAACATATTTTACTAAAATTAAAGGTTAATTGATAATTTAATTTCTATAAAGAGACTATCACATGATTTTCTACGTATCTATAACTTCCATAGAAACACGAATTCTGTCTTATGTAAGACATCCATGGAAGAGTTTACGTGAGCATAACCTAATACTTAAAGCTGTCTGTTAACATTGAAAAGTGGAATACTTCAATGTCTCAGATAAAGCCTCAGATGTAGTAAATATTAATTCAAATACTATTTTATAACTTTAAATGATTAAACAACTGCGGATTTCTCTTTACTTTTGGACTACTCAGTACATTTTATGACCTCTTGTGAGTGAATTTTAAGCATAAGTAACGCAACGGCTATTCTCTGTCGTACGTTGTCTGTGTAAGACTATTACATCCCGTTTACATATACAGTAAAACCCCTCATTACGGACACTCGATATTACGGGCACCCCAGTATTATGAGCGATTAAAGAACAGACAGATTTAAACCCACAGTTAAGGACAACCCGCTATTAAGGACATTTTCCCTCAGTACCTAAGGTGTCCGTTATAGAGGGGTTTCTTTGTTTACAGGTCATATTCAGTTGAAATAACAGATTTGAATATTTTAAAACATTTAATACTTTCTTCATCATACGCGACAATGTACTTTTGAAAGAATTTTCACTTAACAACTTTTATAAAACCTCATGAATAATTATAAGGTCCTTCTAACGGTGTCCATTTTCCGTTTACCCATTACTGGCTATATAATTGAGCTATTGCTCTAAAACTTTCAATAAACATGCTATTGGGGAAATAATTTGCACTTACACGAATTATGATAATATTATACTACTCAAAATTTGATAGGGATCACTTTTTATTTCTTGAAGATCTTCTTAATGGTAAACCCAAGGTAAGTGTTTTTTCACATTTAGATTATTCGAACGACATACCTGGCACAAAGCTAATGTCAAATAAACGAATTTTCAGAATCACAGCAAATATTTTAACGTTTTCTTATGTGAGAAATAAACGAAATCTTATAAGTGATCCTTATCAAATTTTGAGTAGTATATATTTATTACAACGTTTCGATTCAAAGAATCTTCATCAGGGAATTATAACAACAATAATGGCGTGACGTCGTCAAAACGGCGCGTAAACGCCACCTTGACGCTGCCAAAGAATAGCGGAAAATACGTATTCATTTATGTAAATTTATACATTAAACAATACTACACCGCCGTGGTAACATCATATTTCACGTGGGACGAAGTTTCGCGCATTGTAAATTCGCTAAAATTACATTACATAAAATTGCACCAGTTAATAACATGTTAAGCTAGAAAAATAAAAAGTGGCACAAAAATGCGCGATAATATCTTTAGCGCGAAAATCTGTCCCGCGAAACACAGAGATATCACAGCAAAACATTAGTTCCCAGTTGTTCATCATAAAAACCCAATTTACAATTTCTAATAAATATAGAAACATTATTATAAAAAACGTCAATAAAAATACTTAATTTGAGTTTATCGATTTATTGCAAATTGATTGTATACTGTGTCTGTAAAATGATGAAAATGTTAATGTAGCTAGACAAATTGGACAATCAAAAGGGCCGATGGTACAAAGCAAACCCACAATATGATAAACTAAAATAAAACATTGGATGTAAACGATACTAACAGTTTCTACATAGAAGAAGAGAAAATTAGAAAAAAAAATATTTTACTATCATAAAAGCGATTTTGCTTTCACAAATTTACATTAAACATTATTTCAGATCATAGACGATTTTCGTATTCATTACCACCGGATGTTAAGTACCAATCCAGTATGTTTCTTTGCACAGCCTGTCCATCTCCCCGTGTACCACACCAATACAAACGAATGGAAAATCGTCCAACGAATGCTGATTTGTATTTAAATGTGAAGCAACATTGGTCGAATCATACGGATTAACGTTAAAATGGTTAATATCAAAACGATGACCATTCATGCGTTTCGATACTTGCTGATTGTTTTGACCAACATATTGCATATTACATTTTTTCGGCGTTAGCTGTCTAAGCTCACTTTTGACCTAGTTTTTCGACCAATGAAATGTTGTAAATAGTACTCGTATTCTCTTATTATGCAGAGGGAAAATGAAATAAACTATTTCGATTGGTAGCTATTTACACCAGAGAGGCATCTAGCAGGCTGGAGAGGTATCTAGTGGGATTTTATTATTATGCAGCGGAAAAATCAAATAGATTAATTAGATTGGTTGTTAGTGGGTGTTGTATTGGAGGAAAAACATATTTACGATTTAAGTAACCAGTTAAGTCAATATTGATGGCTTAAATACAATATTATATGGAATATTCTTGGGTGTCACTTGCATACAATACACAGTGTAAACCGAAAGAGAAGTGTAGATATTCCTAGTTCTTACTGGTTCCTTTCTAGTTCCTATGATACTGATTGTTAATTTCAAGTTCGTAAGACTAGTTCATTGTAGTGTAGTGGCTAACACTCTCGCCTCTCAAGCGGAGGCTCCGGGTTCAATACTCAGGACGGACACTTTTTTTAAACTTAATATGCGTAAAAGTTGGTAGATTTCGCTCTTGTAACAGGATGTTATTATTTACATTTATTAAATTTCAAGGACATTTATTCATCTTGAATTCTCACTCTACACGAGGTATTTTATTGAAACTGAATCGACTTTTTATCACTGTATGAAATTGTTGCAACAGCTTCAACATTTTTTTTTGAAAGACACTTTCAATAAATTTATGAGTTGTCATGATTCGGTCGCTTAATCTCTAAGTCATACTAAGAAGGCAGGGAGGGTTCGTCAACAGCTATAACAAATAAAATAAAATAACTAAACTGTGTCTGCTTTGCCTCTCTGTATTTCTTTCTTTCTTATATACATGTATATATAAATCTTTTCCATCAACGCCGTTTATCTTTTTTAAAGATATTTCTTGTTACAGTTAATTAAGATAAATGACATCGTTAGATGTGCATTCTGTAGAGGATCTTAGTTTAAGGGTCAGAGAAGTATTAAAACTGTCAAAATGGTCATTCACAATTATATGTTTACAATGTGAGCAACGGCGTCTGTTACATTTTTTTAATGATAGCACGTATTCACGGTTTTCTGATTTAAATCGTGCATGTATTAAAAATCTTTTAAATTCTCTGTATTGTCCCAGATCATAAAAATATCATCCAAAAAATCTAAGCCATAAACTCGGTCCTTTAGTTCTACTGTTTAGAAAGTCTTCTTCAAATTTTCCCATAATAGAGATGCATAAGCCGGCGCCGTAGAACTCCCCATAGCCCATAGCAGTGCTCATTTTCTGTCTATAATGAACACTATCAAATTCAAAATTATTGTTTTTAAGAACCAGTTCAGTAAGTTTTGCCAAATCATTTTCCGACAAGGTGCGCATTTTGCATTCTTTATTAAGAAAATATTTACTTGCACTTATTCCATCACTGTGCGGTGTGGGTGTACAATGAATTAACATCTAAAGTTACCAAATATGCTGATTTAGATTTAAATTTAACATCTTTAATTTTCTGTATAAAATCTTTAGTATCCGTTACTTATGAAGGCAAAGATTGCATAAGTGGTTTAATCGCATAATCAATATACTTGGATACATTTTCAGTATAAGAGTTGCATGCTGAAACAATAGGACGACCAGGATAGCCGAGTGTCAAATTATTATCACGCTCTTTATGGGTTTTTGGCAAAATATAGAAATGTGACGTACGCATTTCTGAAGGGAGTACATCAAATTCGTTAGCAACATCGGGGTTATCATTACTGATAGAATCGATGCACGTGGATAAGTTACGCCTAATAGTTTCTGAAGGGTCACAATTAAGTTTTTCATAATATATATTGTTTAATTGCTTTAGCATCTCTGCTTTTTAGTCATCTGTATTCATAATTACAATAGTTGCTGATTTATCAGCCTTCTTTATGACAATACATGGATCATTAGTTAAAGATTTTAAAGCGTCATAATCAGTTTTGGATAAGTTACTAAATCTACTTTTATAAGAATGATTTTGTAAAATTTCTTGCGTTATTGCTTCCAAATAAAAATCTAAATATACATCTCTACCACATGGGAGCGTTAATGTAGATTGCGATCGATTAAAAAATGGCAAATCCTTTTTAAAGCTATCAGAAGAATTTTGAGAATCGTTTTCAGCATTAAAAAAATATTCCTTCTATCGCATACGGCTTGTAAATCGAAATACTTTTTCAGCTAATTTAATTTTATCATGACTTTTAATCTTGGGACAAAAAGATAAACCTTTACCCAGTAATATGTATTCTATTTCAGATAATGTCCTACTTGATAAATTTAGAACTGTCTTCTTTCCTCTTTGAATTTTCGCCATCCGTTTCTTCGTCCGCCTACACGCCCGTTTGTTTTTGCACCGAACAAAACGTCTGTTTTTTTTTCGGTCGGTAAATAATGCAATAAATACTAACTGATTTATAAGCAAAACACTATTCAAGATGACATACAACTGACTGCTCACAATCATTAAGAATATTGATACCCACAGAATACAAATTCAAAATATCAGTTACTTACGCGAAAGACCACCTTTTGCGGTAAACGGTTAAAAGTCGCGAAAATATTGTTGAAGCGGATTTTTTTTATCCTGGTGGATCAGTTATAATTCTGTGGGCTGGTGTGCCAATGCACAAGAGGACTAGTTATAATTCTGTGGGCTGGTGTGCCAATGCACAAGAGGACTGCAGCAGTTTTAATCTAAGAGAACTTTAATTCTGAAGAATATCAGCGACAAGTCCTTGTTCCGGTTGTCCTTCCACGCCTTCAAGCAGTTAATGCATGATGGTGCACCGTGTAATCGTCCGGCGAACAACAGATGTTTTCTCGAGGTGAACACTTTTGGAATATTTCCTTGGTGCGCTAGAACTCCGGATCTTAATCCGATTGAAAATCTGTGGCCTGATATTGAAAGAGGCGTACGAAACAGGAGGGACCAGCCATGCAATATTCGCCAACTTGGAAATGCGCTTCTTTCGGAATGGGCTTAAGAATCCCCAAAGGAGTCATTCAGAACTGTAAAACAGCTCAAAAACATCAATGTGTCTTGCAGTTGTACGCGCTGTTGGCGGTCTTACTCTATATTCACTGATGTGAATTAGTATTCTGTGGGTCCCAGTACTCTAAATGATTGTGAGCAGTCAGTTGTCTGTCTTTTTTAGAAAATGTTTTACTATAATCAGTTAGTACTTAGAGCAATAGCTCAATTATCAAGCCAGTAATGCCCCATATGGGTGTATACTTAGAAAAGCTGTTAAGGGTATCACAGTGAGTTGATTGTGGAAACGTAAATATGCTCTGTACAATGTCTCGCCATTTGTTTTATTTAACAGTTCTACAACAATTCTCACCACTGTAATTTCTAGCCACCAAGTTCCATTTTCCCTTTAGTGGAAAAAAAACACTATACGAATTTTTACATGGTTGCATTAGATGAGTAGCGTGTGGTACAACGTAGTTAATTTAAATTTCCTGAGCATTTGCATGAATTAACACAGTACGATCAATTCGACTGAAATGCTGTCTATCAGCATAACAACAGGACAATCTGTTTCAGCAAATTGTCAAAATGATCATTAAATTTCTCAAATCTTTATAATCCAACATTCCCGCCTTTGCGTTTGCAATGGCACTTCCGCATGATGAACAACGCAATTTGTTGTATTATCTAGGCTTCAGTTCCTGGAACTCAAAGAATGGTGGCATCGCATGATATCATATGATATATATATATATGTTTATCTTCAGGGTTGTATGCTTTTGTTAAGATATGTATATTGTGATATTTGTTTTTAATTATCCCAACTTTCTAAGGAAAACTGTTCAAATTTTTGCATTACACCATCCAATTTGGTGGATTATGTCCCCTTAATTATTAACATGATCACAAATTTAGATCTAGTTGGCATGTCCAGTAAATGCTAGAATTAATAATAGTCTTAGCATGAACAACATTGTCTAAAATTTAGTCCACTGAGGGTAGGCGATTGTGACTTTAGCTATGTTACACTGTTGTCTCTGTTAATGCAGGGTCACACGTTCTAAAGGCTTTTGTTCAAGTGCGTTGAATCGGGGTCGATCGTTGAACTTTAACTCTCAAGGCAACCTAGATGGTATCACTTCTAGTAAACAACTTAAAAATAAATTGTCTTTACCGGAACCGGTCAGTTAGTTTCTATTTTCTATCATACTTAAAGTATTCGTACTCAACAATTTCTCATTTTTATTGACTTTGTCTCAAAACTCAGCCGTGTTTGTTAATTGAGAAGTTTTTAAACAAGATTGTCCGGAGTCATACTGATTAAGTTAAAATGACAATTTCAAGTAGACGGACACGACAAGATAGAAAGAAAATAAATCTTTGTAAAACGTTAACTATAGTACAATAAATGCGAACAACTAGCACTTTTTCACATTTTTCGGGTTTATGGCGTAATCGTTATCTTCGAAAGAATAGGCGAATACCAGATCACGTGGACTGACAGAATTATTCTTAACCCACTAAGTATCGTGAGCAAAACAAGAATTATTATTATCTAGTTTCATTGTGCCGACACTAAAAAATGAAATATGCATATCAGGAATGGCCACATCCAGCATACACAGCCTCCCCACACAGCCAAAAAGAAGAGAGGAAAAGAGAGCATGGTATTACAATAATCAGTTTCAAAATGGACGCCACAAACAAATAACGAAAGTGAGAACCAGAGGGGTTACCGCCTTGGAACGGTCAGGGGCAAAACAAATTGCCACTGGGGGTTTAAACCAGGTTCTAGGGTGCATCAACCTCACACTTGCCCCAACAGGTTCTCATATCACAAAACGAGTACAAATTGTCCTGATGAAATAACTCCAACCCACCCATCGGCTCAACAATGTTGCATGCAAAAGCACACAAACATATAAAACATAAGAAGCTTATAGCATTTTCTAGGGTGCACCAACCTCACACTTGCCCCAACAGGTTCTCATATCACAATGAGTACAAATTTTCCTGGTGAAATAACTCCAACCCACCCATCGGCTCAACAATGTTACATGCAAAAGCACAAAAACATATAAAACATAAGAAGCTAATAGTATTGCAAAGCCAAAGGGCGGGTACTCAATGATCTTACCGAGACCAGAGCACCTGGAGTAAAATCAGCAAGAACACGATGACAGGGATAAAAGAAACAAATCGAGCTTCTAGGTTCTTTTAAGAAAAGATTTCGCCATAAACCTTCATAAACTCTTAAACCCCTGCCACCGTCGTGCAACCAAAGAGGTAAGCATAATGATCAACTGTAGATGGTTTAATCACCAGGCCTGCAGAGCGCTGTAAAATATCATGTTGGTAACCTTTCTTTTTAAATTTACAGATGGTTTTTACGAATAACTAAATAACTTAAAGTAAGAAAACACAACACTAAATAAGCAATAGGCTTTCTCTATTTGGGCAAGAAAGTTGGAAATGATAATGTAACTACCCTCATACTGTCCCAAACGAACCTTATTTCTGCACTGCATGCTTCCAATCCTGGAACTAACCGAATGACAGAGTAAAAGGGCTGAGAATTTGGCTTTCTAGACAACTACTCACGCGATTTTTAACGCTCGTTTTGTTCTTTGAATGGTATTGCGAAACATGAGAATTGTAATTAATGTTGTTCACAGTAAACTAGTAGAAAAACAAATGTATTGCAAAACCTTACAATTATTTACACTAAAGCGATTTACAATATCGCCCTTCTCCAACCATCATGAAGAAGTTTTCGAAGCTGCATAACTGTAAGTTGGTACTTCGGATCGCTAGCTCGATTGTAATTTTCTTCCGGGTCTGCAAAATGATCGTACAGTTCCACACCCGAGTTTTTATTCCAGTTTGGCTTATACTTGGGTGCGTAGATAAATTCTGCCCATTCCGTGTAACGATACTGATCGGTCCGGACGGTGTATCCCATGATATTTTTGTCTCGCGGATATTGCGAGAAGGCAGCTTTCTTGATAGCTACGTCTGGGGATTTGATCAGAGGCATCAGACTAGATCCCTCCCGACAAAGGGCTGTATGCACTGAGTCTTCAGGACAAAGAGGTAGGGGATCTAGTCCAGCAGCCTCTACTAAAGAAGGAAATAGGTCTACATATTCGGTTAGCTGTTCAGTTTGTATGCCATTATCCGTTACACCGGGAATATGTATCATCATCGGCGCATGCGTAGCGAGTTCAAAATTTGTCTGTTTACACCATTCTCCGTGTTCACCGAGCTGCCATCCATGATCGCCCCAGAAAGCAATAATTGTATTATTTGACAGTCCAAGTCTGTTCAGTTCGGAAATGACGTCACCAACAAGTGAATCTGTCCACGAGAGTGCACTATAATATGCGCGTCGTAGTTCCAAAACCGTCTTGTCGGGTAATGTCGTGTTTATTGCTCCACTTGCGTTCAGTGCTTTGATGTCCTTGTAAGCCCTTAGACCTCCATATTTATACCAGGCAGCTTCCGGCATGTTAACCGGGGCGAAGGGATTTGGTGGTAAATGAATAGAATCTTCCGGATAAAATTGCAAGAAAGATTCTGGGAACACAAACGGCAAATGTGGTTTATGGAATCCTACAGCGACAAAGAAATTGATATCACCGGATTTCGCTCCATCTGCTACCCGCCGTAAAGTGTCGATGGCGTGGTCCGCTAACTGTCTATCTATTAGTGGTTTAGTTTGCAATTCGGCGTCAGGAACAGCTACCCAACTGTTTTCCTCAGTCTCAAAATTAGGAATGCCGTGGAAATACGGCTCCGACCACGATATCGGATCGTCGAAACCGGAAGCAGGCCCGGGGTGAAAAATCTTTCCCATTCCTATGGACTTATAACCGCTTATTTTAAAATATTCCGGTAACGTTGTAAAATTGCCACCGACTTTTCGGAAATAATGTTTCAAGTCGTACACATGCGTTGTATCTGGGCGACGCCCCGTCAATAATGAAGTGCGGCTGGGTGAACAAAGCGCTTGTTGTACGTACGCCCTCTTCAGGAGGAGACTTCTGGACGCAAGGGCGTCTAAATTAGGCGTGTGAGTCGTCGGGTGGACTGGCGAAGGGAAATCTGGTCCCAAATAAGCTCCAATTTCTGGCCGCATGTCATCCGATGCAAAAAATAGCACATTCATTTTCGCAAAACATAATTCCACGCACCAAAAACAAGTAATTGCAAGTGTAAGTTTCATTCTGTCTTTATGTATTGTATAAGCCTATGTTACGTACATACATACATGTGACAATTTCTGTATATTATAGTTTGGAGAACAAGGACTAGTTGACTTTGATAGGTATGATACAAGATAACGATGACCCGAGATACAAATGAGATACGAAGAGTCAACGTGATACTATCGTGTACAGGTAAGTGATGCCCTGGGGTACACTTTTACCCTGTGATAGTTGTCTTGGTGACGAAACAACAAGTGACAAAAGACACGGCTTTTACAGTAAAGTTTTACTATTACTCGATGACCTTTACAACGTACACCTATTCCGACCCAAAAGAATAATGTGCCCGGCTTCAAATAGACGTTTACAGCGTATGTTGAGTACCATGTGGTCCGGCTTCATATATAGGTTGTTAGCGAATGTTAAGTACCAGCTCAAGGATATATATAGATGAGATCGATGAGTTGGTGCTTTCTTTTAATCAAAATATATGCGAATGGAAAGTTTATTGTTGTAAGCAGTTACAGAAAGAGTGAATATGTAGTAAGAGACATTGTTCGGATAGTTATTGTTGGCGGAATATTTAAGATTGTGTTTTGTTTACAAATATTGGCGATCACGTGACTTGATTTTGGCGCGTGACTGTGACCTATATATAATGGTTCTTTGTTTACAAATTTTCCTGATGTTGAAATTGACGGTTCTACAACGCGTTCCATAACTTATACACACGCACATCCTTCAAAGTTCAATACCATTCGTCAATAAAAGACAACAATATATTATCGCTTATTTCTTTCTTTATCCAGTCAGTTCTTCATATAATGTATGCGTATGTCATACACAGAAAATAAGATTATAACAAAATGACAGATTCTTTAGTTTTATTGCAATTTTATACAATCAAAAGGCTTCATGTATTGAGAATCGAATAGGAGGGCAATTCGTAACTTAGTTTCATAGCTGGAAAGTTGCTTGAAAGATGGTCTTGTGTACTAGTTGGAACAGTAAAATGACAATTATTTAAAACAGAAGCACAATATACGTAGATTTGTGTAAACAACAAATTAACACGGACATCTTACTTCAAAGTTGAACAAAATGATATATCTAAATATTTAAGTATGTAGATGTCAGCAAAACGTAATCATATCATATCGGCGGAAGTATTCAGCATCTTGAAATTTGGAGATAATGTAAAGGACCAGATGTCCGAATATCTGGGACTCGATAACGATAAGTATTTCCTTGGTTTTGAACCAGTTCTAAAACAATTTCTCCACAAGCTATTGACACCAGTTTGTCCTTGAAATATTTCGTCAGCAGGAGAAGGATGTCAGACCATTATAAAAGTGCGAATCGTCCGCCAAGGAGAGCCAAGTGTGAGCTGAGTCTTCGCAAAATCTTGATCTAAATTGTTAAAAAAAACTTCTCCTTATTGAGGTATGTAGATGATTAAAGGCACATAGCCAGGTCCCAAGGTTATAAAGCTAAGATTGGAAACCAGTCTCAAATCTCAAGGATCTGATTTTCTGAAATGGCGACTGGTCGCCATTTCAGCCAATCAGATGCTTAAAAATTAAATCGCAATTCAGCTGCTGTCAAAATTTCATGTTTGGTTGCTTTCAAAGTTCCTTTTCATCTCCTTAAAGATCACAGTCACGATGTTTGTGCCGTGTGGCGGCTGTCAAATGTCTCTCATGCATTCAAACAGTGCTGTTATCAGTTACACCCTTTAAAGGCCGTAAAACACGATATTTATATTTGTGTCAATATTGCGTTGCGCTCAATTGAGTTGCGCTACTCTCGGGGATGGGCGCTGGGCTGTAATATACATTTCCATTACTGCTTATGAACAAGCTCAATCGAAGCTAGTCTGAAAGTTTTGAATGATATTTCATGAAATAAAACACTAGATTTTCTGAGTGTTATGTCAGAAAATAATTGATAAAGATTCTTGTTCATCTCGAAAAATCTTTACAAAATATTGCCGAGAAGGGTCTTGTTTTCATTTTATTTTTTCAATATAGTGTTTTGAAGTGAGTTTTTTGTTTCGGATAGGTCTTATATAATTGAACAGAAAGATAAGACTCGCAATTTTCACTAAATTGCGACATAAAGATATATAGCATTTTACGACAATAGTTGTATCAATTCCGGTATATTAAGATGCATTTATGGAGTTAATCCGGAGCTCGCCAGCTTGATACCCATCTGGATAATGTCCTTATTTACTTTATAATGAGATCAGTGTTGTATGGAGGACTGACTTTCAACTATTTCTTGTTTACCTTTCTTCAGACAATTTGAAAATGGTATTCGCCGCAGGAAAGCTCCATTTAATCATATTGTCGGTAGTTGCTTATCAGTGCAGGGGTAAGTTTATTTTAAATAATTATTAAAACTGATATTTGGAAACACAATTTCAACAAATGAGACCTTTTTGCCATATACATGTGTTTTTAACGACTTCTAGTATATGATTTCCCAAATTCAAAAACAATCTTCCAAAAGGGAAGTCTGTTATCACTATATGAAATGTAACCTTTTTTTATATTTTTTGTATTAGGACAACTGTCCTTTATCAAATGATAGTGCCTCTAGCTGAGAGCGAACCCGCACCGCCACGGCGACAGCGCTTAGCCCTGCAATTCCTGCTACGCAACCAACTGAGCTAGCCGGGACAACCCCCCAAAAAGGTTGATCGGATAGCCCTGATATAGCCCTGATATACGTAACAATCCCTGCATGACATCGGTAACGGATTATTTTACTGATAACGGTACTGACTATATGTACGGAACGACTTTTTACGCCGCCACACTGAACAAATAGCGCTACTGTGAATTTCAAATGAGGCACGCCGCGGGAAAAGGTACCTTCGGTCATTTTTTGTGTCAATTTTGTTGTTACTATATTTAGAAAGAACTTTCAAATTTCTATTATTTTCTCATAACAAAACAGTGATTTTGTTACACATTTTGACAATAAAATGGTATTTTTACCGCGAATTGCATAATAATTAATGTCGTCTGCTCAAATTTATGACGTCGTTTCAAGGATTGACGTCAACTGCCCGAAGGTACCTTTTCCCGTGGCGTGCCTCAAATGATAGTTAAATACAAAACACTATCATAGCCTAAGGTGCGTCCATAATTAAAATCGTTCATGTTGTTTTATCATAAAATGCAAGAAAACTTCATGATAAAACAACATTTATGACCGGTCTATATTTTGGAGGTTACTCGGGCTATGTAACAGTTCTAATTTTTCTTTATAAGGGAATGGTGTCCGAAAAATTGAAATTAAAGTGTGTTAATTTTAAATTGTATAACCTATATAGTAGGCAACTTTGATTTGTTTGTGTTCAAGAGCCCCTTCCATTCTCCGCCCTCCCACACAGCCGAGTAATTATTTATTATATTATCATCTTCTTGTTTAGTGTCACTTGTTAAAATATTTATCTACTATAGAATATCTACTTAAAATCATATCCGGATTAAACAGTTTCATTTCTGAAGATAAATGGTTGTTGGTGTAAACGTTGTTATGTTCTTGTTTTTTCAGGGTTGTTTTGTCCGTTTGGGTATATACCTCACGGCGGTTCGTGCTATCACTTCAGCAATGACATCGAAACCTTTGGTGTTGCAGATGTAAGCCTAAATCACTGTCATAACGTACAATAGTTGCAGCCATATGTTCCAAGTTCAGTTTCGTCAGTTCTGAAAAAGTGTTAAATTAATAAAAAAGGAAAATTCTGTGATAAATGGACAGTAATTTTTGCAACATTTTCTCAAAAGTTTTTCATTGTATTAACATTTTCTGAACAAGGTTCTGAAGTTTTTTAAGAAGTATAAGTGGAGGGCAGCATTTGAATATTAATATTGTCTGCAGTGTTATTTTCCACTAAATTGAGTGCTGACCAATTTTAAGCACATTTGAGAGTCAAAAATCAAAATAACTGTGTTACAGGTGGCAAATTGGGTTTTTAATTAGGTTTGGGGTTAATTTTAACTATTTTTGCCTTAAAAATGCCGCAATTGATACCCTGTGTGGCCCATTTTGCATATATCAGCTCAAAAACAGTGAGTTGCTTTAAGTAGTTGAGATGTTTTACTATTATTCATAACCATTTATTTGAGAAATTTGATGTGTTTTTTTTCAGTTTTTTTTGCAAGAAATGAATTCTTAGGTTTAGCCGCTTTGGCCGCAAACGCGTACCAGAATAGGTGGTGTTGGAAAATTCATCGTAATGAGTTCATTTTTGCTAACTGAAAGCTGAAACTTGGTAGATATATTGCAAACATCATATTTTTGAATAAAACAGAAAATATAAGATATTGAAAAACACAAGTTTTCTTATAGGCTAATTGCTTGTAAATAGTCTACCGGATGTTCCTACTAGGGCTAGTCAGACAATGGCTGACACTAAATAGTCCCAATTTTTTGGCCTTTTGGGGCATAAAATGGCTAGTATGGCCTGAAAGGAACATGTTTAGTAAATGAGATGCTTTTATTGACATACTGTTAGCAAAGTTATGTTTAGAATTACAGTTTATGAAAAAAAGGCCCTGGTTTTAGGATGGCATATGTAAAACAGTTTTGAAGTACACACAGAAGTTTAAAAAAAACAGACCACCGGTTTCAAGGTGTCAAATCTCTGTTAATTGATACATGACCCCTACTTTTCTTGCTGGAAATAGACAGTAGAAACACATGGCTTCAAAAGCATGTAAGTTTGCCCTTATTCATATGGTACCAGCTATGATTGCCAGCCTTTTGAAACAAGTCATGTTTACTAAAGTTTATATAGGGAAGTCTATTTACAGGTCTTACACCCTAAGCTCACTCGAAAAGTTTACTGCAAGTAATTACTACGCCCACTCTGGGAATCGATCCCGTACGGCGATAGCGCCTACTCACATAACGTCGATTGTGATTGTAAACTACACATCATATTTTTGTTTTAGATGATGTGTAACCATATGGGTGGTCACCTGGTCAGGATAGATAGCCGCGAGGAGAATGAGTTTGTAGCAGATACAGCAAAAAAGTTTCGCGGTAATATTTTCAAGTTTGCTAAAAGCTTTATTAGAAATATCATTAAAAGTAGCCTGCTTCTATATTTTAGTGCACTATGACAATGGCACCAACGACTCTACCAAGATCGAACCAATGATAAAAAAATACACAAATGTACATACATGTTAAATACGAAGATACTAAATCGTTTGTTAAACATTGTGGAATGCTATTGAATGGAGACAGGATCTATCTTTTACTGTCTGGAATAATTTTTGACCTGGACGAAGGGGAGGGGCGTTTTTTTTGTTTTAATTGAATCTGTTTACAAAAAAGCAACATATGCATATCAGGAATCGCCACACTCAAAAAACACAGCCTCCCCACGCAGCGAAAAAGAAGAGAGGAAGAGAGAGAGATAGAGCGCATGTTTTATATATGTATGTCAATTCAAATAGGACGCCACAAACAATTAATAAACAAGAGAACCTTTGGGGATACCGCCTTGGAACGGTCAGTGGCAAAACAAATTGCCACTGGGGGTTTAAACCAGGTTCTAGGGTGCACCAACCTCACACTTGCCCCAACAGGTTCTCGTATCACAAAACAAGTACAAATTGTCTTGGTGAAATAACTCCAACCCAACAATTTAATGAATTTGTGCAAACGTAAAATCTGGAAGTGTTTTACAGCGGTATGGTTCTGTAAAGGCTATTATTTATAAGTCCATGGTTTAAGAGTGTTTAATTCTCATACCGCTGCTGTAAGCTTCAGTTACATCAAATGCCTACATCAAATATCTATGCTTTGTGAATTTATTCAAGGAGATATGGAGGAACATAATTTTGGAAATACTGTTCTTTTAATTCTTGGTTGCCCCTGGATATGTACAGTTTTCCGATTTTTTGCTACGCTAAGACTATTTTTGGAATACATGTTAATTTCTTGCATCTAGCTTCAAGAAAAACTATTTAGATTGGCTCTATATATATATATATATATACAACATAAAATACAGCAAGTACATAAATTTACAAACATGGACATTGAAAATAACATAATCACAGAAAAGGACAGAAAACACAAGCAACATAGAAACAGCAAGATTACTCAGTGAATCAGAACGCAGTACAAAGGCCTTGGATATTTACTTAGTTTCAATTGTATTGTGACATTTTCGGAAGCCATAATGGAAATAAATTTAGTTATAGTTGGCCATGCAGTAAGGCTTAAGTATAATTTTTAAGAATATCAGTATATCTTGAACAGCAGAGCAGAAAATGTATTCTGTTTTGACTAATTTTTGTGGACAAGACTTGCATATATTGCATTATCTTTGATTCCTATCAATATTATATTATCTTTCAGTTTCTATCTCTAAAGAGTGTGAGCATACTCTGACTTGGGTTAGTTGCTTGCGTAGTTTTCTTTCTGAGTTAACATTATAAGGTGATAATCTTCAAAACAGAAAGTAGCTTTAAATTTTCTATAATAGTCAAATTTAGATGGTTCATGTAGGCTTGTAGACCAGTGCCCAAGGTTATAAAACTGAGCATGGAAACCAGTCTCAAATCTCAAGCATCTGATTGGCTGAAATGGCGACTGGTCGCCATTTCAGCCAATCAGATGCTTGAGATTTGAGACTGGTTTCCATGCTCAGTTTTATAACCTTCAGCCCAGTTCTGTATACTTGTTTTAACATAGGAAAATAATTTCTATTTCCAAAAGATCAGTATAAAGATATCGTAAATCCGAGGGTATCAATATAAGCATTCATACGAGAGGCCCAAGAGTTCCTATTACCGGAACTTATTTGGTTAAGATAAATATCGACCAATGTTAGATATATCAATGGTTACACGTGCCATAGTTCGTGATACGGGATCATGGCGATCGATAACAGTTTTCGGCCCGATTTTTCACACAATTACCCGGGTATTTAGGTCTGTTGTTGTTCATGTAGTGAAGCTAATTTGTTCATTGCTTATATAGGGAAACTATGTTACAGTAATTCTTTTTGCACATGCTGATTTCTGAATGTGGTTATACATTTTGTGTGTACTTGATTTAAATAGAAGTATGATGAGTGTTTGCCTCTCCTTGGAAACCCTCAGAATGATTGAATTGCAATTTTTATGTTTATATAATTCTTGTTACAGCTGATGCATGGATCGGTTTAACTGATATACTATCCACTGACCATTGGACATGGTACAACGGCATGGTGCCACTATCTGAAACCAAATATAAAAACTGGGCCCCCGGTGAGCCGAACAACGTCCATGAACACTGTACAATCATGAAATGGGAAATGAGTGGGCAATGGAATAATATAGAATGCCATCTGAATCAACGTTATGTTTGTGAGACAAGCCCCAAGTATGTAGTTTCTTCTACTTCATTAAACATTTCATATATTTATCAGACATCATTTGTTATATTTATCAGACATCATTTGTTATATTTATCAGACAACATTTGTTATATTTATCAGACAACATCTGTTATCTTTATCAGACAACATTTGTTAAATTTATCAGACAACACTTATCACGTCTAAAAATGGAAAATTACAATATTAAAATTAAAATCACCTCTTGTTAAATACATTTTAGTAGGAAAATCTTTAAATGATTAAGAGCTCTAGGAAAGCGAACAAGCTTTGAAATATAAACCCTGTAAGATGGAACTTTTGGAAATTAAATAACGTATTCTAAAGTCTTTAAAACCATTTAGATCCTCTGAACCAAGTAACATCAGTTCCAGTGCCGAGCTCGAGTTCGAAGAAACGTAAGGGCAAAGTTTGCATTAAGTTCCATTATAGTAATTTTTGTTTTTTATTCGTTATATACACTTTAAATAAAGTAAATAAATTAGTCTAGTTATAATAGACGTGAATTTAGAATTCTTATAATTTTAACTAAATCTTTGGTTATTGGACACGTACGCCTTGCCCACCGTCTGATCAGTCTACACCAGTCTATACGCTTAAAAATCTGTAAACAATTATCAAACTCTCACAGGGCTAGTAAATATTTACTAGTCGCCATGTCTTGGGGGGAAATTCAATACAAGCAAAATTCAGCGTATTAATGGTAAAAAAATATGAGAAATAATACATCAGCATCAAAGTATCCTCATCAAAACCATCATCAACAAAAACAACAACAACAACATGCTTCATTATTGAAATCGTTCATGTTTCTTGTCTTTCTCACTCCCTTGCCAATTTAGCCATTTGAGAAGGAATTTCTTTATGTACCTTATTGCCAATCGTAACTACTCGGTGTTCTCCGGCAAGCTTCGTTGATTAAGATTAGAAATCACTTAATCGTGATCTGAGACCTTTTTATTAATATTGTTTACTTGATGAAATAATTATACAAAATGTATGTTGTTTTTTCATTTTATTTATATTTAAATTCAGCGTACCATATATGGTATGTTAAATAATCTGTACAATTACGTGTTGTAGACTTTAGAAAACTGTGTCTGCTGCAGAGAAGGAACTCGACACACACCGAACACGACACACACCGAACACGATATCTTTCCGCCTATTTTCTGAACTTGTGTACCTGAAATCTGACAGTTTAGTTTCCGGTTATCAGAAAGAATTCCAATATTGTTAGTATGTTGCGATTTACAGATTTTAAACAACAAATATCTATTTAATTACAATAACATGTAGTTTGACATATTTATCAATCTCATGAATCGTTTATTCCTTTTTTTATATAATTTTATCAAATTTATATGATAATATGATTGATGATCGTTCTTTCGCCCTCCAGATCAGCAAGCTAACGAAGTGGTTTTTTTTAAAATTAACAACTCATTTATTAACAAGCATCCGAAATGATAAGATAATGACAAGAGAAAACTGTAAAATTCAATATGTCAACATGCAGATGTATGATTGTTTAATGTAATTCGTAATCTCTGTTAATTTTCGCTATCGTTTCTAAAATATACTGACGTATAAAACTAACTTTGTTTGAAATTTCATTTGTTGACATCCGACATCTCCCATCGTAACAAATGCAGGTATGGCTAAAGATATTCGTTACAGTCTTCAGTCATTTCCAAACCGGTTTTTTAAACCCTAATTTTGAAGTTGCATTGTAATTGCAATATATATTATACTGTCAACAACAGTATAGAATTCTTTAAAGGATAATTATTTCGTTAAGTAAAGAAATACGTGTTTAAGTGATTTTTATACTTACTTTTTAAAAGTGTATAAATTTAACTTTGAACAATACCTAAACGGAAAATACTCTCATGCTTGTTGGGGCACGTGTGAGTTTGGTGCACCCAGTGCCAATTTGTTTAGCCACTGACCTTTTTGAAAGCGGTTACACATCATATTTTGTGAATTGTTTGTGGTGTGTATTTTGAAATTGATAATTTTATAAATGAATGCTCTCAACTTTCTCTCTGCTTTTTGGCTGTGTTTGGAGGCTGTGTCTCATGAATGTGGCCGTTCCAGATATGCATATGTCACCTTGTTGGAAAGGAAGTGATTCAGTGAGTGTGACCATAGTGTTCAGATCCTCGCACTCCGTTATTATATAGACTTAATACTTGTGCAACATCTTATTATGAACTATTATGAAAACATTGCAGACTTGTTTTGACTTGTCTGTTAATAACCAGTTAATATGTTACAACCCAAGCCTCGTAGCGAAGGTCTCAGGTCTCGGCGTAACTCAGTTTCTAAACAATTAAAAAGTAAAATGCTTGATCAATCTCTACCGAATGTAAATATAGAGTTGCAGAACTTTAAATATGGAAATACTATTCCATGAACAGCAGTACTAAGTCTATGTAATAATCGAGTGCGAGGGTCTGAACACTATACAGCGTTACACTCAGATAAAATGCACGATAATGAGAACAAAATGGTGGAACTAAATAGAATAGAATTTTGAAAGAAGCAGAGATCGCCAATCCTCCGCATCATTGTTTACAACTAACGCGGAACGACAGCATTCTCCTCTTGTCGAAACTTCGGATATAAAACAAAGCAAATATATTATAGAACATTTTAATGGGTCAACGTTTCAACTACGGATTCAGTAAGGATCTGATTTTTAATGGGAGCAACGTACCTTACCCAAATAAAATAAAAATAAATAAATTGAAAGTATTAAAAATGGATTTTAAAATGAATAGAGTGTGTGTTTTGGCGGAGGGTTACCAAAACACACCTTAACTGATCCTTTTGTTGCTGTGAGATTGATTTTGGTGGTAGGTCGAGTAAGAAGTGAAATCGGAATATGAATGTAGTGAGAAAAGTATTTTGAAGTAAAGTGTGTTTAGTTCAGGGTACCGAGTGTCGTTGGTTAAGTCATTATATATTATCACAAAACCATGGCTTGTTTTATCATGTTAATCATACAAGTCTTGAATCAACATTAATTGCTCTTAAATAAAGATACCGAGACAACGAACACATTAATGGCTCAATAACTCAATCGGTTGCGTTGTCGGAATTGCAAGGCCAGACGCTGTCGCCGTGACGGTGCGGATTCGCTCTAGGTAGAGGCAGTATCATTTTTAACAAACGTGATAATACCCCCGTGTTGAAAAAATTATGCTTTATATCTGTCTACCGGTATTGTAACAACCACAGCGCCTAGCTAGAATAATTAATGGGCTCGACAAGCTGTGACAGTGCTATATTTCGACCTAAGTTATTAATTACAAAAATAGTTGGCATAAACATGTCAGGAAAAACACACCATAGCCAGCAACAGAGAAGACAGGAGATAAATTATAAAATGATCCCGATAAAACCCATTTAAAACCCGTTTTCTCAGGTACCAATATGTACCCTACTGTTAATGACCAAAAATGAAGGCCATGGCCCTGAAACTCAGAAGCGAGTATTGCAACTGGTTTGAAACATTACTCGCCCGCCCCACACTTAAAACGTTATAAATCGAAAAATTTCATTTACAGTTCTGTAAATATTCTTATAGACTACAAGATATTGAATTAACAGGTATGATATACACGGCCACTTGGATAGATAACATGAAAGTAAGCCAGAATATGCTGCAGCGGAAGAGAACATTGCCTGGAAACATTGCTGTTTAACTTGAAGGCAGTCAGTTATAAAGACTTTTAATATTGTATAGCAGCAAAACTGCAAATATAACAAAAACCAATCGGAAACTGCATGATCGAATATTCGAATATAAAGTAAGCAGATAATTTGAAGCACATTTTAAATGGGCATCATTTCAAATGAAAAGTGACTAAAAAAGAATTTAACCCGATCCTTCCGTATCCCACCACCAAAATCAAATTATGGTGTTCCTTTTGGGTCATGTGTGAGATTGGTGCACCCTAGAACCTAATTTAAAACACCTAGTGCAAAATTGTTTTGAGTTTAGAAAGAAAAAAAAGATAAGTTTAAAAAATTGAGCAGGATGTTTGTATCTGAATTCCCACCACACCCACTACAACAAAAACAATTGTTGGTTTGAGTTGAGATATCAGTTTGTTTTAAAAGGGTTTTTGGAGGAAAGTACCTTACCCAGACACCCCTTACCCCACATCTCATATCCTCAACCAATTAAGACGATTGCTACAGTTTTGTCAGCTTATTTCCTACAGATTTTGATAAAATTTTCAGCGTCGATGGGTTTCACTTAAATTAAAAAAATATATAAAATAAAAATGGTATTTTACCGGGCTTGATAAAATTTTATTGAACTTTTAATTTTGACACATTAATCGCACGGAGAAGCAATACCCGGTTATACAAAAACAGCTTAAAAATCGCAATAACGCATAATAAAACTTTTTATTTCATTTTAAATACAAGTACAAAAAGTATGTTTCGCGAATTAAGAAATTTTTACAGAATATATCGTTTTCTCTTCGAGAAAAGATACACGGAAAATGAATTTTCAGCAAAAAAGGTATCCTCTAAAATGCCCGTTAATACTTAAAAATTATCATAATGTTTCTATTCAATTTCATATTTGTATACCTTGTGTCTTTTTTGAAACTGTTTGGGGAGGCTGTTTTTTTCGGAATGTGGCGATTCCTGATATGCATTTTTCACCTTTGTATCTTACATCATGCAAAGTTTCATTTAAATAAAAAAGGTCCAAAATTTTGATTTTTTGAAACTGTAGCAATCGTCTTTAAAACGATTGGAGGATGGAATTTCTCGACAGAAACAGACTCACGTGTAGACACTGTGTGAGAAACAATTTAAGACGAACTCGTCACCATTCCGCTATACGCATGTTGGAAAATTAAAAGATCAAACTACTCTCTTAACTTAAGCAAAAACTTTAAATTGTGTTGCTTACTTAATTTTCGAAAAAAATACAGGAGTCTTTATTCTGTATGACGTAGAAGTTTTATATTTCATACGCTAAAAATCGATTTTTTAGAATTTTACCTGTTAACCTCTGCAGTACAATTTTAATAGGTTAAAAAACCTGTGCAATGCGGCACATGATAGATTAGATAATATCCCCTGTTACATAATTGTTTTTCTGTGAATTTGGTATCATAGGTCCTGGTGGCCCAGTGGCAAATTGTTTTACCACTTACATTCCGAGGCGGTACCCCTCGGGTTTCGTCAATTGTTTGTGGCGTCTGTTTTGAAATAAGCATTTTATTAGCCATGCTCTCTCTTTCTCTTCACGCAAAAATAACAAATAATATGATATTTTGGTGTAATATATCACATTTCGTGTTTAAAAATGAAATCCACACCTTGTGTGTAGCCAATGACAAAATTCTTTAAAGGGTTATAAGACATGTCATAAGAATGAATAATACAATATTTCGGTGTAATATATCACATTTCATCAAGCAGCCGTGAAAGTTCACTTGGTGATTTCACAAGTCTAGCTCCTTTCTTGAATGGTGGAATAGTATGACATTTCGTTATAAGTTTTAGTTTGGTTGCCGTTTCCGGACCGGAAGTTGCTGTGTTGTCAGTGAAGGAGACATAATTCACGGTAGGTTTGTGTCCCAGTAACAACAATATACTGTCCACTGTGTCAAACAACTCGCTCTCAAACTTTGTCATTCGCCTGAAAACAAAGGTAAAGGTGTAGGGTTTATAATATGGTATCTTACCGAACATATTCACCCGACTTTTACATTTACCCCCTACCCCCACCCGATCAATGGATAAGTCGTCCGTTAACAATCGGCGCCGTAAGCACCAATGAACATTGCTGTACATTTCTCATAGGTACCCAAACAATAAACAAATTCACAATGAACGAGCAGATTCATAAATAGTCAAACCCCGTATGTTGCATTGCTCTCAATATGTTTATTTTGGAATATTCGGCAGTACATATACGTTTTATATCGTTTATTTTGCTATAATAATTAATAGTAACGCTTTTAGGCAACTTAGAAATTGCCTACATTTGTAGCCATGCACATTCACAGTTGAAAATAGATTGTAAAATAGAAACATAAAGTTCTATTGTAAAAAAGAAGAATTGGAATTTTCATAGCTTCTGATCGGTTACAAAGGTAAGGCAACTTCGAAATCATGGTATTGGTTGATATAGATGCACGGTCAGTGAGAAATATTTGACATATACTTTTAAATTACGCTTGATTCACTTTATTATAGGTGCAAGGTCAAAACCATGATATAATAAAAGAAATCGCTTTTAAGTGTAAAAAATAAAAACATTTTCTTTTCTTTAAATACGGCATGGGAGCACTTTGTTTATTTCACTCAACAAATATTGTCGTGGACCTACTTTGAGAGTTGCTCTAGACGCGTGTCTATATCGCCATGGTAACCAGCTTCTAAAGAACTTTGTGTGTTCGGTATACTTGACCCAATTTGACCACCACTGGAAGCCGACCTCGATGTATATGAAATAGCTGAAATATAAGGAGATGTTAAAACAATGACATATGCTATATTTACACTTTGAATTACTAATAATTGTGTATGTTAAAAATATAAATAAGTATGCTTCTTTTTTGCCACTTTAATATTTGGAAATTTGGAAGTGTTTTATAGCTTTTTATGTTTGTATGTTTGTGCACTTTTGCAGACAACGTTTCCGAGTTGATGGGTGGGTTGGAGCTCATTAACCAAGACACCTTGTAGTAGTTTGTTTATATGTTTTGGGGCATGTGTGGGGTTGGGGCACCCTAGAACCTGGTTTAGAGCCCCAGTGACCAACTGTTTTGCCAGTTTCCGTTCCAATGCGGTTCAAACTCAGGTTCTCTTTTTTCGTTTTTTGTTTGTGTTGTTTGAAACTGATCGTTGTGTAAACCCATGTTCTCTTTTCCTCTCTAATTTTTGGCTGCTTTGCGAGGCTGTGTTTTCTGAGTGTGGCAATTTCTGATAATGCATATTTTACCTTTTTGGAATGAATACTCTAATACTTATTTCGCAATAAATATAATTTTCCACATAACTTGTTTTTGAGAGCATATACCTTTAGACAAATATAATTTTGTGTCTGGAACTTTCAAATAAGACTGTTGTGTTTTTCCCTTTTTTCGGTTCCGCTTATTTAAATAAAAAAACGAAACTGTGAAAATACCCGAACATGAAAAATGATTGAATTATGACAGGCTTCGTTGGATTTAGTATTTTATTCGCAAAAACCATCTGTAAATTCAAAGAGAAAGGTTACCAACATGATATTCTACAGCGCTCTGCAGGCCTGGTGATTAACCCATCTACAGTTGATCACTATGCTTACCTCCTTACCTCTTTAGCTGCACGACGGTGGCAGCGGTTAAAGAGTTTATGGGGAAATCTTTTCTTTAAAGAACCTAGAAGCTCGATTTGTTTCTTTTATCCCTGACATCGTGTTCTTGCTAATTTGACTTCAGGAGGCTTCATCGAGTACTCGCCCCATTTGGCTTTGCAATTCTATTAGCTTCTTATGTTTTATATGTTTGTGTGCTTTTGCATGCAATATTGTTAAGCTGATGGGTGAGTTGGAGTTATTCCACCAAGACGACTTGTACTTGTTTGTTGATATGAGAACCTGTTGGGGCACCCTACAACCTGGTTTAAACCCCCCAGTGGCAATTTGGTTTGCCACTGACCGTTCCAAGGCGGTAACCCCAAGGGTTCTCTATGTCGTTAATTGGTTGTGGCGTCTTATTTTAATTGACATACTTTTAACAACATGCTCTCTTTTCCTCTCTTCTTTTTTCGCTGCGTGTATTTTGTAAGTGTGGCGATTCCTGATATGCATATTTCACTTTTTTTGTTCATAGGAAGTAATAAAAATGCATATTATTGTCAAAGCCGCCTAACTGGGTTAAAGGCAAGTAAATATGTACGCAGATGTATGTATCTCGATCAAAAGGTTAAGAAACTTTCAGTGAGCCAGTGAAGAAATTATAACATGAACAAGTGAAAGTACCATACACTACTATTGCAGTATAATATTATCTACACGTTTATCCCTAGTTAACATTAAAAAAGGTGAAATATGCATATCAGGAATCGCCACATTCAGAAAAAAACAGCCTCCCCACACATTCAAGAAGAAGAGAGGGAGAGAGCATGGTTAATAAAATGATCAATTTCAAACGAGACACCACTAACAATTAACAAAAATGAGAACCCGAGGGGTTACCGCCTTAAAAAGTACTGTCGTTGAGCGTTACCGCATATTCGTCTCAAATCTACGTATTGGATGGAGTCTAATAAGACGTTTCTAAAAAGAAAAATAGGAGCCAAAACGAGTGCAGCTAAGACTGAGAAGTCGTCCTACATTTTTAAACATGCCCATGCGCAATTGAAAATAGATCGATCTATTTTGTTCATTGTAAAATAGAAAATAGAAAGGAGTTCTATTGCAATAAAATCAATGAGGAATTTGAATTTTCGTGGGTTCTGATTGGCTACAAATGTAGGGCGACTTCTAATGAAATTAACTACGACATCACCGATAATAGTGCTTAGAGCATTGTCACAAACTTCTTTTCTTTTGACGGGAGAAAATAATCATTTACCGGTGGACGTTTCAGACGAGGCCCCTTTAGTCCGGATGCTTCTGCGACTTTTGACAGAATCCGATTTATCTCGATGTTTTATAGAAGTCACTGTAAGAGAGAAAAGGAAACATTGTGGTATTGTACAATAACGTGAATTGATCTGGTCACTGATTAATATTGTGTTCGGTATAATGTCTACAGAGATAAATATTACTGTTTCGCTCAGACAATTTGCGCATCCAAACTTATCAACAGATTTCACTTTGGCAGAAAGTATACTTCTGTTTCTTTTGTTATCTCCAAGAACGAGAAAGTGCTGCAGACTCATAAAACCGACAGGAGAACGTAGACGAATACAATTAGTTTTAGTACATGACTTTCCTTAAAATTTAGGATGATGCTAGAATATTTCATATGTTTTGCAACTAACATCGTATTCCTAAGAACCATTTATAAAATTAGTCATTTTAATTCAAAAACTTGATAACAAGAAAATTCAACATGCCGTGATTACGAATAGCCGAAAAGTCGCCAAAACGGCAAACTACCACTCCAAAAACCAAACGATGACAACTCAAATAAAAATATGACAAGGAAAAACAATTCAATTATGCAATTTTAAAATTCAATCTCCTAGTTGCCAAGTGTTGAGTACTGGACATAAAATATTGTCGCCTTGTCTATTGAACGCAGTCTTCTCTTGACCTCGCCTTGGATAAACACAGTGTCCAGCTACTGACTTGTTCTATAGACATAACTTTTTAACCTTTAGACAAGGCAACGCTGAGATTTCATAGTTAAATGTACATGTTGAGACAGTGGAGGAAACTATGTAACTCCGTTACTTTGTTCACGTTTGGTTTTAGGACGCCGATCTTCGAATTCTTTATCAACATCTGTGAACGCTTGTTCCGGTGATAATTCAAGCCTTTTACATTTCTGCTCTTCCTCATCGGTCTGCGAGGCGCTGTGTTTTCGTCTCTTTGTAAACGACAACGTTCTGTGAACTGTAAGATTAAATAAACATTTATGAAAGTAAAACTTTAACTTACGAAATCGTTTACTTCACTTTCCACATTTTCCACACGTTTACGTATATTTCATATACGCGAAGCAAACACGTAATGGATGCACTTGTCGTCAGAAATTCACCCACTTCTAACTCGTATGTTTTATTTCAACATTTTCATTTTCATAAAAGTACATCAATAAATGAAAAGTAAAATATGAAAATATGCTCCGTATCCTCACCATGTTAAACAATGCAATGTCATGTTTGTTTGCTAGTGAATTTATAAGCACTGGATACTCCCAACATTAAACCTAAAATTCTTCTAAATCTTCAAAGTTACTCACACATTGTAAAAAACTGGCTCTCCTACACATCTAATACCCATGTGATTTCGATAAATATGGTAAGAATAAAAAAGGATAGTTTGCATTTGTTCAGTGGCTGACACATATTGCAGAGTATTCAAAGCCTAAGATTTTAGCACTTTAAAATTCTGTGACATGGATGGTTCCAAACGTTTACATAATTAACTTTCAGATTACATTCAAACCACTATAGCACACGTATTAAATTACGATGATTTTTATACACATACAATATTCTTACAAACAACAAATGTAGACTATGCCGCTGTTTATAACTGAGTGAACAAACACTCATTTCTCGTAAAGTTTGATACAAGTAACATAGTCTGCTCACCGTCAGCCTGTCTGCCCTTAGACTGCATGTGAGGACGTTTCTGGCGGATAAATCTCAGTTTCTCCTCGTCTATGCGGGATGATTTCTTCCGAGTCTCAAACAAAGTTCCCTGCAAAAAATAAGAAACCATTTTTATTGTGCAAATATTGTTAACATTAAAATATGTGGCAAGGTTTCTTACTCATTTCAATAATTATTCTCTGCAAAGATGGTTAACTTGTTCTGAACACTGGTCTGTGCTTAATTTCCTTGCTCGTTCTAAACACTGTTCTCTGCTTAGTTCTCTTGCTTGTTTCAAACATTGTTCTCTGCTTAGATTTCTTGGTTGTTTTATACACTGTTCTCTGCTTAGTTTTCTTGTTTGTTTCAAACACTGTTCTCTGCTTAGTTTTCTTGCTTGTTTCAAACACTGTTCTCTGCTAAGTTTTCTTGCTCGTTTCAAACACTGTTCTCTGTTTAGTTCTCTTGCTTGTTTCAAACACTGTTCTCTGCTTAGTTCTCTTGCTTGTTTCAAACACTCTCTGCTTAGTTCTCTTGCTTGTTTCAAACACTGTTCTCTGCTTAGTTTTCTCGCTAATTTCAAACACTATTCTCTGCTTAGTTTTCTTGCTCATTTCAAACTCTGTTCTCTGTTTAAGTCTCTTGCTTGTTTGAAACACTGTTCTCTGCTTAGTTTTCTTGCTTGTTTCAAACACTGTTCTCTGCTTAGTTCTCTTGCTTATTTCAAACACTGTTATCTGCTTAGTTTTCTTGCTTGCTTCAAACACTGTTCTCTGCTTAGTTCTTTTGCTTGTTTCAAATACTGTTCTCTGCTTAGCTCTCTTGCTTATTTCAAACACTGTCATCTGCTTACTAATAGTTTTCTTGCTTGTTTCAAACACTGTTCTCTGCTTAGTTCTCTTGCTTGTGTCAAACACTGTTATCTGCTTAGTTTCCTTGCTCATTTCAAACACTGTTCTCTGCTTAGTTCTCTTGCTTATTTCAAACACTGTTATCTGCTTAGTTTTCTTGCATGTTTCAAACACTGTACCCTGCAAAACCTTTTAACCCTTTTCGAACATTGTTTTCCTGCTCGCTCATCGAACAAAGTATTTCTGGCAAGGTTCTAAATTGTTCTCTGTTAGGAATAGTTGAGTTTCGATTCAACGGCCTCTGCAAGATTTCTTCGTGATAGTTAAACAGAAATGTAAAATGTTTCATGCAAATATTTTTGCTCATTTCGAATAATGTTATATTTACGGAAATCTCGCTCGTTTTAAAATGCAATAAAGTATTGTTAGCATGAAATAAAACTAAGCTTGAAGATTTATTGTCCTTGTATTTTCCCAATTATCCCTTTAAAGCATTGTTGGCATTCAGGGTACGAGTAACGTTTTCGAGGCAAACACTTATTAATATTTCTATTATACTTGTTTTTATTTTACATAAATTAGTGAAAAATGAACGTTTAAAGCCACCAAATACGAAAACTAATCAAAATATTGCAGACTCTTTGATTGTGCCTATTTATGGGCAGTAATGGAAATGCAAATTATTGTTCAAGCCGTCTAGGCCCGGGTTGATAGCAAATCATAATTTACATATCGTGCGCAACAGCCTTCTAATGGCGTAAATGTTAACAGTACTGATTGATATCTTTTGCAATACAATACCTTGTTTGTTCCAAGATAAAAAGTCACTCACCAACGTAAGGTTTTGCAATTGTCCGTTTCACTGTCCGGTAAACTCTCGGGTTCTTATTTTCTTTAATTGTTTGTGGTGTAAAACTTGATTAAATTATAAAACCATGTTCGGGTTTCCTCTCTGCTTTTAGGCTGTATGAGGATTCTGTTTTTAGTGAATGTGCATATTTCTGATATGTGAATATTATTTTTTTCTTAGAGAAATAAGATACCATCGTTTTCTTCTACTTATAGGTAAAAGAACTAAATATATTGAAAACTGCTACTCAACGTACAAACCAAAAACGTTGTTTTAATTACGGTAATACTTTCGTCATTGCGCTGTCATCGATAAAAAATATAAAAATAGCGGTAAAATGCAGTTCAATAAAATTTTGCCCAAATAAAGTGTCTTTTTTTAAATACGTCAACTAAAGTTAGAACAGAAAAAAATCATCATTATTTACATATGTCGAATTTATACATAATGAAAACGTAACAATACCCTTTTCAGATTAAATGTTACGCTGATTTTGGTCATGAACTCCTCAGAGAACTCTGGGTAAGCGTTTAGGGTTTCCTTTAGGTCAGCTAGCTCGATCTTGTTAATATCACAGTAACTCAAAGCACGGACAAAGTACAGGGACTGTCCGGTCGGGTCTAAATCATGCAAATCTCCACCGAATATATCATCTTTTCCTGAAAGTGTACAAATATACGTTCAGATTAGTATATCGTCGGGACTCGGGTGGTAGGATAGAAGCTAGACGGTGTAAGATCTACATTTTTTGAAGTAGCCCCATGGAGAATATTTCATTTTATATTTTCTAGTGAATTAGAATTAAATAAAAGAAATATTCCACTTTTTTGAAACTGTGTAATATCATTTTTATATTAAGATATTTGTTCATGACGGTACTTATACTCGCATTTATAATATTCCCAGTGAGAATGTTTATGAAACGGGGATAAGTTTTTGTATATGACGCCATGATTTTTGGGCGTGAATTTTTACTATTTCCCTTTACATAAATCACGCACATTAAAAAGCCAAAAAAAGGAGAAAAAATTGTTTTTGCCAGTGAATGATAGAAATATATTTCATTTGAGAACTTCGGAATCGGTATTTTAACCCGTGGCTACGTCACTTGTGAAAATAATGATCATACACATTATGTTTTTGTTAGATGCAACTACACTGTAAACAATTCATTCGTAAGGATAATTCGATTGAGATCGCCTCTCACTCATGGCGTTAGCTAAGAATTTACAGACTCCGCAAAACTATTGTATGCATATAAACCATAAAAATGTTTAAAACATATGAAATAAAAAACTTGGACACTGATGCACTCACTGCTGCAACATAATTTTTAATAACAAAGGGCCACAACACTGGTAAAAATGGTCGCAGGAAAAAATCTTTTCTTTACGATCATCTACACATCCTGCTTGATCATCTGTGCAAGTTTGAAAGAAATCCGCCTAATAGTTTAGGAGGAGTTGATGCCACAAGATTTGGGGACGTAGGTATGCAAAAACCCTTTTAACCGTTTTTATCATTGACGTTGTGTGTTTGTTTACCAGTAAGGTGTTTCTATCAAGTGTTTCCTTTGATAGACTTTTAGAACATACCTAAGATTGCCATGACAGCATTGTCTTTGAGTATCTCGATGGATCCTCTAGCTATGAAGTATATAGAATCGAGAATGTCTCCGGGGTGTATCAGGGTATCTCCAGGAGGGGCATGCGTAGTTTTAAATTGCATAGCTAGCGCCCGCAGACATCCTGCAAGAACAGTTTAATATAACAGCATGCCAGTGATTCATCTAAATACCGGTAAACTTAAATTAAATTTAATAAATGATTGTTAATATCTAAACACAAAATTTTATGTAATAAATAGCTTTTCACATATCGGATTCTTAAGGTTAGTTCTGTTACGTTACTCTTCATTCATCACCTGTCGGATACCCACGGTTTATTCTATACCGTTACTCTACATTCTCAATAATGATCAAAACCAACCGTTGATACCCGGCTGAATGGAGGGTAACGTAATCAACCGTGGGTTGATGTGGGTATCCAACCGGTGATGAACAGAGAGCAACAGTGCGTATCCGACAATTTGCTTTCTAGCGAATTATATAATATTCTTGGTGAAATAAAAGTAGTCTTTCATTATTTTCGAACTATGGAAAATCATTTTTATTTTCACAGTTTTTCACCTTGGAATTTGGTTAGAAAATTTGCATTGACCATTTAAAGATAGAAAAAACATTTCACTCTTGAACCCCGCAGCTATGCCAATTGTGAAAATACAAATTGCGAAGCACATTCGTTTAATTAATTTTTTATTTTAGCTGGTAAAACAAATATCCTCTACTAAATATTAAGAACACCAACTAAAAGAGAGAAATGTATGATACTAGTGAAAGCAGTCACGACATGAAATGTGTGATTACCACTGGAATATCTACGTAAAATGTGAAATGAAATAAGTGCCTTTACTGGCGGAAAGTAAAAAAATTTAGAGAAAAGAGTTTGCTGTTATCAATGAGTGACGCTACCCGTGGTAGCTCTCCAAAAAGCGAGAAATACATGATGTCACGAGAAGAAGCTGTCCGGAATATGAGATATTAGTGGTGTTACAATATCTTTGCATATGAGAAACAAGCGATGTATGAGGGGGAAGCAGTCTAATTACCAGTGGAAGCCCTCTGGAAGGCTGGGCAGTTATTCAGCAGATTACGGTTCAGATGTAAGCATATATCAGCTTGAAGGCACTCCGGAAAACTTTTTAGTACCTGAAAAATGATTCGCAGATTGCTGGACCAAAAATCGTAAACTTAACTAGAGACCAGTCTTAAATCTCAAGCATCTGATTGGATGAAATGGCTTGAGATTTCAGACTGGTCTCCAAATTCAGGTTTATGATCTTGGGCCCAATACTGTGATCGGTAAATAATCAGTTAACGATGTCATGGAATGATAATTACGTTTATCTTGGTTATCCGCGCAACCTTTTTCCGAGGGTTGTCGCTGACTGTTCTGTCGGTACCGTATTTCGGATTTACCTGGCTAGGCGCTGTCGAATTACGTTACGGGTTCGATTCCCTGTAAGGAAAATATCCTTTTTTTTCAATTATTAACGCACCTGTTACATCGTGTGCTTGTTCACAGGTTAGAATTATTTGCAGTGATATCAACCATTGATTTACATTAACATTTGTGGTCGATAATGATTGAATAGTAAATCCGTTCTGCCCGTTGATGATAGTTTATTTAGCAAAACTCCGTAATGGCACATGGACATAAAAACATAAACCAAATGAAATAACACAATAAAACAATCTTCCAAAAGGGAAGTCAGTAAGAACTCTATTTAAAATTATCACTCTTTATTTCGAATTTTCGAACTCTTGTTCTTTATCAAGAAACTACAGAATTTTTTTATTTAGGTTATATCCATTTTGATAAGCTTATTTTATTTAGGTTATATCCATTTTGATAAGCTTAATGTTGATGAAGAACAAGAGTTCGAAAATTCGAAATAAAGAGTGATAATTTTAAATAGAGTTCAAATGAAATAAGTTGACATAGACATGGTTATGTAGAAAAACAGTATAAATATATGTCAGGTCTTACAAAATGCATACATAAATCACATTTTTCCTGGGAGAAACAAAAGAGGATGTGAAAAATATCTATATACATTGTAAAAAGAAAAGAAAATGCAAATGTATTAGTTTAAATTTCTTGCAAAACAATGTTAATGTACTTATGTCTTATAACCTACATCAAAAATAAGATAAGCTGATGTTTACAAATTTTGAATAGAAGACATAGATTTTCTTGATATGGGGATATATATGACAATAGCGATAAAACAATGAAGTATATTTATGGCGTTTTATAATGAATGAGAACATTTCCATGAAGAGATAAAGATTCGCGATTCTTTTCAGTGCCCAAGGTTATAAAGCTGGGCATGGAAACCAGTCTCAAATCTCAAGCATCTGATTGGCTGAAATGGCGACCAGTCGCCATTTCAGCCAATCAGATGCTTGAGATTTGAGACTGGTTTCCAATCTCAGTTTTATAACCTCCAGACCAGGATTATGACATGACATCTTGATCTGTAACTATCATTATTCAAATGTACTGTCAGATTTATGAATTCAAAACAATACCACTAATATAATATATGATAGCAGTGTGTCACATATTCTACAATATTCCCTGTATTTTCATCTAAATAATAATAGGCATATTTATTGAACTTTATAGTTTATCTGGATAACAGAAATGCCAGTTTCTCTGTTCCTCAAAACAACGTCGGCTACTAGCCTTTGTGGACCTGATGTCTAAATGAAGAGCATTCGGAGATTGCGGGTTCCAATCCTACTAGGAATAAAATTTGCGGTGCAAATACATGTAAGAACCCAGGAAGTCGACATCGGATGTGATTCATGTCACATGAAAGACTTCGTTTCAAAATCGATATAAAATATGTGAACATTTGCGAGGGGCATGTAGAAGAAACTGGTTTCATTCCTTGGCGTGGTCAGTAATATGCATTTTCATTACTTCCCATGAACAGGCTCAATCAAACCGAGCCTGCAATATTTTCATATTTGTCGTGTTCGGTGGCTTTCAAAGTTCCCTTTTCATCTATTACTAGGAATGCCAACCTTTTTATAGGTACGTACGTTATATCCGTACGTTACCAAATATAGCAATCATAAGCCTACCGAGTTCATATCAATACCGTTGGTGTAGGCCCAGGCATGTTGGTAGGATTCGTGTAGACGATTGGCAAGGTGCTTTGGTAGGTGATGGAAGTTGATGAAATCTTTAATACTCTGCATCTTCTCATGATACTCGTCCGATCCTTGATACATCCGTAACATGATGGAAGATACGTTACCAAATATAGCGGCGCTCAGTAAAGCTGAAATCAGTATACATATTTCCTTGATACATCCGTAACATGATGGAAGATACGTTACCGAATATAGCGGCGCTCAGTAAAGCTGAAATCAGTATACATATTTCCTTGATACATCCGTAACGTGGTGAAAGATACGTTACCGAATATAGCAGCGCTCAGTAATGCTGAAACAAGTATACATATATCCTTGATACATCCGTTACATGATGGAAGCTACGTTACCGAATATAGCAGCGCTCAGTAAAGCTGAAACAAGTATACATATATCCTTGATATATCCGTAACATGATGGAAGCTACGTTACCGAATAAAGCAGCGCTCAGTTATGCTGAAACAAAGCTTGGATTATTTTAGCAAATTATGACCTTATCAAAAAAATTACACTTACGAATGTCTAATAAAGTAATTTCAATAATATAATTTACGTTTCATTTTTCAACTTTTAGCATTCGTGCTATTCTTAGACTAACTGGTCATGTTTTGTTCATTAGTTTTTTATGTTGTTGTTCATAAAAGAACATGCTCGCCAAAATATCCTGTTTATTATTAAATGACTGTTCTTAATCGGCTATATTTAGCTTATACAAGTAAGTTTGAACACTTAAATTGACTATTTAGTCATATTATTAATATGGTCATGATATAGAGCAGGCTTAACGTTTTTCTTAATACTGTATAATTCGAGCCCTGGATGGAACAGGAAAACTTGTTGATGCAATTAATGCTCAAGATAAATTGTTTTGGAGACGTCAATCAGTTGGTGTTTAATCAGTGGATATCCTTACCACAGTATATAAATCACCTATCAATCAATCATAGTATGAAGACACGTTTATGTGTTTAGTAACTTACAGCCTAGAAGCATGGCGAATATGGAGAAGATTTTCTCAGCATTGGTGTTGGGGTAGACGTTGCCAAAGCCGATGCTTGTAAGAGATGTGAACGTGAAGTACAAGGACGTGATGTATACGGTTTTTATACTAGGACCACTATCCGTCACATTTTCTATGTATGGCTCCTTAAGCTGAAAATAATAGTACAGGATGTTATTATTTAGTTCAAAGTCTGTAACTGGGGTATCTTTGCGTTGTTTAAGCTGAAAAAGACAACGAACTATAATGAAGGTTCAAATTGCACCAATCAAAACCAAAATACAAGATAGATTTTTCTTCAGACATTGTCAATAATGAGTGAAATAAAAACATACTAAGTTCTATACTGCAGTAATTTCCGGTCGAGTTTTGTATGTGTTATTCAGCCATGGCCGTTTTGTAATTACTGTCATAATATACATAATACCATGATAAGGGGATCGCAAGTTTACTGCAATGAACTTATATATGAAAAAGAAACCATCTTTAAATCTGAAAGATATTTATTCTGAAAATCTGTTAGTTTATGATATTTTTAATTTATACTAAAATATGTATATTTGTCATTTTAATTTCTAGATTAAATTTTCAAATCAGTAATACAAAGGAAAAATTAAACATAGATCCAACTATGTATTGGTTGCCAAAATACACCACAGCTCTAAAACCACTGGCAAAATCTGTTTGGTCCATTTAAAAGTCGGGCGACATTTTATAGGAGCTTAAAGCAAGCACTTTTCAGCCAGTCTCTTTGCCAACATATGATCGTAATCATCATTCTTCAAATTTAATAGGATAAATATTAAAAAAAACTTAAAGCTAGAATTGTCTTTTACACTGATGCCCCCACTGCTGCAACAACATTTGTCATAACAAAGGGCCATAACTCTGGTAGAAATGGCCACAGGAAAACTCCTTTCTATACATATCCTGCTTGATCATCTGAGCAATTTTGAAAAAAATCCGCCTCATAGTTTAGGAGGAGTTGATGCCACAAGATTTGGATGACTTATGTACAGACGTACGGACTGACGGACGAGTGGAACTCTATATGCCTCCCACTTCGTGGGGGCATAGAAAAAACAAGAGAAGAAGAATTGGTTTTGAAAATATTTAAGATATTGATTTTATATTATATATTTATTATAAAAAGATGCGAAACAAAATATTCATTAAGATAAATATAAGAATATGTCCTGCATTATTAAAAGACGTTAATACATGATTAAATTATTATCAAACCTTATTAGAGAGAAAAAAATTCAATAACGTCAGCTCTATGTGAGTCTTTTTCGGGCAATTAGGTAGTTGTGTAAATAAGGCGTATATGAGTACTTTTGGAGCAATTGGGTAGTTTTTTTCCAAAGGCGTATATGAGTCTTTTTGGAGCAATTTGGTAGTTGTGTCTTTAAGCCGTACGACTAATTGCAGTTTTAATAGCACATTTATTATAGCAGGATTTTCTTAACAGCTGTATTCTTTGTTAATTGGAAGATTCTACAATATTGCTGAATATGACGTGACAAATCTGGAATGTCCACGACATTTAACAATTTACGATAAAAAGTAATACATTTTATAAACAGCAAACAGTACATCCTACAAGTATTCCATTCTAGCACCTACTGCGACTTAAAGAGTAATAATTAAATCCATATGGCTATTATAAACTCGGAATACCTGTATTGCCAGGGCATCTAGCCAGCCTATTGAACCCTGCAGATGTGGTCGCTCCCAATATCCAATGGCATAGAATATGCATGCTAGCCAATGGCCAACCAGGGAGAATGTCACCATCAGCAGTAACATAACAGCTGCACCATATTCTGCGAACTGCTCTATACGACGGAGTACGCGTAACAATCGCAACAAACGAGCCGTCTTCAATATACCAGCTATTGTCATCGTCTGTAAAAAAAGAAACGCGTTTACAACAGTCACTCTATGTGCATGCAAACAACGCTGCATTTTTTTATACAAGGCGGTACTGCACAAGCACATTTTGCGTGCACATTTATACAAATGCTTCTCGTAGTCAAATTTCATTTTGTTTCGTTTAAAGAAAGTTTTTGTTTGCCTATTCTTTTAATAAGTCGATTCTAAATGTTAAGATCACCCTTCTATCACCAACCCCCTCAAAACAATTTTATCGTATTGTTTATGCATAACATCCTTAATTAAGTCTAGTGCCAAAAAAGAATGTATATGTGCCTTAATAATTAACATTGTTTATAATAGCGATAACTAATAAAACTGGTTTTAACATTTTGGATCGATTCACACTTGCCATGAAGAATTTAGCCACAGCGTACAAGAAACTTAATTACTTATAAAGTTTTAATACATTTCATCGTTCGTTTTTTTTCTTTCGACAGTGGGACAAGAAAACTCCCCTGTTTATAACTGCAATTTAATTGTGAGATTATCTTAATTTTAAATTATCAATTGTATTATTGCCATTACGTCATTAAGAAAATACATATAATGTTCAAAACCAAAATCTGATCTGATAAACTGATACGTCCGATTTTCAGAGAATATAGCAAACAAGACAATACTGAAAAGTACTTACATCTGTCGTGCCGGAGCCAAACAGCAATAGATCAAATGGAATCGCAGCAATCGTATCGATAACGAACCATCCTTTCACGTAGTTTATGGCAATTTTCTTCTGGTCCATAATCACCTCTCCGTTGTGTAAATATGTTGTCCGGAAGTTGATTAGGATATCAGCTATTATAAAGGAATAAATTATACCCAACATTCAATGTATTCATCGTGCTGATCGATTTGACATATTATCTTACAGACAGTACAAAATTTACTAAATTATTATTTATGGTTGTCCTTGCAAGCTTTATTTTACTGCAATTCCGATGTTCATAACTAATTGGTTTATGTCTACATACTTTTACACAGCAGATAAAATGATAAATTTAATTCTATCTATAATAAAGATTTGTAAATTCAATAACATCTTTGATAAATTCTATAATAATGATATAAATTCTATAATAATGATCTGTATGGGAAAGATAACATTTATACATATATTGTTGTTCCCAGCAAATTAAAGTTATCTATTAAAATAAATATAATTTATATTTGATCAAATTATTCTAAAACGAAAAACAAACACGTATACAAATTAGCGCAACATTAACATTTTTTTCATTAAATAAAAACAATACAATAAAGACATTACTTGTTACGGTAGAAGTTTGTTCTAAGTAAGACTAAGAAAAACATGGTTTTATTTAATGTTACAAATTGCCTTTTACTTATGTTGGAATTTTATACAACTCAATATTAGCAAAACAGAAATATTCAAAGAAATAGACATGTACTTCTAAAGCAAAAAAAAAATATATGGTGCGGACTATTTTCTGTACTCAGAAGCAATTTGCGGCAAAAGTGAACAAGGGTTGTTTTGTGCAATGCTTTATGAAAAGACACTTAATTGAATATGAAATGATTTTCAAAATTCACCGCGCTTGTAATATATCTCGTACTTGTTGCCAATCATTTAAACGCGCCAATGGATTGATTTCTTCGAAGAATGATAATATACATAAATAAACAGGTCAACAAGTGACAGCGTGTGTTATCTGGGTTGAAGGTTATAAAACTGAGATTGGAAACCTGGTCGCCATTTCAGCCAATCAGATGCTTGAGATTTGAGACTGGTTTCCATGCTCAGTTTTATAACCTTAGGCACTGCTAGGGTCCTTTGAGTTAGCTACATATAGTATATGTTAGCACAATTCCTCCCGCAATACTCTGGTTTCACCAAAAAACTTTTTAAATATGTTTTTGTGTTGTAAAAAAAATAATGGAAAACCTTAACACTGTTTTTGTCTATTGAACTTACAGAAGTTTTGGAATAATAACTTATCTGCTTTGAAAGAAACTTTTATCGAATAACATTGTTTGTGTGCTTGTACAAATGTTTTGTGACGAATTCCTCTTCACAATTGGCCATTAGACTCGGTCTCAATGCATCGAATAATGTTACTCAAATTAATGTAAATCCTTTCCGGTAAAGATGTATCAAATGTCTGGAAGAAATATATCAATTCTTATGTGCCCACTGTCCACACACAGAAATGTTACAGTAAGTGGTTTCCAAAACACGCATTATCAATATACGGCATGCTGCAACACATGTTTTCTAAACCAAGTATTTTCCACACTCAGGTACTCAAGTCGTTTTAAAACACGCTTAGTCAAAGAACGAGTAAGCTACAAAAGTGTTTGTTTACAAACATGTAAGCTATGATGTGTGATTTCTAAAACACGAATTGTAATTCGCTTATTTAAGGTAAGCTCATAAATTATTCAAGGAAAAGACACTAAGCGTTTTTTTTCTTCGTTTCATTTACGCAATAAATATTTCGAATGACACTGCCTATAGATGGGAGCGAACCCGCACGTCCCGGCGACGGCGCCTAGCCCTGCAATTTCTGGGACACAAGCAACTGACCTAGCCGGGACAACTCCAAAAAAATTTGATCGGATAGCCCTGATATACGTAACAATTACTGCATGACATCGGTAACGGGTTATTTTACTGATACCAGAACTGAAGAATTTAGCATGAATTCATAGTTAACATGAATATTAAGTTTTTTCAGCACGACCTATGTCATTGTATCTTTACGTTTGCCAAGAGAACAGACCTATAAACATGAGATCAACGATCAAGTCGATGATGACGAGCGGATCGGCTCTCGTTGTATCTGTACTGTGTGTCCGAGTGGCAGCATCACGGTTTAAACGCATCGTTGTTTCGTCTTCGTTGAGGAGAAAAGCTGTCTGGTAAGGTGTAAACACGGCCGTATACAGGACAAGAATTAGAACCACCCAATCCCATACTGCCTTAAATGGACTGAAAGGAAATAACACAATTTAATTATTATAATGAACATTAAGCGAGTCACCCTTTTTTTCCTATCTGCTTTTGGTTGTGTTTTTGACTTCGGATATATCTGATAATGCATGATCACTTTTTTGAAAGACTGAATTGTATAAAGTTAAATATTCGAAAACTCATAACCAGTCGTTTGCTATTTACATGTAACATACATTATGGCAATTAAATCAGGATTGTGTTCAAAACTATGTCTTAATAGACATTTATAAGTTAATCCGAATCCGATACCGTTAGCTACTTGACGGTTATCATGGGGGTGTTCTCAAAATAATTTTGTACGAAATTATAGTGTATCTAATTAGCTGAGGTATTTTCGGCTTTACTTGTGTTGCTTTTGTTATAACAATAACATGTGTGGTCAGTATGCTTGTATAAATTTGTAAGTGTTGTATTTTACATACATGCAAACATTTTACGGTGTTCCGTTTGTGCAATCGTTGGAATCGCGAAAACACGTCGGAGATTGTGAAATCAGGATGCGAGGGCGCCAAAAGTATGATGCGAGCGTGCGATATAAGTATCGTATCGTGTTTTCGATACAGCGCATCCTGTTTTCGCGTTTTCGTGATCTCGCCTGCAAATCACGACACTTAATGAAAGCTACTTTACGGTTTGTTAAAAATGTTTGGGAAACTGTGAAGATCAAAACATTTAGCTTAATTGCCAATCAAGCTGTAGAAAAATTAAATTCTTTTTAAAAACAGAAATTGTGTTTGTTGCGACTGTTGGAACAAAAAAACTTACAAATGACGGTTTCATTGATTTGTGTATAAAGTGTATAGGTTTCGACCATACTCCTTGCTTTGCTTTCTGCTCCTCTACAGAGGGCCAATATGTGCATATGAGAAAAATTTTCAATGAAAAAAATAAGTTAGCGTCCCCAGCTTTCAGTGTTTTCTTTATTTTTACTGCAGGCACACTCACACCAAAAATAATGAGTTTTTGTAGAACATGAAATTAAATAGTCACAGTTACAGAGTTTGAAGATTAATGGCGAGACGGCGCATGTGCTGCGCTGGTATGTCGTGGTATGTATGTAAAATGAGCTTACATAAAATACAAAGAGTTTATACATGCTTACTGACCATACATGTATTTCTTTACCGAAATTCCCCTACTTTAAACCCTAAAGATACTTTATTTATTAGATAAACAATTTCATACAAAATTGTTTTGAGAAAACCCCCACGAAAACCATCAACTAGCTATCGGATTCGGAATCGGATTAAATTATAAATGTCTAATACTAATCATTTCTAAACCGAACGATATATTATCTCTTTTTCGGGTTGGTTTGCTGTTTATTTGTTGTTGTATTGTTTGCCATTTTACATGTATCTAGTGTATTATTACGACATACGGCTGTGCTCCACTAAACCGTATCATACCCGAGGACCTTGTTTTCACTCTATGGTAATAAAATGGTGTCTGGTTGTGCTCGCTATATTGGGACTTTACGATCATGGTTTATCACGATCCTGTTGAAACATAGTTGTTGTGTTACATAACAAAGCCTGGTTGTGCTGGCTGTTTGGACATTCAACGGATATGTTCTTAACAAACCTGTGGTATATCACATTCACTTCTGGCTGTGCCAATTGTATGTCTTACTCAGATTTTGTTTCAACATACCTATAGTGTAATATGATAAAGTCTGGCTGTGCTCGTTGTATGGTGACACCCCGATCCTGAGCCTGTTCTATAGTCGACAACTCCTCGGACTCTTCTGTATGGAGATCTGTCTTCGACTCCTGTAATCAAATCATTTTGACGTTATCTAACAACTAATTCATGATAAAACCCGAAAATATAATAAACACCAACAAAAAGAAGCGAAAAATCAGTTTTAACTTATTATCAAAGTAGTCTTCGGCATATTATTTAAAAATGAATAAATTAATAATTAATATCATCTTTCAAATATCCTAAGGGATATAATCATTAACTAACTTTTATTAAAACACTTTATTTTGACGTTTCGGCCTTATGGCCTTTGTCAAATTATACAAACCGCACAAGTCTACATCTTTTACACATATATCGGTTAACACATATACATGTATATTGATTTCCGGTTATGATATATGTGTAAGAGATGTAGATTTGTGCGGTTTGTGTAATTTGACAAAGGCCAGAAGGCCGAAACGTAAAATAAAGAATGTTTTTAATAAAAGTTAATAGTTAATAAATTTAAAAAAAAAATGTGGATCATTGCTACGATTTTGGCTACACTAAGACCATACTGCCGCAAGAACTATTGAAATATTATTTTCTTCAAAATTATAAGTACAAATTGGAACAAAAATCTGTCAAAGATGACATTAATCTTTAGGGTTTAACGACTGACAGAATATTCAGAATTTCAATGTATTGCAAAGTCAAGCTATCATAGAGGCATTAAAAAGAAATCCTTACCTACCTCATATTTCACTGAATAAGGCGATACAAACCACCTTGATGTATATAACATAATATTTGCATCAAAACATGTCAGCGTTAAGCCTCATAAGAAAAAAAACGCAATGTAATGTTTAAAATGATTGGTTGTTTGAGTAGGATGGCAAAACAGCTGCTGCCATCCTAGATAATGTCTTATTGTTTTGTAACCGGATTTTACCGAACTGTTAAATATGTGTCCTAAATACAACCCTAAGTTTGGCAAAAATATGACATTTTAAAAAAGAAAACCATAATTCATACACACGGCTAAAATAAACTTAGGCAAAATAGTGTAATCTTATAGTCACACATGTTTTTATATTATACAATAAGTCTTTTGTAAAACAATTCACGATACTTAATTACACATTTGTTTACATTTCGAATCAACCCGATTTACCTTGGTGTTACAAATGCTCGTGCATGAGAGAAAATAATCCAGGAAAATGTGCAAAAAGACAAGAGAGAAAGCTACGAGACACCTGAGGAATATAAAAACTTCGTGGTTTAGCAGCTAATGGCCAATTGCAATGAAGTCAGAGAAAGTCGCTGTAGTAAGAAAAAAAAAGATTATTAATGAAGTATGCAGTGCAAATAATGCGATTCGTTCAAATCATTAAACAAAGAGGCTTTCAAACTATACAAAACATATAACAACAACAACAACAATCACATTTATTGCATTAAACACAAAGTGCTTATAGCAAACGCATACATATTAAGTGGTAGACATTTATCTGAGAGGTATAATTAAACTAAATGTTAACAATATAATTTTCGAAATATTATTGTCTTTCTTTTACAGCTGAGAAAATAAACTGCGCAGTATTATACATAGTTTTCAAATTCCTGTCATAAGTTGTTCAAATTTATTAATATTTCGCCAATTGTTAAAATAAGGCTTTAAATATTTTAATCGTAAATTTCTATATTTAGGGCAGACTAAAATAAAACGGTACTCGCTTTATAAGAAAAAGCCACGCCCAGAAAACACAGCCTCTCCGCACAACCAATAGCAGAAAGAAAAACTGAGCATGGTTTTATAAAAAAAAAGAATAAATTTCAAATAAGATACCACAATCAATAAACGAAAACGAGAACGTGTTGGATTACCGCCTTGGAAAGGTCAATGGCAAAACAGTCTTCCACTGATGATTTTTCCAGTGCTCAAGGTTATAAAACTAAGCATAGAAACCAGTCTCAAATCTCAGATTTATAACCTTCAGCCTATGTATGTCCTAAGATGCACCGGCCTGACACTTGCCTCAACAAATTCATGTAACACAAATATGACGAAACGAGCAGGCAGTGCTCGGTTAAAACGAAATATGTATAGTCTTAAGTAATTATTGCACTACAGTCTTGTTGAATTAAAGTTATACATTACCTTCTTTTGAATGTATCTCCATTTATATAATTATTTTACTTTCTTTTCGTTACAAGTTTAAAGGTCATTGAAGAAAATGTTGTATGTTATCGTTATTGCAGAAAAGCACAGAGGAAAAAAAAACAGAGCAGGAGTTTATACAATGATTAATTCCAATAAGACGCAATACACAGTTAAAGAAAATGAGAACGGGGTTACCGCATTCGAACAGTCAGTGGCAAAACATTTGACAACACTGGGGGTGTTTAAGGTAGTTCACAATTGGTACCCGTAGTGATGCCTATTACTGGTTTGTAAATACAGCTACCAAATCTAACATAAATATTATCCAGTTAGATAGACAACGATTCGATTCGATTAGGTCTTGATGTCCGAAAAGTTATAACATCTTACGAATTATGTGTATAAATCGCAGTATTCTTAACAATGAGACTGGTGAGCTTGTCTGTTATTAAATTATAAGGCAGTGAAGTACAGTGTAGAAAAATGAACTGACAGAGAGAACGTCTGATCATTGTTTGATTTGATTTTTAACGTCACATGGATGAGTTTTAAAAAAAAGATTTTTGAGTGTGGTTTCAAAAACATTTTCAAAATATTGAATTTCATGTTTTTGTTTATGGCTTTAAGATATTAAAATTCATATGAAATACAATCTTTTGAACTTAAATTAATGAGTAATATATTCCAAAAACCTAAATAAAACATACTTTGAATGCAGTCCAAACTGTACAGCAATAATATTATTATTCTAGTTGATTATTCGTGTTTTATTTTCCTTTTCATTGTAAGCAACAGCATCATCATGTTGCGTATTTTGGAAAAAACTATTGGTTTAAAGAAATAATTATTGTTTCATGTTCATACATAGTTACATTTTGTAACAATTGTCCTGGCTCGTTAATCAACAAAGGTGGTCGATAGTGGGATTATGTTATTAGTTCATGCTTAACGCTGCATTGTTGCAGAACTCAGTTACATAATGCATGGGCTGTCTTTATTGCTGCTTTGAAACCTCGCAAGACATTTTTTACCCTAGTAACGATAATTATTTTGCTTTTTTATGATTACGGAAATGATATCTATTTTTAACATGTCTCCTTAACCTTTTCTTGCTGGTACATCTAAATACAGAATGTGCTGTTCCATTTTGGATTTAGCTGAAGCATTCTGTATTAAGTCACAGGCACATTATCTCCTTACTTTATTTTCAGACAATCTCTTGTTTGACGTAGAATTTCGCAGATTTAATCTTGATAAGATGAAACCTTTTAACTTCTACTCCAAGATGTTTTTTCTAGAGATTGGAATCAACCCAATTGAGCAATTTCAAATTATTTTAGAGCTACTGGATTTCAGATCGGTATAATTACAACGTTTATACGAACAGATACGTATCTTTAATCAAGGAATTGTACTCGTATAATTCAGAAATATCAAATAAGAAAGGAAGCTGTAAATTGTTACTCTAGTTAGATTTGGGCTTATCTAACCAGGTCTTAAAATTATGCGAATCATTTCAAACAAAGTTTTCTCGAAGTGTTGTATGATAAACGTTACAGCTTTATCTAGGTTAATTAACAAATACAGCAATATAGTGCTACCATGCTAAAATATGGTAGCTATCTCAAATGTTGATGTTCTTTTATCTAAGTAAAAATTCTTTCTTTTTAAATTCAATATTTAATGTGTTACTTAATTTTGAAGTTTATTGTCATAATCAGTTTGATTTTGACTTAGTTGCATAATTGACATCTTTAATTCTTTGTAAGCGGTTTGACAATATTATTACCGATAAGATGTAGATATCCCTCATAGTTGTCATGGAAATGATTGCCCGAGGCAGATAAATTATCAGAAGTTTAGGGATTTTATAACTACATCAGGACATTCTAACTTTGACTCTACACTAAGAAACATCTAAATTTTAAACTAAAGCGAAGGAATACCGCTCATAATAAGGATTACCTTAGCAGCATTTTATAAATAGTGTATTATATTTGACATTTATTTGCAAGTGAAAACCTTGCACAGGAATACCTGAAACACATATTGTGGACATTAATTTATTGTTATTCGTCGTTATTAATAATCTATTTGAAACAAAGAAATAAACAAAGAAACTTTACACGTGTTCTTTACTACCGACGGAAACCCGGCGGATTTGAAACCTGTTATAATAGTTTATACTTTAAATTGAATAACAGCTTTCTAAGTGAAATAAAATTGGTATTATTACTGTCTTGAAACTGGATTACTATTTTTATCTGTAGTGCTTTTGCCGAACTACTTTTTAAACTTATTACCACCTTTTTCAATTTTCCCGATTTGTTTAAGCGTAGCACGCTGAGTTGTGCCAGACAACTAAATGGCCGTAAACTAAAAGGAATGTAACATAAAGAAATACTGTGTATTTCAAATATTTCTTATTTGACTGATCAACTAAATTAGTAAGTAAGTAAGTAAGTAAATGATTTATTATAATGACATGTGCATTATATATCAAAAAGGCAATAAATAAATATTAATATTTCAAAAGGGTCTATATGTCACCATAAAAATAAGTAGTTACAAATTAATTAAAGTTAATTTCGTTGAAGCATTATAATGATAAAAAATGTATTGGAACCCTGATTTTTATCAAAGTTGTAACAGATTGTTCCAAACCTCTAAAGATTCATTAATGATACCTCCAATATAAAGTACCGAAGGTCTCCTAGGAACCCTACATGATTAGAGAAGACAGCGTACACGAGCGCAGATCCATTAATCACATGTCAGACAAGGGCCAAATGTCAACATGTTGATCTTATTAAATGGAGTAACTAATATCGAGATTGCTACTTGAATTGATATCCCATCCACTCGTTTACCGATCTTGTAGGAATACTTGGTTCAATAGTGTTGTTATTTCCTAAATTAAATGTACTTTATGTAGTTATTTGGTGATTTTGACTGTTTTTGCACATTCATGATGGTGTTATGCAGTGATGATTACATTTATTATCCGATCATTGTTTTTTTTTGTGTGTGGTTTTTTGGTGGGGTTAAGGTGTCCAGGTTAGCTCAATACGTAATTGGCATAACATGTCTAGGCGCTGTCGCCGTACGGGTTCGCGCCCCAGTAGGGCCAATATCATTTATAATTTCTTTGCTAGAAGTTGTCATTTATGAATGTAGCTAACTTGTATTAACTGTTTTATGTTATTATGGAAGCGCAAACGAATTATTTCATCGGTTACCTCTTAACATCCATGTAACTTGCAGAGACCGTGAACCTGTGCCCAAGGTTATAAAGCTGAGCATGGAAACCAGTCTCAAATCTCAAGCATCTGATTGGCTGAAATGGCGACTGATCGCCATTTCAGCCAATCAGATGCTTGAGATTTGAGACTGGTTTCCAATCTCAGTTTTATAACCTTCAGCCCTTTTCTTATAAAACTCTACTTTGAAATCGTGTAATGGTTACATCTATGAGTGACAGACTTAGATCTAGATCGTATTTCCTTATTCTTCGTCTCCAAAGACTTTAATCTTTTGCAAGTAAGGGCACCCTGATTAGAAATACCCTTAACAACTTTTATATACACATTCGTATCGAGGCATTACTGGCTTGAAAACCGAGTTTTTGCTCTAAAACTTGCAATAAACATGCAGTAATTACTTATTGATTTATTAGTAAAACAAATATTCAAAATGACAGACAACTTACTGCTCACAACCATTTAGAATACAAATTCACAACATCAGTCGAGAATGCGTAAGACCAACATCATTTAATGGAGGTAATGCTGTTCTGAACGACACTGGGAAATCCTAGCACATTTCGTGCGCGCCTTCCAAGCTCAGACCACAATTAGATTTAAATTACTTGAAGGTGTGGAAGAACGATCGGAAAAGGACCGGAAAAAGGATTTGTTGCAGATATTCCTCAGAATTAAAGTTCTCTTGGTTTAGAACTGCTGCAGTCTTCGAAATGCACGTGCATTATGGAAGTCGATAACTAAATAGTGTAAAATAAAGACTTTAGTGTCATATGATAGGTATAACAGTTGCAGTTTCGTTCTTACAAATATGAAAAATGTCGGAAGGAAAATAGTGTATTCTTAGAAAAGTTGTTCAGTGTTATCATGTTAATACGCATTCAATTCAGTGCATGTAAAAAGGTGAAATATGCATATCAGGAATCGCCACATTCAGAAAAAAAACAGCCTCCCCACACAGTCAAGAAGAAGAGAGAGGGAGAGAGATGGTTAATAAAATAATCAGTTTCAAAAAAGACACCACAAACAATTAACAAAAATGAGAACCCGAGGGGTTACCGCCTTGGAACGTTCAGTGGCAAATCAAATTGCAACTGGGGATTTAAACCAAGACAAACTGAATTTCACGGTAAAGTAACACTTGAATCAATTTTAACCCGTTTTGTGTGTTTTTCGTTTATTTTGCATAGGTCTAAACAATACGATTAGTATTGATAAAGTTGGCGGTTGGTGTGAATCTGAGTCCTAAATCACTCCAAATGAGTATGCTTTTATGAAAATACTTTCCTTTAGATTGATGGATAAATGGCCACAAAGTAATAAATGGTGTAATGTATCGTGCGTTTATTGTGAAAGTCGCTTACAAAGGGCTATTAATTCTGTCGTTTCCTCGTGTATGGTCAGCATTGGAGAATCACTCAAAATGTTTGTAGATTAACTTGGCAACGATAGCAATCTTAAATTGATTCGCTTTGTGATATTTGTTTTCCTGTCAATAGTTTATTCTACGAAAACGCTGGAACATTATCTTAAGTTTGTTTCTAAATAATTCCGAAAGTCTTTCGTTTAATTTTAAAACTGAAGTGTAATTTCTGGAACATTTTCTGTCTATTATATTGATTTTATACCGAATGTTGTTTTTATTCACGTTCTGTTTTTATTGCTGCACATGAACATATACAATTCTAAAAATAAATTTCATATCAATGTAATTTTATTTTTTTTTATGAAATTTGCCAGCAGACACAGCCTCCCCACATAGCCAACAAGTAGAGAGGAAAAGAGAGCATGGTATTACAATAATCAGTTTCAAAATAGACGTCACAAACAATTAACGAAAGTTAGAACCCGATGGGTTACCGCCTTGGAACGGTCAGAGGCAAAATAATTTGCCACGGGGGTTTTAAATCAGGTTCTATGGTGCACCAACCTCACACTTGCCCCAAAAGGTTCTCATATCAACAAAGAAGTACAAGTTGTCTTTGTGAAATGACTCAAAAAGCATACAAACATATAAAACATAAGAAGCTAATAGCATAGCAACGGCAAGTGGATGAGGACTCGGTGATCTAGAGCCCCTGAGTCAAATAGCAAGAACATGATGACAGGGATAAATGAAACCAGGGGCTATGAGATGGCCCCTTGCCCATTCCCTTGTCAGCTCACTTCTCACGGTACCTTGGCAGTTCTCGTTAGCAGTTTACGGCTATGTAGTGTTTTTAGCAGCTTTCTCTATTGTTCCAGCGACCAATACTCATCAAAATAATATTTCTTTTTCAAATGTGTTTACAACTGTTTACTGATAACTCGTATTTCATTACACTTGCCTTATATACAACATTCACAAAAAGCAGAAAATACCTCCCTTTGTGACAAAAACTCTGTATAAGTACATTTCGTTTGGTCTATTGATATCCATTCATTAACTGCAGTCTATTATTTTCATTTTGTATTGCCATATCATATACAATAGTTACTCTATCATTTTCTAGTCTCTAATTTATCATTGTATTAGAAGAGTATCGCATGGAAAAACAGTATTCTAGAAAAAGTGCGATAAAAATGGTTAATGAGCTACTATTATATATAATGTAGTAGTGATTTAATGTACAACTATGTTCAAAATCATAAAACAAAATCTGGAGACCAGTCTCAAATCTCAAGCATCTGATTGGCTGATATGGCGACGCATTTCAGCCAGTCAGGTGTTTGAGATCTGAGGCTAGTCTCCGATCTTAGTTTTATAATCTATTCATAACAAGTGCTACGATAACATTCATTATCTAATTTTAATATATAGTTATTAAGATGTCTTACACCGCTTTCTTGAGACACAAGAAAGAGAGATGAAAAATGGAATTTTGAAAGCCACCAAATACGACAAATATGAAAATATTACATACTTGGTTTGATTAAGCCTTGTCATGGGCAGCAATAGCCTAGCATAACGGAGATCGCAACGCAATACGTGCACAAATACACAGCGCCAAGTGATCAAGTTAAACGATTGTGTGCATATGCCGGTGAACTTGGAACCTTTAGTGAGTGCATTTTCTTGTTAACGGCCGTCGATCACTGTCATCGGTAAAAAACTAAAAATTAAACAATTTTCCTTACGGCAAAAATGCACTTTAATATCACTTTGCACAAATAATCGTCATTTCACATACTTAAGAACAAGTAAAAACAGTAAAGAAAAATAGCAAGACCCAAACTATGATACTGACATCAATAAAATTGCAATTCCAATTTTATTTAGAACAATATCAACTCGTCGGTAGGTATAGCGTTGGCGACACTTGAGACCAAAAAAGATGTCCAAACATCTTTCTCACTTGAGATTGATCATTGCATGACCATTGCCCAAGGTTATAAAACTGAGCATGGAAACCAGTCTCAAATCTCAAGCAACTGATTGGCTGAAATGGCGACTGGTGATGCTTGAGATTTGAGACTGGTTTCCGATCTCAGCTTTATAACTTTCAGACCATGCTTTCTTCTCCTTTCTACTTTTTGACTGTTTGTGGAGGATGTGTCTGCTGGATGATGACATTCCTGTTATGCTTATTTTACTTTTTTGCAATATGTAAAAAGGTGAAATATGCATATCCGGAATGGTCTTATCAGAAGACAAGCCTCCAATTTACAGTGAATACAGTTTCAAAAAACGGATTTGTAGTAGGATAACAGGCTCGATATAAAGACATGGAGCATTGCAGAGCGGCTATATGTATATCGCCTAAGACATTGTTTTGAGATTTATTATTAGACCTCTAACACTGTATGTTAAATTTTATTCTAATTTACAAAGAATTAAAGTTATTTAAGGATGTTCAAATCTAGTGCATCGTGCAGTGTTTTTCTCAAGAAAATGTTTCAAGAAATATTTTTTATATTTTATTCTTGTCTGACTACTTAAAAATGTCAATAGTAATAGATGAAAAAAGATAGTTATTCATGTAGCAATATTACAAGGAATGGGGCCGGTAGTGGCTTACATTGAAAAAAAATATTTGAAAATGAACATTAACGCCTGAATGGAAGGTAAAAGGAAATATATATTGTAAAAGGTGACAAACACGAATAACAATAAATGTATTAATGGCTTTTATAATAACGATTGAAATAAACAAAATCTATTGTATGCAATAACATAATTGAAATGTTTTCATACGTAAATCTGTCCATTTATCTGCCAGTAATGTCGAACCCCTGGTGGGGACCTAGACATATTGGGCGTCTGCTGGGAGACTGTTAGTAAAGAAAAGGAACTAAGAATTGTTAGCGTTTAATAGAGATGTAAAAAGAGAGAGAAAAGTACCACCCATACTTGTAATATTTTCTCGTCAGAATGGAGAACACTTGTTATATTATCTCGAATTAGGCCTTATTTTGACAACAAAATGCCTTATCTAATGAAGACTGTATACGCTCCTAGATTTCAAAATCGAGCTAATGTCTCTCTTCTCATCTGCATAACAATCTCAGTAAAATTGTAAAGATCCTAATGTGTGTCACTCTGACAAGTTTATGAACACGAACTGCTATTGTGTACCATCATTCCGTTAGTCTTTATGTCAAATACAAGAAGTCTATCAATCATGCAGCTGGATCCAGTGTTTGCCCTTTTAAATAAGCAATTTACCATCAAGATAATATCCTACTGACTATTTCAATGGCCACAGCTTTCAAAAACTTGTGAATCGTTTGGCTAGATACCACAACACTTACTGGTCTTTTTATCTCAAAATGCGTAAGTTTTATTTGATTTAGGACTGAAATGTTTTTGTATTGTAAAATAAAATTTTATTTTTGATTAATAAATACACGATTGTGAATGGAGAAAGTTTTATGTTTTTCATAATACAGTAAAACTAGTGGATAAATAGTTTTGCTCATCTCCTAAAAATAACTTGTGGATAACAAAGTTCATGACATATCGTACAACTTAAATTAGAATCGTTCAAAGATTGTTAACATAACTCAAAAGTTTCAATATCTTCTTAAATGTAAGGATAACAAAGAAGAGTCCTTGCACAATGCTGAACAATGCTTTTGAATTTTATAAAATGTCTTTTGATAAAGTGTACGTGTATCTGCTTCATACCTGATTTTGCCCTAGTGGAGAGCGAAGGCGACAGCGCCTAACCATGCTATTCTGATCACGATACCGACTGAGGGAGCCGGAACACCGTCTAAAAGATTGATCGGATAATCCTAATAAAAGTAATTATCGCTGCATGACATCGAAAACCGGGAGGTTATGAAGTCCAACGCCCTTATAACAATGAAGTTTTAGATATCTTTATCCGTTTCTTGATATTTCTTTATCCCCTCACCCAACAGTTGTACCTATTATATCTCAGAATACATTATTTTTGAATTGATTTATTAAAGAAGAATGCAGGCTATTTAACCGGCTTTTATTTTTATAAGTCACTAATTTCTTGCTAAAGACAGTTTTAAAGAATCAAAGTATTAGTAAAACTGATATTGATGAACTTTGTATTCTTGTTACTACTGGATATAACACATAGCGTTGCGCCCACTCAGGCATCCCTTCCATACAACCCGTTGAGAGGACGACTATACATTAGCTAAGTGCTCAATTAGTTAATGATGTCATAAATAAAATTGTGTATATGGTAACTCTTGGGCATCATGCATACGGATAATTTATGTTATGTCTTTATACAATTCTGTTTTTGTTGATATGACTTGACATTTAGTAACGGATACAGCAGAGTATGTTGTCGCTTGGATGACAGGTGTTTAGTTTTTCGATACTTTAATGCGAACCCATTTAATCAAACCGAGTTCGATGCTTTCGCAAATTTTGTTTTGTTCTGAAAAGAGATTTCACTGAAGGTAGATTTCTGAAGAGCATAGTATATAACTTTTGTTTCATTGTTATAAAAGTCGAATTGTTTATATATAATTAAGCAAATGAAATATGCATATCAGGAATGGCCACATTCAGAAGACACAGCCTCCCGCCAAAAGGTAGAGGAAAAGAGAGTATGGTAATAAAATGATCAGATTTTAAATAGACACCACAAACAATGAACGAAATTGAGAACCCGAGGTGTTACCCCCCTTAAATACCTACCTCTTTAGCGAGGAGTTTCTCCTCTGGATCGTCCGTAAACTTCTCCCACACATTCATTCTAATGTATCAATATTCTCGTTTGTTCAAATATTTTTATCATTCTTAATAGTCTCATCCAAAGTTCTCATTAGCCACCGCCTTTATAACCTAGTATTGCAAACCTAATGTATAAATATGTTTAATCTAATATTGTAACAGTTATTTCCTAAAGCTCATTTATGATTTCACTATTCTCGAGTCATTCTCTCACAATTCTTATTCCAATGTCTCACTGAACGGATTCAAATATCCCACTATTATTATGCCACTAACTCACTTTTTTCATTGCAAAGTCTCACTAGTCGAAAATTCTTACGTTTATGATTCCAATGTCTCACATTTCTGAATACCATGTCTCATTATTCTTATAAAAATCTAAACATTATTTTTCTAATGTTTCACTATTCCCATTCCAGTCATCATAAACTAGCCTCATCCCCGTATCTCATCATTCTCAGAGAAAGTTGAATCGTTTAATTTAATTTTACAATGGTCATACCCATTTGAGTCAGTATTTCTAAATGGTAGCGGAAAATATCACGTACAAATCTACTGTCCTTTGGAGGTAGATATTTACTTTATTATCTACAGCATTGCCTTGATGATAACAGTGTTGCTCCAGTTTCTGAGAAAGTAATGTCAGAGCACGTTGCTATGTTCAAGCTACATTAAATCGACACACATGAAGTTTTTAATGTTTAGACTTGTTTAAAACTAAACGATATATTTAGTGTTCGGCAAGTATGCAATGCATAAAAGCAAATCAATTCGGATGATAAACCATTGGATAACATGGTTATTTCTTCATATGGTTTTTATTTATTTTCCGTTAATAATACTTCCGAAACGGTGTTTTTGAGAACTGTCAGATATTCCTTGCACTTCACTTCAAATTTTCGCTTTCCCCAGAATTCTTTGCTTCTTTTCTACATGTTCAGGAATGTAAAGAAATGAGCAGAGTAACATTTGCTCTTTCACATTTTATTTACTGTTGCACAGAAAACCTCTCGATCTGATGGCATCCAATAGGGGAATTAGTTTGTTAAGCGGGACTGTCGATCACCACATCGCTATCAGTCCCGAACGCGACACAGCGTAATACTGATTTATACGAGTTCCATTGGGCATATATGTCAATTGTCAATGGAAACATTCCTATTAGCGAAGATTTAGCGTTTTGGCTTTTAGGATTTAATATGAATATATTTCAATATATTTCAATAATAGTTAAATATCGATTGACATTATATTAAATCTGGTGGGTTTTTTTTCTTGATGAAGGACAGGAGTCTGAAAACTTTAATTAAATAGTTAACACTTTACATAAAGTTATTTGGCATATATGTCAATTTTCAATGGAGAAAATCCCATTTGCGAAGATTTAGCTTTACGATTTAGTATGAATGTATTTCAATAATTGTAAAACTATCGATTGAAATTATTTTTATTCTGAATTTTTCTTGATAAAGGACTCGAGATTATTTGAATTAAAGAGTAAACATTTTATATAAAGTTATTGATTGAAAGTTTCAATACTTTTCTTAATTTTCACAAAAAGCAAGCAAAATATGTATATAACATTATATTTAAGCGTACCTTAAGCGTACCTTTCCGAAACGGCAATTGATTGTTAAATTAATTAGACTTCGCGTCAAAGCTTATGTATATCCCTTATCGCATAACAAAAATCTCACACATTAAACTAGACCTACAGCAAAAATATACATTTATATCAAAACTCAATATATTATTGAGGTACTAGGAAACATTCAAGACAAGGCAAATTAAATTAAATACTATGGAAGATAAGAATATAGCAACATGTCTAGTTCTCTTTCCACATACAACTTTGTACAAATCACAAAAAATAAGAGAATCAATGGAGAGAGGTTAATCACCAACTATGTGAAACGTTGGTGCGGCTCTTTATTAACGTTTGAATCGATCATTTAAGTTGGTTATCAGAATTGAAAAATATTTGAGTTGTTTAAGGAATGTTTAAGGAATGTGAAGCCCGAATGACAAAAAATCTGGAAATTGCGAGAGTAGTAGTAAAATGCAAACTATTGTTTATAAGTCCGCTGTTTTGAATAAAAGCTATCCTTAAAATTAGCATCCAGGCTAGGGTCCTAAACACGTCCAAACTTGGTCTTTCTTATCTAAAATTTACAACACGTATTTTCTTGTTTGCAAATTTAGTGGGAACCATCGATTAATTCGAATTTGTTTCGATTTTATAAGCAATAAAATTTTGTATAAAATGCTGAATCGGTATAATAAAACGTTATATTCCGTTGCAATCGCTTGGATTTGCATCTTTACCAGGTGCGACGCGTTAGTTCGATAAAGTATAAGCCATTTCTAGTTTTGGCTACTTTACTGTCAGTATGGTTTTAAGAATAAACAGTTCATATAAAAATAATTAATTTAACATTCATATTAAACTACTACGAGTCCACATTTATAATCAATTATACTCCTATCGAAATGTATTTTTAATTTGTTCTATAGCTATCATTTTATTATCTTCACGATTTGTTTTAATTAATGCGAAACAACTTTATTCGTTTCGTAAATTAAAATATACTCAACAAAAAAAGAAACCTGACACTGTAACTTTGAATAAGTATAAGGTGCATATTCAAAATCTATATATTTTTGCACCATCCAAAAGAAAATAACCACTGAATCACTTGTTTCATGCACCAAAAATATCAAAATGCATAATTAAGTTCAAAACATGCACAATTTTTATTACATACCACAATTCAATTAGCTTTAAATCTGATTCCAGGAAAGTACACCAAATATAAAGTGTCAGGTTTCTATATTTGTTGAGTATATAATAATGATTTCATTTCCCCTCTTTTTAGAAAAAACGAACTGATTACACAACAGCAGAGAGAGAGAAGGAGAGCATGGGTTTATAAACTGATCAATTTCAAATGAGACACCACCAATCTCGCTAAAGTCACATCTAACAAACTGTTAGATCTGATGACGACCCGCAGACACCGTACATAAGCTATAGCGATTTTCCCCGATGACTATTTTTAGAAATTGTCAACACGGGAAGCATGATTTATAAGGTTCACAAACTGATCTGAAGATGTCATTACATTAGAAATAAATGCAATACTACATAAATACATGTGTCTTCATTAAATATGTATTAAACAGGCTTTAAACACTTTCCGTGGTTTTAAATACTATGTTTACCTTCACTTTTGCGATTTTGTAGGCGACAATTTGATTGGTTCAAAGGGTTAGTGATAAAAGCTCGTTTTAGTTACTCGTCGTCAGATCCTGATAGCGTAGCGGATTTTAGGAGATGATTTTAATCAGATTGAGACACCACAAACATCGATTTTCACAGATGCCAGGAAATGAAAACAGGACTGGTGTTGATGCAGAATGGATAAAAAGGACAGAACATTTCTTCATCTGGATCATAACTGTAGCCCTAAGGATTAAAGGTTAAACAATTACCATGCGGCGATAGGAATTGTCTGGATTAAATAATATTACGTGTGCATGTACATGTATGACAAATTTTAACGACAATAGAATGTTTAAAAAATAAAATCTAAAAATCAAAGTCATTTTAAACAGTTTAAAAATTGTTGATCGTATAATAACAAGTGGTCACCGTGTCGTTGCTTTTTTCTGTAGATAATGATGTATAATGAACACAGATTTAGTAGAGATTTGTCCCAAGAGAATGCACAGGCTTGATAAATACTTGTTAAAATCCAAATAGAGCGATAATAGAGCGATTCTATATCTCTGAGGTAATAACAATGACTTTATAACTGTTCCAATTGATTTATTTGTTGGTTCATGTCATTTAGCTATATATTGTGTTTATGTAATATTTGGATAAACTAAAATAATGTGCACATGGACAGAACACTGATTCCACGTAAAAGATCTTGAACTTTTGACAATAAAACACAAATGAAGATAGCTGTTAAGTGTTCGCCGTTCACAATATGATACACTACAATTTCAATTAATAAAATCTGCTTATGTAAATTATCTAGAAGAAACTTATTTTTTTAAAGAATTAACTGACAATTTATGCAATGGCTTAATGACATTATTAATCCAAATTTCAATGTAAAACAACGCAAAGTTAATTTTACAAATTTGAATGTTACTATAATATACCGAACAAATAAGAAATCTTCGCAAAATAAGATGGGGAACTCCTATTACATTATGTATTCTAGTATTTTACACAGGTTCTATGTATTTGCAGTGTTTTGTCTCCATCTCTCTTGTAAATGGGAGCCTGAAGAGGCTGTATTTTATTTCTGCATGTGAATTTTTTCTGACATGCTTGTTAACATTTTCTTGTAACTGGAGTTACGCATGTCACCTCACTGAATACATGCCAGGTTTCTTGTTTAATGTTTGCCGGTATGCATTATAATCAAAGCACGAAATCCAACCGATACCGTTTTATATGGAACTATAAAATAATAAGTCTACTATACAAATACATATTAATTAATAGAAGCGGCGTTAATCAACCAATTAAAGTTTACTGTGGTAGTTTCCAATTTCACAACGTTATAAATACTACATGCGAACCGCTTGCATATAAAACTTTTTTCAGTTGTTTTGACTCAAGGAACGATAAACATCGTAATCGATTGACAACAATGTTTTTAAATAAATAAAACTTGTTTTAATGCAAACAATGCTTTTAATTATGTTGTGAAATTGGAAACTATTACAATCGTCTTTAAGTTGCGGCTATCCATCATAGCACTTACTTTAGGAACTAAGCTAAGTACTTACTTTATTGATGGGGACAGTTTACCACAGCAGGAACTGTTAGCTAAGCACTTACTTTATTGATGGGAACAGTTTACCACAGCAGGAACTGTTAGCTAAGCACTTACTTTATTGATGGGGATAGTTTACCACAGCAGGAACTGTTAGCTAAGCACTTACTTTATTGATGGTGACAGTTTACCACAGCAGGAACTGTTAGCTAAGTACTTACTTTATTGATGGTGATAGTTTACCACAGCAGGAACTGTTAGCTAAGCACTTACTTTATTGATGGGGACAGTTTACCACATCAGGAACTGTTAGTTAAGCACATACTGTATTGATGGGGACAGTTTACCACAGCAGGAACTGTTATTTTAGCACTTACTGTATTGATGGGGACAGTTTACAACAGCAGGAACTGTTAGCTAAGTACTTACTTTATTGATGGGGACAGTTTACCACAACAAGAACAGTTAAATAAGCACTTACTTTATTGATGGGGACAGTTTACCACAGCAGGAACTGTTAGCTAAGCACTTACTGTATTGATGGGGACAGTTTACCACAGCAGGAACTGTTAGCTAAGCGCTTCTGTATTGATGGGGACAGTTTACCACAGCAGGAACTGTTAGCTAAGCACTTACTTTATTGATGGGGACAGTTTGCCACAGCAGGAACTGTTATCTAAGTACTTACTTTATTGATGGGAACAGTTTACCACAGCAGGAACTGTTAGCTAAGTACTTACTGTATTGATGGGGAGAGTTTACCACAGCAGGAACTGTTAGCTAAGTACTTACTTTATTGATGGGAACAGTTCACAATAGCAGGAGCTGTAAGCTAAGTACTTACTTTATTGATGGGGACAGTTTACCACAGCAGGAACTGTTAGCTAAGTACTTACTTTATCGATGGGAACAGTTCACAATAGCAGGAACTGTAAGCTATGTACTTACTTTATTGATGGGGACAGTTTACCACAGCAGGAACTGTTAGCTAAGTACTTACTTTATTGATGGAAACAGTTCACCACAGCAGGAACTGTAAGCTAAGTACTTACTTTATTGATGGGAACAGTTCACAATAGCAGGAACTGTAAGCTATGTACTTACTTTATTGATGGGGACAGTTTACCACAGCAGGAACTGTTAGCTAAGTACTTACTTTATTGATGGAAACAGTTCACCACAGCAGGAACTGTAAGCTAAGTACTTACCTTATTGATGGTGACAGTTTACCATAGCAGGAACTGTTAGTTAAGCACTTACTGTATTGATAGAGACAGTCCACCATAGCAGGAACTGTTATTGAAGCACGTACTGTATTGATGGGGACAGTTTACAACAGCAGGAACTGTTAGCTAAGTACTTACTTTATTGATGGGGACAGTTTACCACAACAAGAACTGTTAGCTAAGCACTTACTTTATTGATGGGGACAGTTTACCACAGCAGGAACTGTTAGCTAAGCACTTACTGTAATGATGGGGACAGTTTACCACAGCAGGAACTGTTAGCTAAGCGCTTACTGCATTGATGGGGACATTTTACCACAGCAGGAACTGTTAGCTAAGCACTTACTTTATTGATGGGGACAGTTTGCCACAGCAGGAACTGTTATCTAAGTACTTACTTTATTGATGGGAACAGTTAACCACAGCAGGAACTGTTAGCTAAGTACTTACTTTATTGATGGGGACAGTTTACCACAGCAGGAACTGTTAGCTAAGTACTTACTTTATTGATGGGAACAGTTCACAATAGCAGGAACTGTAAGCTTAGTACTTACTTTATTGATGGGGACAGTTAACCACAGCAGGAACTGTTAGCTAAGTACTTACTTTATTGATGGGAACAGTTCACAATAGCAGGAACTGTAAGCTATGTACTTACTTTATTGATGGGGACAGTTTACCACAGCAGGAACTGTTAGCTAAGTACTTACTTTATTGATGGTAACAGTTCACCACAGCAGGAACTGTAAGCTAAGTACTTACTTTATTGATGGTGACAGTTTACCATAGCAGGAACTGTTTGATAAGCACTTACTTTATTGATAGAGACAGTCCACCATAGCAGGAACTGTTAACTAAGTACTTACTTTATTGATGGGGACAGTTCACCATAACAGGACCTGTGAGCTAAGCGCTTACTTTATTGATGGGGACAGTTCATTGATGGGGACAGTTCACCATTGCAGGACCTGTTAGCTAAGCACTTACTTTATTGATGGGGACAGTTCACCATAGCAGGACCTGTTAGCTAAGCACTTACTTTATTGATGAGGACATTTCACCATGGCAGGACCTGCTAGCCAAGCACTTACTTTATTGATGGGGACAGTTTACCACAGCAGGAACTGTTAGCTAAGCACTTACTGTATTGATGGGGACAGTTTACCACAGCAGGAACTGTTAGCTTAGCACTTACTGTATTGATGGGGACAGTTTACCACAGCAGGAACTGTTAGCTAAGCACTAACTTTATTGATGGGGACAGTTTACCACAGCAGGAACTGTTAGCTAAGCACTTACTTTATTGTTGATGACAGTTTACCACAGCAGGAACTGTTATTTAAGCACTTACTGTATTGATGGGGACAGTTTACAACAGCAGGAACTGTTAGCTAAGTACTTACTTTACTGATGGGGACAGTTTACCACAAGAAGAACTCTTAGCTAAGCACTTACTTTATTGATGGCGACAGTACTACAGCAGGAACTGTTAGCTAAGCACTTACTGTATTGATGGGGACAGTTTACCACAGCAGGAACTGTTAGCTAAGCACTTACTGTATTGATGGGGACAGTTTACCACAGCAGGAACTGTTAGCTAAGCACTTACTTTATTGATGGGGACAGTTTGCCACAGCAGGAACTGTTTTCTAAGTACTTACTTTATTGATGGGAACAGTTTACCACAGCAGGAACTGTTAGCTAAGTACTTACTTTATTGATGGGAACAGTTCACAATAGCAGGAACTGTAAGCCAAGTACTTACTTTATTGATGGGGACAGTTAACCACAGCAGGAACTGTTAGCTAAGTACTTACTTTATTTATGGGAACAGTTCACAATAGCAGGAACTATAAGCTATGTACTTACTTTATTGATGGGGACAGTTTACCACAGCAGGAACTGTTAGCTAAGTACTTACTTTATTGATGGAAACAGTTCACCACAGCAGGAACTGTAAGCTAAGTACTTACTTTATTGATGGGGACAGTTTACCATAGCATGAACTGTTAGCTAAGCACTTACTCTACTGATAGAGACAGTCCATCATAGCAGGAACTGTTAACTAAGTACTTACTTTATTGATTGGGACAGTTCACCATAGCAGGACCTGTTAGCTAAGCACTTACTTTATTGATGGGGACAGTTCATTGATGGGGACAGTTCACCATAGCAGGACCTGTTAGCTAAGCACTTACTTTATTGATGGGGACAGTTCACCATAGCAGGACCTGTTACCTAAGCACTTACTTTATTGATGGGGACAGTTCACCATAGCAGGACCTGTTAGCTAAGCACTTACTTTATTGATGAGGACATTTCACCATAGCAGGACCTGCTAGCCAAGCACTTACTTTATTGATGGGGACAGTTCACCATAGCAGGAAGTGTTAGCTTAGCACTTATGTTACTTACTTTATTGATGGGGGACAGTTTAACATAGCAGGAACTGTTAGCTAAGCACTTACTTTATTGATAGGGACAGTTCAACATAGCAGGAACTGTTAGTTAAGCACTTACTTTATTGATGGGGACAGTGTCTTCTCGCTTCTTTCCTGACTCGTTGTTTGTTCGGAGAAATCTACCATGGGACTTTAGATCTTTTAACACTTTTAGCATTGTAATCTTGTTCTTTGCCTGAAAATAAAGTAAACTTAAATAATGCTGTTATTGTTTTCTTTCAGTGTTTATGTTATTTTTACGACAAAGTAAGATGACTGCAACATTTAACATTTTAATTTTGTAAAATAAAAGCATGTGTAACGTGCACTAGCATTTAATAGCAAAACTATGTTAAAATTGGTTCTTTGCAAAAATAAACATTACGTTTATCGTATATTTCAATTTTTTATGAAAAATGACTGATAACTTGCACCTGGTGTAGTCTTTTAGAAAATGGTTAAACAAATTAATGATACATGTTTTAGCAGCCGCCGCGACAAAGTTAACAAAGCACGTCTTTCCGTGATTCTCGAGATTCTACAAATTGCTCTCCTAGTGTTTGTTATTCATCAAGCGTTATTCACAGCTAAATGGAATGATTAATTCGGAGATTTCTCAAATATCTTAGCTGGATGACACCATTTGACATGTGCTGTAAAATCGGCGCCAAGACGACAAAGCTAGAAGAACATTGCATTTTATGATATCGATTCAAGATTCTACAAACAACTTGTTTTCTTAATCGATGATTGTATTTATCAATCTTAAGGCGAACATTTTATAAAAAAAGTGATAATAATGCGAACATCTTGAAATCTGTATGAGTTAACTGTTGTTAGAGGACGTCAAGAATATGATATGATATAGGGCAAAACCATCGAAAATTATTATTCAATATTAGCAAAGCGTTTCAAACATTTATATAAGTGCTACAGTATGTCATATTTTTGTTAGTTTTTTTTTTAAATATTTTAAAGTTGCCACTACTCATGAAGTCTGTCGTGAATAATGAGTACAACTTTGAGAATCTCTGGTATGACCTATTAAACCTATTAGTAATATTTTCTCTCTACAAACAGAAATAACTAATATAACGACATTTGGCTAACGTGAACATTATGTAAACAGAACAGAACAGAACAGACATTTTATTAAGACTTATACAACAGTACATTGTCTAAACACATACATAGTTATAAATATGTTCATGTCACGTGTCTAAACTTACTTGGATACTATTTTACAATGTATCAGCAGTTGATATATATAATCTAAATGTTAAAGTCTTAGGATTAAGCAATTTTCTAATATTACTTGGTTATCACAGGCAGTGAGAAACATAAAAACTTACATAAATAATCATAACAAGTTATTAATAATTCGACACATACAAATAAAATGGTATTCATCCTCTATGTCTCTAACATTACAACATAAGCAATAACGTTCGTTTCGAGGTATATTATTGCGTGCACATCTTCCCGTTTGTATTCTCAAAGAGTGCGCAGAAACCCTCAATTTAACAAAATATAGTCCTTAATTCTTTGGTACTAAGTCTAAATATCGTTCTTATTCGAAAGATGATTTGAATAGATTATACATATCGAGAACTAAACTATTACTAATATTTCCATTCCATTCTTGTTTAAAGGTGTCTATAGTTCTATTCTATGTAAAGGTTAGTGTTTAGTAATAATCATTTACAGAAGTAATATAGTCTAGCGCGGCGCAGCCGCGCCACCGACTTAATTTGTCAATGCTCTTGAAAATACTTACCGCTTTGGTGGTTGAAAATATATTAAGTAAATCAATTCATTTACTGCGTAAATCATTCAGTGATGCGTAAAACATTTAATGATGTATAAATCATTCAATGATTCGTAAACACTGATGAACAAAAATAATTTTCCCAGACTTTGAAAAACACTGTATTACATTAGACAAGATAAAATTTCAACCACTAATGTAGTTATTGATCATGACTATTTGTTCAAACAATATCAGTTGTCGAATTGCATCGTTCTTATATCAAACAAATATTGATACATATTGTTAAATGTATTTTTTCAAGAAACGAATACTAGCAAAAATTATAAGAATCCCGCAATCTCAATCCCACTAAAGTCGTATCTAACAAACTGTTAGATCTGATGACGACCCGCAGACACCGTACATAAGCTATAGCGGTTTTCCCCGATTACTATTTTTAGAAATTGTCAACACAGGAAGCATGATTTATAAGGTTCACAAACTGATATGAAGATGTCATTACATTAGAAATAAATGCAAAACTACATAAATACATGTGTCTTCATTAAATATGTATTAAACAGGCTTTAAACACTTTCCTTGGTTTTAAATACTATGTTTACCTTCACTTTTGCGATTTTGTAGGCGACAATTTGATTGGTTCAAAGGGTTAGTGATAAAAGCACGTTTTAGTTACTCGTCGTCAGATCCTGATAGCGTAGCGGATTTTAGGAGATGATTTTAATCATATTGCCGCAATCTGAGACTGCATATAAAGATAGTGTAGCGATGGTCAAGGACAGGCATATTAAAAATAAAACAACCATCGAATTAAAAACTAATATTTTTAATTCAGTGGCACTGGATATCATTCTAAGCTCATAGGTATTTATTTAATAACGTTACATATATTTTATGCAACCATTGTAAGACTGAATGAAGGATTTCAGTTTCAAAATAACCCGCTTTTAAAAGTTAACTAACTATAACCATGTTGTCACATCAGAGGTCAAGACCGAAGTGGCATTTTGTTTTCGCGCTCCACTTATATAAAAAGATGAAATATGCATATCATGAATTTCCACATTCAGAAAACACAACCTCCCCTCACAGCCTAGAAGAAGATAGAGAGAGCATGGTTAATAAAATGATCAGCTTCAAAACAGACACCAAAAACAATTAACAAAAATGAGCACCCGAGGGGTTACCGTCTTCGAACGGTCAGTGGCAAATCAAATTGCCACTGGGGGTTTAATCCAGGTTCTAGGGTGCACCAACCTTACACTTGCCCCAACAAGTTCTCATATCAACACACACAAGTATAGATTGTCTTGGTGAAATAACTTCAACCCACCTATCAGCTCAGCAAAAGCACACAAACATATATAACATACGAAGCTAAAAGCATTGCAAAGCCAAATGTGCGGGTAATCAATGATCTTTCCAAGACCAGAGTAGGATCAGAACTGAAATCCTCTTATCAGATAAATGGAATCCCAGAAATCTACCATTGAACTTCGAGGAGTCTCCCAAATCAAATGTCGGGATTTCCAAAGATCAGCCATATTGAAATCTAGCATGAAATCCAAAACGGAAAGAGAAAAAGCATGAAAATCAAAACATAATCAATAGTTTTGTAGATTTCAGGACTATACAATAAGACATGCATAAAGAAATATGCAAGGATTTTGCTAATTCTTATTATAATAAGCATGTTTTAACTCGAAAGTCACGAACTGAACCAAATAACGGAGCAAGAAAACTTCTGCTAAAAGTAAATTCCAAAATAGTCAATGGAATTTTACTGTCAAAGGTAAAAAATGATAAAAGTTTTGATAATATTTGAATATATTTATGCCTAGATATTGTCTTTGTGACTACTATCTGGAATTTCATCAGATTTGTACCATGTTTTCTTTCAAAGTCACAATTCAGTCTTTGGATTTCAGGATTTCTCCAGTATTTCAAGTAACTCTTTTATTAATATAAAGGTTTAGAAGAATAATAAAAAGGGTAATACCATTAAAATATGACGGCATATAAGGTTTTAAATATGTTGCATGACGGCATAAGACCTGCTTCACAAGACCAGTAGCCAGAGAGAATTCAAAATGATGTAGCTCTATTCAGTAACCGATTCCTTTCAGATAAACATGATATATTAAGCCACTTGTCATTGGGTTATATTTTTTTCTTTATTCATTTTTCTTGATTATTTTTATTTGTTATTTTCTATTTTTATATCAACGTTGATGTATTCATATAGAAAGAAATGTAACCTACATGATACATTCATTAGAGAAATATCTCAAGGAAAATAAGAACATTTAAATATCTTCTCGTAAATTTAAATATCAATCATAGTGTTGTCATTAGTTAGGACTAACTTTAAGATAGATGTCTCTTGTTGACAGTATAGGAACTGGAAATCAATTTGGAGATGTTTTCGTCCAAACGTAAACCGTATTCCGGTAAAAGAGGAAGCTAATTGAATGCATCAATTACTCGCTGCTATTAATTAGGTCATGTGATCTGTAAGTTTACTAACTGAATTATTGTGATGCATGTATTAACCGTATTTTCACTGATTGTAATGGTTGTTATTTTCAATGAAAAGTGCCTTTGTAATTACTTATTATGTTAACTATTTCTATAAAATCAATTTTAATTATCTTCTAATAGGCATGCATTTGCATTAATATGGTGGTTTCAACAAGTTTAAATTTATAAGAGGCCTAAAATCAATAATTTAATATTTTGTCCATTATATGTCGATAAGGGGAACTAAAGATACTGTTAAATAAAATAAAAGCAAAGAGAATACGCAAAAAAAAACGGTGGCGATTTGTTTATTTTATTCATGCGGAAGGGTTACGTCTTTGCATGTCTTTGCATGTCAAAAACAATGTGGCAATGCTGCACAGCAGACTTTTAAGCAGAAATTTTAATGCTAAAAGAGTGCAGTGCCGCTAATATCATGATATATACGTGTTACTTTTTTATTTTTAGATATATCATCATTAACATATTGGTCTAAGAAAATCATATTTACAGTTGTTGCAATAAAAATAAAAGTATAAAAAAATGAAAAATTTAACATTGGAAACTTCTATTGCATACATGATGCTAGTGAATGCATATATCTGGAGGAATTTGATCACCTGTGTTTATCTGGGAAGCTTTTATCAGTATCTATGGGTTTAAAAATTAAAAGTATATAGTTGGATTTGTTCTTTGTTTAAAGGGAGGTAATTTGTAAAAAGGTATATTTTAGTAACATTATCCTATTTCTGTGCATGAGCGGACTTTAACTATTGAGGTTTTCCTTTTCAACTTACCAGAAACTTCTAAATTAGACTGTCAAATAATATGTTTGAGATTTTTGGTCACAAAATATCGATCTCATATTTGAGAAAGAGAAGATAACCTTGACATCTGTGAAAGAACATAACAGCATCTTCACGCTTATCAATTGTCCAGATATGTGCGAATACCACAACATTAATAAGGGTAAAATATATCGTCGCATAACAAAATCTTTTATTTTTACCAGTGTCAATGTTCCTGAACGTTAGTATTTTTCAGTTTCTGGATTATCATTTCGGACTAGGATAAGCCTTGTTTAGACTTACGCAGTTACCATTAACAAAATACTGTACAATAAAATGCTGTCAAATATAAATAACTGTGTTGTAGATTCTTACATTGTAGTGGTGGAATTGTGAAATATCCATATCAGGAATAGCCAAACCTAGAAAACATAGCCTCCCCACACTCAAGAAGGAGAGAGGAAAAGGGATCACGGTTTAAACCGTTTTCATGAATGATAAAGAACATTACAGTAACTGTTTTGTTCAGTATATATGCATTTAAACAGAAAAAAAATCATGAACCATATAAACATCTTACGGAAACACAGAATTACTGCTTTTAGAGAATAACTGACATAGTAGACAATCTGAATAAAAATGACAGCTCGGTGATAACATCAATGTTCTTGACGAGGCAGCAGACAGAAACATTAAGAATGACAATTGTATGCATGTCATAATCTATCGCTGATTTATCAGTAACGTGTCAAATAAATCAAGCAAGAAATAATATATAATAGCATTCGAAGCTAAGTTGGTATTTTACTAGTTTGAAAGAGGCGGTTTCTTTACACGCCTTAACGATTGTTAAATCGATCAGAAGGTATTGCTAAATGATACACTCAAATTACATTACTAGGGTCTGGGTCGCTTTGCACCAGACTCTCGTAATTCTGAATCATTTAGTTCTTAAAGTACATTGACTTTCTAAATTGCAGATGTATTTTGGCCATAGAGCTGGGTGTTGTCAAAACAGCTGACTAAATGTGTTTCGTTTTAGCGGTATCAGTTACAATATCACTGTTTCATGCTTTAGAAAAGCGAAAATTCTGTGATATTTATATTTAATAACATATTTCTCTAAAGACATCACAAACCAAACATGGAAAATAAACAAAACTGAGAACAAAGTAGTGTACAATATGGTGATTATAAAACAATTTCATTTGAAATTGAGAAAAGTCATGCGTTTCGGAAATATTTGGCCCATTTAATTGAAGTTGATATGGGTAAACTTTCTTAGAAATTGAACGGATCATTAATAATAGATCATTCCTAGCGTAAAGAATTAAAAATCTTTGAGTCTATTCTTTTAAAGTGTACATCAATTCCGAAACACAAATATCACTCATAAACATGCCTATTTAATGTATTAAATCAAAAATACAAGACGATGGTAATTAAAATAAGTATTTACACTACATTAAATCAGACTTTTCAAAAGAAATACCTGGTCAAGTAAATGTATAAATGATTTAAAAGATGTAATTTTAACCCTGTACACGGAATTTAGACAAGAAGTCGTCGTATAAAAAAGTAATATATGCGTATCAGGAATCGCCACACTCACAAAACACAGCCTCTCCATGTTTGTTATAAGTATGTCAATTTTAATAGGACGCCACAAACAATTAACGATAAAGACCGCCTTGGGACGGTATAGTAGCTTGTTAGTATATATGTTCAAATTTTAACGTCAATATGCTGGAATACCGATGTAAGTCCCCACGCTTAATTTGAGATTATATTTTTCATGTAAAATTTACCAAATTAATATATGTAGGATGTGGAAGCAACTTCAGTGACGGTTTCATACAATCTAGATGACATTTTATAAATGTCTAATTTTATGTCATAACAAAATCACACTATAGCAAACTAGCACGAAGCTTTTCGAATATTTTAATTATGATCTTGATTAATATTTTTCGAGATAAATGTAAAAAATTAAACGTGGTAAAAACTATTCAAAGTTTTTAATTCTTATAAATACTTAAGGACATAGGTGACTTTGAAGTTTTTCTTAGGGTAGCATAAACTACGGTATATATATTCAAAAATCACAAAGGCTTGACAGACAAAATCCCTTGCGATTCCTAAGCAACTGTTTTGTTCTCATTTTCGACTTAATAGAAATTAGGTCAACATCTAACAACCTTAACCTTTACATTATCTACTTCACTGTCAACAAGAGATCATATTTGTTATATTGCAATAATATATAAGCAATATTTATTTTTAAAGATTTCCCATCATAAATCCTATAAATCTGAGTAAAATAAAGATATTTGTGATTCTCAAAAGGAGAGCATTACTGCTGGTTGCCTGGGGAGATTGACATGTAATAATCTCGCTATTTACGAGACTTCGTCTTTTAGCGAGACGCTTTTGTTTGAAATGTCTACACGTCAAACATTAGTGAGACATGTAATAATTGTCTACTCTCAGCTGACAAAAGACGAGATATTACGAGAGCTCAATGCAGTGTATTATTAGAAGTCGAATTTTTCAGATTTTTTACACCTAATGGTAAAATCTTATTCATTGACCACTAAGCTTTAGAAAAAAAAGATTTTTTTTCAATAAACTGTACGTGTGTTTGTTTACATACGAATGATCTTCCTACGCAGCAGTGTCTTGTTTTTGTTGTATTTTTTTAACATTTTTATTTAAAATCCTTTAAAGAGGATGTAAGGCGTTCAACGAAAGGTTTGAGTACAATAGATCACATTTGACAACAAGCAAAATAGACTCACGATCCTTTATGAAGAAAACTGCGTCAGCTTTTGCATACGGGTCCCCATGCTTATGTGCATTGTTTAATAACCGAGTGATATATCAGTTTTACAGTCACCAAGAAGATGGAGGTATATGTTCATCTCATTTTTAGTATTGTTGTGTAAAGACAAATGTTTAACAGAAGTTAATATTCCACTTTTTAATCATAACGATTTGACGCTCACGAAAGCACATCAAACTATCCTCTGGCTACAATCTAGATGTCGATGTCTAAACACATTAAAATAATTGAAAATAATGTTTGAGCCAATGGCACTATAGCGTTTTCAATTTTTTTATCATTAATTCTGATAATGTTGCGCGTCTGAAATGTGTTTATTTTAGGTCACTTTGCTCAATATTTTTGATCGAACATAAAATGATGAATGCTGTTAATGTCAAGGTTTAAATATATTTGGGGCGCGTCACGGGAAAAGGTACCTTCGTACAGTTGACGTCAATCCTTGAGCAGACGACATTACTTATTATGCATTTCGCGTTAAAAATGTCGTTTTATTGTCAAGATGTGTAAGACAAACAATTGTTAGTTATGTGAAAATAATGGACGGTTGTAAGATTATTCTAAATATAGTAACAACTAAAATGTCACAAAATATGACCGAAGGTACCTTTTCCCGTGGCGCGCCCCATTTAATGTAATGCGTGTAACACTGAGATCCCATCTAAATACTACGTTAGAGTGTCTCGATAAAAATGCAACAATCTTTTCTGTAGTTAAAATGTTCGTGTTACTTGTACTTTGGACAGAATGATCGTTTCAGTCTACGTTATGACTTTGTCCTGCATGAAGATATTGAGAGAAAACGTGTTTTTCATCACAAACAACATGTTTAATCAAATAGATGAAAAAGAAACTATGAAAGCCACCAAACACGAGAAATATCAAAATATTGCAGGTTTGTTTGATTGAACATGTTCATGAGCAGTAATTGAAATATATGTTACTGTCCACGCAGCTTATTTTGTGAGCGTAATTTTTTTTAAAAGTTCTCTTTTCTTTAATTTTAATATTTTTACAAATATTACAATACGTCACCTTAGTGCAATAACGGTATAAGTACCATTGAAATATGAAGGAGATATACCGTTATTGCACAAAGGTGACGAATACCCACTATCTTAAAATTAAGGAAAATGTTACGTTATTTAAATAATAAAAATGATTTCCTGACAATATTTGTTTATTTATGGACAAATTATCAAGTCAAGATTGATTTAGTCATGGTATAATGCTTAGTACAACGGAGCGTGTAGGAATTGTGTACTTTAAGGTCATGGTCACGGTTTTTAAACTTTCTTAAGGTCTTTTGTTGCGCTTTTCTGCGCCTTTGAGTGAGACCTCAACGGCAAAATGCATAATTCATTATGTGTGATTAAATCATATTAAATAGTATTTCACTAATAACCTTTAATTAACGCTAATGTCATTGATTGCTTTATAAGTTTTGTTGCACAAATCTGTGTGAAGTCGATGTACCCGACATTTGTAGATAACTCAATCTTTACTTTCTCTTAAAACAATTGATAGTTATGACTGAATAAATTGCAAATTTTAAATGAAATTTATTGGATACATATATCGATAGAAGTTATTTTATAGTTTGTTTGTTATTTGATTTTTGTCATCCCACATATCCCATTCAAATTCAAAATAAACCACGTAAACACATTGTTAAACATGTTTATATATTTTTAAATCAGTCAATAAAAAGAAATAAAGAAATAAAACTAATTAGTGACATAAACCAAAAGATATGTACAAAAATATCCTTGGTGCTAAGAAAAATTTGAGTAGTATATTGTATATGCCTTTACTGATAAACATAATGATCATACAAAGATATATATGTATACTCACAAAACACAGCTTCACCAGCGAAAAAGAAGAGAGGAAGAGAGAGCATGTTTGTTATAAGTATGTCAATTCAAATAAGACGCCACAAACAATTAACGAAAAAGAGAACATTTGGGGATACCGCCTTGGAACGGTCAGTGGCAAAACAAATTGCCACTGGGGGTTTAAACCAGGTTCTAGGGTGCACCAACCTCACACTTTCCTCAACTGGTTAAGGTTTAAAAACTAAACTGTAGATATTCCAATGGGAAGATTATATATTTTCTAAGATACATTATTCAGAAATTATATAAATTTTGAAGGTTTTTTCTTTACGGAGCTGAATTGATATTGAAAGTCAATTTTTTTTCTTTTTTGTTTTTGTTACTGGCTTTTATATGAGATATTTGAAAAAGGCCACACGCCAGTTTTTTTCCTGCATTTCACTAATTGGATTGTTCAATTAATTTACTATAAATTTAAGTATTTCTCATCGATTGCAAATAACTTTCTTACTTAAGATTGATATTAATCACGACAAGAACTCGCCTCACATTGCATGCGGAGAGTCGTCAAAAGCTTAGCCTTATATGTGTGCTTTTGTAAAGAAAATATGTATGTTATTGAAAGAAAAGGTCCTAATTTTAAAGCGACAAGTTTGTTAACCAGCAAACCTACCAAAATATTTTACAACGAATAACGTTTTTATCCTGGGTTTACTTAGTTATATTTTTAAAATATGTACTCTAAAGTTAAAATTGTGTTGTTGTTTTTTACTGAGACCTATGTTAAACGTAAGTATATCTCAATACATCTGGTGGTCTGACAGATAATAATGATGACAATCTACTTACTTACGTCAATATTCCAACAAAAATGTAAAATTTATTTTACGACATTAAAGAAATAAACTTTACGACAATAAAGCTGAAACCTAAGCTTTAAGAAAAACCTCACGACATTGGCTGCTTCTAGTCATAAATTTCATTTATTCAGTGTCTTGAAAAGCTGTGTCTTTTCTAGTGATTATTTGATTCCCGAATTAATGAAGATTTGATTTGTTGACTTAATTCCTCATTTCCTGCAGAAGAGAACTTCTACGAGACATTCTAGATGGGTTTCTACACTTATTGTGATTCATTGCTCAATCGATGCTCTTGTCATTATTGCTAATAATGCAGATTTTTCGAAATAAACATGCTGAAATTCTGACTTTGATGTAAATCCGTGGCAGTTGAAGGAAAGAAACCAACCATCTTCTACCCTTTTGACAAGCGATACAGCATGATTATTATAATTTATTCAATTTTGTGGTAATAAATTGAGGCTTCTTTTGCGTTTCATTTTTTTTTATCGAATCGATTACCGTGCGTATTTTTGACAGACGTTTCAACATAAAACGCCGTTCGAAGTGGTGGTTTAGAGGGCAAGGGTGCTGGGGTACACAACTCTGGAACACTTCTAACGTGTATACTAGTAATATAGTTCGGAACATTGAAACATGCATATCAGAAATAGCCACATTCAGAAAACACAACCTCCCCTGAATAAGATTGTCTAACAACAATACACTTTAGATAAAAGAAAACACAACCTCCCCTGGATAAGATTGTCTAATATCAATACACTTTAGATAAAAGAAAACACAACCTCCCCTGGATAAGATTGTCTAACAACAATACACTTTAGATAAAAGAAAACACAACCTCCCCTGAATAAGATTGTCTAACAACAATACACTTTAGATAAAAGAAAACACAACCTCCCTGGATAAGATTGTCTAACAACAATACACTTTAGATAAAAGAAAACACAACCTCCCCTGAATAAGATTGTCTAACAACAATACACTTTAGATAAAAGGAAACACAACCTCCCTGGATAAGATTGTCTAACAACAATACACTTTAGATAAAAGAAAACACAACCTCCCCTGAATAAGATTGTCTAACAACAATACACTTTAGATAAAAGAAAACACAACCTCCCCTGGATAAGATTGTCTAACAACAATACACTTTAGAAATAAGAAAACACAATCTCCCCTGAATAAGATTGTCTAACAACAATACACTTTAGATAAAAGAAAACACAACCTCCCCTGGATAAGATTGTCTAACAACAATACACTTTAGATAAAAGAAAACACAACCTCCCCTGAATAAGATTGTCTAACAACAATACACTCCCCTGAATAAGATTGTCTAACAACAATACACTTTAGATAAAAGAAACTTGGGAAAACACATATTTTAAATATTTTATGATATTTATAATTAACAATTAGTTTTATTCTACAAAGACATTTTGCTTGGATTTGATAGGATAATTATTAGTCAATATTTCAAAATCGTCTGTAAACCTTAATAACGAGTGTACGTGCACGTGACTAGATTTTACTCTCTGTTTTCTCGCATTTTGTAATCATTCGTCATTTTGTTTAAAAATACAATGTCATATAAATGAGCCGACAGACTGATCTTGTTAAGGGGGATTCAAATTTTATCCTGAGAAATATCGAACTGACAGACAAGTTGTCTAAAAAGGCCAGGATTTATTATGCTACACTGTATTAAAAGTGCAGCTTTGTTGTCAATTACAAGTTATTTAATCATATAAATTGATCGTATATGCAAACGAAACTTTGAAAGCAACAAAGCACGACATTTCGGGAAATACTACAAGCTTGGTTTGATTGTATCCGTTCACTGGAAGTAAGGGAAATGAATACTACTGCGCAAAACGCCTAGGATTGAGTTAAGCGCAGCTCAGACCTACCACAAGGTTGCTGTACCAATGTCGATTCGTCTCATAGGAACGCGTGCAGGTGAGATGAACATGCATACCTTCTGTGAGGTATTTGCAGATGGATACCTTTCTAGCGGCAATAAGCGGCGTATGGTCCTAAGATAAAATAATGAACATACTGAACAGAATAGAATCTAGATATTGGATCTGATTTGACACTCAACACTGCAAAAAAGTTTGAAATGTAAACATACATGAATGCATTTTGACGCCTTTTATAGATTTTATGATTGTATTTTTCACAACATCTCTCTCACCTTTGTTTTTTACATGTTTTGTGATGTAAATAAATTCATCACTTGCCAACTAAAGCGTAATTTATGATAGTATTCTGTTGTTTTTTTTGTTTGTTTTTTTTTTATTTTATAAAAACTAATTTTTGTTTTGAGTCCTTTTCAACAAGAAAACCTTAATTATTCATAATTGTTAAACGTATATAAATATCAAACAAATATATATATTTATAAATACAAAACTTTTAATTAAAACAGTTTTGGCAGTCTTAAAAGTGATATTATTTTCGGAACTCGAAAAAGTTTATTCTCATGCTCTGAAATGGTAATCAATAAAACAAAATAGAAAATAAATCTAAACAAAAATCTCATCATTTTCGACATCTTTTCAGATTGCGCTTAGTATACCAATTTATGACAATATTGATGCAAATTGTAATAAATATATTAATAATAATATGATTTTATTTCAGTAAGTTAATTGAGCTAAAACAAAGTTTATAATTTGATCAGTTTCAAAAAGAAACAACAAACAATTGCCAGAATGAGAAAGTGAACGACTTAAAAAATCAAATAGAACTTGGGTAAAAATTCATTTACATTTTTCATGTGATCTTTGAAAGGGTATCAAGCATAATATAAAAACCTTTCTCTGTGATCACAAATTCTTCAATGACATCGAGTCATTTTCGTTTGAATGTCTATGTGTTAATTTTATTTCAATATGCTTTGCATGATATGACATCTTTAAGTATAAATTCGTCTGAAATTTTGCTTTAAAATTGAATTGAAATCAGTTGAAATTTTGAGCAAAGAAATTCAATGCAGAAAACATTTCTCATAGACAGAGAATTGCAACATTTAACAAAAAATATCTGACACTCCCTTTGCGTAATCGAGTTTAACAATTCTCGATCATTTTCTGCAAATTAGAATAAAACAACATGAATGTTCGAACTCAACTAATAAGTATTCATATAAAGGAAAATATTGATAGGGATTCCTAATCAAATTTGTATCAAATCACCAAATGCCATTTTAATTTTACACTTTCTAATAGTAATTTTTAAATAGTAACAGCGTTCCTTGAGGACGCGGTGTGTCTTCTGGATGTGGCCATTCTTTATATGTTTGTGTACTTTTGCATGCAACATTGTCGAGTTGATGGTTGGGTTGGAGTTATTTCACCATGTCTTGTGTTTGTTTGTTCATTTGAGAGCCGGTTGGGGCAACCGTGAGGATTGCGCACGATAGAACCTGGTTAAAATCCCCAGTATCGAATTGTTTTCCCGCTGACCGTTCCGAGGCGGTAACCCCTTGGGTTTTCTTTTTTGTTATTGTTTCTTGTGGGTTTTTTTTAACTAGTCATACACTAACCCATTCTCCTTTCCTCTAAACTTGATGGCTGTGTAGGGAGGCTATTTCGTTTGGATGTGTCCATTCCTGATATGCCTATTTTACTGTTTAAGATGCATATTTAACTTTTCTTAATATCTATTTTTACGAAACACTTGAAATTTGCGATATATATTTCAGTGGTGGCATTGTGAATATTATTTATTATTATTAATTATTATTATAATTATTATTATTATTATTATTAATATTATCATCATCATCATCATCATCATCATCATCATCATCATCATCATTATTACTACTACTACTACTACTACTACTACTACTACTACTACTACTACTATTATCATCATTATTATTACCGACGGCAAATTACATAGTTTCTTTGTATATTAAAGAATATATTATTTATTGAAAACCCCAACTTCTTATTAGATTAGAAATCTTTGTCACTTATGAACCCAATTACATGCACAAATTATATCTTAGACATATCTCTTCTGTGATTTACACTTATTTGATCTATAAATTAGGAAACTAACGGAATAACTTGGAACAAATTGCATACTGCAGACCTATTTGACAGCATCACATTTGTCATAGGAAATATTAAGTAGACGAAAACAACTCTGTTCAAGTTAAAACGCATATTTTTCCAACTGATTCCGGTATGGAAATGTTATATTTTGATCGCATACATCTTTAAAAGACCTAAAGCACAGACATTACGCATAAGAACTGGCAAAATATCAATCACTTTATATCTTGCATTGTATGAGTTTTACATTGTGATTGTAAAGGATTGTCTGGATTGGGCTAACTGATTTGTCTGAAAAATCAACCAAGCAGAACATTTCCAGTCGATCAAAACGAATTTCATCACGTTTAATATACGTAGCATCATAGAAAATTATGTTTATACAGTGAAGCTTCAAGCCCTTACCAATTAATATATAATCATGCTGAAATAAGCGGTACCCTTTTATCACCAGCAAAGTTTTATTGTTTCAAACATGAGCAAACACATCTTATAGGCAAGTTAACCTTACTCATCCTGCACTTTTGCGATACACTCGTCAGAGATTTCTGTTGACATGGAGTTGCAACTTCCTATTGTGTGTATGTCAGTATCAGTGACGTGGTCGGCACCATGTGGCGGCTGATAAAATATCTCCCCGTACATTCAATTAGACCTATAGTTAATTACGTATTTGGATGGTCGCTAAGCTCGATATTTGTGAAATAATGCTCCTTTAATAATTATTCTCTATCTCTGAAGTTGATTAAACTTTGTAAGTTGCTTACACGTGCCGCTGCTGTGTTGCTATTAACCCGGGACTGGGTGACATGCGTGGTAATATACATTTTTCTACTCCCGCCCATGAACATGCTCATAATAACACAGTCTGCAATCAGTTCGTAGTTGTCTTGATCGGTGGCTTTCAAAATTCCATTCAATTTTACATTTCAAAGATTTTCCAGAATTTAATACTATAGATATTATAGGGGGCTAAATTATTTCCTTCTGTCATCTTTAAGAACATTAACTATAAACTTAAATAAAACTTAACATCAAGTATTTTGTATTATTGTTTTCTTTTAAGAAAATTGGGCTTATCAGAAGAACATGTGTGTGAAAATTGAAATAAAACTTAAATTCCTTCCGCGAGTGAATTCCATGTTCAGCGCGTATGGTCCCCAGATAAAAGAACGGGTTTACCCTAAACGAAAAAACAATGGACGAAACTAAACAGAATGGAATTTTGGCAGGGGATCTGAGAATATCAATTCTGTATATCACAGACAACTCCAAATGCAAAATTTAAAAAAGCAGGAAATATATCCTTATAGTGATTGAACAATATCCAAAACTATACGATAATGTTAAGCTTTTTCTTCACTTTGACGATTTTAATAAGATGCTTATAGTCATAATTATGATAGGTTTTATTTTTGTTTTTGGTAGGAATGTCTGCACGGAGCGATCAGTATATTAATCTCATACAACAGAAACAGCGATAAGGAGAAATAACCAATAAGTCATCTTCGATGCACCATCGCATGGTTCCGTCCCCTTCCCCTCTCGTTCAGAAAATAGTTTAATGTGAAATTAACACTTTTCCCCCACAGATATGTCTTTGTTGTTTATAAAATAAATAAAAAACAAATAAAAAAAACTACGATCATAATTGAAAAAAAACGATTCACCAACCTTCTTCAATCTTAGCATTCGTTTATCGCTCACATCTTACACCAAGAATAAGTATTTATTTTAAATAAATAGAAGTGTATCTCAACATTACAACACTATTTGTTTGGAACTTTTAATTCATCATGTAACCATATTTATACCAAGTTTTAATCTAAAAATACGTGCTTATACTATTTTATATTTATTTTACTTATTGTTGTTAAAGGGCATGAACGCATCAATTATATTCTAAGGTTTCACTAACTATCCATAAATTTAGTTATTTAGATAACTTGAGACACACAAATCTAGTTTTCTTATTTCTCCTAGCCTGCAGAAAGACATTTATATGTTTTCTGGAATTAAAACTTGGAAAATAAATAGTAACGCACATACGCAATATAATGAAAAAAAAATCTCCCACCTTGCTACAACGACAGAGAATACGAAACAGCAAACTCGTTTTGATTGAGATATTTAAGATGTGGAGTAAAATGTGCATATCAGGAATCGCCACACTCACAAAACACAGCCTCCCCACGCAGCGAAAAAAGAAAAGAGGAAGAGAGAGAACATGTTTGAAATAAGTATGTCAATGCAAATAGCACGCCTCAAACAATTAACAAAAAAGAGAACCTTTGGGCATACCGCCTTGGAACGGTCAGTGGCAAAACAAATTGCCACTAGGGCTTTAAACTAGTGTGTACCAACCTTATACTTGCCCCAACAGGTTCTCATATTTACAAACAAGTACAAGTTGTCTTGGTAAAATGACTTTAACTCACCCACACAAACATATAAAACATAAGAAGCTTATAGCATTGCAAAGCCAAATAGGCAAATACTCGATGATATTACCGAGACCAGTGCCAATGGAGTCAAATTAGCAAGAACACGATAACAGTGATAAAAGAGACAAAAAAGGTAATTATGCACGCCTTTTAGTCACGGGAAGAGTGAAATTTGAAAAAAAAAGATCTCTCTTTGAAAATATTTGCTGCGTCAATGTCTTCATGTCTAAAGAAAAAATAGTTTTGTCCCTATTACTGTAGATTCTGTCCGCATGATAAAAAAGTAAAATAAAATGAAGAGCTTTAAAATTGCTACAGCTACAAAGAGTACCAAATGGCAAGCTCTAAACGAAACAAATTTTTTTTGTTATTGAGAATTAAGATTTGCCCAATGTCCAAATCACAGAAACTTCAAATGTCTAGGAACTGAGTTAATATAACTAAAAAAGTACAAAACTTACATGATTTTCTTACAGCATTTGTAAGACTTACTTCTGTATTGAAGACAATTTGCACTGTTCGCACATTGTTCTAAGTTTCAGAAATTAATTGAGATTGATTCTTGTTATACTGAAAGATTCAATTTTCAATTTTAAAAATGCGAAATATGCATTTTAGGAATCGCCTCACTAAGAAAATACAGCCTCCCCACGCAGAGAAAAAGTAGAGAGTAAAGGAAAGCATGTGTTTATAGGAATATCAATTTTAAGTAAGACACCACACTCAATTAACAAAATAGAGCACACATGGAGTGACCACCTTGGAACGGTCAGTGGCAAAACAATTTGGAAATGTGGGTTTCGACCAGGTTCCAGAGTGCACCAACCTCACACTTGCACCAACAGGATCTCATATAAACAAACAAGTGCAAGTTGTCTTGGTGAAATACCTCCACCCCACCCACCATCTCAACAATGTTGAATGCAAAAAACTCAAACATGGATAATTAACTCAATATTGTTAAATTTATGATAGATAATAAATAGCTTAATGCAAATAAAAAATGTTGAACATTCTATATCGATCTTATCATTTAATTTTAATCTCTCTGTCATTCTATATCGTGAACACCACAAAGAAACGTACAGGCGAATGTAAAGTATTTAGTTCGTTTAAAAGCTAATTGTACATCCTGTACATATAATTTTCACAAAAAGAAATTTAAACAAGAAAAAACGTCGACACTCGATGAAAATAAGGTTTTCGTTTTAAGTTTTAGTAGGAATCTAAGTATTTTTGTAAAGATATTATCTGGTTTATACCTGCTCAAACAGACAAATCAAAAAGAAAAATAATTGTTAGTAGCAGTGTACAAAAAGTTAAAAAAAAAACATTTTGTTTTGAGGGAAGCAGAGGGGGATAAAATCATCCCAAGACCATGGTTCTTTGACAAGAAACTCCGTCATATTAAATGTGCATTTGTTTGAAGATATGTTAAGTTTCAAAGCTCTACGATGAATGGTTACTGAGGAAAAAAAACTAAAACATAATGGAAAGGGCAATAACTTGGACACAATACAATCAAAAGTTATGAAACATGTCCTGATAATTGCTACTGTGATGTCAGACAATTATATTCAAGTTTCAAAGCTCTACTTAAAAGGTTACTGATAAAAAGACAAGTTTGACAAAAACTGATTGAAAATTGAAAGTGAAAAAGAACGTAACTTTGGAAAAATACAGTAAGGGGTTATGAAACTTGTACTGATAAATGCTACTGTGATCAGATGACTATGTTATGTTTCAAAGCTCTATCTTGAACGGTTACTAAGAAAAAGACAAATTAACAAACAATGCTGAATGAAATGGTGACTCCTTCCCGCACCCGCCCCCCCCCCCCCCCAATCTAATACCTAGCATTTTTCTAAAGAAAACCTGGTTAAAAAGTAAACATCTTTGACAACAACATGATTGAATGACCAATTATCCATGTTAATAAATTATATAATTCATGAAACAAAATAATGGAATCGTGAATCATAGCGACGACATCGTTTTTACGGTAAAGAGAGATAGATTTTGATTAAAAAACAAACTTGTATGCGTTACATAAAAACGAAAATTGCCAACATAAAGATGTATCTTTAAACTCAAAAAAGTATGAAGTCAAACACTCCAGGAATACCGCACGTCAATTATTAAGGAAAAAAGGAGACAAGAAACTATACTGAACCAAAAAAGAAACTTTCGCAAACTATGTACCAGTTGTTCAAGGGTACCACTTAGATCAACAGGATAATGCCACATCCCATGTTGCTCGTGTCAATATACAGGATTTACAAAATCATAACGTTGATTTCATCGACGACTGGCCCTCAAAAATTCCGGATTTGAACCCAATTGAACATCTTTGGGATAATCTGGATAGACGCGTACGTCGACGTCCGAACCCTCCAAACAACGTCGACGACCTTCGAGCAGTATATATGCAATTAGAATTTACCGTAATACACACCTTAATTACAATACATAATTCCTGACAGAAGACATATTACTAATGTTTTAGTAAGAAAATATTAGATAAAACGTATAGGGTGGTCGCAACGACTTATAGTGACATTTGCTTTCTTTCTACAGTTTCCTCGCCTAAACGTGTTATTATGTAGTGACATTCGTTCACTTGTCAAACGACGTGTTAGCTGACAACATGTAGTTACACTCCCATATAAATAGGCGTGTTCAATAACGACAAGTAATGACATTAATTTCCTTTTGCTTTTCACTTGTCAAAATGTGTTCGCTAACCAGTAGAAGTGGCACTCGCTTACTGTTTACTGTTCATTACATAGTAAAGGCAGCGTTTGTCGCTATAGTTAAAAATATACCTTTAGCACATAATATTATACGGTGTGAAATAGATAAAATTGATTTATATTACATTGTATGACAATTATCTTACTAATATGTATCTATTGTACCATTGGCAATTCAATTTAAAACCAACAGACCGAATATAGCTCCATCCTCACAGTTGTTAACGATAATTGGTCTGGTTTGGTCACGTGACTTTAACTAGCTTTCTTATAAGGTCTCGTCTGCACACTTACGGTCTTTCTAGGACATCATATAATTTACTTGTACTTTTAACAGTCCACTACCCTCGTATTTCACTGAAAGATGTCTGGAAATTTATAACAGAGAAAATGATGTAAAATGCTTTATCAAATATATAATACTTAAGATGTCAATAACTTTAATATATCTACTAATTCTCAAAATGTTATCAAATACATTGCAACCTCTGTCATACCACGAAAGATGTCACGAAATGCACATTTGAGACTGAATTTAATTACCACAATTATTGGTACGTAAGACCGCGTAAATAATACATAAATTGGATAATATTTTAACAAGTATGACCTTTTACACTAACAATTTATTATATAATTTCACTTGAAACGAAATCCTTGAAGCAAATTTATGAGTTTAAATCAAAATTAGCATCATTCGGATCCACATAACCAGAAAAGTAGACATGACTAACTTCGTTTAGATATTAAAACAATTAACAAAAAGAGGAGACAACATGCTCAACTATTCCAATCATATCGTTTGAAATAAATAAGGTTTAAAAATAGCTTTCTTTTAAATTAAATTATTTTGAGAAAAAAAGATTTTATTTAAAGTAAATGTACAACAAGTATTGCCAAACATCCAAGTGGAATCTGTTTCCATGTTTAAAGTTGATTGATGTATGTGGCAGTTTTTAAGTCATGCACCAATGGCGTAAAACTTTTACCGACGGCAAGGTTGACTCCATTGACAAGATAGATTACACAAAATATCAATAATGTCTAAATGACTGATTACGGAAGATACGGACCGGGAAATGACTGTTTATAACATTAACACCAACATTGCAGCTTACTGTCCATCGTCAACAAGATGCTAAAACTTGAAATACTAGAACGATAAAAGATTAGAAAGATATAGGACAAAAGAAAGAAAAGATACATACAATCATTTTAATAAAATAACATTCAGATTCGGTTTGAATTATTACTTTGTAAAAGAACTTGTAAAAAAGCAACATATGCATATCAGGAATCGCCACACTCAAAAAACACAGCCTCCCCACGCAGCGAAAAAGAAGAGAGGAAGAGAGAGAGAGCGCATGTTTTATATATGTATGTCAATTCAAATAGGACGCCACAAACAATTAATAAACAAGAGAACCTTTGGGGATACCGCCTTGGAACGGTCAGTGGCAAAACAAATTGCCACTGGGGGTTTAAACCAGGTTCTAGGGTGCACCAACCTCACACTTGCCCCAACAGGTTCTCGAATCACAAAACAAGTACAAATTGTCTTGGTGAAATAACTCCAACCCACCCATCAGCTCAACAATGTTGCATGCAAAAGCATACAAACATATAAACATAAGAATTTAATAGCATAGCAAAGCCAAAGGGCGGGTACTCAATGATCTTTCCGAGACCAGAGCATCTGGAGTAAAATCAGCAAGAACACGATGACAGGGATAAAAGAAACAAATCGAGCTTTTAGGTTCTTTTAAGAAAAGATTTCCCCATAAACTTTCATAAACTCTTACACCCCTGCCACCGTCGCGCAACCAAAGAGGTAAGCATAATGATCAACTGTAGATGGGTTAATCACCAGGCCTGCAGAGCGCTGTAAAATATCATGTTGGTAACCTTTCTTTTTAAATTTACAGATGGTTTTTACGAATAATCGGGAGAAATTAACATCGCCTTTTATCTTCTTAAGTTTATAAATTAAATCTCCATAAAAAAACTGGCTGTGAAATTCCTTGTTGCAATAGTGACTTTAAATTGCAGCTGTATTTATGAATTAGATCTGGATATCGGCGATAAAACTTGCAAAAGGTTTTCCTTAATTTGTGATACCGATAACCTTGTTTTAAAAGTTTTTCTGTAATGCAAAGATTACGTTCATTGAAATCATTCACATCGTTGCAAGCTCTTGAAAAGCGAACAAGCTGTGAGATATAAACCCCGTAAGAAGTTGCACGAGGAACATCGCCGTCTAGAAACGGAAAATTTACTATATTAAAATTAAAATCATCTCTTTTATCATAAATTTTAGTAGTGACATAACCATTTTCGATGGATAGATTTAAATCAAGGAAGTTTGCTTGCTTTTCTGAAGTGTTCGCTTTGTTAAGCTGTAGTTCTTTAGGATAAATCTTATTAACCAGTGATGGAAAATGGTTATTATCTATATTTAATAAATCATCAAGGTACCTCGAGGTGATGTTAAAAGCTGTAATAATATCATCTTGATGTTCGGTAGAAAGAGATAACATGAAATCTCTTTCATAACAGTATAAAAACAGATCAGCAACAAGGGGTGCACAATTAGTACCCATTGGAATGCCTATTAATTGTTTATAAATAGAGGTACCAAATCTCAAATAAATATTATCCAATAAAAATGTGAGCGCCTGGATAAGGTCTTGACAGGTCCATGAAGTATAATTATCATAAGAACCATCTGTAAGGAATGCCCTATGTTCATTACAAGCAATAAATGTTTTATTTTCTCTAGCAAAAGTTTTTTCAATGAGACTGGTTAGCTTGTCTCTTATTAAATTATGAGGGAGAGAAGTATACAAGGTAGAAAAATCATATGTAGACAAACAGAACGCCTGAAAATTATTTGATTTAAGTTTCTTCAAAACGTCATTTGAATTTTTTATAGACCAAAATAAATTTTTGCCAGTAGTTTCAAAAACTTTTTCGCAATACCTAATTACATGTTCTTTTATAGCTGTAAGACAAGATGTTAAGAGCACGGATAACTTTGTTGTAGTACAAGAACTAGAGTTAGCGATAAATCTTGCTTTGTACGGTGTTTTGTGCATTTTAGGCAAGTAAAAGAATCTTGATCTGTTTTTTTCATTCATGTCATCGTGTTCTTGCTTATTTTACTCGAGGTGCTCTGATCTCGGTAGGCTAACTGAGTACCTGCCCCTTTATGTTTTATATGTTTGTGTGCTTTTGCAGGCAACATTGTCGATGGGTAGGTTGGATTTTTTTTCACCAAGACAACTTGTATTTGTTTGTTCTTATAAGAACTTGTCTGGGGAAGTGTGCGGTAGGTGCACTTTATAATCTAGTTTAAACCCCCTGTGGCAAACTGTTTCCACTGACCGTTCCAAGGCGGTAACTTTTTGATTTCTCATTTTCATTAATTGTTTATGGCTTCAATTTTTAAAAATAATCATTTAATAACCAACGCTTTCTTCTACTCTCCACTTTTTGGCTGTGTGCGAAGGCTGTGTCTACTGGATGTGGCCATTCCTGACATACATATTTCTCCTTTATGACATAAATCAAGTCGTACCCTGTATTACTTTATAAGTATCATTCACGTGTGTTGGGTAAAGATCGCGTGATCCAGCCCGAGTGAAATATGCACAAGGGCGGTAACGAGGCTCTGCCGAGTTACCCCCTAAGTGCATATTTCACGAGGGCTGGATCACGCGATCTTAACCCAACGTAAGTGAATGATACTTTTTCTTCCATACCGTATTTATTTTGCGCATTTTGGGGTATTTTCCTGTACATTTTTCTTCGCACTACTTTTTTAAAGTAGCGGAGTGATATACGAGACATTCAATTGTTCATTCATAAATGCGTAAGACGTCGTGACGTCATATAAGGCGCGTGACTCATTCTACATGGGGGGTGTAGAATCAAAATTTCCTACACGGGTGAAAACACCGGATGACCTGATCTGGTATGCAAGAATGATTTATTCCATTTCCCAACTTGGCTTTGATCGTTGAAAAAAAGTTAAATATGCATATCGGGAACCGCCGTACTAAAAGTAGTCAGTGAGCAATATAATTAGTTGAGGACCCTTATTTGACCAGTAAGCCAATAATATGTTTGCCCAAACCAACACAAAATAACATTTATTTGTGGCTTGGATAGCAGAAAATATCAATCTTAGTGTGGACCTCAAAAGTTGGTTCCACAAAAACAACAAATGTGGCTGAGGTAACGGAAACAAGAATCATGATTGGAAATCTATATGTACGTATTGTGCGTTTTACACAGCTATGTAACACCAAAGTCACCTTTTAATTGAGGTACATCTTAAATTAACCTCAGTCTCGGGAAAAAGTAATAAATAAATAATCATTAGACGAAACACTGTAATTAACGAAAACGTAAATGAGGTATTGGTCTTTCAGTTGTATGTTTTAGTGTCTTTAACTACACGGTTAGTGGCAAAGAATGACCATCACTTACTTACATCCTATCAATACTTTCATACTTGAAAGACTCAGACTTTCGGTACAGCGGTGTATAGGAATCAATGAAGGTTTAATTTTCGTCAAATTCTTTTTAACCTAGATAAAACAATTCTGAGCAATTATCAAGTTCATATTTGGGAGCGAAATTGGGATCGACTTGTCGGGGGGGGGGGGGGGGGGGGCGGGGCAGTACATTTTAAGCTTTCTTTCGACTGACTCTCCTCCCCTCTGAATGCCTGTCCCGCTAAAGACACTTGATTTCCACACTTGCCAAACGGCTTACTTATTGCAAAAAGCTGTGTCATTTTTATCTCCAAGATTCGCATCCGATTTATTCATATAAAACTTGAAAATACTGTGTCGGACCGAATGAAGCTTTTTGTAATCCAACGATTCTTAGAACATATTTTGGAGATTTAAGTAACCCAGCTTCGTTGTGAGAGAAACGAGTGACTATAATTATTTTTAAATCGACATAACGACAAAAGACCTTTCCACTCTATATCTCCGCTAAACCATTTACGTTTCCATAGTAATTAAAACGAACTGTCTAAAGAACATTATCTCTGAATTGCGAACCTTTCTAGTTATTGTGGTACTTAACCAAAGTAACAAAAGATTTTATAGCCCTGTCAATTTTCAAAAGAGAAGAGAGTATATTATTATCTACTTTTCACTCAACGGATTGAACTGTGTTATGTTAAACATATTTTCTAACATATGTTTGCCGTAAAGCGTTTTATGTAGAAATTGCCATGATCTTAAAATTTAATGGAAGTATAATGGGTGTCTTCTATTATTTCTTTAAACGCCCAGTGGCAAATTGTTCTGCCACTGACCGTTCCAAGGCGGTAAGCCGGTAACCCAAATGGGTCTCTTTTTCGTTATTTGTTTTGGTGTCTTGTTTGAAATTGATATTCTTATAAAACCATTGTCTCTTTTCCTCGACTCTTTCGCTGCGTGGGGAGGCTGTGTTTTGCGAGTGTGGTATGCATATTTCACTTTTTTTTACAATGATACGAAATCACATATATTTATACAATGCCTAAATAAAATCATGCCTTCCATGTGATTTAACAATTCTCTGTCACACATTGCTTATGAGCTACATATGTTTTCTAATATACATAACGGATTTCCTTTTAATTTAATACATTTCTTACTGAACATCTTTCAATTCAATACAAACCCTTAAGCAATAACAAGCTACTCATTTCATATCCCTTTACTACAATCTAATCAACTATATTTGAAAGTGTATTATGGAAAGAATAGCTGCAGGACCTATTTAGATTGCATAGTATATTCTTTTGAACTTTATATTTCCACTTCGTTCCCAAGTTAAGGTTTTAGAACTGTAATATGCACTTTTGCAGGATTGGGATTTTGCTGTTTAGATTTTCAAGTACAGCCATTTAGACATCTAAACAAGAGTTTTAAAAAACATTTACCGTGCGTAACTCGGGAAATTCAGTATTTTAGAAGGGGACCCTCTGTTTCGAATAATGGGCTTAAAATCAAACATACTAGAAGCTAAATTCATCTCTATTTCTTTTAAACCTTTAAATTTTGTAAAATAAAGGATAATTGTTAAAGGACACCATACCTGAACAGGAAAAAGGAGCATTATGTTTAGAATTTATTTCTAACACTTTATAAATTGACTTTTTAAGTGCACCCCAACTTGGAAAATGCACATTTTTTCCGAGCTGCAAAAATTAAGCAAGTGTTTTATCTGTGATTTTTGTGCATGTTTAATGCAGTAAAATAATTATGTTATACATAAAAATTATCTGCAATATGTATAGAATCAAATAATAAAAAACATAGCACTTCACCGTCTCGTTTTCATTGTATTGGCCTACAAAATAGGTACCTAAGGCCCAGACCAAACGGTTAAAAACCACAAAATCCAAAGGGCTTGGTTTACGAATGGTCATTTTTGATACCCCCTCAATTTTTTTTTTTGAAAAACAAGAAATACGCAAGAAATCAGCTATGCCGGTTAAAATTTAACTTAAAAAAAGTAAATTTGACAACCGTAACCATAGCAACCAAAGCATTCTTTTATAAGGGAAAAATCATCGGGCAAACACATAAAATTACTTTTATAAGACAAGTATCACAAAAATTACTGTTCAAATTTAGAAACAATAAAATAATGACATTTTCCTAAATGAAAGTACAGATTCCACAATCATTTTAGTTTCATATCGTGTTTCTGTTGCTGTATTATTAAAGAGTCAGTATTTTGTAATAATATCATTACAATATTTCAGTTTTCATGGCTGCTAAATGAAGATGATGAATTTTAAAACTATTGATTATACCATTTTTATCAAAAAATTAACTCACAACAATTAAAAAAATAGAAGAAAAAGGAAAAAAAAGTTCCTGTCCCGGGGATTGAACCGGGTCCGTCAAAATGAAGACCTCTGATCGTTATCATTGCGCCACAGAGGATTGATCTAACGAATGTCGATTTCATATAACCTGTATTAATTGCTGAGTGTTGTTCGTCTACAGTCTTATTTTGACTATTTGTTATGAAAATATTTATTTACATTATATCAATTTCATATCCGCATTTTTTATTATGTGATTAAGTTATTTATGACGTCATAATGGCGGGAAACACCTAAAGAGTAGTCTCCATTTACGAAAAATAGTATCAACCGGAAACGTACGAATCGGCGATCGGAAAACACGAATTAGGAACGGCATAAGTCGATGTTTGGCGGAAATATTACAGTTCTAAATCCTTACATCTTATGATTTTCTTTCTACAATATAAGAAAGGAACTTTGAAAGCCACCAAGCGCGACCAAAATCAAAATATTGCAGGCTCAGTTTGTTTGAGCCTGTTCATGAGCAGTTATGGAAGTGAATATAACTGTCCACGCCGCCTAGCTCTGGGTTGATTTCATATTTAAGTATCGTTCTCGATCAGCGGCCTTCACATGACTATATAATTTCTAACTAATTGGAGATCGTGCCACGAAAAAGTATACGTCGTGCTCTGCACTTCCTGTAGAGTGAATATAGCATCCGGATAATCCAAAAAGTCCAGTTCTTCAGATCCGACTTATCGCGATGTAGCAATAGCAAGTAACTAGCCGTGGTTTGCCGACTGATGTTAAGTAGATTTGTCACGTGATTTATCAGTTCCCTTTTCAAAATTATATTTTGTTAAGTTCTACACAACGTTGATCATGCAATGGTATTGAAAATAACACAGAAATACATGTGAATCGTTTTATGAATTGAAAATGGATTTAAAAATTTGTAAACGTTTTAGTTGCGCTTAATTTAGGGTTAAGCGGCGAGGAAGTAACGTGTATTTCCGTTACTGCTCATGAACGTGCTTAGCCATACAGAGCCTGCATTATATTTAAATTGTCGTGCTCTGTGGTTTTCAAAATTTACTTTTCATCATTTTAAATGTTGATATAGTTTGTACAGTTGCTTAAAACTTATTCAGGACTTTAGATATATGCTACACCATTACGCGGCCTAACATGCTTATCAGCTTAATCGCTATTTATACTCGATGTTCTTCATGCTACATAATTCGATGTTATTTAAAATGTCGTGCCTTTCTACGGCTTCTGTCTGATGACGATTTAATCGGTTCATGTGAAAACTTTAAAAGAGATAAATAAATTAATTTACTCCATTATCAAAAGGTGAAATAATAATAATAATAATAATAACAATAATAATAATAATAATAATAATAATAATAATAATAATAATAATAATAATAATAATAATAATAATAATACAGCATAGTCTGTCGACTAGCATCACGACTTTTCATTTGGATTATTCACAATGAGATAAAAGCGTTTAAGGCGATTATTTTTATTTTAAAGGGTAAGTCATGTCAGACAGACATAAACAGACAGATAGATCGACGAAAAATATTAATTCGTATCCTTGTCTGACTTGTGAAGGTCGAGCTTTTGTTTGTAGGGTTGTATTTTCCCAGAGAACATCTCGTATTGTAACAATGTGTAATTAACAACGAAGCAGTTTCTGTAAAAAGAAAGTTCATTTACATTTTATTGAGTGTTTGGGATTGAAGTGTTCGCATTTCGAAACACATAATCATGAACAGAGCTGTATTTTCTTGACGTCGTTTATTTCTAGGTCAACAGCCTCCATTTGGGGCACACCACGGGAAAAGGAAAAGGTCTCTTCGGTCATATTTTTTTTTACATTTTAGTTGTTACTGTATTTCGAAAGAACTTAAAATTATCTATTATTTTCTCATATAATATTGGATATTTTCTTACACATTTTGTTAATATAACCGTATTTACTGCGAAATGCAAAATAAGTAATGCGATTGCTCAACTTTATGACGTCATTTCAAAAATTGTCGTCAACTGTCTGAAGACACCTTTTCCCGTCACTTACCCCATTTTCTGTTTAGTTTTCCATAAAACTAACCATTGCCTTCTGTAGCATTCAGTACATCACGATTAAGTTTGTATGTTTCTAGATGGATAAATATGCGCATACAACAGAAACATCCAAAACACTCTCTATAGCTTTTGGGTGAGTATGTTATTCTTTAACATACAATTAACGTCAATTATCCGCTCACTGAGCAGACTGACTGCCAACAACTTTAATGTAATGATGAACGATTTCCCCATTAAGCATAATTTGACCTGCACAATCTCTCTTCTTAGAGATGTGTATAAAACATCGATCAAATGGTGGTCTTCCTGAAACGATCATTCACCCTAGTTTTGAGATCGCTTGAGGTCGATATAACAGAAACTCATCTTAAAAGAAACGTATTTCTAGTTATACCTTTTGGTTGATCTACGTTGCTCTAGCCTAAGTCTTGAACTTCATAAGCAAGCTTCGCCCGCTGTGTTCTGCTTTGCCCGGATCCTATTTATCGTGATTATTAACACGGTTTCGGGAATTTGCAGGTTCCTATGTTGTTGTTTTTTATCAAATAAGGTGGTCTCATCAAGACTGGGCAATTTCATTTCTACAAAGGATTTTGCATTAACGAGTTAACGATTCCGGGAGTTTTACTGTATTATATTCCGAGAATAAATCTAGTAAACCAACCAATGCTTCAAGAATCTGTTTTGATGAGGACACTGTTACATTTGGTAAGGACCAATTCGCATCTTTATTTTTCTTATAAAGGTTAAATGCTTTATGTAGACAATATAGGGAGGCAAATAATATTAATATAAGGTTGAAAACTAAACATTCAAAAACGACTAAATTTTAAGATAGTAAAAAGTCCGTATTGAAATTTGGTAGATCACTATAGAAAAATTAGGTTATGATTTAAAAAACTATAGCATAGTTCACCACGTTTATCATTTTTACCGTAATTAATGGGATTATGATGACAATTGTGTCACTGAATGTGTAAACATGTTTTGTATTTTATTTGACCTAGAGACCTTATTATGGATCTCAAAAGACCCTGCGTCTAATTGTTCTTAACAAAGAAGTGCAAGAAAGTACAGATTGCCTTGGATAATTAACTCCAGCCAACGTACTATTCGATAAGACTGCATGTCAAAGTAAACAACTATAAAGAGAAGCTAATGGAATTATCAAGCAAAATGAAGTTACTCAATGAACTTACTTAGACCAGAGCACCAGGAATTAAATTCCGAAAGAACAAAGTGACAGAAATAAATTTGAGAAACCGATGGAGCTTCGGTGTTCCTATTTCAAGATTGCTTCCTTCCAAAACTCGTGGCATTGTCGTTAAAACGAAAAGGTAAGCAGATAAGCCAACTGTTGATCGGTAACTCACAGAGAATATAGAATGCTGTATAAGTTCATGCTTATAACACTGATTATACAGGTTTTAAGAATAACGTCAACACATAAAGAAACGTGTACGTTTTGTTCAATATCAAGAATTACTGTTTTCCGATGGTCTAACGTAAAGCCTCACAACCTTACATTATGAAATAAATCATTAAACGGGATTATTAGAGAGTTTCTAGTCAAGATATGATATAATCGTAAAAATATTACACTCTAGTTCTTATTGTGTAATTCCATCTTGCATACAGTTTTCTCAAATACTTATTTCTTTGTTCTTGTCTTTTCCGGGTCCACGTGGGTTCGTAATTTACGACGGACAGAAACATACGGACAGATGGATCGACGGATTGTTTTTACTCATATCCTTGTCTGTCTGCTCTGGGAAGGTCGACATTTTATAGCGTTTCATTTTCCCTATTGAAAAGTTCAATTAAGCCCATGTTTAGAGAGAATTTCGCAGTAGGTATCATTAAACTGTAAGATCAACAATTAGGTAGTTTCAATGTCTAACTGATGTTAAAAATGTTCATTTACTGTTAACGACTTCTTGGGATTTTACAGTCATCGCATGTCGAAACTTATTATTCCGAATAGAGAGGTCTTTTGAAACGTCGTATTACTTTAACGTCAACATACTTCAAATATTTTGCCGTTACCTTCTATGTCCGTGGCATATCATACATGAGGAAAAACATTATAAATTTTATGTTTCCATATCGATATATATATGCACATAAGACAGAAACACTCAACCTACTTTCTTTAGCTTTTCGGTGAGTCCACAATCGTTCCTTCTAATGGACAAACATTTACAAGTAACCTTATTGAATTAACTCGAACCCATCCAAACTCGACAATGTAGCAAGCAAAAGCATAAATAAATACTAAATGCGGTGGGGTACTCAATGCCCTTACAGAGATCCGAGTACCTTTCGAATCAGCTACAGCACGATGGCAGAAATAAATATTATCCAGACAAAGTAGAAAAAAATCGATCAGGTCTTGATAATTCCATCAAGTCAAATTTTATAATTATCATCAGAACTGTAAAAATAGCTCTGTATGCATTACAAGCCATTAAGGTTTTGTCATCTCTTGCTAAATTGTGTTTTAATGTGACTAGTGTGCCTCTCTCGCTCTCTCTCTCTCTCTCTCTCTCTCTCTCTCTCTCTCTCTCTCTCTCTCTCTCTCTCTCTCTCTCTCTCTCTCTCTCTCTCCTCCCTCCCTCCCTCCCTTCCTCTCCCTCCCTCCCTCCCTCCCTCTCCTCTCCCTCTCTCTCTCTCTCTCTCCCTCCCTCCCTCCCTCCCTCTCCTCCCTCCCTCCCTCCCTCCCTCCCTCCCTCTCTCTCTCCTCTCTCTCTCTCTCTCTCTCTCCTCTCTCTCTCTCTCTCTCACTCTCCCTCCCCCCTCCCTCCCTCCCTCCCTCCCTCCCTCCCTCTCTCTCTCTCTCTCTCTCTCTCTCTCTCCCTCCCTCCCTCCCTCCCTCCCTCCCTCCCTCCCTCCCTCCCTCCCTCCCTCCCTCCCTCTCTCTCTCTCTCTCTCTCTCTCTCTCTCTCTGAATTATGAGAGCATGATGAGTAGAATGTAAAAAGTCATAAGTTAGCAAAGAGAAAAAAGTGAAATATGCATAGCAGGAATCATCACGCTCACAAAACACAGCCTCCCCACGCAGCGAAAAGGAAGAGAGAGAGCATGTTTGTTATAAGTAGCCAATTCAATTAAGACGCCACAAACAATTAACGAAAAGGAGATACCACCTTGGAACGGTCAGTGGCAAAACAAATGGCCACTATGGGTTTAAACCAGGTTCTAGGGTGCATCAATCTTACACTTGCCCCAACAGGTTCTTATGTAACAAAACAAGCACAAGTTGTCTTAGTTAAATAACTCCAACCCACCCATTACCTTAACAATGTTGCATGCAAAAGCACACAAAAATATAACACATAAGAAGCTAAAAGCACTGAAAAGCCAAAGGGGTAGGTACTCAATGACCGTACTGAGACCAGAGCACCTGGAGTCAAATCAGCAAGAACACGATGACAGGGATAAAAGAAACAAATCGAGCTTCTAGGTTCTTGCTAGAAAAATGATTTCCCTATAAACCTTCATAAACTCTAAAACCCCTGCCACCGTCGTGCAACCAAAGAGGTAAGCATACTAATCAACTGTAGATGGGTTAATCATCAGGCCTGCAGCGCGCTGCAGAATATCATGTTGGTAATTGAGGCTTCTTTAAAACAGAGTTTTAAATAAACCAAAATAGAATTCCGCCAGTGGATTAAAAATCTTTTCAAGATACCTAATTACAAGACGTATCTTTTATGGCTGTAAGACAATATGTTAAGAGCGTTAAGAGCACGGATAATTAGTAGTTGTAAAAGAACTGCAATTAGCGATAAATTGTGTTTTATATGGTGCTTTTAAGGCAACCAGTACATAGTAGGTACTTTACCGTGTTTCGCCTCTCTAGTGCAGTTTATCACTTTATCACGCTCTGATGAAGCATAAGTACCATCTAGCTACTCAGTCTAACAACCGACACAGCGCATCCATCACACTATAAATACATTATCTGAAGCCCCATCAGCAAGTGTTCAAATAATAATGTTATGTAATTTTTTTAATTTCCCTTTCCAAATGACGAAAGTTTATACGAAGTCGATGTGGTAATAAACCTATGTTTTCTTTATAAGATATACGAGCGAGTATCATTATTTTATTTAATATCTGCCTTTACTAATCAACGAGAGCACCATCCGTGCACCCATCCATCGCAAAACAAATCAAGTGTTTCGGCAACATACGCACGACAGGCATTAAAATCAATCTCTGATAGAAACTATTAGTGGTCTATGACCTTTAGATATTAAATTACGGACCCAACAGTCCTTCATAACACGATGATCCACTGTAACTATATGACCAGCAGGTTGAAAGCAATATTTTAAACACGAACAATCTAGAAAAAGTTGTATTGGTGAAATAACTTAAACCTACCCATAACTCGACAATTGTGCAGGCAAACGCACACAAAATTAAAATCACACAAGACACGTACATCATAAGAAGCTAATGGTGAGAGATTATGGTAGAAATTTCAAATCAGACACCTCGGAACAATTAACGAAAAGAAAAACCTAGAGGTTTCTGCCATTGAACGGTCAGTGCCAAAACAATAAAGTGGAGAAAATATTATCGTATAATTAAATAATACCTTATTGCAGCAGCGATTTTAAACTGCAGTTGTATTTTGAACTAAATCTGGGAAACGGCAAAAAAACTTGCAAAATGTATTCTCCATCTGAGGTACCGACACCCCTCATGCACATTTTTCTGTTCTTTTTCATCTTTCAAAAGAAATATCAAGAAAGCTTGTCTGCTTTTCTGAAAGTATCTTGCTTTATTAGGCTGGAGTTCAGCAGGCTTTATTTTGCTGACCAAAATGGTTATTATCCATGTTTAATAAATCGTTATGATACACCGAGGTGCTATTCAAGGCTATTGTAAAGTCATTGTTTTTATCCGAAAGAAAGAGATAACGTTAAGTCTCTTTCATACCAGTATAAAAACCAGATCAGCTACAAGGGGTACGTAGTTAGTACCCATATTGGTTCCTATTATTGTAATAATCAGACAAACCAAATATACTGCAAATATTATCCAATAAGAAAGAACACCTTGATCAATACTGGTCAAGTGCAATGAGAATAATTGTAAAAAGAACAATCTGTAAAACACTCTCTATTCATTACAAAGAATACAGGGATTTTTCTTGTTTGATTTAGTGTCCTAATATCACGAACATTCCTTTGCTCACTAGCATCACCATTATTGGAAAGTTATACTTAATTGAACTCTTTGTGATCCCATAATCTTTTATACAAAATGACCAAACCAAGAACCTTTTTATTCAATTCATTAAATACTTAATTATCTGAATGTAATTTAAAAGTAAAATTAGTTTAATAAATTTTATCTAAAGAAATAAATTTAAACGTTGAGAATTCTAAAATTAAAACCAAATGCACAAAAACTGTCACCTTAATCCTGGTTATGTATAATATCTATGGGTTTTCTTCGTAACTTAGACTGAAGTGATGAATCTTTAATTAAGGTATGAAGTCGCTTTCGTGATTTGTATGTACAATTAAATAAAATTAATGAACAATTCTAATGATAAGGCGCAAAACTTAATATATATTTTAAGAAGATTGCTGGGAGACTTAAAAAGTAAAATATGCATATTAGGCATGGCCACAACTAGAAGACACGCCCCCCCCCCCCCCACTCCCACCCCCATCCCCCCCCCCCCCACAGCCCAGCCAAAAAGTAGAGAGGAGAAAAGTGCATAGATAAACAATGATCAGTTTTAAAGTAGACACCACAAACAATTAACGAAAGTGAGAACCCGAGTGGTTACCGCATTGGAACGGTCAGTGGCAAAACAATATGCCACAGGCGGTTTAACCAGGTTCTAGTGGTGTTAATTAAAATGAAATATTTATATTTTAAGTAAATCTATTCGTTTAGATTTTTTGAAAAACAGAATTTGGAAATCAAGAAACATCACTTATTATGAAACAATTATAATAAAAATGTATTTTGCGGAGCCTCTTGATAGTTACATAAATACAACAAATTAAGAGGATCTTGATACAAATTAAGAGGATCTTGATAGTTACATAAATACAACAAATTAAGCGGATCTTGATAGTTACATTAATACAACAAATTAAGAGGATCTTGATAGTTACATAAATACAACAAATTAAGAGGATTTGACTATAATAAATAGTATCTATACATAAAGTACAACACAGTGACATATGAATAGATGAAAAGAGACCTTTGAGAACCTGTTGGGGCAAGTGTGAGGTTGGTGCACCCTAGAACCTGGTTTAAACCCCCACTTGATTTGCCACTGACCGTTCCAAGGCGGTAACTCCTCGGGGTTCTCATTTTTGTTTATTGTTAGTGTTGTCTTTTTGAAACTGATCATTTTATTAACCATGCTCTCTCCTTCTCTCTTCTTGACTGTGTGGGAAGGCTGTTTTTTCTGAATGTGGCAATTCCTGATATGCATTTTTCACCATTTTTGAAAGCCACTGAACACGAGATATTGCAGGCTCTGTTTAATTGAGCCTATTCATGGGAAGTAATGAAAATGCATATTACTGCCCACGTCGCCTAGCCCCGGGTTGAGCGCAACTCAATATTTATACCAGTAAACAGTACAAATTAAATCCATCCTTAACGATGGAATGCATATGGCAGTGAACATGAAACATCAGAGAGGGTGGCGGTGGTGAACCTTGCGATGCGCGAAACTATGCTTTGACGTACACACCTTCAAAATCTAATAACAAAAATAATGACTAATTAGCTCCCCTAACAAGTAATGTAGATTAGATCATTAAAAAACACTTACTCAGTAACCCAACTAATTAACCTTTTAGTATTATTGATATAAGTCATCTTATCTACGAATTACGCTCGCTAATAAGAATGGAACTAGAAGAAATCTAAATCAATTATGTCGACATGTAATTTCCCTACTGGCATTTTCAGAAGGCGAAAAGAAATACAAAAATTTCTAGTCCACTTTATTAAGCAATCAGAAATTCAACCAACCTATTAAAATCACTTAAAGGTGCATAGTCACGTAGCAGGATGAAAATATTTAGTATTTTCAAATATCAAAATTTATAACTTCATTTTAAATATAATAAATAATGATATAGATGAAGTAGATGAAGCAAACGCGTGACACAGAAGTCAATAAATTGAATACTTAATTGTATATCGGCTGATGTATTAAAAATACAATCTTTAGCATACTCAATTATAGCGAAACAGGAGCCCCAACAAATTCGCGATGAAAGACGGTAGTTACTACTCCAATGTTAAGGATTATGAAGTATCATTCATAGTGTATCAGGTCCCTTTCGACGTCTTGCAATCAAAATCAAAAAAGAATCCGTGTCGATTGACAGTGGTATGAATAGTGTTAATCTCGAAGCTTGCACTGCGTCTTATGTCTTTGTTATAGTGCATTTAATTATGAAGGTTTGGGGCAAATACATTTTCCATAAGACATAAATTACACTACATTTTAGTAGAACCCTTTTCTTCACTATTAAGATCAAAATTATACTCTTTACATTGAAAACTGCACATCCTATGTTTTCTCACTTTTCTGGCTATATATGATGAAGAAAGAAGCCGAATCAATCCTAGCTGTCGAGCGATCTGTTTTTGAAAACCCAAATAGAAATATTCACATAGTCTGGTTGCTGACATCCTAATTGAGACTTATCATATTGACTAGTAGGCACGTATCGGTCATTTTGTGTTTAGTATTAATTTACTAATTATCAATGTCGTATCATCAGTAGGCAGTTGATTTTACACGTGTTTTAAACTTTGGACATGCATGTCTGTTTTCAATGTTAAATGGTAGAACAGATACATCGCTCTAATTTGAGACCTCCTGAA